>OW679194.1:79815632-80191419 GCA_940337035.1 Agriotes lineatus | reverse complement strand
TTAAAACTGAGAACACTCACTGTCAGATAATATATTTTTTCTTCAAACGGCAGTAAAATATGGCATTGTACTGCTGGATAGATTATGCTAAACTGTCACTTGATTGCCAAGCGGCAGATAATATTATCTGCCGCTGACGACTTTATCTGCCGCTGACAACTTTATCTGCCGCTCGTCAGCGGCAGATAATATTATCTGCCGCTGACGAGATCAAGTAATTTTCTTCGAATTTTGTTCACAAAGTTGTAAATAATTTGTTATAAAAACGTTTGAAGAAAAAATACTATATGTTATTCGGACCAAAAGTATCTTTATGTGGCTCGGCTGTACTTATCTGCCTCGCAAGCTCGGCAGATAACCCATCCAGCCTCGCCACATAAAATATAACTTTTGCTCCTAATAACATAATATACTATTATCCGCAAACGTCATAAAAGTGACAACTTATGTGTCTTTATTAACTAGGTAAAAGTGTCACTTTATCTGCCTAAGCAGATAAAATAGCGACTTTTGCGTACTTTATCTGCATAAGCACACAAAATCGTTGCTCTCTTTCTTTCTTTCTATGTTTGTTCGCTATCTCCTTCGAAGATACTGGACCGATTAAATTGTATGATGGCTTAAAATTTTGCTGATTTTTAGACTTAGATCGTAGGCAAGTTTTTATTTTAAAAAAGAGTACGAAAAAGTTTTAATTTAAATAAACCCTTAAGCAGCGGATCGGATCATCTGTCGCCGTGGGTTATGGTGTGACAGCTGCTGTAGCCGTGTGCTATTAGCTCGGGTGAGTCAGTATGTTCATATATCATTACAGTAGCGCGTCATTTGAACAAGAGAGGTTAGCGCAGGGGTACAGTGCCAGCCTGTCACGCGGGTGGCCTGGATTCGATTCCCGGCCGATGCATCATTTTTTTAAAATTTATGTTAATGAAATTTACCTGAATACGTTTGCGGATAATAGTATATTATGTTATTAGAAGCAAAAGTTATACTTTATGTGGCGAGGCTGGACGGTTTATCTGCCGAGCTTGCGAGGCAGATAAGTACAGCCGAGCCACATAAAGATACTTTTGGTCCGAATAACATATAGTATTTTTTCTTCAAACGTTTTTATAACAAATTATTTACAATTTTGTGAACAAAATTCGAAGAAAATTACTTGATCTCGTCAGCGGCAGACAATATTATCTGCCGCTGACGAGCGGCAGATAAAGTTGTCAGCGGCAGATAATAACTTTATTTGCCGCTGACGAGCGGCAGATAAAGTGTTTTAGATGCCATGGCAATGAAGTGACCGTTTAGCATCATCAATCCAGCAGTATAATGGCAGATTTTACTGCCGTTTGAAGAAAAAATAGTATATGTTATTCGGAGTAAAAGTGACTTTATGTGGCTTAGCTGAATTATTTGCCTCACTAACGTTCGGCTAAATAAACTTCAGCTTCGCCACATAAAGTATCACTTTTACTCGTAATAACATAATCTACTATTTTATTAATAACAACTGATTGTTTTTCAAGTACCCTGACTACGTCAACATATCTGCAACTGCAACATCCTCCCACCTAAGTTAACAGAACACTTGGAGTTAACTTAAGCTGAAACAATACAAAAATAAAATTTTACAAATTCATTAATCTAATAATTTACTAGGAATATTAATTACTCTTCCGCTTCTAGTTTTCACTTCTGGTTGGCGAGCCTTTATATCTTGCTTGGAAATTCTCTCCAGTATCATTTTTTCTTCAGAAGCAGAGTGCAAGCTATCTTGTGCTTCCAGCAGAGGAGAGAGTCTTTGTATAGGTCGCAAAACTTCACCAGAAGATTTTCTTAAACGTACGACCCTCGTAACACCATCTTTTCCTGGGGTTAACTCAACAACTTTTGCGAGAGACCAATCCCGTTTTTTATTTTGGTCAGAACCGATTAAGACATCTTGGCCCAGTTCAATTCTGTCGATTTTTTTCTTTACAGACTGTTGCTTCAGCTGACCGAGATACTCATTTCTAAAAAGGCTTCGTAAATCTTCTTTCAACTTATAGCGTATTTTAGCACAGTCTATAAACTAACCAGTCGTGTCACTCGCCCTAAAATGTGTCCCCGAATTTTACTACGCATGTTGAAACTCCCAGCCAAAGGCGCAGACGGCATTCGCGCAGATTTGAATCCACATCTGTTGTGTTGTGAGATAAACTGAATTGCCTAATTAGTTGTAATTCTTTGTGCTGCTACGTGTGCGTTGCATATATTATTTAATTATTATTATTATGTGTTATTGTACCTGTTGTGTCTAGCACAAAACAACTACCCGTTGTAAATTGGTAGACGGCTCGGATTAGAAATCAAACACACACACACGATTTTAATGTATTTAATCCCCACGCGGGTGAGTACAGTAAACGATTGCATACAAAAAACAAGACAACACGCGCTGCACTGAACAGCTCGCGTCACACCTCGTGGCCAACAACCTCGCACATCGAGCTCTCTCCTATAACTAACAGTTCTAGTCTTAAACCAGACGCGCTGTTGCCACGTTGTGCAACCAACTCCTCAGCCAGTGGTTTCCGACATACTCCCACCTGAGTAATTTTGAAACATTAAAAATGACTCACAAATAAAAGGAAACCAGATAAGGCTTTACAAATAGTCACTATTTCTATACTTGGATAATACAAAAATGCAAAATGGGTAAATAGGTACCACTATCAACTACTAACGAAACTTAATAGGTAACCTAGATACACGTCCACTACGCGTTAACTTTTCTTTCGAAACGATTTCTCTGCTTTTAATGTCACTCAGGACATCAGACACTCTCGCAACTCCCGAACTGACATCTTTCGAATCGATTGCTCTGCTTTTAATGTCACGCAGGACATTAGACACTCCCGCACTAGCATCTTCCGGATTGTCCTTTTCTTGAAGTCGCTCGTCTTGTATTGGCAGAGAGCTGATGCACTCTAGGGGGTAAAGCCTCTGGATCGGTCTCAGCAGCTGTCCGCGGGCAGTGTCAACTCGCACCAGGCGCACCTGCCCATCTGGACCTGGAAGTAGCTCAGTCACACGACCAAGTGGCCAGTCTATACGTTTGTCGTTGTCGTTCCCTATAAGGACGATCTCTCCCAAAACTAGTTGTTTAGACCGCTTTCTGCAGTTCAATGATTTCAACTGTCCCAAGTATTCGTTCCGGAATCGGCGCTGCAAAGTCTCCCGTAGGGTCTGCTTGTATCTCATTCTGCGGCAGAGAGACGCTTGATCCACGGCATCACAGTCCGGTATCCCGATCTCCGGTTGGTCCCGTAAGAACATTGCAGGTGTAAGAGCCATAAGTTCTTCTGAGTCGCCTGACATGTAGGTGAGGGTTCTAGCATTCATCGTCGCCTCACAATCGCAAAGAAGCGTCAAAAGATCTTCATAATTGAGCGAAGCACGTCCGAGCACTTTGCGAAGCAACCCCTTTAACACACCAACCAAACGCTCCCAAAAACCGCCCCATCATGCGGCCGTAGGTGGGTTGAACCGCCACGATATACGTTGCACAGAGATCTCTTCCATTATCTTTGGCCAGTCCAACTTTGCGAACGTGTTCTACGTACCGACAAAATTAGTGCCTCGGTCACTGTATATAGTCCTCGGTCTTCCGCGTCTCGCCACAAATCTACGCAAAGCTTGAAGGAAGCTCGGAGTAGACAAGGAAGTAGTCAGTTCGAGGTGCACTGCCCGGTACACGGCACAAGTAAACGAACACACCCAAGCCTTCTCTCTAGTTCTCAAATACAGCGGGCCTGCGAAATCTATCCCGATAACTTCGAATGGCACAGCATCGCGTACCCGATTGAAAGGCAGAGGTGGTGTGTCAGCCGCATATGGTTTGGTATCATGTCTTTTGCACGTAACGCACTTACTTATTACTGCTCTTGGCACGTCTACCTCCCATGATCCAATATTTTTCCCGGAGCATACTTAACAGTCCTTGCGTACCTACGTGACAATTCGCGGTATGCGTTTCGAAAATCAAGCTGCGGATAACCGGGTGCTTGGCTGGTAGCACTATCGGAAAACGAAAACTTTCATTATCCTGCCGATTCGATACACGTGACTTCAATCGGATTACCCCGGAATTACTGCAAAACGGATTGAGAGCACTTAGCGGTTATCGGTCTCATCGCGAAATGTTTCTTGTTGAATCACTTTAAACACGAACAGTTCAGCGTCATTAATTTCGTCAACGGTCAACGAACCTCGACGTCGTTGCTGGGGTGAGCTTGAATTGTTGGTAAATCGAAAAACCCAAGCAATCATGCGGATGGTCATAGCGTATTTAGAAAAGTGAGTCAGATGCCACTCATCCGAGCCACAGTTCAGCAGGGTGACAACCATTCTCTTCCGCTTCTCGCCGTTGATCTCTTCTTCGTCGTATTCTAGATCTTCTGAGGCCCATGTAGTCTGCGGTCCATATAACCAACTTGGCCCCTCCCACCATCTCGATTCCAACAGATTTTTAGGAGAACACCCGCGTGAGGGAAGGTCGGCCGGATTGTAGACGCCTGGTACATGCCTCAAGTCTTCCACCTTGGTCAGAGAGCGAATTTCCGCCACTCTATTCCCTACAAATGGCGCCCAGTCTTCTTGTCGTCGAATCCAGGAGATAGCCGTAGATGAATCACTCCAATAAAAGCACTCTATGTTGTTTCCCAAATCTGCACGTACAGACTGGCACACACTCTTGCACCAATGGTGGCAGCTAACAACTCCAGGCGAGGAATGGTCATCTTCTTCAAAGGGGCTACTCTCGTTTTGGCGGTGAGGAGGCGAACCACTACAGTGCCATTCTTTTCAATTCTTAGGAAAATGACCGCTGCATAAGCGTCTTTGATGGCGTCGCAGAACGTATGCAAACTTAAGTGTTCTGCTTCTCCCGGTCCGGCAAGTATCCATCTAGGAAGTTCAACAGCAAGCAGGTGCGGAAGCTCCTTGATCCATCTGTGGAATTCCTGCTCAGTATCGTCATCTACCGGTGCATCCCAACTTAATCGCTGTCCCCACAGCCGTTGCAGTAAAAGTTTTGGCTTTAACGTAGCAGGACAAGTAGCTCCAATCGGGTCAAATATGCGCTGGGTCACTGAGAGGATCAGCCTTTTCGTCACAACGCTATCTCGCAAGGAGCTGTCATCTTTTACACAGCTTTCACTAATAGCCAAGGTATCTTTAGTAAGGTGCCAAGTTAAACCAAGCACTGACAATGCATTTGAATGTGTACCAGTGGGCCGGGTAAACTCCCACCCTCGCAAGTCAAAATGTGCTTCAGCCATGACCATACTAGCTTCTCGAATGAATTGGTCCAAA
Source organism: Agriotes lineatus (assembly GCA_940337035.1). Classification (NCBI taxonomy): domain Eukaryota; kingdom Metazoa; phylum Arthropoda; class Insecta; order Coleoptera; family Elateridae; genus Agriotes; species Agriotes lineatus. Next base: position 80,186,070 of record OW679194.1, on the reverse strand, counting down.
GCATCTTTATCTGGTACGCTGGTCACGCAATTGTCCACGTAGAAACTTCTTCGTAATTTCAAAATGGATTCGCACGAATACGTCGAGTTCAGCTCGCACTGTTTTAATTGCTCAGAAAGGTGGTGATCCATCGTCGCCCCCAACAGAAAGGGACTGCTACTCAGGCCAAAAACAACGCGACGGTGTCTATACACCTGCTCATTTCCCTCTTCATCGAGCCATAAAAAACGGAGAAAATCTCGGTCGGCCTCATGTATGCTGATTTGCAGGAACGCTTTGCGAATATCTGATACAACTCCAATTCTTTGGATCCTAAATCTTAACAGAACCGATGGTATTAATTCTACGAGGTTCGGTCCCTTTCCGAGACAGTGGTTTAGTGATGGCTTGTCGTTTTCACGCCCAGAAGCATCGAACACGGGTCGAATTTTCGTGGTCAAACTATTGTCTTTCACGACTGGCCTGTGAGGTAGATAATGAACGTTGGAATCATTCGTCGTCGCAAGAACTATTTCAATTATTTCTTCGTCCAGCCACTCTTTAAGTATAAAGTCATATTTCTCGAAAAGCTCCTCTTTCCGCAGATTTCTTACGGTAGCATCTAATCTCTTTTTTGCACTGTTGTAGTTGTCAGGCAGCGGAGGGTGGCCCTCCAACCAAGGCAACCTGACTTCGTAACGTCTTTCTTCATTTTTCGTCACTGTCTGCAAGAAAAGTTGCTGAGCTGCTTCTGCCATTTCTTCTCGGGACTTCTTTTCAGAGGGTTCAGTAATTCTCAGCACATCTAGTTTCCATAGCTCCGCTAAATACTGTCAGGGTTGTGCTCATTGTGGGCGCACTCACAAGTATGCGTCCATCCTAAGAGAGTCTCCACTGCCACCAATCTACACGTTAGAATGTGTCTCCGGCCAGTGTATAATTTGCTTGCAACATCAGCACCGATCAAGAGTTCTATGAGACCTTCACCATAGGCATCATCCAAATGAATATTTAAGTGCTTTAATTCCTCCATCCAAGGGCCGTAAAATAGAGGCGGAATATTCTGGCAGATCATCGGTTGGTCTAGTAGTTCGAACGTACACGAATAGTCGCCATTACTCAATCTGACGTCGAAGCAGTCCTGTCTCCGCTCTTGCTGGGTACCCCCGAATAGGCAATGGATAATATTTTCTCTCCGTTTTGATTTGTAGCCCAATTGTTGCGCTGTTGACTTCAAAATGTAGGAGCGTTGGGAACCACTGTCGATTAACGCGCGAATTTCCCTTGATCCACATTCGGTGTTGATCATCACACGCAAGGTCTCTAAGAACACGTACCCGCTTGTGTTATTCACCAAAGTTTGCTCCGCGGGAACCGTTTCGCTTTTAGGTTCGTCATGCTTATGCGCCGGCAGCTTAGGACACATCAAAACCACATGGGGTCCGCTACACATGATGCACTTTAAACGTCCCCGCACCTACGCGATATGTGCCCAGTTTTAAGACAACGAAAACAGGCCCCTTTCCCGGTTAAAATGTCCCTTTTGCGTTCTAGAGCGAATCCCTGGGCTTTAAAACACGCTTCGCTTTCGTGAGCACCCTCGCAAAAAACGCACTTAACCCCGCCGCAATTTATTAAACCAGCCGCAGTCGGTAAACATTCTCTTTGTTTTAACTTTTTAAGTTTGCCGCTGTTATCTTTGGCAGAAGCCAAACTATCGCAACGTAGTCCAAACCCCTCGGATGCTAACGAAATCCGCTGCTCGTTTTCCACCTCGTTTCTAAGAAAGCACATCAAATTCTTTAAGTGGTCTTCAAGCAATTCTTTGTGTACAAGAGATTCGTTAGAACCAAGGTTACTACTTGTTATTGCTTCGGTTCTTCGTCCTACACGCTGCCAAGTTCGTAGTAAATCTTCAGGCAAACACGACTCGATCAAAGGAAATAGCATCGCCGCGCATTTTTCCGACGTAATGCCCAGCGTATCAAGCGCGCGTAATTGCGTCTGTATTCTATCGTACAGCGTCGCAAGGTCCATCTTATCCCGGGATACACAGTTGTTTATAATGAGTTTAAGTAGTTCCTGAACGTAAACTTCGACTTGCAAGTCATCCCTGCCAAAACCCGACTTCAATGCGCTCAAAATATTTTCATAATTTTCGCCAATGGCGGGAAAACTTTCCTCCAATTGCCGCGCTCTGCTTCCCGCAACCGTCGCATGGCGTAAATACTCAATTTTATCTTCGTTGGCAATATCTATGTCTTCATGCACCTTTTTAAATTGCGCCCAAAACGGAAGCCATTCTCGAATATTACCGTCAAATTTTTTGAACTCGATGGCAGGCAGTTTACATTTGCGCTTGTGTGCGATCCCGTCCATAACGCCGTTAAATTCGGATCTTGCATCGGACAAAATCGATCGTCGGTCTTCCGCGCAAGCCGCCGTATTTCGTGTTAATAGCAAACTCTCCACGCGAAGTTTCAAATCCGCAAATCGTTTATCGTATGCGTCACGTTGTTTTATTTCCAATAATAGTTCGTCTTCGCTTACGTCTGCAGCGAGAAGCGCATCGTACACAACACCGTCCACGATTTTCATATCACCGTGTTTATTCGCTAATAATTCAAATGCTACCTGTATTCGCCGATAATCTTCATCCCCAGCTTGGTCCGGCTGCTGCGAAAACATGAGCTCCAGGTCGTTGGCTCCTTTTGTAAAAGCCGCACGAAGCACCTTTCTGTGTTTCTTGCTTGGTTCCATTTCGCCGACTTGACAAAACTCGTTCACACCCACGCGTGTGCAGCCGACAACGCACCACGTGTCGAACACAGAACGAGTCCGTCAGTCCTCTCAAAATGCCTTCAATGTTTACTTTCTTAACCCGCGTCCTGTCACGCGGTCGCCAATTATGTTGTGTCTAGCACAATACAACTACCCGTTGTAAAGTGGTAGACGGCTCGGATTATAAATCAAACACACACACACGATTTTAATGTATTTAATCCCCACGCGGGTGAGTACAGTAAACGATTGCATACAAAAAACAAGACAACACGCGCTGCACTGAACAGCTCCCGTCACACCTCGTGGCCAACAACCTCGCACATCGAGCTCTCTCTTACAGGGACCGGCAGACGGTTTTGAAATGGTTGGAAAAATTACAAAATTACAACAACATACATTTATATTACGAAAAATGAGAGAAAAAGAATTGCCATTTACTAAAATATATCTTTAATTGCAAAAATTACAAAATTACAACAACATTATTTACTTTATTTGAAAATTGTGTCTGATAAGTGACGACCGCCATTTCTGACACAGTGCTGCAGCCGTGTTCGGAAATTTCTCATCGCCCTCAGTACCATGTCGTTTGGTATGGCTCTTCGCAGCCGAAGATGTTTGCCTAAAATTTCTGACCCAGTGCATTATTGCATTTCGGGTGGGTTTAGCACCATGACGACCAATATTGAACTCTCTTCGGAACAATCGCTGAGTATTGACTACAGAATCGCCAGTTTTAAAGTAGGTTTCTACTGCGAAAGCACGGTGGCTTGGGTTCCACTGCTGCATTTTAGCTGTCACTAAATTAAATGGCGTAGATTGAAGCAACCAATTGTCTTCTTCTACACCGCCTACCTCAAATAGGAAAAACGTAAAAACCATTTCAAAACCGTCCGGTTTTTCTGCCGGTCCCTGTATAACTAACAGTTCTAGTCTTAAACCAGACGCGCTGTTGCCACGTTGTGCAACCAACTCGTCAGCCAGTGGTTTCCGACAGTGCCCTTAAATTATCTAGCTAAGTTATGGATCTACTTTTGTTATTTATATTATTGTATGTAGTTTTGTGTTAATACTGTAATTATTAATTTTCGGTTTGTAATTTGTCATTAAATTGAAGCTTGTGTCATTATTTATTTAATTTCTATTTACTGGTATCTAAAATATACGAAAGAGCACAAAAGTCGATGTGTTAAATTATTCAAACTTCTGCGTAATTAGGACACTTCTAAAGTTACTTACATCTGCAAAACATTTATTTCTTTAAATTAGTATATGTAAAATGTTATCGTTACTATTGCATTTGTAAGAAAACATTTTGATTTTTAAACAGATATCAACGCGTGTATTCATTTTAAACATCACTGCTTAAAATAATGCATTATTAATAAAATGTTTCTACCTGGAAAAATGATTTTCCGTTCACACAATTCTTCAATGTCGTGCCCGTAATTTTCAAATACAAATAAAGCGCGCCGTATCCGGATCCGCCCAGATCGACTCCCGGCACAACCCGCAGTAGATTTTTAGGGGACACGAACATCAAAGGTACCGACAGTAAGTGACACGAATGGTTAGTTTATAGACTGTGATTTTAGTCTTCTTGTCCAGATCACTTGCTTCAAGCACGTCACATTCAGGTATTCCATTTTCTAGTATGTCCTGGATAAACATGGCTGGTGTAATGGGTGTAGGCTCAGGAGTATTATCAGATATATAAGTTAGTGGTCTAGAATTTAACACGCTCTCGCAATCACAGAGAATCGTCTCTATTTCAATATGGTTTAGAGAAGACCTCCCTAATACTCTTTTCAGTAAATGTTTCATAAGACCAATTAGTCTCTCCCACCAGCCATCCCACCAGGATGCTGTTGGAGGGTTAAACTTCCATATGATTCGCTGTACACTGCAATATTCCAACACCTTTTTCTAGTCTACTTTTGAGAATGCATTACAGGTACTTATAAAGTTACTACCGCAATCGCTAAATATAACCGAAGGGCGATCCCTCCTTGCGATGAATCGGCGCAAAGCTTGAAGGAATTCATTAGTGTTCAAGGACACAACCAGCTCAAGATGAACAGCACGTACTACAGCACATGTAAATAAACAAATCCAAGCTTTTTGTCTGTTCTTAAGAAAAATAGGTCCCGCCAGATCAATACCCGTAACTTCGAAAGCTGCTGCATTACGGACACGTTCAACAGGAAGGGGGATTACAGGAGATTCAAATCGTTTTGCTTGTTGACGTTTGCAGACAACACAACTTACGATGGCTGATTTTATCGCCTTCCTTCCACCCATTATCCAAAATCTTTCTCTCAGTATGGCAAGTAAACCTTGAACTCCCACATGGCAATTGTGTTCATGCACCTATCTTATATTAAGTGTAACCACTGGATGCCCTTTAGGTAGAAGAACTGGAAATCTAAAATCATGGCTATCAGGTCTGTGAGAAATTTTTGTCTTAAGACGGATGACTCCACCATGATCCTTAAACGGTTGCAGGCAGACAATATTTTTATCAGTAACTCCACTAAAACATTCTTCCTGAATGTACTTTAACACCTTCATTTCCGCATCTTTTATTTCATTAACAGAAAGTGGCCCTGTCTTCTTCATAACGTGATCTACATTAAGAAATCTGTAAATCCAAGCTATTTTTTAAATTTGGAAAAGTATCTATAATACCAGTCTTTCTGGAATTGCATTTTACTATTACACACCAAAGAAGAAATTACCGAGTTTCTCTTCTCTATCATAATAGTCTCTTCATCAAAGACACTCTCCACTGAGCGCCATTTATCTAAAGTTTTTCGCAACCAGTCGGGTCGCTCCCACCATGAGGATTGCAATAGTCTTCCTGAACAACCTCTAGAGGGTAAATCCGCTGGATTCTGCGCACCAGGGACATGATGCCATTGATATACTTTTGTCTTCTTTCTGATCTCCTCTACACGATTCCACACGAAAGGTGCCCATTTATCTTTCCTCAGAATCCATGCTAATACAGTGGAAGAATCAGTCCAAAAGTATGGCACACACTTTTCAGGCAATGTTTCAACTACACTTGAATATAGTCTAGCTCCTATAGTAGCTGCAAGTAGCTCCAGTTGTGAAGTGGTTACCCTTTTCCTAGGTGAAATCCTTGTTTTGGCTTGTATCAACTGAACGTTGACCCCAGAGTCGCTTGCTATTTTCAAGAAAATTGCACACGCGTAAGCAGACTCTCGGGCATCACAAAACGTGTGAAGAGTCCATTCAGCTGGTCCAATAATCTGTGGAAGCCACCGGGGAATTTTAACATCATGTAAATAATGCAATTTCTCAGCCCACTGTAAAAATTCTGGTTATCAACCTCGCCATCCCAACCAATTTTCGATTTCCACATATCCCGCAGAAGAAGTTTTGGACATAGCGTGACTGGACATGTGAAACCTATTGGCTCAAAATCTTATGAGCCATGGATAAAATAATTCTTTTAGTGACTTTACTCTCAGAGAATTTCAAGCAGTTATCACTGATTCCTAATGTATCGTGTTTTCGGTTCCACGTCAAACCAAGAACATTTGTACAACAATTATTCTGAGTGCTGTCCATTTCTGTGCACTCCTATCCCCTTAATTCGAATTTTACTTCATTCATTAAAGAACTAGCTTCACTAATAAGCTATGTAAAGTATTGCAACCCTTATGTTAGGGGCTGCAACCCTTATGGTAGTCTTAGGGGTAGTTTTCCCTCTTAGACCACAAAGTTACGCTTCCTCGGAGGTTAACTCGATCGCTGAACCCTGCTCTTAATTTAGGGGTTGTAAAGCCTACTTTTAATAAAATAAAACACCAAAGAATATTATAACACTATATTGGAAAACAAGTATCAATTTTGCCCAATTACACTGGTTGTTCGCCCAAGCGGCTATATGCTTAAGTTGCTATAGTTTCGTAAATATAATTGCTCAGAATTACGCTTAAAGTTTATGACATTAAAATTGTTTTGGAAGGAATAGAATAAATCTAGCGACGGCCCTTTGAGTTGGTTAATATAAAATAACAACAATTAAGTCTGACCTGTTACTCCTGCGCTGTGGTTACTACCCCTCGATTTGGTTATTATTTAATTTAAACGGCGCGTCCGATGTTTAGTTATGAATTAAATTGAGTTCGGCTAAAATTGATTGGAGTCCTATGGTTCCCTTTTTGGCACCTGGATTTTCTTAAGGTTGGGCACTACACACTTAGTTTTAGATCGAAAAGATGTAATTTTGATTTAGTTAGAATTGGCACCGAAACATGTTTTCGACGGGTTAATTTATTACTCGAAACCGGGACGCGAACGGCCCTCGCGGTTTGCGTTCCCTCCCAGGTAATTTTCTATCGTGGGGGGCCGTATATTTCTCGGGCTTCCCCGTTTTGTCCAACTAGCATTTTGACTTGTACTTTGCGCGCTCAGAGAATTGCGAATTCGACATATCCCACACGGGTTTGCGCTATGTGTCAAATCGGCATTCTCTGTTCTCAGAAATCTTTTAACTTTATGAGCACCGGATGTAATTCAATCGCTTTTTCTGACTACGACAAATGTAGCTTTCCATTCTTGGTAAATGAACTTTCGCGTCCGCTATATTTGTGATTTACGCAGGGGCGGCTTTGATTTATTCTTTTCTTTCGACAACTTAAAGTTTATAAGTCTTATAATTACAAACGCAATTTCTTGCGGGTTGTTACACTACTCCCCGCTTTTTAAAAGTAGGCATGTCCTTATGGACATGTCTGCTTTTCTTAACAAAACCCTTGCCTTGAAAGTGAATTAACTATTACTTCTGATTATATTGACTCATTTTCCTTGCTTTATTTCCCTAAAGTGTCTTTATGCCTCATACCGTGTTTTGCGCTCACTTGTTTTTATTGCTCTGCTCTGTGACGCAGTTGACTTCGCACTACACTCATTTTTATTGTGATATGTCCACTAATTTTGTTTTAATACTCTGCTTTTGACACACACCCGCACTTCGCGTTTCACAGCTATGTTGACGTAGGGTGTCATCCTTCGGCTGCGGGCTGCTGGTTTTCGGCTCGGTCTTCTTTCTTCTGATAATTGTTTTACTTCCTCCTCTGCATTATCCTATTTTTCTATCCTTTTCATTCGTGTTGTCGCCTTTATAAATTTGTATTTTATTATTTGCACCTCTTCTTTGTATTTATTTCGGGCTTCATTATTAATATTTATTATTTCTTTGTATCAACTATTTATTAATGTTATATTATTATTTGTATCTATTCGTCTTCATATTTATGTATGCTTGTGTTATTAATTATTTTATTATTTATTAATGGTTGTGTTTGGAATTTATTTCCAATGGTAAAGGAAAAGGAAGGTGCAACAGAGGCTATTGTTGCAGGTTTGGTGGCCTCCAAGTAAGGGATAATTAAAGGTGGAAAACTGTATAAAGTGGTTGATTTTATATAATGATGAGGTGAAAATGTTATCTTCCTTCTTCGATTACTAAGGTTTGAGTCGATGTTTTCTTTATTTGCGATATTACTTCTGTTTTCCCATGGTACATTAGCTGAGCTCTTTGTCACAGGCGGTGTCTTGTAGTAATCCTATACTATTTCTTCATAACTGGAATTTACACAATGACTGTTGTATATTCACATGAAACTTCTGAATTTAAGCTAATTTACTTTCCTTCTCATTTTACTGTAGCATAATAATCCTTAGTATTCCTTTTTATTGCTCCAGCTACTATAACTTGTGACTAAGAGTGATCATCTTCATTGTACGATCCTAATTCGCATTTGGCGTCTTCGGTTACTTCACCTACTACGCTTCTTATTGCTGTAGTGGTACCATTAATTATTATTTTTCACATTACTTCATGCTAACTTCTTATATTTTCGTATTTATGTACGCTTCGTCATTCTTCTTGTCCTGGTGCCTTAACAACGGTTCACTGACCTTCGGCTACCCTTGAGGACCTTAAATGCATCCCATCTTGGGGTATTTTCATAGTGCCTTACTAGAGGTTCTCTGACCTTCGGCTACCTTTGAGGAACTTTACTGCATCCCATATTGGGTTATATTTCACGTAACCTCTACCAAAAATGCGTAAACTTTATATTGCTTAAATTCATTCCTTCGTATGATTTAAACTTCATTGATTTTTCCTTGTTGTCCTGTGGATTTGGGCAATCGGCTATGTCCTGGCTGGATACTGATGTAATGTTGTTGTTGAGGTTGTTCCTTTGTACCTTATTATCAACTTATACGCGCACTATTCACTTGGTATTAGTGTTAACAACGGTATGAGCTTTTTTTTTACTTAACCGTAATATGAATTTTGTATAAGTAATTTTTCTAATTACCAAATTAAATCTTATTAGTTAAAATCAAATATTTGGTTTAACCATTAACATTGAAACTCTAATGAGAAACATAAAACAAGTTGATAATCATTGAAAAATAAAATTAAAAAGAAAATCATATGCTATTATATTGAAAATTAAAATTGGTTTCTATTTGCCTAAGCAACCGTTTCTCTTTTTAGCTTCGCATTCATATTATTAGTGCAAAAAGATTAATTTGCAAAGATTATCACTTAATTATAAATTTCACAATTCTTAGTTAAAATCATATGTGTCATTTAAACGATTCCCACTGAAACTTAAATGAGAAACAAAACAAATGTTTGATCCTTGGTTAATCGTATATCATTCTATTGAAAATTAAAATTATTTATATTTGAGAAACTAACTGTTTCTCCTTTTAGCTTCGCTGTTTATTATTAGTAATAAAGTAATTATGTTTAAAAATGTTTTAAATGATTATTTCCCATTATTCTATTTCCTTGTTATTCCTATTGCGTTAGTAAGTTTTAAAATATTTTTATTTCTACTTAATATTAATTCCCATTATTTTTCTTACGTAACTGTACCCTGATATTTACTTTTAAAAATATTGTTAGTAGTTATTACTTGTTTTGGTACCGAATAAGAAAATTGTTTTAATATTATCGTATTAATGCTTTTTAGTAACTTGACCTTGAAAAAAAAATTACCATAGACAGTGTTTATTTATTTTTATTCCATCATTGTTAAAGATCTGAAGTACTAACATCGTACTTTATATTTATTTATTACTTTATGCTTTTTCTTATTCGCTCCTTATTTTTGGACGTCTATTGGTCGCCTTTTACGACCCGCTAGACTCCTATGCGGTGGAAATATTCTAAACCCCGTTTTCCACACAGGGAATAAAATTTGGTGTAACTTTTAGTCTTTTATATTTACTTTAATTCTTTAAGAAATTATGAATCTGGAATGAAAATTATGAATTTGGATTGAAAATGATTAATCTGGAATGAAAATGATTTTCCCTTAACCAGGAAAAAATTGTGATGTCTTTTGGTCGCCTTTTACGACCCGCCAGACTCCTGGGCGTTGGGAATATTCTAACCCCGTTCCCACACAGGGAATAAAATTTTGCTGTGATATTGCTTTCACTTTTCATTCTTACATTTATTTTATTTATTTCTTTATGTTTCCTTATTTACCTTTATTATTTATTGTTATCTTAATGAGTTTTATTGGTTAATTGTATATTATAATAAAGCGTCTTCTCAAAAACATGCCTACTATTTGTGTTAAAAAAAATATTTTTGATAGTGTACCAACTCGTTTTAAATTGTCAATTAATTTAGAAACCTATAAACGCAATTTAAAAAATGGATTGTGGAACAGTCTTTGGATTGTTACGCTTTACTAACAAAACTTATTGAATAATAATTTTTCGTTATTATTTTTACCTGAATGTTCCAAACATTTTAATATTTGCTCTTTATTTTATTTTTATTTTTATAAATACTAATCTTTATTTTAACATACTTACCTTACGCCTTGCTTAAGCTTGTGTATGGCTCATACTGTTAATGTGTAAAATAAATATTGTATTGTTTATTTTTGTATCATTTATATATTGTTACGTTCTTAAACGTTCGGGCTATTTAAAATTATACGACAAACATGGGTTCAAACATTTATTTACAGAATGAATTATTACGATTATTGTTATTTACAAGCACTAACGAACTATCAAGCAGATTACAAATTACTTTTAAACTACGGCACTATTCCTAACAACTATTATTATTTATTTATATCACTCTTAAACACTAACGATGTATTTCTATTTATCTGGTCATCTATTTATTTATTTCACGCGTTTTATTTATCTGGGAGCTCGCCGCTCTGATGCTGAATTCGAACTGAACTTCAGGTCTGAAGGCCGCGCATTTATATTTCACTGGGGAGATTCCAGAATCCTCGCGAATGCATTCCGGCATTCGCAGGTGTTTTCTCGTAAGCGAGCGTGAGTCATTCAGTACACCTGGTTCTAGATCGATCCGGAAGCCTTAAACGCGGTGACGTGTCCCTTCAGGGTCGCTCTAGTATCGACTGGAAAAAGGATTCACCAGCGCACATCTGCTTTCAAGGCTGTCTCGGTTGCTGATGCGTTCGGATTCGTTACACTGCCCCCGCCTTAGGTCGTTCTGTCCCAGAACGAGTTGCGTCGGGTGCCTGTCACTCGCTCTTGTGGGGATTCGATGACGGTATTTACAGGCGGTGCCTTTCTTGCACACGGACTGGTTGAAGAAGTAGCAGTCCACCGTGGGCTCAATGCTTCGCGCCGGGCTGCAACAGCAGACCTCGATCTGGATGCCGGTCTGGTCGAAGACTACTTCCAGCATGCTGCGTACGACCCTCCAGTCCAACGAATCCAGGCCGCATGCTAATTTCGGCATCGCTAGCCGGGTTTCGCCGTTCTTCACCATCTGCTCCTTAAGGTCCAAAAGAGCAGACCAGAGCTCCTGGTAACTAGGTTTTTCGTGAGACAACCTTTTCGTTACCAGGTAATAAATGGAGCTGTTGCCTTCCTTCAGCTGCAAGGTTCTGCCAACCTGAGGTGCCTGCTCTCGCAGCTGGTTTAACCGGCCAAACTGCTCCCGGAAGGCAGCGGCGATCCCCCTAGACATCCGGAGGTCCTGGGCGACGCAGTGTGCCAGGGAATACTGCCGCAGGGTGTCGAACAGGTCACGCTGCACCTCTGTAGTAACTCCGAATCGCGCAGTCTTTGTACCCCCATAAGCGGCCATAAACTCCTGGAAGGAGGTTCCTCCGGTCCCTAGTCGTCTCAGGGGTTGTTCCGTGACAGCCTCCACTTCCTCATTCGTTCCGGCATATGGGGCCAACCGATTGAAGTGCACCACCCTGCACTTTCCTCGAGGAGGTTTCAGGATTCGGTATACCACGTCATTCAGTCGAGCAACTACAGTGTAGGGGCCTTCCCAGTTTCTTTGGATCTTGGGGGAGAGGCCACGACGCCTCTGGGGGTTATGAAGCCATACCAAATCGCCAGGCTGGAAACCACCGGCCTCAGCGCGGGCATCATATCGGTCCTTCATTCGGTCGCGTCGTGGATCTCTTCCATCCTCTTCTTCAGGTTCCCCACGTAGTCCTCGCCGGCCGTTTCTTCGCCAGGCTTTCTTCCAAACTTGAGGTCACATGGCAATCGCAGCTCGCGCCCAAAGAGTACCGTGGCTGGGGTGTGGTTGGTTGTCTCTTGTACTGCCGATCGGTAGGCCATTAGGAATAGGTGAATGTACTGGTCCCAGTCACGCTGATGTTCGGAAACCACCTTGGACAGATGCTTCCCCATGGTTCGGTTCATCCTTTCCACCATGCCGTCCGATTGAGGATGGAGGGCAGTGGTCCGGGTCTTGTGTATCCCCAGCAGCTTGCAAACGTTCTGGAACAGTCCAGACTCGAAATTCCGGCCCTGGTCGGAATGTAATTCCAGGGGGACTCCAAAACGGCTGAAGCACTCCTTCACCAGAACATCAGCTACTGTACCGGCCTCTTGATTCGGAAGGGCATATGCTTCAGGCCACTTGGTGAAGTAGTCCATGCACACCAAGATGTATTTATTTCCCGCTTCGGTTTCTGGGAATGGCCCAGCGATGTCGATGGCTATCCTCTCGAACGGACTACCGACGTTGTACTGCCGCATAGGAGCTCTACGTCTACCAACCGGTCCGTTTCCTATAGCGCAGGCTTCGCACCTCCGTCACCACTCTCGGACATCATCTTTGCAACTCGCCCAGTAGAACCGGTCTCGGACCTTCTGCAACGTCTTCTTCAATCCAAAGTGTCCCCCAGAGGAGCCATCATGCAGGTGACGCAGAACCTCGGCCACTTTACTCCTTGGAACCATCAATTGTGATCTCGTTGCCCTACCGTCCTCGTCTTCCAAGATTCTAGTCAAGACGTTGTTCTCGAGCTGCAAGGAGTCCCATTGCGCCCAATAGGTCTTCACCGTTGGGTTGGTGGCGGACACCTCCTGCCAGGTAGGTCGACGGCCATCTCGCTTCCAGGCTATAACTGTGCCTAAGTCGGGGTCGTTCTCCTGGCTGTTCTGCAACTCGTCTAGCTCCCACGAGTCGTCGACTACAGTGGTACTATTGATGGGTACCGCACGACTCTCCAGTCTCGAACAGTGGCTGCAGTCCGCAGGGCAGGGCCTCCTGGACAACGCATCGGCGTTGCGGTGGGCTGTGCCAGGTCGATGATTTATTTCAAAGTCGTACTCTTGTAGGCGCTCGATCCACCTAGCCACCTGTCCTTCAGGGTTCTTGAACTGCAGCAGCCATCTTAGAGCAGCATGGTCGGTCCTCAGCAAGAATCTTCTGCCATACAGGTATTTATAAAAATGCTCCACGGACTTGACTACTGCCAGAAGCTCCCTCCTGGTTACGCAATAGTTACGCTCTGGTTTGGACAGGACCTTGCTGAAATATGCCAGGACTTTCTCTTGCCCATCTTGGACCTGGGACAGAACACCACCTATTCCGACATTACTAGCGTCAGTGTCGAGGATAAACTGGCCTTCCTGACGTGGATAGCAAAGTACAGGTGAACTGGTTAAGGCAGTCTTGAGCGTCTCGAAAGCCTCCGCGCACTCAGCACTCCATTCGAACTGTCGTCCCTCTTCCGTTAGACGGGTTAACGGTTTTGCGATGTTCGCGAAGCCCAGCACAAACCGTCGGTAGTAAGTACAGAGGCCCAGGAAGCTTCGCAGTTCATGCTTATCCTTCGGGATTGGCCAATCCTGCACTGCCTTCACCTTACTCGGGTCTACTGCTACTCCCTGGCGGGATACGACGTGCCCCAGGTACTGTACCTCCTTCTGGAAGATGTGGCACTTCTTTGGACTCAATCGCAGGTTGGCACCTCGCAATCTACCGAACACTTCCTCCAGGTTTTTCAGATGCTCGTTGAAGGATTTGCCCACCACTATGATGTCATCCAAGTATATCAGGCAGGTCTGCCAAGATAGACCCTTCAGGACGGTGTCCATCAGCCTCTCAAACGTGGCGGGGGCATTGCACAAACCGCACGGCATGACGGAGAACTGCCAGAGCCCAGTTCCGATAGTAAATGCAGTCTTCTCCCTGTCCGCGGGTTCCATTCCGACTTGCCAATAACCGCTCTTCAAGTCTAGCGTCGAGAACCATCGAGAACCGGAGAGTGTATCCAGGGTATCATCAATTCGTGGCAGAGGGTAGCTGTCTTTCTTGGTCACATGGTTCAGCTGTCGGTAGTCAACACAGAACCTCGTTGAGCCATCCTTCTTCTTGACAAGAACCACAGGGGAGGCCCACGGGCTGCTGGACGGTTCGATGATCTCTTGGTTTCGCATATCTTGGACAATCTTCTCAGCTTCTTCCCGTTTGGCGAGGGGCAACCTTCTTGGATGTTGGCGTATCGGTTGAGCATCCCCCGTATTGATTTTATGTTTAACTACGTCGGTACGGCCGCTGGGATGATCTCCGCACTCGAAGACGTCTTGGTACCGGGCCACCAGATCTTCGATCTTCTTCCGTTCTTGCTGGCTCACGCCCTTGCACGTAGACATCACGGTGTTAATTAATGCCTCTGGGCAGTCCTTCGCCTTGCGGCCGCCGCCACTAGTGATCGTTCTCACAACGGCGGAGACCGGTGTGCACCTTCCCAGGATTGTGTCTCTCCTGACGGTTGCTGGTTCCCTGTTGACGTTCATAATCCTTACTGGGACCTTAAGCCCAGTCTTTACCAACGTCTTCCCAACCAGGATACCATGAGTGAGCTTCTTGTCATAATCGGGTTCAATCATGCGCACTACGTTGCCCCGGAGATCGCCATCCAGGTATGCATCCACGACCCTCTCGGTTCGTCCAGGCAGAGTAACATCTTTCGCTAATACCACTCGTACTGCGCTCTCTTCTTTTGGGTGTAGGGAAAGCTCCTCCCCACCCACGTGCAACACGCCGCGTCCTAGGTCCAAAGTGAACCCACACTTATTCATGACATCCATTCCCAGGATGAACTCGTCCGCAATGTCAGCAATCAGGACCCGATGCTTGAGGGTTTGATTCCCAATCTTCAATTTCACATCCATCTCCCCATGTGTGGTCACTGCGCCTCCCGTGGCAGTGCGAAGGCGTGTCCTGGTGGGCAGCAGCTCACCCTCGTCTCGTATTACGTCAGACCTGGCGATGGACTTCGTCGCTCCAGTATCCAACAGCAGAGACCGAACTCTTCCATTTATTTTCCCATCAATGAAGAGACTGTCAGGTTGGTGTTGCATGGACGACACATGTATGGGTATCTCCAGGGCATGGCAATCACGAGTCGACTCTCGCCCCTTCTTGTCGACCCGCATTAGTTTTCCGACGGCTCGTCAGACACTCGGGCTCCTTTCTTCGGACAGCGAGCCCTAAGATGACCCATCTCTCCGCAGCTCCAACAACGGGGCCCCTTCTCCCTCGTCTCCTGCCTTATAAGTCGTCGCAACATGTCCTCCATGGATTCAGGCGCCATCTCCGTCGTGGCGACACCGCGGACACGACCATGTCCTCTGGAGGCAGTCCTTGCCGCTTCAAATTCCAATGCATGGGCTAAGGCCTCTCCCAGTGTCCTATGGCGCCCCAGACGTACTGCTTGCTGAGTATTGGCGTCTTTAATTCCATCTATAAATGTTTGGAAGGCTAGCTGCTCTAGGAAGTCCTCCGGCGCCGATGGATACGCGAGCCGAACCAATCGAGCAACATCGGCCTCCAGTTCTTGCAGAGTCTCCCCCGACTTCTGAATTCTGTTCTTCAACTGGGCACAATGCACATGCTGAAGATGACCATTGCCATAACGCCGTTCCAGACAATTCACCAATTGCTGGAAGTCCCTTTGCTGATTTTCTGGAATCATTTGCAGAACATTCAGGGCATCCCCTCACAATGTCAGGATCAGTGCGGTTGCTTTGTCTGCCATTCCCCAACCATTAGCGACGGCTGCAACTTCAAATTGCTTCAGGTATGTTGACCATGGCGTTTTCCCATCGTAAGAGGGCAGTTTCATGTGCAAGCCAGATGTTGCGGGCCTCACTGGGGCAGTACCTTGGGACAGAGCAACCTCAGGGGCAGCGACTCGCGATAGGGTAGGCCGATTTACTGCAGGAGGAGAAGAGAAGCCAGCAGATTCAGAGGGAGTTGGTTGGCCTTGGCCACTTAGTAACCCGGCAACTTGTTCCCGCAGCTCCAGCATGTCACCTTGACATCCGGTTATCTTCCTCTCCGTTTCTTCCTGAATATCTCTGATCTCCTCTGCCAACTTGTCATGGCTCGCTTTCATGTCTTCTTGAGTGGCTTTTAATTCTTCCTCAAGTTTTTGAACTACTTTTTCTTGCGCGGCTTTCAGCTCTTCCTTAAGTACTTCCTGCCCGGCTTTCAATTCTTGGGCTTTTTCTGCCTTATCCTGACCAACTTGCATCAGTTGCACAAGTTGGCTTAATTGAGCTTCCATCTTGGATCTCGTCAAAGGCATCCACACTATACACTTAAATTGATTTATCTGACCGTCGTTTTATCGGCACTTGTTAACAATTTATTTATTTAATGTTTGTTCAATAATTTTTTTATAGCCTCTGGTATAACCCGACACCTGACACCACTGTTACGTTTTTACGCTCGGGCTATTTAAAAATTATACGACGCTTCTTGTATTAAACATTTATTTACAACGATTAATTATTATTATTTGAATTGTGAAGGCAGAACACAAATTACTTATAAACTACAGGCACTATTTCTAACAATGATACACTCATTAATAATTATTTATATACGGCTTAACGGTAATGATTTATATGGTTATACACTCTATTTATTTACACTGGATTAAACATCAATTATTTATATTGCTATTTTATATGCGTCTATTTATGTAGCAGCTTGCGCCTTTCGAGCTGAATGAGAACTGAACTGTTATTTTCTGGTAGAGATTTTTTTTCTCTTCAACAATATAAATATTTTATGCCCTTACATAAGAAAATTTTCGAGAAAAATTAAAAAACTTTTTTATCGGTGGGAGGCCACGATACAAAACTATAAACAATAGTGTAACTCAGAAAAACAAAACAATATTTATTTACAAAAGGGAACACAAAAAACTAACCATTTATAACAAATGTTCGATATGTAAACCATTATTGACAATACAATTTTGACATCGTCTATTAACACTTCTTGCGGCGTTTATAAGCATATCTTGAGGAATGCTTTGGCAAGCATTTCTAATCCTTACTCTGAGATCATCAATATTTTCTGGTGGTGTAACGAAAACAAGGTCCCTAAGGTGTCCCCACAAAAAGAAATCAAGGGGAGTTAAGTCTGGGGACCTAGCTGGCCACTGAATTGGTCCATTTATGCCAATCCAATTCTGTCCAAAATTTTCGTTTAGGAAATTAGTGCTTATAAGAGAATTATGGACAGACGCACCATCTTGTTGAAAAATGATGTTATTAAATTCTGCAAGAGGCAATTGTTCCAAATATTCCTGTAATTGATTTCGTAGAAACTGGTTGTATCTAACTGAATTTAGAGTTCCGTCAATAAAGTAAGGTCCTTCCGTTTAAAATCCCACACCATACATTAACACTAAATCTTCTTTGAAAGCGATTTTCTCTAATATTTCTGGGATTTTCTGTACTCCAATAATAGTGATGATTTCTATTAAATAAGCCGTTATTGGAAAATGTGCATTCGTCAGACCATAATATTTTTCTGTAAAAATTAGGATCCTCTTGCTGTCTGTTTACAAAGTAGTTACAAAATTCAATTCGACATGGAGGGTCATTTGCTTCTAAATTATGCACTAAATGTACCTTGTATGGTTTAAAATCATGTTTATTTAAAATGTGATGTACTGTACTATATGACACCTGAAGATTATGTGCAATTTCTCGTGTTGACGTATTTGCATCTTGCTCTACACTTAACAAAATATCCAATTCCAAATTTTCATCTTGTACTTGGCGGTCTCCCTGTATTTTCTTTAGGGAACCCGTATTCCTTAACGTTTCTTCTAATTTACTAAATTTTCGCCGGGAAGGAGCCTGTCTATATCGGGATACCGTGTTTGATAAATACGTAAAGCTTCCGCACTATTTTTCCTGCATTCAAAGAATACTTGCAACACGTCAACCATTTCATTGTTAGTAAACCTGGCCATATTTTGATTTGAATATTAAAGCACCAGAGTATAATACAAGAAAACACTTTAGATTATTCTGAAATCTAACAGTTAAAGCGTTTGTCTACTATTTGTTTTGTTTTTCTGAGTTACGCTTTTGTTTATAGTTTTGTATCATGGCCTCCCACGGTGAAAAAGTTTTTGTTATTTTTCACGACAATTTTCTTATGCAAGTGCATGAAATATTTATATTGTTGAAAAGAGAAAAAAAAACCTCTACCAGAAAATGTAAAAAAATATATAGTGTCATTTAAAAAAATTGCAAGTGACGTCATCACTCTGAAACAATTGAAGATAAAAATTTTTTGATTGTGTTAAAATGTAGGTTTTTATGTGTCATTTGATTTGATATAAGGTTTATTGGGTCTAAAATAAATAATAAAGTTGCTAGAAGGCGGGGCCTTTTTTGTAGAACAGACTGTATAAAGCCATAGAAGCATTTTTCTTCCTGTGCTGGGTCCGTTCCGAATATCAGCTATCATTAATGCAATTCGACAGAGAATGCATTGAATCGTTGCCACATATTCTTTAACAAAATTATTCCTCCAGAATAAGTTGCAAAATTCTGTGTCTATATGTCCAAAATATTCTAAATTACGAATTTATTTGTTGGTGATATGGTCTATCCACGGTACTCTCAAGATGCTCTGTAAGTTCACATCTCGAATGATACTAGTTTTTTCTCAGTTGCTTTTGTTAGTGTCATTGAGTTAACCCAATAGTATTGAGAGAACAAAACGTCTCAAGAGTCTATTCTTGGTTTGCAGGCAGATTTAGGTTTTTACCGGTCAAAAAAGTATTGTTTCGTTTGAATAAATGCGACTTACATTTTCTATCCTCAATCTTATTTCTGTCAAATGGTCCCATTGTATAGTTTGACCATCCAAATCTCGTTTTTTATTTTTAAGGTTATAATGTCAAATTTGTTTATTTCTATGTGCTCTTCGTGGAAATGTATATAAAGCATCACACAACACTACGTTAATTATTAGGTTAAAAAATGCAAAAGTTACATCTTAACCACATTTTCAAAAAACCAAAATATTCAGTTCTCAATTAAATTGAAAACGGAAAACATAAACTGAAAACACAAACGGGAAACAGAAATACACACATTACAAGAACGCTTTAGCAGAAGGGTATTGCAGTGGTTAATAATGTCGATGTTCTTTCAACGTCACTTATTGCACATATTTCCCAGTACGTACCTGATAATTATCATAGGGTTGTGCGATGCTCTATATACATTTCCACAGAGTACATAGAAATAAAGAAGTTTGACATTATAATCTTAAAAATAAAAAACTAGATCTGGATGGTCAAACTATATCTGTTCACTAAACTAATGCAACTGTCAATTTCAAAGCTTATAAACCATACAACAGTTGCATTAGTTTAGTGAACAGATAAATGTTGGTTCCCAGATATGAGTATTTATACTAATGTTTTGCAATCTTGGTGTTGTTAATATATAATGTTGATAGTAGCAGATTGTTTTTACTTATAGTCATATCATCGCATAAATTAGCACAAACACTTAGTAAGAATAATTAAAAGCAATGTAGAGTGCGTAAAGTGGATGTGAAACCTGAAAGACCAGTGGAACCAACACTTTTGTAAACAGATGTTTGCATGGAGTATGCAACATTTACTAAAACTGAACTGTTGAATGAATGTAACAAAACGGAAGTAAATAACACAAGAAACTAAACATCTCAAATGGAGTTGGATTGATCACGCACTGAGAAACATAGAATATTTCAAGGAATGCCTCCGACTGGAATCCGATTTGGAAAGAAGCAGAACATGCCTAAAAAGTATTTGTATCAACTTTAGCTGCGGCTCAAGAATATGGTAAAACCTGAAACAAAGTTAAAAGTACTGACTAGAAACCGAGCTGTGTTCTGTAGATTCAGAGTTTTTCTAGATACATTCTGTCATACTATTCTTTAGAGATGGGTCGTTATTTTGGAATGTTACTTAGCTGCAACGTTACGTTTCGTTACTTGTTCAGCAAATAATGTGTTACTTTGTTAACGAGTTCGATGGTACAAAGTGAAATAAGAACAGTGGCACTAATGTCATGGAATGAATAGATACCGTCAAACGGGGTGAAGCGGATCAAAATTTCCAGTTTTTCGGTAATACCACAATACCTTCTAGGAAAAAATCTAGAAAAAATATATGTTCTAGAGTCGATGTTCAGCTATCGAATGTATATATCTTTAAGAATCCAGTTCTAGAAGTTTTGCCAATATTTTTTTATTTGAAGCTGATCCGCTTTACTCCGTAGGTGGGGTGAAGTGGATCAGTCATTTATTTCCATGTAAAATTCAATTCTGAAAACTTCTGGGTGAAGTGAATCAAATAAAATGAAAAAATATATAAATTTAGTGCAAAAAATGAATCAAAATTATCAAAACGGGCCAACCAATAAACGTAATATTTTATTTTATATAAAAATGTAATAAACAAACATAAACAACTATTGGTATAAATAAAAGAAAATCACATTCTGTATTCTATAAACTTTGGTAACAAAAATAATACTTATTGTCATTGACTATTCAAGTAAATAGGCAGAAATATTATGGAAAACATATTTCCCTCTTCTGGATGATGTTTCATTCACTTTTTGAATAATCTGATCCTTCTTGACAACGGAAATATCCGGCACATCTGGATATACAAAAAATACTTGTTTGTGGCTTGATTTCTTTCTGACAACATTGACTGTGTACTCGCTGTTGTTTAGTTCATTGCAGCTGTCAATTTTGGCGATGAAAAACCTGTCTCTCTTATTTTCAAAAAATTTGACGACTACAAAATCTCCAACTTCAATGTTAACAAATGCTATCTGATCTGAAGAACAGCCCGAATTTGATTCTTCCATCTCTGTTCTTTCAACAATTTCTTCTTCTAAATCTTCATCGAATCGACGTTGCTTCTAGGTCTACATTTTTGAATTCCTTTTCCTTTGGTTCTGTTAGTATAAGTACGAGATTGGCCACCGACACGCTTTTTCCTGGTAGCATACTCAACTTCTTTCCTCGTTTTGACGTGTCTTCACCTCCAATTCTCATTTGCCTCAGATGTTCAACAATTGTATTGCACCAAGCTCTCTCCACGTACTGTCCAGGTTCTTGTCCTTGTGGTGTCCTGAAGTGCTCAATTTTTCTCAAAACAACATGTGGATTAAGTGACACAATGCCACATGCTTTAAACCCAGTCACTGTGTTTGCTTCAGATTTTGTACCAACGATATCTATAGTGTCTTTCAATAAACGCCAAAAACTATCTTGGGCAGGACACCCTGATTTCACAGCTTCCAATTTTCCAAAACCCTACGCCATGCGGCTTTAAATGGCCTAAAGTAGGTCACCGTAATGGCTGCAGCATATGTGTACGTAGAATTGAGCGGGAGGAGAATAAATTTTATATTATTTTTTTCACATTGTTAGATTACACTGACTGTCATATGACTGCAAAAATTATCCCCGACTATGACCATCCATTTGGTGTCCGGTTACATCTGGACCCTGGAAACTCTTCTGTCCGTCCCGGATACAAGTGATTAGCCTTGTATACGATATATGGCGGAAGTAAATTTCCATCAGCTGCCACTGCAAACATAACGCTTCTACTGGTTTTTAATAACTCAATTATTCAGACACTTTTTAATCTGGCACTGGAAGACGTAGTAAGACGATTAGATATACAAGGAAGTATAAGAAGCAAGGAAGCACAAATCATCGCCTATGTGGATGATATAGTCATCATCTCAAGATCATGGAAAAAATTAAAGGAGATTTTTATAAGAATGGAGAAAGAAGCAAGTGAAGTAGGGCTGACAATCAATCAAAGTAAAACAAAATATATGAAATGTCAAAGAGGAAAATTAGATGATATTAAGGAAGTAAAGATAGGAGAATATACCTTTAAAAAAGTACGATTCTTGAAATATCTGGGAATCCAACTATCATATAATAACGATCGTAGTGAAGA
This sequence comes from Agriotes lineatus, assembly GCA_940337035.1. Classification (NCBI taxonomy): domain Eukaryota; kingdom Metazoa; phylum Arthropoda; class Insecta; order Coleoptera; family Elateridae; genus Agriotes; species Agriotes lineatus. Next base: position 80,163,688 of record OW679194.1, on the reverse strand, counting down.
GATCAAGGAGAGAATTCAAATGGGACATAAGGCATGCTATGCAAATAGAAACATACTCAAAGTAAAAAAGTGAAGATGAAGACTAAAATATGAATCTATAAGTGCTTAATTAGACCAGTGGTATTATATGGCTCAGAAATAATGTGCCCTACGCAAATAGAACAAGAACAATTAAGGATATTTGAGAGAAAGTATTAAGAACAATAACAGGAGCCAAGAAAATAGGAAATGGAGAGCACAGACAATACATGAATCACGAGCTACTGGGGATAATGGAAGGAGAAGACATCGTGAAGATAATGAAAGCACAACGGATCAGATGGCTTGAACATATAATGAGAGTGGAAGACACAAGAATTATAAAAAAAGTAACAACGTGGAAGCCGGATAAGAATAGACCGAGAGGAAGGCCAAGAAACAGGTGGTACGAAGAAGTGACAGAAGACTTAAGAATCATGAAAATAAAGGACTGGAAAGAGAAAACAAGAAATAGGATAGAATGGAGGAAGATAGTGGAGAAAGCAAAAACTCACCAGAAACTATAGAAGTAAAATAAAGAATTGGAAACAGGGGACTAATCCACCCCAACAAGAGGATTACATTCTTTGGAAAGAAGTGGCGATATTCTATCAAGAATGAAAAGCCAATTATTATTATTATTATTAATTATTCAGTGAGCATGTTTCATCCAAGTTACAATCTTCGCTCTACCAGGATCGTCTGCGAAATTTGTTTCATCGTAGTTTATTATATTTGAAGCTGGTATTCCTTCAGTTGATTGTTGCAGCTGATGAAAATATTCTTCTACCATTTCATAGGATACAGCAGCTCTCACCTTCTTTGTATTTTCGGCTAATTTTACTGTTAAGTCGGGGTGCCTCGACATAAAACACATTTGTTCAGGAATTGTTGAACCATAAACCTTACGTCATAACTCTTGAAGCAAAATCCCCACTCAGCACATAATAATAGAAGCGCTTCAGTCAACTTTCTCTCTTCTTCGTCTGTAAGAACTGGTTGGCCGCCATATTTTCCAGTTTGTTTTCCGTGAAACCTTCTATTCAATGTAGTGTACGGCATTGCATACATATCTGCTGCATTTCTCATCGTCATTCGCCCATTGCGAACCGCTGCCACTGCTCTGTTCAAATAAATAGGGTCATAGGTCTTGTTAGCCGTCGTCCCTAACCTCTTTAAATATTTTCTAGGCATTTTCCTCTATAACAAGCATGAACAGTTAGTTTAGTTAGTAAAAGGTGCCTATTTATATGAATATTTTTGTTATTATTATCATCACTATTATCAATCATCATTAACTTTATAATCCTACATTGAACAATTTGACAACTAGGTAGGTCTATTACTCAATATAAGACAAATAAATCGTGATTCACTTCACCCACTACCCACGGAAATGTATTTTTGCTTAAAATAAATTACCGGAGGGCTAACAGAACCACCTAATAAAAAGAGTCGTGCATACTTGTTGCCAAAAGACCATCATATAATGCTATGCTTACCACCTTTCTGTAACTCCTTCCATATTTTGTGTGCAATAGTTTGTTTTCACAGTTCATAGAAAACCGGTATTTTACTTCCAAGATTCAATAGAGTAACCGGGGGTAAAGATCCGCAGGTGGTAAAAATCCTAATGGCAATATTTTTTTTGTTAAATGAAGAGGTTGGTAAAATAGACCTGCCGGCAGTCATGTTTAATGGCCATTGGTGTGTGGCAGCATTTGTGTTGAGTTCCCACAAGTATTATCGAAATAATGAGGTAAGTCTCGTTTTTACTAGCTCTGATGTAGTTTTATGGGTTCATGTAGCAAGTAGCATTCTAGCAGACATTGAATCTAAGCAATTTATGGGATTATTATTTGGAACGGCTTACATTAGGTGCGCCACAATGGATAAAGCCATAAAGGCATTTAAAGTTTGTGGTATAGTACCTATTGATAGATTTATATTTACCGACGAAGACTTTCTTCCTGCTGAAGTGACTGACCAACTTTTGAAATCTTCAATTGAAACCGATCAAGTCGGCAGAGAAGAAAATATTGAAGAAATTCAGAATAAATTGGGAGAAACTGACAATGAATCACTATCCGAGAGTTTACAAAATGAAATATCAAGAACATCCCAAAGTCCTCGTCCCTCGACATCACGATCCGATGCTTTACATCCTGCAACACCAAGCACATCCCAAAGTCATCGTCCCTCCACACCAGAAAGTTGCTCCATTGCAACTTCTCATCACATTTATCCAGCTGATATTATGCCTCTTCCAAAGATTAAAACTCAGCGAAAGCGAATGAAGAAAAGTAAAAATTCTACTGTGTTAACTGGTACCCCCAACAAAACAGATTTAGAGATGGAACTGAAGAAAAAGGCAAATGAGGAGAAACAAAAAGCTGCAACGAGAAAACTGACATCCGAAAAACGAAGCACTCAGACGAAAGGAAAAAAGATACAGAATAAATTACTTGCCTCGCCCAAAGCGTATTCGAGTGTCGTGGATTCGGAAGCTATATGCCCAGGATGTGAAACATTATATGAGGAGCCACCAACAGAAGATTGGTTACAATGTGACAGTTGTAAGACTTGGTGGCATTAAAATTGCTCTTGCTATGTAGGGGGAAGATTTTTATGCGACCTGTTTAAATTAACAATGACTTTGATGTTTATAAATTTACCTATATTTTGTTTAACTAAATGTATCTTTTCTTATCCGTTTATCTGTATTCTTTTCATATAATATTAAAATTATGACTTCACACAAAACGTTGCTTTATTGTTACATTGGAACTTTACCCCCTGCTATGCGGATCTTTACTCTTGAAATGGGGCAAAGAACCGCATTTGCCAGTTTGACTTCGAAGATTTTAATAAATTATTTATTGTTTTCACAGAACCTCTGAATTTTAAAATAAGGTAGAGTGTACTTCTACCTATATTAGAAAAAAAAAATAAGTAAATGGAATCAATGCCAGAGTTTAAAAAAAATAAATTGTAAAGAAATGCGAACCTTTACCCCCAGTTACTAATTACGTATTAAATACTTACCAAACATATGACACCACTCTCTCACCACAACGACTGACCTTACCTGTTGAGTGATGAACAGTTTCGGCGGTTAGCGGAACAGATGTTTGAAATCTATCGCGGGAATATTTGAAAAATTGTACAATTGATCCGCTTCAACCACTGTGATCTACTTCGCCTCGTTTGACGGTACAAAGTTGTTGCGCAACGTCACGTTAAAATAGCATTACATCCATTATTTTAGTGATATGTTCTGTAAACATTTCTTAAAAATAATGGTGTAAACAACAGCGCATGCGAAGCTGTTGTTTCAAATATTATGAATGGAATTGAATAAATTGATTATTTTTATTAATTAGAGTTTTCGGTGGACGATTTTCGCTTATAAAAATAAAAAATCTCCTTATAATTAATTAAAAACGTACCATTTACCTTACAAACAGCTGTGGTATCACTTTTGATTTCGGATTTACAAAAGTTCCAAATCACAAAAGTTGTGACCACAATATACGCACACGATACTATAAAAATGTATAACTAACAATCTGTAGCTACAGTCATTTTAGAGGAACAATAAATATTGTGCATGTGCTGAAATTACAATTAATACAACAAAAATGCAGGTGTCACGGTGTGAGGGTCTTTGAAGGCTTTCATTAGCATCAGCGATAACAGCATCACCGGTCTGCGGTCACTGATGACTCACATTATTAAAGAACGCCGTGTGTATGTGGGAATTTATCAGTAACATTATTTTGGAACAATAAATTTCAGTAACGGGAATGAATGGAACGTTACAAGTGTGTAGCAGTAATTCCCATCTCTACTATTCTTCTGTTTTTCTTCTAGGCAATTTCAATTTCCAATCAGACATCAGTAATTTTTTATCAATGCTCAGCGCTGTCCTGTGACGAGTTTCACATCCAGGAAGTTTTCTTCTTATTTCCTTATAACACATCATGTAGTCGATAGTGCTTTTTACTCCTTTACTTCAGCTTTACATATTACTGTTTGTGATAATTTGTAATTGAAGGTTACGAGTAAATTATGAAAAAACAAGTAAATTTTGGGAAGAAATTTAAAAAAATTGTGTTGAAACTTTACCATTGATTTTTCCAATAATTTACCTTAGTCACCGCACTACAATATCTACGAAATACATGGGTAAGATTAATTCCTATTAATCCATCTAATATGCCTCCTTTATGACATCGGGTAGTAAAATTACAAGTTGTAATCAGTGATATTCCCATCAATTTTTTTGAGGGTATACTATACCACCGGTAACCTATTGCGTGCCTGACTTATTCTATAGTTTCTATATATGGGGGGGGGAGGGGGGGATTACGACAAATGAGCTTAAAAATTTTATTATCTTTTTCCATATAAAATTGAAAAAAAATCGATTAACTAATTAAATATATTGACAGAAAAATGTTTTCTTAATGCATCTTTTTCCTTGCGTTCTCTAACTTGACCACGAGGAGCTGAAAGTGCCGATCGATGGTCTCGCAACCAAATCTTCACGTATGGTCGCGGATTGAAGTCTGCAACTGAAGGGCCATTGATGGATATGAACATCAAATCTGACACATTTTAAATAGTTAGCCGAGTCCTCAAATCGGTTATTGTGAGGTTCATATCGGAAAACCCCCTTTCGCAATCAGAAGTTGTTGTTGGAAGTATGTTTAGCGTTTTTAGGAGATTAGAAGAATCATTCCGTGTACGGAAGTCTACTATACTTTCGAATTCAGATAAACCAAATCGGCGTGCCACTCTTTTAACTTCATCTTCTCCCTCGGCGTCATCAGTTACTGTTTTGAATACTTCGTCAATTACCTACAATTAAAGAAATTTTCTTTCAAATGTTTACCTTTCATCTCGCGTATAGAAAATTGTTGGGGCAAGGACAATTCCAGAAATGTGCACTACCTAACTACCTAGCTTACTTGTGGCGGCCTCATATGTGGATCTCTAGTGGGCTCTTATGGCTTTATATGGCGCATATAGGGATCACTAAGCTCGTCCTTCCATTTGAACATTTCACAGTATCTAACGGTATAATCAAGGACTAACTGGCAACTAACAGTGTTCAGCTGTTTTTATAAGAATGAATATTTCTGAAATGCACGCGGAACATTTGTTGTGATTTATTTTTATTTATAATTCACTTATTCAAGTACAAATCGATAGCAATAATGAAGTAACAAATATTAATTTAGGTTTTAATATTAAAAAATGTTACGTTACGAGACCGGAAAGTAGTGTTTTGCAGGTCGCACCAAGTAGATTACAGGGCGAGCTGCAGGCGAGACCTGGAAGCTTGGGGAGACCTGCAAAACACTACTCTCCGGTCTCGTAACGTAAATTACTATTGCCTCTAGCACAAATTTACTAAGAGTGTAAACGCAGAGTTTTGCATCTAGTGGGCTCATATGGAGTATAACCTATGGGAACACCACTGGTTATAATTAAACCAGTTTTTTACATTATCGGTGGAAACATAGCAAGTGCTTGAAAATTTTCCGGAAGTATTTGAAAAAATATTCTGCAGCTATTTTTTCAATAAAAGCATGAGTGCATGCCAACTGAAAAAATCTCGACTCCGAAGGAGGAAAGATTTTTTCTTGGAGACATACACAAATGTTTTTGTTAAAAAAAATAGCTGCGGAACATTTTTTGGAAATGTTTCTATAGGAAATTTGTTTTATTTAAAACTTGAGTACATATCAGTTTTCTGAAAGTTAACGTATAAAATAAATATTAGCTGAGAGAAACTTAGTAATGTTATTCGCTTGCTGAAAATTAACTTATTAATATGTGCTAGATTTTGCAACTTTATCTATTAAGTTAGCTTTTGCAAAACCTTTCAACTCCACATAGGTAGCTGTCAATTTCATACGGATTAATTCAACCTATTTATAGTGAATATGATATTAAGTATTTGCTATTTTTGGAAACCTCTAGCTGTACTGCTTCTGGTAATATTATTTATTTGTCATTACTGTTACTACTATCATGTAATTTGCATCTTATCATTACAGAGCCTTACAAGGGTGTGTGTGAAATATATGTGCAAACATATAGCCCATGCTGCATCGCACAACCAACTATTTTCCTGGCTGCAGTATACTACAACCTGTGGATATACTGATGTAGCCAACCTTTGTCAGAATTACATCAAATGGAACTTTGAGTCTGTCGCCAACACACCAGATTTCAGCAATTTTGAAGTGGAATTGCTGTGTGAATTACTGAAACAAAGTGATCTAATTGTATATAATGAAATGGTGCTATATAATTGTACGGTTCGTTGGTTAGAATTACAACAGATTCGACTAAACCAACTCAAACTGCCTGAACTGGAAGTACAAGAACATATGCAAAATATAGTTGATGCAGTCATGAAATGCATTCGATTTCCTATGATGTCCCCACGTGAACTAGCAGATCTGCTGCTCTCCCCACTACTCAAGCAATACAGTCACATTTTGTTAGAACGTATGGCAATTGGGATGCTCTATCAGAAAGGTAGAAATGAAGAAATTAATTCATTTTATGCATCTGAAGAAGGTAAATCATTGTGCTCAGCACGACTATATACTTGTGATAGCTTTAATACTGCATTATTGATTGAAAACATACCCAGTCTGCCTAGTTACACTGTCTCCACATTTGTATTCTCAACTCATACATCGGCGGCAGAATATGAAGCTGATAAAATCAGTGAATGGGTTGTTGACTTGTATCCTAAAGGAGTATGTTTCAAAAAATGTTTTTTAATCGTTTGGCAAGGAACATTAGAAGTCCCCGAAAGAGTGAAAACTACAGTTCGCTTGTCATTAACATGTCGAGAATTTAAGGAAGATATGAAAGTACGTGTAGGCGTTTTATTGTATGGAGCACAAGGAGGTGTTGAGCATATAATGCATGTCATACAAAGAGTCCATCATTTTAATTCTCAAGATCGTGTATTGGTGATAGACAATTTAATCCCGTTCGAAGAACTTAATGCTTCAGCTGCTGGAGAAATATTTTCCCGTTTAATAGATTCCGAAAAGAAACCTTATAAAAGTGTATATTTAACAGGATTACGGAGAGATCAGTTAAAAATTAACATTATTATCACTCCAATAGCTCCTGCATGTTAATATTGTTGTTTCAATTTGATTGAAATTGTGATTAATTTGTACATAATATGTAGAACTAATATTTCAATACTCAATTTTATAGCAGTAGGGAGCTATTATTCCCCCCTCTCCCATTGGTTTTATGGGAAATACAGTCAATTACAAATACTTGAGACAGTTTTCAACTTTGGCTATGCATAAAATGTTACGAGCTTTATTAGAACAATAAGATTGATACCAAGTGTTGGGTGGGAGTAATTTTTTTTGGAAAAGCAAAAGAGAAGTTTTGTTTTTATTTTTTTTGTGTCCCAAGTTAGCGATGCGGTTCTTACCTTGGGACACTTTTGTAAATGCCATTAAAAAGCTATTATTTTGTCCTGTTTTTGGATATCATAGGACTTGGGATATTAAAATTTGTAAAAATATATATGTGTACACGATAATGATAAAAATATATGTAATTTGTTTGGGAATAAAAAAGAATATATTTTGTTAAAAAGAACAATTTTATGTAAAATATTGCTTATTTGAACGAAGAATACGATTTATATAAAATGTGTATACGTACCTAAGTATACCAATAAATAATTAACAAAATATAAGTGTGTAGGTATATTTCCGTAATACTTAAAAAATATAATTGATTTTGAAGTTTGAATGTTCTAGTGGTTGGTTATTAATATCTTTTCTATTTTTGAAATGTTCATACAAATAGTTTGTCTTCAATATGTGTGAAGATAAGAGTCTAGATTCCATATCTGTATCGATATATGCAAAAAGCTACAGCTGTCGCCATTTATCCGCCCCCAGTTTCCATGTATGTCTGTCGTAGCAGACGTCTTTCAAATCTCTTATTAGCATGGCTTCATTTACATCGTCTCGCCAGCTTTGCCTTGATCGTCCTCTTTTCCGTTTTTTAAGTGGAACCCACTTTAGTATTTTCCTTGGCCGCCTTTCTTTGCCCATTCTGTTTACATGCCCGAATCATGTTAATTGTCATTTCTACACCTCGTCCATATTATCTTTGTCTATTTCCATTATCTCCCTTATTCTTTCGTTTCGTACCCTATCTAGTTCAGTTTTCCGGCAGCTTCTTAAAAAATCCATTTCTCTCGCCAGTAACTGATTTTCCATTTACTTTCCCATAAAATCTAATATTTGTTTATTATCATACATGTCAAAACTGGCACTTGAAATCCCTTGAATTTTTCTATCCTACTGGCATTTCTATAACAATTTGAAATTTCTCTTATCAAATTTGTGATTTCATATGTGGAAAAAATAGTTTCCCCTTCAATATGAAATTTAAGCCTTAAGTGGGCAGGTGTAATTATAAAACTTCAGTGGGAAGGTGGAGCGCTGGTAATATCTGACCCTAAAACTGCTTTATATCTTGATGTTTTTTTGATTTTTTTGATAATTTGCTATTAATTTTTTACTGCATTTTAATGGTTATGCAACAAGTGAGTAAAATACTTTTTTTCATGAGTAGAAAAGTTTGACTGCACGAGCTGAAAGCGAGTGCAGCAATTCCTGAGTGAAAAAAGTTGCTTTACTCACGAGTTTCATACAAAAATTTTTATTTTTAAAAGTACAATTGTGAGCATTGTTAATTTGAAGTGAAGAAGTTACATTATTATAGGGTGTTTTTAAACTAGGAGTGTTTCAAATTTAGCACGCTAAAACCTACCCATGTGATTGGTTAAGATTCAGCCGGTTTTACAGAATGTTAATTTGCCTGTATAATTTGACATTTGACGTATATTCGAACACAGGAATTAAAGGAGCGGCTAAAAATCCGACGATGATCTTAGGTATGCGCATGCGCGGTCAATTTTCCAATGTTGCCATGCAGAAGTCTCTGTACAAATACGCGGTAAATTTGAATGGCTTGAATGTTACATGAAATATACTCACTTTACAAAGATGAATGATGTTTCATATGAAAGTATTGATTTTATAATTCTTATTTTATGCTTTTTTAAAATTAAATATTAATAGGAAGTCCTGGAAGCATTTGGAATATTTATTTTCTCGATTTAGTAGAGAATTATGCCAAAGTTCTGGGAGGAAGGTGTTACAAATACGTTTAAATATTTTTAAACTTATTCAAACATTCTGAAGAAATCTGGATGTTTTTAATCTTTGAAAATTTAAATCTAAACTGGAATTATAGCAAGTATGTGAGACTTTTCAATTTCGAGATTTATTAGGCAATGTTGGAAAAAAAATGAAATTTTTTTGAAACTTATTTAAACTGAAATATTACACGTCACAAAAGCAGTTCAACCAAACAAAAAAAAAAAATTTAAGACATACCTTATAAGTATTTGTGTAGATAAAGTATATCATAAATTGAACATAAAAAAGCTACAATAGTAAATGAACAGTTCTATATTTTACGGCAGCCAGAAACACATTTACTCATTCTTTAAGACCTGGACTGCTTCACTTTTTCCTATAAGATGGCAGCACTATAGAAACAGCACGGTATTTTAAAATCTGTTAGACGTCGTTCACAGTTAAAATTGACCAATTATTTTTCATATACAGTGTGTCCTCAGATAGGTGAAACCACTCTTGTAAAATGTAAAAAATTCTCGATTTAAATTTCATTTCTTGGGGTTCGGCCCTGCTTGGTTAAAGGCTGATTTATAACATAGTTTCAGTTTTGAAAAATCAAGTAGGGCTTGGAAATTTAAAAAAAAAACCTATTTTTCTGTAGATTAGCGTACCTTTTATGTAGCAAATACGACAAAAAGTAAATAAGAAAAGTTGTTTAGAATCAACATCCAAATTTCAAAATCCTCAGCCAACTTTGATCTCTCACATTTTCTTTTATTTGTAGGTCCCATATCAAAGAATTTTATTTTTAACAAAAGCTGCCATGGAAAAACAAATATTTTTAACAGTTTTTTATTTCATAATAAAAAAACTTTGTTAAATATAAAACTCTTTGATTTGGGAAATAAACAAAAGAAAATGTGAGAGGGATCAAGGCCGAGGATTTTGAAATTTGTATGTTGATGCTAAACAATTTTTCTTAATTACTTTTTGTCGTTTTTGCTACATAAAAGGCACGCTAATCTACAGAAAAATAGTTTTTTTTTTAATTTCTAAGGTATACTTGATTTTTCACAATTGAAATTATGTTAGAAATTTGCCTTTAACCAAACAGGGCTAAACCCCAAAAAATGAAAATTTAAATCGAGAATTTTTTACCTTTTACAAGTCGTTTCACCTATCTGGGGACACACAATGCAAAATGTATTTAATAATATTTCATAGTACAAATATTTACATGACTATTCAATTCACCTGTCATCTGTCAAAAAGTGACCAATGAAAATCCAGAATTTTGACGTTTCTTGACCAATCAAAAAAATATCAGTGGATATATCTTCCTAGAAGGTATTCAAGTGACTATTTTAAACAAATGTGATTTTTATTAGAAAAAGTCAATATTAGTGTGCTGTTACTATAGAAATCACGTAGTTTGTTGCTAGATTTACTGAAAACTAATTTGAAAAAGTAGTTTGGTTCATTAAATAGTCCCTCGAATACCATTCTTAGTCAAAGTTAAGTATATTATTTTTGCGGTGGTATCACTACTCATGTCCATTGCGCTTGGGATTAGGACTCGTGCTAGCGCACTCGTCCTAATCGTACCAAGCGCAATGGACATTCGTGACACCACCGCAAAAATAGTCGACATAACTTTGACTACTCATGGTATTATAAGTGACTATTTAATTCACCTGTCATCTGTCAAAAAGTAAACAATGAAAATCCAGAATTCTGACATTTCTTGACCAATCAAAAAAATATCAGTGGATATATCTTCCTAGAAGGTATTCAAGTGACTATTTTAAACAAATGTGATATTTAAGTCAATATTAGTGTTCTGTTACTATAGAAATTGTGTAGTTTGTTGCTAGATTTACTGAAAACTAATTTGAAAAAGTAGTTTGGTTCATTAAATAGTCCCTCGAATACCATTCTTAGTCAAAGTTAAGTAGATTATTTTTGCGGTGGATCACTACTCATGTCCATGGCGCTTGGGATTAGGACTCGTGCTAGCGCACTCGTCCTAATCGTACCAAAGCGCAATGGACATTCGTAACACCACCGCAAAAATAGTCGACATAACTTTGACTACTCATGGTATTATAAGTGAATAATTTATGTAAAATACAATTAGTCTACATTTATCGGCTATCATACAAACAGAATTAGCTTAAATGAGAAAACATCACATTGAGGTCATCGTCCTGGGCCGAAGTGGTTTAGAATTTCGTCTTGCCATCCTCGTTTTCATCCTCTCTATTGAACAAAGATAGTAATTAATAATAAGTACATAAAAATGTTACAAATTTTAACATAAGCTATGAATTCTAAAGAAAAAATGCTCATTCTATTTATAGTAGTTTCTGATGATAATGCTTTCTAGATTACAAAAATTGTGACAGAAAGAACACATTTTTTCTCTACGGAGGAAATTAAAAATATGAAATAATATAATTGCTTACCGTTCTACATTTATCCCCTCCTCGAAATTGTTGATACAGAGAAAAACTATAACTTAAGTTTTTCTTGGTCCTTTTCTACTTTTCGGTTGAAACCTGTCCAACAAGAAAACAATAGTAAGCCTATAGCATAAATCGTAAGCATTGTATATGATTTACCTGTAATCTCACTATAAGACTTTGAACTTCCGCAGCCAGTTCTTCTGTCAGTATTATTTCTGCAATTCCTGGTCCATAATCAGTCTGCTTCTAGGTTGGTATCGCTCTCTTGTGCTGTTATTCCGTAATTCGTGTGGAAGTTAAAAGTACAATTGAGTCCCCACCACTACTATCCCGCTCTTAAGCTAAGTCCTCACTTTCACAATGTTCATTAAGAAGCATATAGTTATGCTCTTCTAATGAATTTTTCAAAATAAATTCTTTCAAAAGTAAAGTTGATTTTGCTGCAGCAATCTCGTCATGTTTTATTTGTAGCGGTTTTACAGTTTTTCTATTTTTTTTAAGTTGTACAGAACTTAGGCTGTTTTTTAATTTTTTTATTTGCTGGTGCATCACTTAGATCTGCAGTATCAGAAATAAGATCTTTTTTAGAAACACTTTCATTATTTTTTAACAAATTCAAAATATTTTTCTACATTTTCCATGCGTGTTCAATGACATCGTCATCCCTACTGCTTAAGTTCAGTTTAAGTACTTCCAAACATTGTTCTTTTAGCTGCTCTCTAATAGGTTTTTGTTTATTTGCCTTTGCTACTGTGTTAAGATGTAGCTTTAACTCTTTGCTGCTCTCTTCACCGGTCAGACTAAGAATGTTATCAGTATTTTCTTGAATATTTTTAGTTTTGCTAATTAACAAAATGACATAATGTATATGTTTACACATAGTAGCTTTAACAAAATAGTCAGTACATGTACATCGGTATGCATGTATACAAGTATTACATGCCACACATTTTAACTCACAACATAATGTTCTTAGAACCTGATGTTTCGAAACTGCATATATTCGTTCTTCATTTTTTAAGTACCATATGTTCCCTTCCTGACTAACTTCAAATGAACTTTTTGATGCTGTCAATTTTGTTTACATGAAGTGTATTTTTTCCTTTAACGTGTTTTATTATACATTCCACAATTTTGTCACGTATATAGGTATTCACCACGTGAATACCCTTATCTAACCTTTTCACTACAGTTCCATTAAGCTGGAAGTATTTAATACACTTATGCATTGCTTCCAAGTTGTTAGTGTTAATTCCTGCCGATTTCCGATACACACATGCCCACTGTTCACACCTGTTGGCATATTCTCTACAAAATATTTTACAAATTCAGATGTTTCTGGATCTTCTAGTAGCATCTCTATACATTTATTTAAATTGGTCTCATCGATTTCAGTTTGTAAAACTTTTAGAGCATGATAAACATATTCTTTTTTCTCTTTATTACTAATTTTATTAAGATTACATTTCCATGCACGGTCTACATGCCAAGAACAAAAAATTTGATATTTTATTATGCTTGCAATCCACGCATTACAAAACACATTAGTGATGTCGGTCATAAATGTTCTGGCAGTAATTATTCCAGATCTTTCTTTAATTTTGTCAAAAAAAAATCGAAAAACCTCCGTGTCTTTTCTATTCGTAAATAGACAAGCAGTTGGAAAACCTTCTCCCCATTCATATATGACTAAAATGGTGGTAAGTTCAAAATCGTAGGAATTGAGACCATATGTACTATCGACACATATAATACCATTATTTCCATGAGTCTTTAGCATATACTCTTGCGAAGAATTCATAAAGATTAAGCAAACATCCTTTTTATCAAAAAATTCATGATCATCTCCTTGTTTTTTATAAAAAATAGTGTTTGACTTATTTTGCCCAAATTCTTGTACCCACAACTCTACACTTACACTATCAATTGTATGTCGCACTCCATCATTAATACAGATATTATAAGTACTTTTAATGTTGTGGATGTCCTGTTTTGTTAACAAATCGGTTCTTTTTAAATTGTCCGGTTCAATACTATCTCTATTTGAGTTCAAGATTCTGAAAATACCTTTAATATAATAATTAGGTATTTTTAAAATATTTTAAAATGTTAGATACCTTGATACAGACACGCCTTTTCGGCAACCACTGCACGATCAGTTGGTAAAAGACGTAAATGTTGAAGCTCCATGATATGACCATAGTGTAGAGATATATATTTAACATTGCATTGGCCTGTGCTGTGTTTATTTCTTAGTTGGATTGTACTGGTGCATGCACTTCCTTGTCTGCAAGATCCTTGAGTTTTCATTTTTCTTTTTCGGTCACAGGACTTTTCGGAAGTAGCTTGACTAATACCTAAAAAAGTGTTTATAGTAAAACGCACAACTGAAAACGTTCGGTTACTTACCAGTACGGTTACAGTAGTAATACACAGTGTCAATATTTTCACCTTTTACGGTTTTTTGTATAAAATACTGGACCCGTTCGGTTTTAGAGATTTCCAGTAACCATCTCTCAAACTCTAAAAGAAAACAAATAATATTAAATAAACCGCGACTTCTAAATAAAGTATTTAAATACCTTCCGCACTATCGATTTCCAAGGTTTCTTCCGTAAAATTCTTATTATGGACTTGAGTCAAATGTTCTCTCAGTTGCATAACATTAACAAACGATGCTTGACATCCCTCTAAACACTTGTTCAAGTGAACATTAAATTCATAGGAAACAAGGTTTTTTTCAACTAATTTGTGCACTGTTTTAAGGTGCCTGTTCAAATTACTTTGAAGCGTAAAAATTTTTTCATAATATTTGCAGACTACACCCATGATGGTCAAAAATATCAGCACTTTGGAAATTGAAAATAAAATCCAAAAAACCTCCCTTAAAACACTTAAATCACCACAAGAAGAATAGCAAACAGAGAGTTACGAATTTCTAACCTCTTTTTCCCACTGTAAACAAATACGTTCTGCAAATATTCCCAATCCTGGGAACGTTGTAAATCGCGCATGCGCATACCTAAGATCACCATCGGATTTTTAGCCGCTCCTGGAATTAACGTATCAGTTTTGAGTTTTTAAACTTTTTCTGTGTAATTTCCGAAGTAAAAAATCAGTTCTTTGTAGAACTAAATTGCATAGTATCATTAATATTGCGTATATTTAGAAACATGGATGCTGTAGCCAGTACCAGTTCGGTGTTAGTTTTGCCCCCAATGAAACAAACCGTTTGGACTTTTGGTCGTTTATCTTTAGTCAAATAGCAATACATATTAAATATGTATAAGTAGACCGTAACTGATGAACCAGATATGAATATAACCGCTGTCATATCTAAAATTCTCAATACAATGGGTAAGATGTCAAGGGCGTAAGAATTATGGTATGAATATTTAAAAATGTTAAGTTTTTAGAAGTTGCAACTTCCACTGTATATCAAACTATACAAGAATACAGGCCGACCAGTAAAGTTATCAGCCCCAAACAGATTGGAGGGCGACCTGGGATTGTTAAAACATATGGTGGAGGAATAAATACCTCTGTCACAGTACAGCTATCGCCTTAAAAATCTGGTACAAGGTCAGAAATCTAGTGACTTGAATTGAAAAATTGTGGACATTTGTTATTTGGGCTTTAAAATTTTCTCTGAAAGAATTACTGGTACCTTTTTCGAACTTATTCAAATTATGTGGCATATCTTTCATTCAGCAGACTACTGAAATCTCTCAAGCACCTTTAAAGATGAGTAAGTGACAGCAACTGACAGCGTGCTGACAGCTTATAAAGAGGGACTAGTGATAGCAGTGACGGATACTTTAAATCTAGCGGTTGTTATGATACTTATGTTATTTCAGTCGTATTTACAAAGGGAAAAATTTGGTGTACCAGATTTTTAAGGCGATAGCTGTACATAGATTGTTTTATAAAACTGAAAATCCTATGTTGAACACAATTTTAAATTAGCAAATAGAAAAAAAACTCTCTTGTCATAGTGAAAACTCCCTAGGGAAATTTTTGTCTTATTTAGTCTCTAGGGAGTAAATGTTTTACTTCTATCACAATTTTGATGCTATAGAAACCGACTTCTACCTCCGGTCGTGGAAAAAATGCATTATTTTAAATGTGTTTGTTAACATTAAAGATGAAATAATTTTTGAAATTTGCCACCAACTGTTTTTAGTTTGTCTTCTAGTGATATTTTACAGCGTAAATTAAACTTTTCAACTTACTCCTCCTAGTTTAAAAACAGACTATATTAGTGTATTTAATCTTTACTCTGAAGGCATTTTCCGAGAGGCACTGGAAGGGCAACCTGGAATTAAAGTAAACGGTGAAAATATCAACAACATCAGATACGCGGACGATGCTGCCATTGTCGCTAACTCCTTAGACGAGCTTCAGAACCTTCTAACGAGAGTAAAACAACAATCGGAGCAATATGGCCTAGAGCTAAACATCACAAAAACCAAATATATGGTGGTGTCAAAATCAGAAAATCCTCAACAAGGAATATTATATATAAATGGGCAAATCGTACAACAAGTGAAAACTTATCAATACTTGGGAACCACCGTGTATGACAGCTGGGATTACCGGGGCGAAGTACGATGCCGCATAGAAAAATCAAGGGCCGCTTTTGCAAAACTGAAAAGATTCTTTTTAGCCAAAGACCGCAGTCTAAAACTGAAAATAAGAATGGCAAAATGTTATGTGTTCTCTGTTCTCCTCTATGGTGCGGAAGCCTGGACAATAAATAAAGAAATCACGGATAGGCTAAATGCTTTCGAGATGTGGATATACAGACGAATACTGAAAATACCGTACACCGCCCACGAAACATACGAGGAAGTGCTGAGGAAATATTGAATACGGTAAAGATCCGCAAACTGGAATATCTTGGACATGTGATGCGAAATTATAAATACCGCATCTTACAACTCATACTACAGGGTAAATTAGAAGCAAAGAGAGGCCCAGGAAGAAGACGGCATTCCTGGCTGAAAAACCTCAGAGACTGGTACAGCCTCACGTCAATAGAACTGTTCAGACTAACCGCCAACAAAGTGAGAATAGCCATGCTGATCGCCAATGTCCGGAACGGATAAGGCACCATGAGAAGAAGAAGAATTAGTGTTTGAATTGCCTTATTGACACCAATATTTTTACGGGTTTAAATGGCTAGTAAAACGCAAATATAAAAGGTTTTTTTATTTTGCGATTTGAAAATATGGTTTTCTTCAGATAGTGAAGAAGCATTAATGAATTTGGGAGCACCCATAGAACAAAAAACCTAATGGTTACCTCGCACTTGCACGTCGCTAACCAGCGGCATCCACCGTCCACCAAAATTCGAGCTGGTTGGATATTTCAAATTGCTGGTGGCCAGTTATGGCTAGTGGTGACTCAGCAAGATCAACCGCATATTATTACGCATACTGGAATTTTAGTTGATGACCGGTGCTAGCTAGTGGTGCCTCAGTGGAACTGCGGCCTTATTTATTCTAGATGCTTGCAGTCTTAAATATAACTTTTGTTTTTCCTGGGTCGTCTGGAAAATTATTCTCAGCATAATTAATGATTACTTCTATAGGCATATCCCGTAAAGATTGTTGTAGTTCCTTAAACTGCTTACCAATTATTTCAAGATTGGGTCCTGCTCTTAGTATCTTTAACGTTATGACTAAATTGCATCTTGGATTCTTGTTGGCGTTTCTCTTTCTTTTTTCTTTCTCCCCTTCCTTGTACCCTTGCGGGTGTCGGATTTGGGTTGCTCATCCAGTCGTCCATTTTTTCCACTCTTTTCTGTTTTCAGCTAGTTCCTTCATCTCCTTCACTGTTTTCCCTCTATCTTTTCCTATTTCTGCTATTTGTTGTATCCATTTCTTCCTAGGTCGTCCTCTTCTCCTTTTCTTATAGTGTTTTGTTTCCCATACTTTTCTAGTCAATCTGTCTGGGCTCATTCTTGTCATGTGACCGAACCAGCTAAGTTATTTTCTTTGTACCTTACTCATTATTGACTCCTGTTCTACCATTTCCCTTATTGTTCTATTGGTTAGTCTATCCCACTTTGTTTTCCCAGCTATTCTTCGTAAGTGCTTCATTTCCATAGCTTCTATCTTCCTTGCGTGTTTCTTCTGTATCGTCCAGTTTTCACATGTGTATAATAGTGTTGGGATAGTTATTACATTATGAATTCTTAATTTTGTTTCTTGTTTCAGTTCCTTCTTCGATAACAGTGGTCTTAATGCATAGTAGAGTTTAGTTGACTTCCTCCGTCTGTTTGTTAATTCTGCGTCTATGTTGCCATCATTTGTTATTAGACTCCCTAAATATTCATAGGTTATCACTTCCTCCAATGTTGTGCCCTTGCACTTTACTGTTGTTTTGTCTTCATGCTTCTTATTTATCACCATTATCTTACTTTTCTCTGTATTTATTTCCATTTTCATTCGTTCTATTTCTTCTGTCCATATGTTCACTAGTTTCTGCATCTTCTTTCTTGTGTCTGCTATTAACACTATATCGTCTGCGTACATTAGTGTATCTACTTTTACCGGCTCCAGATTTCGATACCCTATTAGTGTTTGTAGTTGTTTTGTTCTTTCCCTTGTGTTTTTAATTAATTTACTCATTACTATTATGAACAAAAGAGGGCTGAGGCTATCCCCCTGCTTAATTCCTTTCCTCCATGCAGATTCATCTGACCTTTCTCCTCCTATCTGTACCTTTCCTTTAACATTTTTGAACGTGCTACGTATTACTTGTATGAGTGTTTTCGGGGTACGAGTTTCATTCAGGCATTTCCATACTACTACTCTATCAATCGAGTCAAATGCTGCCCTGAGATCTATAAATGTCAAGACGAGTTCTTCCCCGTTTTCTAGTACCCTTTCTATCAAATTCCGTATAATTCCTTGTTGGCGTTTCAAGAAATATTTTATCCAGTTTTTCTTAGCCTGTTATTGATAAAACGCTGTTCGACAATACCTTTCAAATGCATAGTTTTTGTAACTATGTTACTATTAGCGTTAGGACAACTGGCCAACCATATTTTCTCGTCTGCTTTAAGTTTAGCCTCCGGTTGGATATCCTCTTTGATATTTTATATTTGTCTTGGAGAAAGTATGTGTGTTTTAATATCAACAGCCTTATTAAGAAGCTGCTCTATAGATTAATGGTATTTTCTTTTTTTCCGCTTCCTTGTATCCACATTTCTTTAATTCTCGTCCAAGCGTGGTCTTCCCATTCACTGGAATTCGTTTCGCCAGATTGTAGGGTGCGTGTCATATAACAAAATTCGGCAAAGTACTGTGTCTCGTTCTAGCCTGTTTAGGTTATTTGCAGTCTTTGATCATTTTTTTTCACTACCACGGCCGGTGTTGTTTCCGTAATCAGCATAGTGTCCTCGATCTTGATATCCGGCGAAATGCATTCCAGTCAAAAGACTTCCGGCAAATCGAATTCCAGCGCGACAGATTCCGGCAAATGGAAATGGAGCCGACCCAAGTAGTACGTGGTCAACCTAATACACGAAAGAAATTGATACTGAATGTTAACTTGAAACACTTTATGTTGTATATTTTTAAAATTCGAGTGACTACAGAACTGAAACATAAACAAAATATTTAGGCATGTACAGAGTAACACACAGTAAGAAAAATTTCATTAGCTTAATTCCATTTGAATCTACAGGTCACTTTAGATTAAAAATTAAGTTGTGCTACCAGCAGAGGTGGGCAAATCACTTTATGAAAGTAATTAATTACCAACTACCGCGCAGTGAAGTAATTAAACTACCAGAGATTTCAGTTACTCATATGAATTTATCAATTATTTGATAATTATGTAGGATGTAGAACAGTTTAATCGTAACAAATATGAATACACAGTAATACACAACAAATATGAATACACAGTAAAACGTAATACACAGATAGTTTAGGCGTGCTTTGTGCACGACCACACTTGTTGGCGTTCATTGGACGACTCCTTGCTCTCCCCACCTTCTGCATGGCGGTTGCTATGATTCTACTACAATTGTAATTTCAGAACATAAATACTTTGTCAATTACTTTCACTAGGAATTGTCATATATTTATATTTAGTATATTTTTCGCTTCTTACACAATAATTATTAGCAAGCTACATCCTGCACAGATGATACTAGACAAAACACGACACATGCACATCCCATCTGCAAACGCGCCTGCATCAAATATCTCTTTGCTCGTGCACTAAAGTAGCTGTACTAACGGAATCATAAATTATATTTATACAGGGTGTGTATAAATTTGATCATAAAATGTCGAAAATGGAAATACTAAAATGTTGGATTGGTCTTAGTTAGCTCTCTCGAGCGGTAGATTAAAAACATGTTTTTATCAGGTATAGTACCTTTTTTGTTTTAAATATGTCAAAGTATCATCAAGTAAAGTTGTTCAGAATGTAAAATTATGGTTCCATGCAAAATTTAAGAGATATCGACTTACTTTTATGAAACTCACTAGCTGAAGTACTTGTGTGGTAACATGGTTTCACAAGTCAGCAGATATTTTTGGAATTTTGCATGGGGACATAATTTTGAACAACTTTCCTTGACGATACTTCGACGTATCTGAATCAGAAAATGTACTTTACCTGAAAAAACATGTTTATCCGCAAACGTCACAAAAGTGACAACTTATTTGTCTTTATTGACAAGGTAAAAGGTGTCACTTTATCTGCCTAAGCAGACAAAATAGCGACTTTTGCGTACTTTATCTGCCTAAGCACACAAAATGATTGCTCTCTTTCTTTCTTTCTATGTTTGTTCGCCATCTCCTCCGAAGATACTGGACCGATTAAATTGTATGATGGCTTAAAATTTTGCTAATTTTTAGAATTAGTTCGTAGGCCGGTTTTTATTTTCAAAAAAGTACGAAAAAGTTTTAATTTAAATAAACCTTTAAGCAGCGGATCGGAGCATCTGTCGCCGTGGGTTATGGTGTGACAGCTGCTGTGGCCGTGTGCTATTAGCACGGGTGATTCAGTATGTTCATATATCATTACAGTTGCGCGTTATCTGAACAACAGAGGTTGGCGCAGGGGTACAGTGCTAGCCTGAAATTTACCTGAATACGTTTGCGGATAAAATAGTATATGTTATTCGGAGTAAAAGTGACTTTATGTGGCTTAGCTGAATTATTTGCCTCACTAACGTTCGGCTAAATAAACTTCAGCTTCGCCACATAAAGTATCACTTTTACTCCTAATAACATAATCTACTATTTTTATCTACCAATCCGACATTTTGGAATTATGATTTTCGACTCAGAATTTTAGTAATGTAGTTCTTTCGCCAATTAATACGCACCCAGTATTACTTCAAGAATGTCCTATGATGATTTGCTTAAGATGTAGCTTAATAAGGCCTTACCTTATTTTTTGCGTTGTGGAGATTTAATACCCAGTCGAGATCAGTAATTCAAATACTTGTAAGTAATTTAAATAATTTATAGAGTAAATTAATTTCTCAAAACTAATTGAGTATTGAATGTAGTACTTAATTACGTTCAAAAAGTAATTGAAGGGGTAAGTAGCAAAAGGCGACAAGTGCAAAAAAAGAGGAGTGGAGAAATTAACCGTTAAAGTTTTTGCTTTATAGAAAAATCTAGATGCTTGTTCAAATATTGTTCTTTGCTTCAACCAAAATGTAGAACTCGTACAATTTCTATTGTAATATACCATTAAATGCAAGTAAAAATGTTTTCCCGCTACTGATCATGTAAGTCAGTGATACAGCCTTAGTAACAAAACGTGTAAGTCGATGATTATATTTGTATGCTGCTTTCCCGTGACAACGGAACTTAATATTATTATTAAATACTTAAGATAATAAAATTAGCAACGCAATATGCAGACTTAGACGTTTTGTTTACAATTGCAAGTGTCTATGTGACCTGTGACACTCACAGGTAACACGACTCACGAAAATTAATCCTGGTGACAGGTGACAAACCCAATGATTTTTTTAAAATCTAGGAAAATTTCGATAAGCAGCGGGAAAAATATAATAAGACTAGCGAACCCGACAGACGTCCTGCCCGCTACCTCCTATTAGCGGGTTCAGCAAACGTTTTTTCAATATTCGATTTTTTTCATTTTAAAAAATATTGGGGGGTTGTGCGGGGGGGAGGGAAATTTTGGGGTTGTATGTTCTGATATGCGAAAAATCTATAAAAAAAAAATTTAAAATTCGTTAGAAATTTTTTAAAAAAATATTAGAACCCGATTGCAGCGCCGCCTGCCGGGTCCAATTGTGAATCTAAACCATCCAGGGACACACTCAAACACACACAAAAAATGTCATCAAAATCGGTGCAGCCGTTTAGGAGGAGTTTAGTCACATACAGACGCACAGAAGAATTATATACAGGGTGTCCCTGAAAAGGAGGTCAATCCGTTAAACACATGTTCCTTGAGCAAAAATATGACGATTTAACTCAACTTACCTATATACAAAGTTGCTTAGTTTAGCCGCTAAAGGGCTTGAAAGACGATTAACCTTTTAACATTTTTTCAAATAAGTCGAAAAATCTTTGATAGATTTTATTCATTTTTTGGCCATGTGTTTGTACCAGTAAACCACAGATTTTTGAAGAATAAAGCCTAGTTTCGAAAATTACAGGGTGTTTAAAAACTTCGTCACAATAAATTATCCATTCATATTTTTTTAACCCCCTGTATAATCACTACCAATTTTTTTTTCTGAATAGTTACTTTAATTTAGAAGCTATTTTCTCTCTTATAAAATTTTAGTTGGGTAAACGGTTTAGCCACAAAAAAATATTTTCTAAATTTCTACAAGCCTGAATCAGTAATTGTAACGTAAAACTAGGCTTGTAGGGATTTACAAAATTTTGGCTAAACCGTTCACCCAACTAAAATTTCGTAAGAGAGGAAATGGCTTCTAAATTAAAGTAACCATTCTGAAAAAAAATTGGTAGTGATTATACAGGGGGTTAAAAAAATATGGATGGATAATTTATTGTGACGAAGTTTTTCATCACCCTGTAATTTTCGAAATTAGGGTTTATTCTTCAAAAAGCTGTGGTTTACTGGTACAAACACATGGCCAAAAAATGAATAAAATCTATCAAAGATTTTTAGACTTTTTTTTTAAAAGTTAATCGTTTTTAAAGCCCTCTAGCGGCTAAACTAAGCAACTTTGTATATAGGTAAGTTGAGTTAAATCGTCATATTTTTGCTCAAGGAATATGTGGTCCCTTTTCAGGGACACCCTGTATATATAAAGATTTTAATTTTTTTTAAATATTGGGTTGGTGGTGGGGGGTCAAATTTTGGGGACCCGACAGACGTCCTTCCCGAACGTTGGTTTGCTTGCTATTAGCTGGTTCAGCAAATGTTTTTTCTATATTCAAATTTTCGATTTTTTTCATTTTAAAAAATATTGGGGGATGGTGGGGGGGTGAAATTTTGGGGTTATATGTTCTGATATGCAAGAAGTCTTTAAAAAAATTAAAGAAAGATTGCAGCGCCACCTACCTGGTCCAATTGTGAATCTAAACCATCCAGAGACCCACTCAAACACACACAAAATTTCATTAAAATCGGTTCAGCCGTTTAGGAGGAGTTCAGTCACGTACACACGTACAGAAGAATTATATACAGGGTGAGTTTTTTTTCATTATCGCTATAGGGATCTCGCAAACCGTGAAAGATAGAAGGTTGGTTAAATGGAGAAAGAATTGCAGTTTTATGAGCTTATTCGAGATGTGCTTTTGTTTCTTTGAAAAATCCAAGGTCTACTAGATACAAGCAAAATATTAAAATTACTTAATTTCTTAAAGTCGTTCTAGCGCCGTTATTATTGAAAATAGAAAAAATAATAAGAATAAAAGTTTTAGCTATTTTTAGGGTGTTTATCTTACACTTATTAATTTCCTTCTAGCTTTCGTAGTTTGTGTTTTCGTCATTTTCTTATTATGAAAATTATTATAAAAGAATTATTTGTCAAAATAGGTATAACAAACCTTATGTCATTTTAAGCAGAAAAGTGAGCTCTTTTAGAAATGTCTAAGGCAACTATGATTGCTATTTAAAAAAATGTAACTTAATGTTATAACTCAAAAACTATGAAAGCTAGGAGAAAACTAATAAGTGTAAGATAAACACCGTAAAAATAGCTAAAACTTTTATTCTTATTCTTTTTTTTTCTATTTTCAATAATAATGGCGCTAGACCGACTTTAAGAAATTAAGTAATTTTAATATTTTGCTTGTATCTAGTAGGCCTTGGATTTTTTCAAAGAAACAAAAGCACATCTCGAATAAGCTCATAAAACTGCAATTCTTTCTCCATTTAACCAACCTTCTATCTTTCACGGTTTCCGAGATCCGCATAGTGATAATGAAAAAAAAACTCACCCGTATACACACACCGGCAAAATTAGACGAACACAAAAAAAGTCATATTTTGAGATGTTCTGTAGCATTATTTAACTGAATTATGTTTTAAAGCTTTAATGTTAGCAATACACACCTTCAGAGAATAACAATTAACGATATAACAGATGAACCTACCTAATTCAAATAGTTTACTGAGTACAATGAAAAACTTCAGAACAAAAACAGTTGTCTTCTCCTTATAAAAAGTAGTTTTTTATTATGGTATTAAACATATATATAACGCGTGTTACCCCCACGAGCTCTGATTACTGCTTCCATATGTCTATTCATATTATGGATGATGTCATCGATGGTTTGTTAAGGCAGAGTGTTCCACTCTGTCACTAGTGCTGTCTTTAGCTCATCTAGGGTTTGTACCGATGGATTTCTGGCCCGGACCCGTCTCCCCAATATGTCCCATATGTGTTCGATGGGATTCATATGAGGAGAACGTGCTGCCCAATTCATGGCATGAATACCAACTTCGAGTAGGTAATCCGAAACACAGCGAGCAGCATGGGGGCGAGCGTTATCCTGCATTAAGACAAAATCCTCCTCTATAAATGGGGCAAACGGCACAACATAATCTTGCAGAATGTCTGTAATATACCGTGTACCTGTCAAGGAACTTCCTGCAATAACCACTAATTCCGTACGTGCTCCCAAACATACTCCACGCCAAACCATAAGTGAGCCTCCTCCATATGAGACTGTGGGGACAATGGTACATTGTAAATATCACTCCCCTCGGTGTCTCCATACGTTTTCTCTACCATCAATCACATTTATACAAAAGTGGCTTTCGTCGGTGAACAGAACTTTACCCCACTGTTCCAAAGTCCAAAATCGGTGTTTACGTGCAAACTCCAGTCTTGCTGTACGATGCCGTAGGTCCAGTTCTGGCCCTTTTGCAGGAATTTGGGTTGTCAATCCAACCTCGTTCAGTCTTCTCCTGACTATTCTTTCACTTACACTTACGTGACGCACATCTTCTAAGGCATTTCTGGTCTGAAGAGCCATTAAACGTCGATTTCTGAGAGTCTGCAGTGTAATAAAGCGATCATCCCTTGCAGTAGTTGCTCGTTTCCCACCTTGGCCACGTCTACGTGTGAAAGAACCGGTCTGTCTAAACCTTTTTACATTGTGATGTACAACAGATACCAATACTCCCAGGATTCTGCTAACTGATCTGTAAGTGTAGCTATTTTCGACTATTGTTAGAGCTGTAGCGACATCAGTTGCCTTTAAATCGGGAATTTTTCATAACAACAGAAAACAAAATCGTAAACCGTCGTTTTAAACTAACCAAGAAATAAGCATTTGTTTTAAAGAACAAAATCGTAAACCCTCGTTGTAAACTAACCAAGAAATAAGCACTTGTTTTCAAGAATACAAAAACCCAAGCAATATGCCAACAATAAAATAAATGATAATTAGGCTCAAATGGGTGGCTAGATTTAATGTTAGATTGCTATTTTTTATTCACATATGTACAGAAGTAACGTTTATAACCAAATTGAGTCATATAACGGGTGTTCATAAACAGTCTTCATCCCAGTAGGTTTTGACTTCAGAAACGTATGTCTATTAAAATTGAGAAAAAATGCGCTATGACAGTACTCAATGACGTTTCATTGTGTTGCACGAATTAATCAAAGACATAATATTTTGTTTTTCAAAGCAACTGGGATGACGACTGTTTATGAACACCCGTTATATCCTTTTTTTTTTTGTTTTTTTTTTTTTTTAATATCCTAAAACATACGGAAAATATTACTTTTTTTGTGTTCCTCTAATTTTACCGGTGTGTGTATAAAGATAATGTATCGTCTATTAACATTTTTGGCAGGCAACAAGCCGCGGCTTCGCCTTGGCTTCTACTTGCCTACCTCAAATGTTAATAGGTCCTTACATTATTTGTTACTTAAATAGCTATTGTACTTTTACATGGTTTGTTAGAGAAAAAACGTCAATTATTACTATTATTAGCTGTTGTTACATTCCCATTTGAAACATAATGCAAATACAATGCACTCATCATAATGAGATCCCAGCAGTTTCCTTCTTTCTTCACCTATATCATTATCCTCTTCTATTTCTGATGCCTGAGTTGGTGGTATTTCTAGTTCTGTGCCTGTCTGATTTTCTTCTTATTTTCTTGCCTTTCTTTTTCTTATGAGGCAAATTAGAATAAAATTGGTGATGGATAGGAGTTATATATTCCAACAGTGTCATTAAATTGTAAAACTTTCAGACAAAATCTTCAAAGTGTATTTGTACAATAATCTTTCACTTAAATCGTTCATGTTGAAGTTTGATGTTCCTTTTTTTAATAATAATAATTTCTTTATTTCAAGTAAAGTTCTTACAATACATTAACAGTAATACAAGAAACCCGAGGTGAAATAGCGTCAATGAAGTATGAGTATACATTATACATAGTTACATATTGAAATAGTCTTGTAGATTGTAAGGCTCCAGGTCTGTTCAAAGCTTTTTGGTTTTTACTTTAAATTCTTTATAGTTCTGTATTCATTTTAGATTAGTAGGTTGTTTGTTGAATATTTTAATGCACAGGATGTTTCGGTTAGGGTTACTCTGTGAATGGGATAAACCATATCAAAAGTTCTGGTTTTGTATGTGCTATTAGTGTTGTTGGATGGAAACTGTTCTTTATTCCTATGTAGATATAGGAGGCATTCATGCAAATATAAACCAAAAACTGTTAGAAGACCTGCATTCTTAAATCTACCTCTACATGAATCCCTGGGTTTTAGCTGGAAAGTTTTTTGAATAAATGGAAGGTCAACATTCATTTATTGACATCCTTAACAAAAACTTCCTTCTTATAAGTGAACCATACATTATCGCGCCATTTAAATGACTTGTCTTGATCTTTCTTGGGATCTCTTCTGTTGTCATGAAGGTCTTGGATCTTGGAATGACACAAAGCATCACTACTCTTGCATTTGCCGGTGAAATTTTTGCTAGTTTTTTAGTAGATCAACCCAATCACCTGGTACAAATGTGGCAGGATTGCTTCTCAATTTGCTCAAAGGATCTATCGTACTCTATGTAAGAATTCCCGGATTCAAACAATTTATGGTCTATTCTTTCCAGATTAGTACATTGAACCATAAACATGAAGTGTTATGTCTTTGTTTTTATTCTGGCCTCCACAAGAATCAGAGTTGGCAATTAAATGTTTAACTTCTGGTGGCAGCTGCTTAACATACTAAAAGGGGATTCATTGATGCAGAAATTATACGTCCACAGTTGTCGTAAATAATACACTATTAATAGTGAACAGAGGTGTGGCAAGTGCTTTTTCTAAGTCAAAGCATATTAGACGAGTAGACACTGAATTTTCCGTGCAATGTTCAGTATCTCTCTTTTTAGCCGTTGCAAAACTTTCTACAACTCTGCGATGTATTTCCAGTTCTGTCTTACTTTTTGTGATTACCTCGTCACGGCGACCATTTTTTATTAGATTATTCAAGCGATCGCATGTGTGACATGTATCTCAATGTGGCTTGTGGAATTTCAGATTAAACTCAGTGCAAAAAATATGTGTATAGTATCATTTTTTCACCAGTGACTTGTCGAATTCTGAGCACCATTCGCGATAAAGAGAGTACATATTTTTGATATTTAAATCTGGAGATAGATATCGAGACAGAATTTTGCGATCTGAAATAATGGCTCCTCTATCTCGGAAACATTGCGATATATGAAATAACATCATTACGCCTTTGTTCACTTATTTTAGTCGATGATTGACGTTTGCACGTTGATCTGTTTGCACAAATCCTTCCTTAGATATTTTGTTGCATACCGTAGGGAATCTTCGATTGGTTGTTCCCAAGATATTTAAAAAGAACTGCTTGCATACTCTAAAGTTCATCAGGAAAATCTGGGTGAGATAATCTTTACGGAAGTGTGCGTCAGGTTTTATTTGCTTAGGGCAGGGGTGGCGAACCTTTATTCATCTACGTGCCAATGTTTAATGAGGCCATGACGTGCCATCAAACAATCTTGACTTAGTGATTAATGGGGAAAAAATAAAACTAAATACTATCAACTTAAAACTCTTTATTTGCAACAGAAAATATACATTTTGTACAGCAATAGTGACGTTATGTTTATTTAAATGAAAAAAAAATCGTGCGACTTCTGCTGTTGCAAATTAGATGCTAAATAACTTATATTAGCTCCATACTTTGTTACTTTTAGCAGAATGCAAGCTGAACTGGATTCATCTGAGAAACGGCTTCTAAGCGAGTCTTTAATGTTATTCATTTCTGAAAATAATGACTCACAAGCATAGGTAGATGAAAATATTGTTAAGATAGCAAAAGCCAACTTTTTCAGACTACTAATGTGCCTGGAATTAAATTCCACGTTTCCATACTGTTGATATTGGCATTTTTACTTATATTACCTCATACATATTGTCTTTCTATTTCATTTAATTCCAACTCTTTCTTTGTTTCGAAAAATTTTTGAATCCATATTGAACTAGACTGGAAATCAATCAGCTGCATTTCAATTTCTTCAATTTCCAACCAATCAAATTTGGCCAAGTTCAGTTTATCAAATGAAGTTACATCAGGATATATAAATTTCAGTGTTTCCAGTAATTCTTTGAACTGAGAGAATCTCGTTGAAAATTCTTTGATTGAAGAATTAATTACCGAATTAAACTCTTCAGTGACTTTTGCTTGGTCTGGTTTTTCATGTAAATCCAAATCTCTGGAGATTTTTTTCATGTTTGGGAAATACAAGTATTTTTTCTACGACTACTCTGAAAATAGCCAAAAAAGCACTTCTAACTCTGAAAATCTTACATTTCACACAGCGTGCCACAACGTTGTCGCACGCTCAAAAACAGCGTGCGACATCGATGTCGCACGCTGTTTTTAAGCCCGTATCTTTGAAATCTAGACGGCGGCTTGCAGTCGTAGAAAAAGTATAGTGTACAACACGTGTGAAAATCACTTTTCACACTTGTGGGGCTTTATGACACTCGCCTTCGGCTCGTGGTCATCAAACTCCCCCACTCGTGTGAAAAGTGCTATTTTCAACACTAGTTGTACAATATACTATTTGGTAACAATATGGTTACTGAAAACTATCATAACAATAATTGTTTTATTTGCGCCTTGAAGCTTCATATTCAATCCATTGTTAAATATAAATTGTTTCGATTAGGTACCTAAATTCCTTAATTACTGCCTTGCTCAAATTATTTTGTGGCGTGCCATCAATGGCACGCGTGCCAATGGTTTGCCACCCCTGGCCTAGGGGGTACCTTCTTTATGCAAGAACCAATGTAAGTTGTTTGTAAATCATAGTTTTCGAGTGTATACATTGGCGTAACTAGGATTTTTGGTTGTGGGGGGCCAGGCCCCCCCAGCCAACCATCGCCAATACATACCTATATACAGGGTGCCCAACCTAAATGTACGCAGCTTTAAGCAGGTGTGTATGCAACACACATTACAATCGCCATTGAAATGTAATGTGTGTTGCATACTCACCTGCTTAAAGCTGCATACATTTAAGTTGGGCACTGTATATCTATGAAAACGTAAGTTTGCATACATTACTTGTTTTTTATGCTGTTATAATATTATTAATATCTAAGTAGCATATCAATAAATGATTTCGGTTCATAAACAACATAAAAATGTATAGGTTTACCTCTCGCAACTCGCAACAACAAAAAATATTATTCAAGGAAAACATTTTTTGAGAAACATCGCTTGGTTTACATTTATACGTTTTCGAGTCAATTTTCCTAATTTTTTCTCAGTAGAGTTGAAGAAAATATTTTCTTGAAAACGTTAATATCCAAGCAGTTAGTCATTTACATTCGTCAATACCACAAAATTATCTTTGCTACAATACCGTAACTATAAAATTGAAGTCCTTCCCAGATAACCAAGTATATCATACAAGTATAACTTGAAAACAAAGTTACGAGAAATAAAACTATATTTTCAAGAACAAAACCAGTGGGTAAATAAAATAATATTACTTTATTCTTTTATAATAAAAAAAAAACATTATACGTTTGTGCAAACTGCAAACTCTGATAGGAGCGTCCTTCAGTTTTATTTCGTGTTTATATTCCTGGAAATGCATTTGTTGCTTTATGTATGTCTATAGTGTTTGCTGCGTCATTTGCTATAGTCGGAAGAGTGCAATTCCTGAGAACTTCTTATTATTTTCAAATTGTGTAAGCACCTCCTGTATTTACGTGTTCATTTCTTTGCTATCTCTGGCGGCGTTTAACTTTAATATACAGGGTGATTATAAAGTCTCAATCCATTTTAATGAAAACGAACCCGCAGAGACATGAAAATTTTCTTGTACATCGCGAACAAGATGGGCAGACAGAAACTCTCGCTGTACCGAGCCGAACGCACCCGATTCACTCCGAAAAGCAACGGAAACTCGACATTTTTAAACAAACAAAAATCCTCGGAAACAAACATAAACAAATGGTTGTAAACAACTAACAAAAGCTTCTACCTGCACATATATATATAAGCGTGACACTCCTGATGGAGTATAGCTGTCCCTTCCAGAGAGTTTGTGGATCCAGTTGCTGGGGTGGATCAGTCCCCGAATAGTACTATATTATCGCGCGCGCACATGTACGTACACTTATCACACATATACACTTACGCGTACTGTTCACAGATTATTGTGAGTTTTTGCTTTATTAACTATTTGTCTCCACACTTTCCTGTTCACTATTTGGTCTCTCCAGTTATTGATTCCCATTTTTTTAGATCGTCTATTACTTCATTGAACCACGTTATTCTGGGTCTTCCTCTTGCTCGGGTTTCGGTGGGTTTCCACTGCATGATGTTTTTTGTTGTGCTTCCTTCGTCTCTCATCACATGCCCTAGCCATCTGATGCGTTGGGCTTTTATGAACCTTATTATATCTTCGCCATTTATGTCCCTTAATAATTCATGGTTCATCCTAGCTCTGATCTCGCCTTCGCTGGTTCGTATTGGGCCAAGTATTGTCCTCAGTATTTTCCGTTCGAAAATTCTTAGTTCTTCGGTTTCGTTATTTGTGAGGCACATTATTTCCGCGGCATAAGTGGCTACCGGTCTTATTAGGCTTCTGTAGATTTTCATTTTGGTTTTTATCTTGATTTGTTTGTCCTTTAGCAGGTTTCTGTTTGCATAATATGCTCTTGTGCCAGCTTGTATTTTTTGCTTAATTTCAGTATTCCTTTCGTTATTTCTGGTTAATTGTACTCCTAAGTAATCAACATTATCTACTTTTTCGAAGGTGTATTTATTTATTTTTAGGATGTTGTTTTCTGTATTATTTATTTTTCTTTGACATACCATAAATTTGGTCTTTGTTTCGTTTATGTGGAGCCCTATTTCCTTTGCTTTATTCTCAATTATTTTGAAAGTGTCAATTAATTTACATTTTGTTCGTGATATTATAACAACGTCATCTGCATAGGCAAGTATCTGCATTTCTTTGTTTATTATTGTTCCTTTATATTCAATGTTTCTCAGTACTTTTTCTAAAATAATATTGAATAATGTCGCTGATAGAGCGTCACCTTGTCGTACTCCTGCATTTACTCTGAATATGTTCGTATCGCCTTCTGGTGTTCTGACGCAGGTTCTTGTATCTCTCAGTGTCATTTGTATTAATCGAGACAGCTTATTTGGTATTTCCATTTCTTTTAATGCTTTCAATAGTTTCTTTCCTGTTTACTTTATCAAATGCTTGTTGGAAGTCGATGAATAAAGATAGATGTCGATGTCGTGTTCATGGCCTTTCTCTAGTATCCTGTTTAATTATGTGTAACGCATCTATTGTAGACTTTCCAGTTGTAAATCCATGTGATAGTTTCCGATTATTTTATTTGTGTGTTTTGTCAATTGTCTGTGTACTAATGTTGATAAGATCTTGTATGCTGCATTAAGTAGCGAAATCCCTCTGTAATTCCGACACTCTTCAGGATCTCCTTTCTTTTTTATGGTGATTATCACTCCTTCTTCCCATTCTCTCGGCATTTTTTCGTCTTTCCATATTTGTTTTATTATTTCGTAGATTCTTTGATGGAGTTTTTCACCTCCGTGTTTTAACAGCTCTCCGTTTATCTCATCTTTACCTGGGGCCTTTCCATTTTTAATATTGCACACTACATTCTTGAATTCTTCGTATGTTGGTTCTGGTATTTCTTCATTGTAATTATCTCCTGTTTCCTCCTCTTGTCGTTTGTTTTCCTCTTTTTCTTCTTGTTCATTGAGTAGTTTCCGAAGTGTTTTTCCCATATTTCCTTAATTTCTCAGGTGAGTGTGCTATGTTTCCTTCTTCGTCTTTCATCCCCCTTGTTTTAATCTGATATTTCTTTTTTGTTCTCGTATTTTCCTGTATAGTGTCTTTGCATCGTTGCTTCTGCTATTGTGTTCTATTTCTTCCATCTTTTGCTTTAGCCACATATTCTTTTTTTGTTTATATATCTTGTTTGCTTCCTTTCTGTATTTTTTGTAGTTTTCTAGATCTTCTGGTTCATTGTTCTTATCCATTTTATTCTTGCTTCTCTTTTGAGTTTATTTATGTCATCACATTCATTAGCGAACCATTCCTTCCATGTCTTCTTTTCTTTATATCCTACTATTTTTTGTGCACTTGTTGTTATACTTCTACCAATGTTACCCCATTGTAGATCTATGTCCGTTACTTTTTCTTTTCCTTCTAGTTCTTTATCTACTTCCATTGTGTATTTCTCACGTAGTCTTTCATTGTTCAAATTTTCTATATTCAGTTTTTTGCACTCTTCCCTTCATTTATGCTTCTTGTTTTTTTTTGCTTCATTTCAGTTATTACTAGGTAGTGATCAGTGTTAGCATCCGCGCCCCTGTAAGATCGTATATTATTTATGAATGTTTCCTTCTTTTTTGAATGAGCACGTGGTCTATTTGGTTTCCTTCATCGGTATTTCCACCTGGCCATCTCCATGTAATCTTATGTATTTTCTTGTGTTTGAATTTTGTGCTACTTATTATGAGACCCAGTGATGTTGCTAAATTACACAGTCTATTTCCATTGTCGTTAGTAATTCATGAATTGTCCTCCTTTCCAGCTACGCTGTTTATGTAGTCTTCTTTCCCAATTTGGGCATTAAAATCTCCTACTATTAAAAGTGTGTCATGTTTGGGTACTTTTTCACATAATTCCTCTAATTTGCCATAGAACTGTTCTTTTTCATTCTCGTTTGCTACTTCTGTTGGTGCATAGATATTTATAATGGGACAGGTTTGTTGGTTTTGTCTTAATTCGCAGGTAGGATAATCTTCCATCTATAGGTTTAAAATGCAAAATGTTTTCACGTAATCTTCCGTTTACAATAAAACCTGTACCATTTTTCCCCTGTTTACATTCCCCTGAATTAACATCGTGTATTCTTTTTTGTTAATTTCTCCCTGTTCTTTCCATCTCGTTTCTTGTAGTGCAGTAATGTCTACTTTATAGCGTGTTAATTCTTTTGCTGACTTCTTCCATTTTACCGGAGTTAATAGTGTTTTTATGTTCCATGTTCCTATCCTTATTGTGTTTTTTGCTTTATTCTTCTTCTTTTTTATTTATTTCTTTTTAGCTGCCTTATTCTCGTTTGCCTTTTTCATTGCCTGTGTCGTTGTTGGTGTCTGGGTTCTTAGTAAATGTGCTAGTTTTTGGGACAAGCTCTCCCCTTTCATCATCCCACACATATTCGTGATTGTTAATCGTTAGCTTTTTATAGCCTATTTTTATTTCGCTGCAGCAGTTTTTTCTTCTTTTGCAGTTGCTCTGATCTTTTTTGAATTAGCAGTTCTTGTTTGTTAGGTCACTTTCACCTGCACATAAACATTTGAAATGTTAACTTTAAAAGAAAGACACAGCCATGGTTTAATGCTCGATTGAGAGGGTTATATGCTGTTAAAAGTTTTTCGGTCGACGTCTGACCGTTGGCAGCAATGTTTTGAAATGGAAGGCAGTCATGGTGGAAATATATTAATTGTGTCGTGTTAATTTGTTTAATAAAATTTATTTTGAAATTCTAACTGTTTTTTCACTAAAAATGGATCGAGACTTTATAATCACCCTGTATTAAAAATAGTACTTTCAGTGTTACTTTGATCTCCACGTATTTGCAATTTGGTAAGTTGCGAGTTGTTTTTTTGATTACGCTAATTATTGAGTCAGGAGGTCCTGAGTGACAACTGACGCCCCATTCCCCATAATGCATCGTGTTCGGGCATGCGATTTCGATTCCGTACTATGAATTTCAATTTCATCTAAAGATTAATAAACCCGTGTTAGATTTTTAAAATCTTTAGAAATTAGAGTAAAAAATGTACAGTTTCTGTTACTGGGTCTGAAACTTCTTAATATTTCTTGTAACTTTATGGGGCGACGCTAAACTTGATCTTCGATGTTCCATACCTTATAGTTATTTATATATCAAGAAGGCGTAAGGCGTAAGAAGACGTGTATGGTCCCAAGGGGCCCAAGGTGTAGCCGCAGGATTTAACACACCAAGGGCCATAAACGCTAGTTGCGCACGAGGTGCATACAACATTTTATGTACAGACTGGGATATTCATAATTAAAACCAAATTTATAATTTCTATCAAATTTTGACAACCTAGGATGTCAAACTGACAAACAGAACACTAAACGGGCCGTAATAGTACCAAGAGGATTATGAAGATCTTTATGCCTTTTTCGAGGGCGACAAGTTTACAAGCCTGAGGGCCTCTAGCCCGATGGTTAAGTGGCCCGAGGGCTATAAACATCAAGTAATGCTCATGGTGCATATAATATTTTATTTTCCACTGTAAAGAGCGGGCGTTATGATCACGCCTCTAGGGCGGGCATAATGATCGGGCGTCATTATTATGAAGCCCGCTCTTTACGCCCTAGGGCGTTATGGACTGCTTTATATACCTCGTGTCACATATATAAACAACAAATAGAAGATCAGTGAAAAAAGTACTTTACGGCCCACTTAGTGTCGTTTTACGGGCTGTAGAGTGACACATTACGCCCTAAAAAATAGGGTACAACGTGATCATTTCCGGGCGGTCGTACATAAATGCATTTATTTCGATAAGGGTCTCTTTTAAAGGAGTAATTTTGAAAATGACACGTCTTAAAAATTCACAATCATATTTCTTTCATTAATTTTATTCATAATGTCGTAGGAAACAAATCTTTTCATGTGTATATATGCCCAAAGCTTTTAACAGTACACATTTTAAATTGACCCTATATTTATAAAAAACTGAAGAGCAACTGAAAGAAATGGTTCATAATTAACTACAAAAATTCAGACGAAAAAAATCTTATCAAAAGATTAGCCAAACTAAATTGTATTTTTACACCCATGATGTTTTACTTTCAATATTATTTTTAATTAGAACCACCCGTTCAACATATGGTATTTACCTATACTATAACATTTTTTGTAGTCAAAACGAATAAAACCCGAAAATTTTAAATTGTGTATCGGTTAACGACCCGCTAGGTTTAAATGAGTTAATACAAAAGTTAGTACAAAAGCGGATTTTTAAATTTATTCAACTTCTATTTTCTGGGGTGGGCCAGACGGCACTCTGGGGAGAGTCTGGCCCCCCGCTAGTTACGTCTATGAGTGCATAGAACTAAACGAAAATAGTTCGTGCATCATTTTCTAAAATTTTCTTGCAGTCATATCTGTAGATATGCTGCAGTTACTTCATTTCCCTTTTTTTGATAATTCACCTTTTCCAGTCTTATATTCTTTTCCACTTGTATTTGCTCTCCTCCCCCTTCCACTCCTCTTGTCTTTCCTAGGTGCCACCAACAAAATGTACCTATGTTATTTTGTTTGCATCGTGAATCGTGACTAATAATATGAAAACATTGCCGTGAGTTGTGTTTGGATCTCAATTGATGTGTTGGGATCTGAATTATATTCACTACCCTCATCAGGTTTATAACATTTAACAATTGTTGAAAGTAATAACTGCACTTTAATAGGTTATGTTTTGAGCTCAACTTGTATTTTTGAAAGAAAAACGTTTGAAATTGAAATGTTACTGTACAAATCAGTGTCGTTTTATCTTTAGCATGTCTTAATTTTTTATCCATCTTGTTTCCATTCATTTTAATATTGAATTTCTAGATCAAAACCATAAGAAATGTCACACCAATATAAACTTAAAAAATCTCCACCTAAAGATTAAGTTTGGAAGCAAAAAGGTACAAGCACAGAATAAACACCTGACACACTCGCGGCGGCGGCCGAATAGCCTATTTCAGCTATGGCGAGAGAGTAGATCAAGAATAATATCACAGAATAAACACCTAACGAACTCAGAAGCGACACTCGCGGCTTTGACGGGGATCTAAAAATCAATGCCCATGCATAGCGAGTAGATTTGTGTTGCCATGCATTAGTTTTAACGCAATTTGAGTGATTTACGACCGTATTTTACCACAATTGGTAGAAAAATTATATTTGTTTGAACATAAGTGCATTAAAAGGGTCGGTGGTGCGCCTATAATTCAAATTTTTAAATTTCCCGCCTTTTCTACTTGCTTTCAGTGTGGCCGCCTGACCAAAATAAGGCTACTGGAACATCAAAGGCGCTGCCGCGTAGTGTCGCTTCTGAGTCCGTTAGGTGTTTATTTATTCAATGATAATATGTTGGTAGCACTGTAAGTCTATGTCAAATTCGAAGTTAGCAGGTTAGGTTTTGTGTTAGACTGTGTCAAAACCTAACTTGCTAACCTTGAATTTGACATAGACTTACAGTGCCACCAACATATTATTCATGATCTACTCTCTTTCAATATGGCCGCCGTAGCTAAAATCGGCTACTCAGCGCCGCTGCGAGCGTCGCTTCTGAGTCCGTTAGGCGTTTATTCCATGTCCATATGCTACTAAACAATTTGGACTTTGACTACCCAATTCTTCTAGAATGCACTTACACCTTTTTACTTCTTACCTCTTCAATTGTCAAATATTTTTTAACAAAAATGACCAGTTTGTAAAGGAATTCAATTTCCAGGCAAATCAACAAAAAGATATTTAATTAGTAATTTAATTACAAAGTAATGGTTAACTCAACACTAATAAAGACTTGCAATAAACTTCCGCGACTCTTTGATGCAAAGTGCGTTCAAAATATAGTAATTTTGTCCCAAGACCAACTTCCCAAATACGAGTATTTGACTGTACTCCCGATAATAATAAATTTTAATGTTGATCATACTACACTAATTGTGACAGTGCAGAACCCCTATGGTACTTACTGCTATAAAATTAATAATATGTATCTTCAATCTGTACATTTGTAAATAAAAAGCATTTTTGAATTGTATAAATATTATTTTTAACTCTTTAACAGGTAATGCTCATAACAATGATGTCGTACTAATAAATCACTAAGAAATGCCATAAAATTCAATAATTTTAATTTAAAACGGGAATGATAAGAGTACCCGTTTTCAACATGCCTAGTAAATCAGCCACTATAATAAACATTCACAAGATTCAATAGGAAATATAATAAATCACAAATACTTTAATAGTAAAATAATCACAATACACACTTCTGAACACATTACTTTTAACACAATTCGGAGGGCTTACAATCTGGACTAAAATTCTTTGATTAGAACTGTTCAGACACATCTAAAAAGAATACCATCAACTAGGACCATAATTGTCCAGGCACAATGTGATATTAGTGCTACTATATTACTACTGAAAACTTTAAAATAACAACATTTCGAAACAACTCAAATAACAAATTTTTACGTAATTATACTTGTTACATAGAATGTTTATTTTGAACAGCCTAACGATTGTCGAGGAAGACGGATTTTCCTGTGCGCAAATCTATCTTAAAAGAAGCTAGTCATTTCAAATTATATAATAATGACAGCAGCGTACTTTGCAGATATGCTACTACTTAAAAATATATTGCAGGATCTTTTCAAGTCAAATCTATACTAATTAAAATAATGATCTTGCAAGTCTTACCAAATGTGGGTACAATGGTACCTACAAAATTAAATCACAATAAAGCAGCGCTTAAAACTACCTTATAACCTATGGAATGTCTTATGCCACCTACATAATTGCTTTTTATAACGATAATTGGAACCTTAGGTCTAAAATCTTAAAATTCATCCTAACGTGTTATTAAACAAACCGATATAAGTAATAAAAGAAAACTTTCAAATATTGCCAATTCAGGTTGTGAAGAAGCACTAATCTTATCACGTTATATGACTTAGCTGTGAAACAAAAGCGTTAATTGCTTATCAGACCAAAGACTTTGGAAAAACTTTCATAGAGATATAATCATCCACTATTTGTTTCAAATTCTCAAGTGAAGGTTGCAATATGCTTAATTCAAAACCCAGTTGCTTAAGTTTATTACCGTCTAAGTACAAATGTTTATGAAGTAGAAGTTCAAAATCCATATGTGGAGACAAGGGTGTATTTTGCACCCCATCCTTCCGACATGCTTCTGCCCAAGGTTTCAAATGCTTATCATTTGCTTCATCTGCAGCTCCTAATAAATCAACAGCAGCAGAAACTAGATTACCATAATATTCAACTTTGATATTGAAGAGATCAATTAACAGACTAGAAAGTGTTCCCTGCGTAGATCCGGATTCATCGACAACATTGTATATCTAAAAAGTAACATTCAAGTATCTCTTTTCTACAACATGCGACAACCTACTTGTCCAAGAGTATCATCCCTATTACACACAAACCAAATTGCTCGGCAAAGGTCATCTACATGAATAGTATTCAATTTGAGTTCTGCGTTCCACAAGAGTTTCATAGTCTCCCCCATCTGCTTGTAAATTGCGGCTACCATTATTCGTGGCATCAGACCCAGCTTGTCTCCCACACCATAAATAATGGCAGGTCTAAGAATGGTATATCGTAAACCTGGTATTTGCTCCAGTTCAACTTCCACCTGTATAATATACAATAAATTACTATATGAACACGTACATGATGTAATGTGACATTTTACAAAATAGCTAGCTTTATGGCATAAATGTAGTACTATATTCCTAATTAACACAATAATATAAAAGTATAAAGATGCTGAGCTTCTATATTATTTAATTTGCAAAACCATATCACTCCTCTTCATTATTACATTTGCAGGAATGTGCTATTTGTTAATGTAAAAAAAAATAACTTCTGCAGAATTTCAATATCACAACTTCGGTAGATACTTTTTGTTTATATACAGTGTATCTCAGTGACTACAGGACGTAGCAAAATTAACATTGGGAAATTATGTAAAGATCAACTATTGCTGTGTCTGTATCTAAAAATGTGATTGTCACAAATGAAACAGCAGGTAGTTGGATTAATAAAATTTATTTACAACTATTAAACAATACCGTTGTTATTTTATGATTATTTGTCAATTATGATATATATTATTAACTGAAATCACAATGCATGTTGTTTATATATCACTAGCTTTTACCCGCGACTTCGTTCGCGCGAGGTTCGTTATTTGTGTATTAAATAATGTTCCGCCCCGCCCCGCCCCGTCTCGACCCTTCCCGTCCCGTCCCGCCCCTTTCCCTCCCGTCCAGTCCCGTCCCTTCCCGTCCCGTCCCGCCCCTCCTCTTCCATCCCATCCCCTCCCCTTCCATCCCATCTTTTTCCTTCCCTTTCCGTCCCGTCCCGCCCCTCCTCTTCCATCCCATCCCCTCCCCTTCCATCCCATCTTTTTCCTTCCCTTCCCGTCCCGTCCCGCCCCTCCTCTTCCATCCCATCCCCTCCCCTTCCATCCCATCTTTTTCCTTCCCTTTCCGTCCCGTCCGTCCCGCCCCGCCCCGCCCCGTCCCGCTTTGCCCCGTCCCGTTCCGTCCCTTCCCTTCCCGTCCAGTCCCGTCCCGCTCAGTCCCGTCCCGTCCCGTCCAGTCCGTCCCGTTCCGTTTCTTCCCTTATGTCATGTTCACCGTCTTGGACTTAAAAATAAATGCCATTTTCGCAATCAACGTCCCAATAAACCTCAATAACGACACCCATATCGATTTTTAGGCTTACTTACCCCATTTCACCCCCTAAGGGGTTGATTTTCGGAAAATCACGAAATACGTGTTTGCTTATTTGTTTTTAGGAGTACTCCTACGAAGTTTCAAGTCGAAATGTCTATTTAATATTATTTTTCCATACAAAATTGGAACCCCCATTTTACCCCTTTAGGGGTTGAATTTCGAAATATCCTTCCTTATTCCTTGTATACATCATAAAGGGAACCTCTGTGCAAAATTTCAGCTTTCTAGGTCCAAGGGTTTGGGCTGGGCGTTGATGAGTCAGTCAGTCAGGACTTTTAGAAATATATATAAGAAGATAATTACATCGATACCGCCATAAATGCATGGATACCACCATAATTACATCGCTAATACGGATTTATGTGCATATAATCAAACAAGCCATAAACTGCTTTTTCGAGTTGACAGTTATCAGTCTGTCACTTTCAAAATAATAATTGTCACTTCTTTCGTCTAAAACCTAAAATGGAAAACGATAGCGACAATAGTGAAGAATTGTGCTGTACTCCCCTTGAAGTACGCGAAGCTGCCAAACAAGCTACATAAAATTTACTCCCAGAAAAGTCGAAGAAAACTTATGATACAGCATACAAAAATTTTATGGGATTGAGGTTAAAATAAAGTAGTTGTAAATAAAATAGCGTATTTCACTCGCATATAATAGCTATTATTACACTCAGATGGCTTAAAAAACTCGCTCGCTCGTTATTTAAACGCCATCCTCGTATAATAATAGCATCCATTATATGCTCGTATAATAATATACTATTATCTTACTAGTGATTAGGGATGTCGGCGGGTACCCGGGTACCCGGGTCGACCCGGGTAATAGTCGACCCGGGTATATTTTTAAGACCCGGGTACCCGACTAATAAATTATATAACTTCCAGAAAGTCAGTCTTTATCTGAGAAAATTATAAGAACTTAAAAACAATAGGAATAAGCTGTGGAAAAACATAACCATGCAGTAATAACAAGAATCCCGTCAATAGTACCATTAAATCGCGTCAGTATGGGTGAAGTAAAATAAACTTCCTCTGTGTGATGTTGATGCTGCTACCAATTTCGGACAAAAAGTCACGTACTTGAATTTGATAGCACTTGGAAGTGTGAAAATATTTACAAATAACAGACGACTTGCCGTTTGAATGGGTGAGTAAGTATTATTTTAATTTAGTTCAGTTTAAAACTCGCGGCGTAAAAGAAAGAAATTGTAGTTACTTCAGATGTTCAGATGTACACTAACTTTTGTGTTATATATTTCGGGTACCCGGGTTTACCCGGGTATTGCTTTCGGGTACCCGGGTTTCGTTTTAGACCGGGTACGACATCCCTACTAGTGAT
The DNA here is from genome assembly GCA_940337035.1 of Agriotes lineatus. Lineage (NCBI taxonomy): Eukaryota > Metazoa > Arthropoda > Insecta > Coleoptera > Elateridae > Agriotes > Agriotes lineatus. Next base: position 80,122,068 of record OW679194.1, on the reverse strand, counting down.
ACATACCACCACTCGCTGTTGTAAGGGTCATTAATAACCATTTTTCCTATTTTTTTTTAAAGATTAGTATTTTAGAATAAAATAAACCGTGTTACGATATACATAACGTTATCTATTTTCTACATTACTTGAGAATTTTAAAAAACTCGCTCCTAACGTCGCTCGTTCATTCAAACTATTCTCTCGTAATGTAAAAAGCTTGATAACGTTACTTGAATCGTAAATTACTATTACATTTCTGTCCCATTGCTGTTATTTTTACAATTTGCTGACACAATACAACTATCACCATTTAATTATTAATCAATATTATTGCAAATAAATAATATTTAGGGATAAATAATATGGTCTAGTAATTACCTTGTATAAGTAAGATTCAGTATAAAAGCATAAGTATTTAGAATTTGCGCAAGACAAAAATAAAATAAAAAGTAAGGTTAAAGTTTAGTGTTCGTGGGTAAACAAACATAAACCATGTATTATTTTAAAAATTTTTGTACAAACAAATTTGGATGATTTTCAGTAATACATACAACATAAAGCTTAGAGCTGGGTACTGACTTGATCATTTTTACGTGCACAAACGTGTGTGCGCGTAAGCCGTTCGTACGCGTGAAAATGCTCAAGTCAGTACCCAGATATAAAACCGACAAGAGATGGATTGCGTTCGTGCGTGTTGCCGCGTACACGCTGGCACGGGCTGGTATCAATTATAGCAATTTTACGCGCAAACCGTTCGTGCGCGTAAAATTGCTCAAGTCAGTACGCACCTTAAGAGTTTGTATTTTGTAATGAAATAACGAAGAGAAACACAACAAATAAGCACTAAAAATCCAATAACGCTAACAGGTACTAATTAATTAAATGTTCAAACGTATTCACATTGACCAGTCGACAGTAGCTTAATCCATCATAAAAATTATGACGTACATTTCGTTATGTTTGAGGGGTTATGTTAAAATATGCCTCCTTAATCGAGTCCTTTAGAGATTCTAAATTTGCATGCCTTCGTGAAGTGTACATTTTTTATTTTAGAAGCCCCATAAGAAAAAATTATTGGGTGACAAATCTGCAGAACTTGAGGCTCAATTAATAAAGCCACCACGATCATTCCATCTGTTGGAAGGGTTAGGTTTGTGTCAAAACTGACGCAAAACTTAACCTGCTATCCTCGAATTTGACATAGACTTACAGTGCCACCAACATAAACAGCGCCAAGCGAATGACAGACTGGCCTAAATTTATTGTCCGCCATCGTACTACTGTTGATTTTTTATGGACAAGAGCTAGGCACGTTGAGCTACCAAGTACCTTAGACACTGACTGCTTTAGTTATACCGTGTGTCAAAGAATATGTTACAGAAGGTATGATCGACAAACAAAATTATATTGCCAATTACTATTCTGAAATTCAGCTCTGCTTGATTTGAAATTAATTTTTTAAATTAATACAGCTATGACAGCTAATAATAAACAATTTTCTCATCAGAAAAAAAACCTTTTCCATCCATATTACAGAAAAATACCTATTACTAGAAGAAAAGTTGTTCGGAAATATCAGATAAATTTTATGAAATCATATTCATTATTATGTTTTTGTACTGGTCTGGTGGATACAACTACCAGCATAGCAACGAGTCCGGTAGATATGTTCTTATGGCCTAGGCCGGTAGTACTTAAGGATCGCCCGTGGCGACAACCGATAGTACTTAACACCCACCCTTGAAGACGTCCAGTAGCACTTAACAGCTTCTGTGATTCGTATGATATGTTTGGCAGTATTGAAGTATATTGCAGCTGGCACTGTCAGTCGATGTCAAATTCATAGTTAGCAGGTTAGGTTTTCCGTTATTCTAACACAAACTAACATAAAACATTACCTCAAATTTGACATAGACAGTGTTACCAACAAAACATTTCAGTACTGCCAAACGTATAACAAGAATCACAGCATTTTTAAAGCAAATAGTTTGGGATAATTCTTAAATAAAATCAAATCAAAATTATTCCTGTTCTTGTTCAGTATAGAGAAAAATTTTATACAATACATGGCCAGTAGCTAAGCATTTATGGCCTCACTGATTCACGGTCTAAACTCGTAAATAACTATAATGTGAATGGTCAACTGCGACCGCTAAATTTATAGTGTGTAAACCGAGTAAAATTAGTTAAATCTTGTGGAAGAAGTGGGAGGTCTGAAGTCCAAGGGGAGGTGAAGGAAGCAGATGGTTTGTCGTCTAAGCATTATAAACATCCGGGTATATGAATACAGTGAAATCTCTCATAACCGAACACCGTGGTGCCACGATTTTTGTCCGCTTAATGGAGGTGTCCTCTTAATAGAAATGCTTTAATTAAAATTTTTTTTGTTTAATCTCTATTTGAATATAGAACGACAAGGAATACATATATTTTTAAATACATACAGTTCTCCATTTGCTTTTCATTATAATACTACTGTAAAAAAGCAGCTTTAGTACATACATATCAACTGTAGCCTATAATGAAGAAATCCTACCTGCTTTTAATCAAATGCAGCTATAAACAAAGAGCACTTTGCTATAAATAAATAAAATCGTTTTCGCAGAACACTTCTTTCACTTCCGAAATTCAGATACATAACTAAGGATTAATGTTGGAAAACATAGGGCGCGTATGAAAAGAGGTAATTCGTCTAGTTTCCTAGCCAGCATCTGAACAAGCAATTTATAAAGCCCCCATACAACACACATATGAAAACATGTAATTCCCCTAGTTCCCTAGCATTTAAGCACATAATAATTAGTAACATGTCCGCCTAAAGAGGGAAATATTTAAAAATTTCAAGAATTTTCCTGTCCGCATCCTGTTTAACAGAGAGCCCACTTAATGGAGATGCCCTTGCATTTAAACTACATTGGCTCCCAACTGTGCCAAGAAAAATGTTTGCTTAATAGAGGGGTCCGCTTAATGGAGTGTCCGTTATGAGAGACTTCACTTTATATACATAAAAGTTGCAGACTAGAGTGGTGTTTCAGATAAGCCAAAAATATTGCAAAGGTCAAATAACAAGGTGGAGTGCGCCAATCACGTAGATAGGCAACACAACTTGCTAACTGCCTGATAAATAAATTGCATAGCTAAACGAACATACATAAAATAGAAAATAATCAATAATGGGACAAATACTACAACATATTAAACAAAAATTAGAAATAATAAATGGAAGGAACATATGCAATATGGCAGTAGAGGTGCAAGAAATATTAAGACTGGGTGCCCTACTAGGTCGATCAAATTAGTCTCATTTTAACACTTATTCATCAGAATGAGGCAAAATGCTTTGCATCACAATGTACAGTGAAATCTCCCTTACCGGACACCTCTAATAAGCGGACACCTCTCTTACACGGACATTTTGTTGGGAACCAACTTGCTTGCATTGACTTTACTAATAAAATTTTCTCTATTAAACGGACACGGACACCATTTTTCGACAATTTTTAGACTGTGAATCTCTCTTGTATGGACACTTCAAAATGCAGGCCCAACTAATGTCGTGAGGCGTCAAAACAATCCATAAATCCAACATTTAATGATCATGCTGTTAAAATATAGAATTCTTTTGCAATATGGGCGGTATTAAGTCAACTCAAATCAATGTTACGACTGCAGGAAATTCGACACTTTCATTACCCTATGCGCGATATTATTACAAAACAATCCATGTCGCTTGATTTTAGAGGCTTGCAATTCAAAACTACTTTGCCTTTTGCGTGGGCAGCCTATTATGATAAAAATTAAAATAGCAAGAATTTTTCCTGCTTGCCTTTATTGAATGAAAGAATAAGAAAACTAAGCTCAGGGCCCCCGCGGAGTCTGCGGGTATCAAGTTACGCCAGTGTAATCAATTCGAACCAGAGGACGATTTACCCTGATCAGTAATGGCTAAACTGTAGAGGAGTATCCCAGAAATCGAAGACGTCGACCCTGACGAATTTATAAACATTGACAAGGAAATAAGCGAGGAAGATGATGTAACCGAAATTTCAGGTAAATCAACTGCCGTTGATGTGCAGTTGGCAGAATTAGAAAACGATGGCGACTTAGAAATTTGTGAGAATGTAATCAAGACCCACACGGAAGCATTAACAGTGAAAATGTTTAAATGCTTTGCTAAAGAAAATAATGACTTTAAAGTATTCAAACTGTCAAAATATTTAGAAATACATGCGGAAAGTATAATAAACAGTCAGAAAAAACCCTTACGTCAAACGAGTATTTTAGATTTTGTAACAACTATTACTAGTAAAAAAGAAGAAACAGGCATGGAAAAAATATCTAGCAACCAAAAACGAACAAGATAAGAATGAATACATTAGATTGAGGAGAAGAGTAAAGATAACTGTCAGAAAGGCAAAAAGCGAAACATGGGAAGAGTACGGAAAGGAACTGCAGGAAAGCTATTTAACAAACAACAGGAATTTTTGGGCAAGAATAAGAGCAATGAAAGGCAAGAAAGGAAAAGAAATAATGGGAATAAAAGATAAAGAGAATAATCTACAGGTAGACATCAACAACATTGTTAAGGTATGGAAGGAATATTATGAGGATAAGTTTGACAAAATAACAGAAGAACAGGAAATAAATAATGAGCAGGAGGAGGAAGAGGCACAAGTAGAAAATATAAGTCTAGAAGAAATAGAACAGGCAATAAAAAATATAAAAACAGGGAAGGCAGGAGGGGAAGACAAAATTGAACCGGAAATGATTAAATACTTAGGAGAGGATGGAATAAACTGGCTATGGAGGTTATGTAGAAGAGCATGGGAAACGAGAGAAATACCAACGGACTGGGAAACAAATCTGATAGTACCTATATACAAAAAAGGGGAACGAGCACAATGTGGAAACTACAGAGCCATATGCCTATCACCGATATGCTTTAAAATCTACACAAAAATAATAGAGAAAAAAACGAGACAATTTGTAGAGGAGGAAATAGTCGAAGAGCAGGCAGCATACATGCCAGGGAGACAGACAAACGAAAACATATTCATTATAAGGAATTTGATGGAAAAGGTACTAGAAAACGGGGAAGAACTCGTCTTGACATTTATAGATCTCAGGGCAGCATTTGACTCGACTGATAGAGAAGTAGTATGGAAATGCCTGAATGAAACTCGTACCCCGAAAACACTCATACAAGTAATACGTAGCACGTTCAAAAATGTTAAAGGAAAGGTGCAGATAGGAGGAGAAAGGTCAGATGAATTCGCATGGAGGAAAGGAATTAAGCAGGGGGATAGTCTCAGCCCTCTTTTGTTCATAATAGTAATGAGTAAATTAATTCAAAACACAAGGGAAAGAACAAAACAACTACAAACACTAATAGGGTATCGAAATCTAGAGCCGGTAAAAGTAGATACACTAATGTACGCAGACGATATAGTGCTAATAGCAGACACAAGAAATAAGATGCAGAAACTAGTGAACATATGGACAGAAGAAATAGAACGAATGAAAATGGAAATAAATACAGAGAAAAGTAAGATAATGGTGATAAATAAGAAGCATGAAGACAAAACAACAGTAAAGTGCAAGGGCACAACATTGGAGGAAGTGACAACCTATGAATATTAAGGGAGTCTAATAACAAATGATGGCAACATAGACGCAGAATTAACAAACAGAGGGAGGAAGTCAACTAAACTCTACTATGCATTAAGACCACTGTTATCGAAGAAGGAACTGAAACAAGAAACAAAAGTAAGAATCCATAATGTAATAACTATCCCAACACTATTATACGCATGTGAAAATTGGACGATACAGAAGAAACACGCAGGGAAGATAGAAGCTATGGAAATGAAGCACTTACGAAGAATAGCTGGGAAAACAAAGTGGGATAGACTAACTAATAGAACAATAAGGGAAATGGTAGAACTGGAGTCAATAACGAGTAAGGTACAAAGAAAACAACGTAACTGGTTCGGTCACATGACAAGAATGAGCCCAGACAGACTGACTAGGAAAGTATGGGAAACAAAACACTATAAGAAAAGGAGAAGAGGACGACCTAGGAAGAAATGGATACAACAAATAGCAGAAATAGGAAAAGATAGAGGGAAAACAGTGAAGGAGATGAAGGAACTAGCTGAAAATAGAAAAGAATGGAAACAATGGACGACTGGATAAGCAACCCAAATCCGACGCCCGCAAGGGTACAAGGAAGGGGAGAAAGAAAGAAAAAAGTAACAACTATTACATAACTTTGTTTCAATTATTTTATTATACTTATTAATTATTAGCGTGTATACCTTTGCATAATACAACTTTTTTAAACATAAAAATGGATTTTTCTCTTAAGCGGACGCCTCTAATAACCGGACAAAAATGTTGGCACCGTGCGTGTCCGCTTATGGGAGATTTCACTGTATTTAATTTGCTTACATTAAAAGTATTAGTTGAATAAAAAAACTAAAAGAACTAATAACACTTTTAAATAAATAAGGCTTTTGATTAGAACTTTTTTTCTAATCAAATTTATGTCCGAATAAAAGTTTTAATAAAAACATTTATAAGAGTTGCTAATTTCAACCCCTTAGTCATACGTAAAAATTAAAAAGCATTTCATAAATAAGTATGTTACTGGTAGAACATATCTGCTAGTTTTTACTTTAATACCCTTTTTCAGTTTTCAGTAAAATTACAAATCCTAATTTTAACCCCCTCTTTAGAAGGGTGTAACTCGGCGGGAAAGGATTTAAATGAGTTTGTATACAAAATTTTTATGCTTCAACATCCTCTATAACCCCCAGAAGTTTGTTGGTCGAATTAAGTGACTATTGCATACATTTGTCGAACGATGTCATTTGACCAATGATCGCACTCGCTTTTTGAACTTTCAACCAATCAAAAATGGTTTGCATCGATAATTATTGTTATATACAGTAAAATCTCCCTTACCGGACACCTGTAATAAGCGGACACCTCTCTTACACGGACATTTTGTTGGGAACCAACTTGTTTGCATTAACTTTACTAATAAAATGTTCTCTATTAAACGGACACTCTCTTAAACGGACACGGACACCATTTTTCGACAATTTTTAGACTGTGAATCTCTCTTGTACGGACACTTCAAAATGCAGGCTCAGCTAATGTCGTGAGGCGTCAAAACAATCCATAAATCCAACATTTAATGATCATGTTGTTAAAATACAGAATTCTTTTGCAATAGGGGCGGTATTAAGTCAACTCAAATCAGCGTTACGACTGCAGGAAATTCGACACTTTCATTACCCTATGCTCGATATTATTACAAAACAATCCATGTCGCTTGATTTTAGAGGCCTGCAATTCAAAATTGCTTTGCCTTTTGCGTGGGCAGCCTATTATGATAAAAATAAAAATAGCAAGAATTTTTCCTGCTTGCTTTTATTGAATGAAAGAATAAGAAAACTAGGCTCAGGCCCCCCGCGACCGCGGAGTCTGCGGGTATCAAGTTACGCCAGTGTAATCAATTCGAACCAGAGGACGATTTACCCTTATCAGTAATCGCTGAACTGTAAAGGAGTATCCCAGAAATCGAAGACGTCGAATCTGACGAATTTATAAACATTGACAAGGAAATAAGCGAGGAAGATGATGTAACCGAAATTTCAGGTGAATCAGCTGTCGTTGATGTGCAGTTGGCAGAATTAGAAAACGATGGCGACTTAGAAATTTGTGAGAATGTAATCAAGACCCACACGGGAGCATTAACAGTGAAATTTTTTAAATGCTTTGCTAAAGAAAGTAATGACTTTAAAGTATTCAAACTGTCAAAATATTTAGAAATACATGCGGAAAGTATAATAAACAGTCAGAAAAAACCCTTACGTCAAATGAATAATATAGATTTTGTAACAACTATTACATAACTTTGTTTCAATTATTTTATATTCTTGTCTGTATTGTTAGCGCGTATACCTTTGCATAGTACAACTTTTTTTAAACATAAAAAGCGGACGCCTCTACTAACCGGACAAAAACGTTGGCACCGTGCGTGTCCGCTTATGGGAGATTTCACTGTAACAACTTATCGGTAATACTCCACCTTACTCATTAAAATGATGATTCGTTAGTTTTTAATCGATTCAAGCAATAGTCATGCAAAATATATTGCGTTCATAGTTCTTTGCTTCGTTAATGCTAACCAGATTGCACTCACGCTGGATTGTTTAGAAATAATCCAGCGGTTGTGCAATCTGACCAGCATTATCGGCAAGTCACTATGCACTTAATACATTACTGTTGATAATATGCAACGGTAGTTACTTGCTTGACGGTACAAGGGTTTGAAGATGGTGGTCTATCCACACACAATATTATTGTGGACGTAGAGTTGCAATAATGATATCAGGTGTGGAAGGACTGGTATCAACGAAAAAGACTTTCGAATAATCAAAAACCTCCACTGGAGACACACAGCTGAAGTCAAAATAGGAGATCATCTTACCAATGACATTCACATTAAAAGAGAGGTACGACTAGGTTGTACCTTGTCACCTATGTTATTTAACATTTACTAAGAATGTGCAATACAAAGAGCCCTAAATGAATGAACAGAGCGAATTAAGATCAATAGTAGGATAATAAATAATTTGAGTTATGCCGATGACACTATATTACTGGCGGAAAGTGAAATTAACCTACAAGTGTTACTCGGCAGGATCGCATACTAATAGCAATGAACAAGGATTGACAATTATTAGTACAAATGAAACAAAATTAATTATTGCAAGCAAATATTACGTTAATAAATGATACCGAGAGAGTCGCATTATAGATATCTAGGACGACTAAGTAAATTGATGAAAATTGGAGCATTGACAAAGAAATTAAATCGAGAATAGAAATTGCAAGATTGAAAAGTGTTTTGCGTAATTCTACTTTAGGTCTACAACTACGATACAGAATGCTACAATGTTATATCCGGTTGACAGCATTGTATTATGCAAGGCTTGGACTCTGAAAAAGAAGAATTCAAGAAGATTAGAGGCCTTTAAACTATGGACCTACCAAAGAATGTTAAGAATTCCCTGGACAGTGCAAGTTAGTAATAAAGAAGTTTTGCAAGAAATTAATAAAACATCATCTGTCATTGTAAAAATTGTCCAGAGAAAAAAAGGGTATCTTGGCCACATAATGAGGCATGATACACGGAAAATGAAAAATAACAATTTCAGATATTTTAGCACTCCAGGAATCCAATTTAAAAAAATAAGTATTACAAATTTAAAAGAATATTTTTCAATGGAGGAGTACAAAATAAATTAGGAACTGAAATTTTAATTAGGAATACAAAGGCATCGAGCTTAATAAACATTAAAAACTTAATGAAAGAATAGTTACTTGAGAGTTAGAGGTCTAGAAAGATATATAAGCACTGTAGATAGATAGATAGATAAATAAACATTTATTAATTCCAATAACATAAAAAGTTACATACAGTATCCTTTAACCCTCCGTTCTAAGGGTGGGGCCTAAGAAGCCAGGCGAAATTAAAAATTTGGTGTAACGTTTTTAAACAAACGTTTATTTTCTTAAGCTCCTATGTGCCTATCAGGTGTTTGATGGGACAGATTTTTATTAAATTATTTTTAAGTTATCATCTTTTGTATAAAAATGGCAGGGATGTTGGGTCTGTGAGGCCCAACCCGTTGATTTGTGTTGCTTACAACCAATTGCTGTGTTTTTGTAAATTACGGTTTATTTGTTATATAAATCCCAGTAGTTCCCGTAAATATAAAGTAACAGTGCTTAGTTGTTCCATACATCTTGGGGAAGAACCCTCTCATGTGTGATTTATAAAATGCTGTATTTGCAAATTCAGTGTTTTAGACTTCACTTGTGTACCGAGAAAGTGTGTAGTTCTTCCCCTACATTTTAAATAAAAGTTATTATTTGTTTTATAATATCGGGGGAGTCCCTTTATTCCTACGAGTAATATTGTCAGTATAAAATCAAGTTGCATTTTAGTTCTTTGCGATCTTTGGTTACGTATTTGTGTAATTGTGTTTATAACGGTTGCAAAATGTGTGATTATAAAGCATATATTCAACGTCTAACAGCTCTTTATGATGGTTCCGACTCCAGATGCAAGTGAAGATTCTGAAGAGGAGGAAGAAGGAGGAGACATCGCTGTTACTGCGGAAGAACTTGTAAACGAACATGAAACTGATACTGAACAGGAAGATCAAGAAGATAAAACCTCTACTGCTTCCCAAAAAACCAGCAGAAGTTTATATTTCTTTGGGAAAGATGGCACCAAGTGGAGAAAGCACGCCCCACCTCAAAATATTCGTACACGAAGACACAATATCGCTACTCATCTACCAGGAGTCTTAGGAAATCCCAAAAACGCTGTTATGCCAATTCATTGTTGGTTGCTATTCTTTGAAGATATTCTCAACATCATTGTTGTAAATACAAACTTATATATTAATAAAATATCTCCACGATATATGATGTAACTCCCACTGACATCGAAGAATTCAAGGCTTTTATTGGACTACTTTACTTAGCTGGTTCTCAACATGGAGGGCGCAAAAATCTATCAGAATTTTGGTCTCTAAACAGTTTAGGCGTGGCAATATTTCCTGCTGCTATGTCTCAAGGCAGATTTGTGTTTTTACAAAAATGCATACGCTTTGACAATACTGATACTACAGCTGCAACAAGGGAAACAGATAAATTAATTGCTGTGCGTATTATGTTCGAAGTTTAACGATATGTGCAAAAGAAATTATTCTGTTGGTGAATACGTCACATTAGACGAAAGGTTGTGGTCATTCAGAGGGCTGTGCAGCTTTCGTGTTTACATGCCAAATATGGTTTGACAATATTTGTTGCCGTGGATTCCAGGACATTTTACTGCTCACATATGGAAATCTATGCAGGGGCTCAACCAGACGGCCCGTTCAAAATTGATAATTCTTCAGGAGCTGTGATACAAAGAATGACGCAACATATTTACGGAGGTGGAGAAACGTCACTATGGACCGTTGGTTTACAAGTATACCGGCTATGAAGGAACTGTTGGATGTACATAATCTTACAGTCGTTGGTACAATCATGGCCAACCGAAGAGAACTCCCACGTGAAGTGATGCATATTAAGGACACACCTGTTAATTCATCACTTTTTGCATTTGGTGATAAAATGACGTTAGTTTCACATGTACCTAAACGAAACAAAAACGTGCTGGTTCTTTCCTCCATGCATCACGATGATAGAATAGATGATGACACTGGTGACCAAAAAAAAACCAGAAATGATCTCTTTCTATAACAGGACAAAAAGCGGAGTAGATGTTGTAGATAGAATGGTTACAACGTATAATGCTGCAAGAAACACAAAACGTTGGCCGATGGTTGTATTTTATGGATTGTTGAATGTTGGTGCCATAAATTCCTTCATCATCAACAAAGCCAATGATAATTCCCAGGATCAAATCACTAAAAGCAGACGGTTATTTATTGAAAAGTTGGGTAATGAACTTGTCTACAACAACATGAGAAGACGAGCCGCAAATTCCCACATACCAAGAAAAGTGCGTCTATTGGCAGCTGAACTATCGGGGTTATCTGAAGAAAAACAGCAACCCCAGACGTCTTCAAACAAAAGAGGTCATTGCAGGTATTGTAAAACAAGACGATCACGCTACTACTGCAAATTTTGCAATACTTGTATTTGTTTACAACACATACAACCATGCTGTCCAGAATGCGCAGTAAATAAGGCCTAGCAAGTTTGACAAGTCATATTTTGTGTATATCAAACAGTATTCGGTTATTATTTGTTTTTTCTAGTTACTTCATGTTTAATGTTTAGCATATGAAACATATTATTTTAATTTTTTATACCATTAGAAATACACTTAATACTTATAAGCACATGTAAAAATGTAAGGTAATTTTCAATAAATAAAAAAATTTAATTATTTCTTTTTTCTGTGACTGCTTTTACATAGATGCTTGCAAAAGAAGTTGTTGTACCTATATATAACAATAAAACAAAATATTAATAGTTTATCAACAAAATAACGACAATTATTATATAATGGGCCTGTAAGGCCCAACCCGTGGAGCCGTGTAATTCTAAAACCCTGGAACGGAGGGTTAACGGGTGTGGAACCATGTCAAATACAATATAATAAATTCTATTCCTATCTAGTGTCTTTCTTTCTTCATCATTGAACAATTCCCTTAATTTGTAAAAAGCTCTAACTAAAATATACCTTTTTATCACATTCTTGAGCTCATTTTTTGGAAGAACGCGAGTTGATTCAGGAAAAAAACTGAATATTTGTATCACGGAGTACTACAAGTTTTTCTGAATATAAGAATTACACTTTTTACAGCACAGGTTATTTTTATTTCTTGTGTAATGGTCATGGTTTTTGCCACAGTCTGAAAATGAATCCATATTATCCTTTACAAACATAACTGTATGCAGAATGTAAAGACTTATTAATGTTAATATTTTTATCAATAAAAACTATTCTACAACTTTCAGCGTATTTCATTCCGTAAATATTTCTAATACTGTAAGATCAATGAAAAACGGGACAGAGAGTGCGTTGGAATTTCTGTCTTTGAACATTTACTGTAATTTTTGACGTTTAATAAAGCTTACGTCTTGTTTGAGGTTAAGTTAATAAATTGACAAATGGTTGTTAACCAAAATTCAAATCTAAAACAGAAATTCCATGGTACTCTCTGTCCCGTTTCTAAATGATCTCACGGTACCTAGCTTCTGTAACACCATGACTCTATCTACATCTGAGGAATTTCCCCAAAATACTAGTCCATATCTCAACCTAGACTAAATGTAAGCATGGTAAGCTATGGTAGCAGCACTCTCACCCACATTATTAGATATAATGCGAAGAGCATAGACAAACCTGGCAATTTCCAGAGCAACTTCAGCAATGTGTGCCCTTCAGTCCAATCTACGATCCACGTGTACGCCCTAGAACAAAACTGAGCCAGACGATGCCACTCCAATTCCATTATAGGAAACACTAAGGGCCGGTTGCAGAAAGCAATGTTAAGTCTGGTGTTAGCTAACATCGCGTCAAAGTGAACAAAAACGAATCAAATCTCAAATGCTTATGGTAACTAATACATTAGTAAACAAAATTTGATGCGATTTTGTTCACTTTGACGCGACGTTAGCGAACACCAGAGTCAACATTGCTTTCTGCAACCGGCCCTAATTGTGTTATTTACTCTATTGCCAAAATAAACTATTTGAGTTTTCGATATATTTAATAATAAGTCATTTTCTGTGAAACACTCATTAAGATATTCCATTGTATTCGTGACATTTGTAAACAATAGATCTACACTGGTTTCACTGATGGTGCATACAGCACCATATGCTCAGGCAATTCATTGGTGTAAATGATACATAAAAGGGGTCCTAGGACAGATCCCTGAGGAACGCCTTTCTCCAATAAAACTTTGTCCGATTTTATCAAATTGCCAAATTTGTCACACTCAACAACCTACTGAGATCTTCCTGTTAAATATGATTTAATTCATTCTAAAGCCATGCCTCTAATTCCACATTCAATTTACTACACAAATTATCATGATTTACACTGTCAAATGTTTTCGAAAGCGTGACACACGGCAGCAGTTTGATATCTACTATTTAATGAATCTAGTACTTTTTCTAAAGCTTGATAAATTGCTCAAATTGTGTTCTTGGCCTTTCGAAAGCCATTTTGTTTATCTGAGAGTTTAGAATTATTCTCTAAGAATGTAATGAATCTACTATAAACAAACTTTTTAAAAATCTTGTTTACATTTGATAATACAGAGATTGGTCTGTAATTATTCTTTTCTTAGTCTTTCTCACCCTTTTTATGTATGGCTTTAACATAAACATTCTTCAGCAAGTTTGGAAAGTTACCTGTAGTAAAACATAAGTTTATAATATGCGAAATTGGTTCGGAGATTATATTTGAAACAGTTTTTAATAATTTAACAGGGATTTCATCCTCACCGACAGATTTTTTGTTTGTAAGCTTATTTATTATTAGTTTAACTTCATGTGGTGTAACAGGCAAAAGGAAAATTGTGCTGTTGATATTTGTGTTACAAAATTTATTCCAATTTTTACCAGAAAATGAAGGGCGTGCTGTCACAAAATAAGTATTTAATTTGTTTAATACAAAGGTCTTATTGTTATATTTATTTGAAAAATTTGTAAATATGCTAGAGGTAGTTTTTTGCTGACATGTGATTTTTTACTATATTCCAAGTAGCCTTAGTTTTATTTTTAGAAGCTTTTATGACAGATCGGTGGTGTAACTGTTTAACTTTTTGATAACTGTTTTTTAAAATCTGACAATATTTTTGAAAATATATTTTAGTTATTTTACCCCTTAATTGTTTAAAGAATAAAATTTATTTTCTCCTACATGAAATTTTGATACCTCTTGTAATCAATGAGTTAATCTTTTTTGTTTGATTAGTTTTTTTCATTACAAATATATTTTTTAGCAAACTAGCGACAGTGTTTCAAAAGACATGGTATGCTATGTCAACATCTTGACTATTATAGAGTGGTAGCCAATTCACCTGAGCTAATTCTTCTTTATAATGATATAATTTGTTTTTTTGAATAGATCCTCTTTATTTTATAACTAGTTCCTTCCAAGTTTACATCTGATAGTGCTAAGACTTGAGCATGGTGGTCAGACAGCGCTGTATTCAAAACATAGCCATTACACAAAGCTACTTCTAAGTTACAAAATATATTATCTATAAGCATAGATGTCTTCTGAGTCACTGGCGTGGGCTCAGATATGAACGGAGATAAATGAAATGAATACATCAAGTCTGAAAACACATGTGTATGCTCATATTGCTCAAATAGATTAATATTAAAGTCACCTTCTACTACAACTGTATAAGACAGATAGTTAGTGTAGGTAGATATAATTTAATACATCTTCTAAAGTTTCAATATATGAGTCACAACATCCTAAACCTCGTCTGTAAGTGCATACTACAAGCAATTTATTACTGTTATTCACAGCACAGGCATATTCTACAGTACCTTCAACACTTTTTCAAGAAATTAACTGTACTTCACGAAAGTTTTGAGTATTCACACGAATATACATACCCCTCCTTGTTTCATTGTTTTTCTGGCAAAGCACGAAACCAGTAAATATCCATTAATGTAAATGTACACTCAACTACAGTTGAAGAGGAAGAACAGAACGTTATTTTTATTAAGAACGAGAGAAGCTGTATGATTCAATTCCAAAGTATGACATAAAAATCCTACTGGGCAACTTCAATGCTAAAGCAACCTACCTAATGCACAAAGATATTCATAAAGTAACTTGGAAAAGCCCAAACAAGAAATAATATAACCAGATTGGCCAGATTCTGATTGAAGAAAATCACGGGAAAATAACAGAAGATATAAAAAAGACGAGGGAAGCTGAGATAGACCAGCAACCACAAACTTAATGACTAAGAAAAAGGTTATAAAGAAATGGTTTGATAACGTCAAACAATAGATACTGTCATAATTTTTTGAGTTTTCGAAAGTGAATTCGCAAGTTTGAAAGTATGGACTCGGATGTCGTAAAAAAAATATTGTACGTTACACGACTGGAAAGTGTTTTGCAGGTCTCCCCAAGCTTCCAGGGCTCGCCTCTACTCGGCTCGACCTGCAAAACACTACATTCCGGTCTTGTAGCGTAAATTACTATTATGGATTGCCTATAGGTACATAGAACCTCACTTAAAGCATGAACACTTTTCTCCAATAGTAAAAACCATTTTACAGCAATGAAGTTGCAGTTCAGTTCTGAAAAGAACTATTTTACACATAATAATGTACACACGAACAAAATAAACAGTAATAGTATATTGTGTATCTAGGACGAAAAGCGTAACATTCCCAGACGACTGTGAATATTGTTGGGCGAGGCGAAAGCCGAGCCCAACAACACAGGAGTCTGGGAATGTTGCTTTTTGTCCAAGATACACATACTATTTTTCCGCCGATCGATACGAGTAATTAAAAAAATTAGGAAATAGTACTCGAATATTCCCTGCCTAGGCCGGGAATATTATTCCTGTACAGTTGTATTGTAAATTACCTAGCAACGGCTGATGTAATTAAATGTTTGAATGATTCCTGTACAGTTTTATTGTAAATTGCCTAGCAACGGCTGATGTAATGGAATGTTTGACTTTGCTCAACAAAATTGTGTCAATAATGTGACAATTCTAGTACGATTGGCGGAAAATGCTATTTAACAGTTGACAACTCCAGTGACCGAGCACACTGAATTCTGGGTAGAGCGAAGTAGTAATCACCGACATGCAGTAGTAAGACAGAATCTAGTTCAAAGCTCTCACAATAACTTTTTTTTAAGCACTTTATCAAATGACAGTAAATTTGTAGAGGCTATATAACAAAGTAAAAAATACGATGCTGTTCATGTACAACTTCACAACAAAAATCCAAGGTCAGCCTTCATACAAAAAAGGAGTGAATGGATTATGCATGCACTGTTTTTACCGACACCACTCTCACTATTATATGGAGTGGAAATATGGACAATAAAGAAAGCATAGCTGCAAACATTGGTAAATAAGTGTTTAAAAAGAATACTGGGAATTTACTGGCCAGAAGTAATAAGCGACAAAGAACTTTGAAAAAAAATGCAACAAGAACCTATAGCAATGATCATCAAGAGGAAAAAATGGAAATGGATTGGACACACGCCGAGAAAAGCCAAGAGTGACATAACGAAACAAGAACTGTAATATAATTGTAGGCAAAAGGGAAAAACGAAGAGCGAAAATCACCTGGAAAAAGAAGCTACATACTGATCTCAGTGAAAAAAGACCGTCTCGGAATACTAAAAACCAAAAAGCTAAAATAAAATCACAGTGGAAGAAGAAAGTGTGTGACGTTATGTGTGCAGGGAGACAACAGTGACAGTTACAAGGTGACGGAAGTGGCAACTTTGTGAACCAAGAAACATACTGAAGTATTGCCATTGGCCCGTATGCTTCCAGGAGGAGCGAACAAGGTCTGATGATTACTTTGCCTCTGAATTAGCCTGAATTACTCTCCTTAGGAGCGATTGTTGAGGTGGAATGTCATCATGTGTTGCGATGACCATTTTGCCTATCTTAACATGTTCAGAAATCCTTTGTTATCTCCTGGTATATAGTGCAGTAGATACCCTTGATTGTCCAGGACTTAAGACTTAATGTTAGGTCACTATAATCATAGCCCATTGGGGCGTAGGATAGGGTATTTGACAGGCTTAAATTTGGATAAGGAGGGTGTATAGTTTGATGTGCATTTCAAATAATATTAAGTATTTTTTATGTTCAGATCAATCAAACCCCCATACTTTAATCTCGAAATTAAAATTGTTCCAGTTGATTTCAACCGGTTTTAGGAGATATCATCCATTTTCTGAACAACAGTACAGGGTATTACGCAAATAAGTTATTACATTAAGCAGGTAGCCAAGTGTTTATGGCCGAGCTGGTACATCACTGTCGCGAATAACGGGCGTGTGTCGTATACAATTTTTTTGTATACTGAACAAGAACAACAATCATTTTGATTTGATTTTATTTAAGAATTATCCCAAACCATTTGCTTTAAAACCGCTGTGATTCTTGTTATACATTTCGCAGTACTGAACTGAATTATATTGTTGGTGACGGTGCACAGTGGTTCAAAATCAAAAAAAGTCGATCGAAAGTCAAAATCTTTATTGTTTTATATGATACTAAATATAACACATAATTGTTCTTCTAGTATCCGGCTAACTTCTGAAATACATAATTCCAAAATTAAATTACGTAGAAAGACAATATTAGTCCCGAAACGTGCGATGAAACACATACATTTGGAACAAAAATTTTTTTTTTTTAAATGCGGTATCTTCTCTGAGCTTTATAGACGTCCTCTTGCAAAATGTTTAAGAAAAATGAATATATTGAGAACGCTTGGACCTTTAGCTATCACCTGAGCGCATTATTTTTCTAAAAAAATTTACCCGTTTTTAAATTCGCTGGTACTTAATGGACCCTCCATATTCGAGTAAATTTCGCACTATTTATATTCTACGAAACAGAGGACAAAAGAGGACAAAATAATTCGTAGTTCACATTATTGTTTAGGATCTTAGGTAAACAAAAACACCTCATTGGTTTGCTTCGGTTTGCCCCTGCGCCCCTTACGACATGTAATGGGGCGGACGGTGCCGGTGTCCGTAGACCATTTTACCTCGGTGCAGCATTGCTGCTCTCTTAGCGTGCATCATTTTCGCTTGCTGCTTGCATTTTTAGTGGCTGTTTTGATGTGATTTAATATTGTGTGTTGTTATATAACTTTACTTTGTGTGTTTTGCGTATATTCTAACAATGGCGGTTCGTCCAGTTGCACGTTTCTCATTACACGAAGAGTTTATAGAAAATATCGAATTATCCATTGAAGTTCGAAAAAATTGTGTTATAGAGTATCTAAAAGATGTTTTTCATACAAACGTAAATGAGGTTCCTACAAAGGCACTTGTAGTTTTCACTAGAACACATTTTTTCGCGCCATATACTAAAAATTGGAAGAATATACAACGAAATAATGAACGAATTATACAGAAATTTGGCAAGTGGCTTGAAGAAAAGAAATAAAATTCCAGGATATTGTTCTTTATTGTGTACCTGCTCCTATAAATTATCCGAAGAGGCACAAGAAGCAAAAAATAAAGATTTGCGGCGATATAAGGAACACCACACCAAGAATATTAGTGTCCTGAACATAAATGCAGATGTTTTCCACCAATTAATATTAAGTTCAGATCCCAAATCAAGTTCTTTTTTACAGGGTAAATAAAAACAGATGATTACTGATGTTGATGTCCTCCAATTGATTAATATTTCTGAAGAAGACAAGTATGATTTCGCATTATATCGTATTCTACTCTATTAGGTATTATAATATCATTTTACAATCTCAATATTTTAATTAATTTGCATTTCTATAGCTTAATGTTTTTGCAATTAAATTTAAAAATTGTGCAATTGTTTTCATTTTTACATAATAAAAAACATTTCAAATAATTTCTAAGTTGCAAAATCGCGAAAAACAAAATTATTGTCATTTCATTATTATTATTATTATCAATGCATTGATTTTTTTATTTCTACATCATATTCAAGCATATAAACCCCTTAAAATAATTTCTTTTGCAAAATCGAAAAAAAATATTTTATTATTGTGATTATTATTATTATTTTTGTTAGTTTTTTAATATTATGATTATCAAAGCATTAGTCTGTATTTGTAGTCTTACACCACAATATTTTAATTGAAAAATGCAATTCATTCACGAGATATGAATTTCGATCGACTTTTTTTGATTTTGAACCACTGTGTCAAATTTGAGGTTAGGTTTTGCGTCAATTGTGTCAGACTGATGAAAAACCTAACCTGCTAACCTCGAATTTGATATCAACTGACAGTATCAGCAACAATATACTTGAGTACTGCTAAACATATAATATAAATCACAGGCATTGCTAGGTGCTATCGGACATCGTCAAGGGAGTCACAAAGTGATATCGGACGTCATCAAGGGTGGTCGTTGGGTGCTACCGGCCTAGGCCATAAGAACCTACCTACCGGACTCGTTACTATGCTGGTAGATGGTATCAGTATACAAGAAAATATTTTATGAATTTATGAATAATTTTTCTTGATCCAATCCAATATGTCTGTCTTAATACAGATAAGGTAGCTTGTGTCCCTGCATGCTGTTGATATTGGTGGTCACTGCTAAATAATTATCGACTGAGGGCCGGTTGCAGAAAGCAATGTTAAGTCTGGTGTTAGCTAACATCGCGTCAAAGTGAACAAAATCGCATCAAATTTTGTTTACTAATGTATTAGTTACCATAAGCATTTGAGATTTGATTCGTTTTTGTTCACTTTGACGTCGCGTTAGCTAACACCAGACTTAACATTGCTTTCTGCAACCGGCCCTAGTGACGTTATGTTAGAAAATAATGGGGTACATTACATCGTTTAGTATTGCATTTTTTAAGCAACTATGTGTCCCTATGAAGCACTTTTCACGTAGTAATGGATTTAAAGATGCCAGTGTGCTATGTACTACCTGGGCTTAGTTGATTGCTTTAGCTTTAAGGGAAGTTCTTGTTGGAGGACGCTAACCAAAGCTAACGCAGCCGTTTGTGAATTCGAAAGAAAAAAGTTTGCATTCGACTTTATTATTCGGATTTACTACATTTTTAAACAATAAGCTATTAGTTTCTGTAACCTTGAAACATTAGAAAGTTTATATAAAAACTGCACCTTGAAATTTATGATTATGAAAGACGGAATATCTTTGCCTTCCTCGCTAATATTAACACGGGAGTGGTCGCGCGATGGCCGATTCAACCGCACATTTTAAAAAATTGCTGTAGCTCTGTAATGCAGCCACTTTGCGACGGGTGCTTTTAAAAATTATCCTAAAATGCATTTTTAGTGATATTTCAGCACATTTAACGTAACCTCTAACGTAACGCAATTATTTTTTCATTTATCTGGTATTATAAATTAATGCTACTCTGTAAAATCGTTTAGTATGTTTTCCTAATAAAGTGGAAGAGAAATGCTATAGTTATTAACGACATAAGGCCGTTAGTAAGCATCTAACAAACGAGGATAAATTTGTGGCCGAGGCTAATGAATTTATTCGAGCCATGGCCATGGCTGTTATGGGGAACTTTTCAGTCAGGTTGACAGTCCTGTTATTGACAAATAACAAGTAGGTGTTATGAAAAAGGTTTTTATTAATTTACAAACATTCTGTTAAAAAAACTAACTGCGGCTGAACCGACCGAGGCGCATACAAACTTATATCATTCCAATTTTCTATTGGCGTTAGCAACTAAATTTCAGCTATCACATTGAAAATTAAAATATTTAATACAGCGAATTCGGTTGCCAAACGTGCTAAAATAATAGTTGAATTACTACGAAAAGATTCTTTCTTAATATCTAAATTGAGCACGCTCTTAATGATATCGACCTTTAATGACCATAACCTTTGCATTCCGCAATTAGTCTTCAATATTGCTGGTGCTACCGCAGCTAAAGAATTAAAAATCTGAGCTATTTTCCATAAAATTGTAAGTTCAGTAGTTTTATTGCATGTTATGCCTGCTATTAGTTTACATTTAAAAATAATCTCCCTGCATTTGACGATAAATTTTTGCTGTATCGCCCGTTAATACGTATTGCAAAGTTCTAAGTGTAGTTAAAAGTGAAAAGAAGTCGTGCTGGATAACTAATTTGCACATTAAAAAGACAAGATATTTATATCAGTGATAATAGCTTAAGTACGATTAAAATGTGTTACCTGCTTTTTCCATCGTGCTATGTAGGTCCACGGGTTGACTGTATCATCTTCCTTGTGAGCAACTTTTTCTGAATTAAGCATCTGGCCAGATGATAGTTCCACATAATGTCGTACCTTGCTTAGGGCTGCTTGGTTGGCGCAATTTAAACTAAGTTTTAGTATACCTTCTTTATAAACTGGATCAGTTTGAGCAGGTTTCGTTTCTCCAGCACAGTTAACAACAAAATCCCACGAATTAATTTCGCTCGACAATGCAAATGCATTTTTGCAGGAATCTGTGTTAGAAAAAATTACAAATTAAGCATTGTATGTACAGTCGGCGCCTTAGAAATCGGGACACGTAATATGTTGCGTAATGTTTGATTCATTATTATTTTTTTGTATTATTGGAATTTTACTATCAACGAAAAGACGCAACATTTGAACAATTATATAACAATCAAAACCATAACAACTGCAAAAGCCCAGTTTATACACTTAAAAATATGTACATGCAAAATGTATCATAGTACGTATTGTCCCGATTTCTAAGGCGCTCATTGTACATCCTAGAAGATTCAGTATTAAAATTCACAGCAGAAATCAATTATATAAAGAATTATTGTTAATCCCTTTAAACTAAATATTCAATTAGTAAGATTTAACACAGCATCAAACAACTAAGAATTTGTTTTCTTAACAATATACGTAGAGGTATATTGCTAAAACCAAAAATAGAACCGGAACGCTCATTGTGCACCACTTACAAAAAGTGATGACAAAAAACTCAATTAAAAAAAAATCAAACAAATACAATAGCTATTAACATCATTACGCCGATATATAGCAAATAATGGATGCGGTTAAATTTTCAACCAAATCCGTATTTGCGCATCAGCCATGTGTCGTTCAAGATTTTTCATAATAAATATTTATACTTTATAAGAACAATTTATTAAAATAATATTACTCGTGTTTAATAGGTTCATCAAGAGTATGCAAAAATATAGTATGATCAAAAATTATTTTTCTTTTAAATGCTTCAAAATTGGAGAACCGCTGACTATTTAATAATAACTAAAAAACAAATAGCAGTAGAAATTCGTTTCAGTGTTAATTCATTTAAACATTAAAATTAAGATACATCAGCTATTAAGTGTTCAATTCAACTTAAATAGCTAACGACAGTAACGAAGAATATGTAGATATGAATATTATGTATGGAGCTGCTGAAGAAAACGCTGTATGTGCAAGATATAGGTACTTATGTATTGGGAAAGATTTCCAGATTGTCAAACGCCCTCCGAAAATACTTTTCTTCGAGTAGTCTAACGCGGAAGAGAGACTGGAAATTTACAACTTAGGAAAGGTCATGGTGGCGGTAGACCAAATCAACATGGGGTGAATGTGGAGGAAGAACTTTTACAAATGGTTGATGCTGATGCAACTACAAGTACACGTCAAATATCCCACCAAGGTGGAGTTTCCCCATACTTTGTTTGGCACATGGTTTGTACCCGTATCACCTGCAAAAAGTACAAGGACTGACTCCTACGGACTATCCCGTTGTGGCAGAACTTTTGCGAATGGCTGCCAAGTCGCACTAATAGGGAAGCAGAATTTCCAATACATGTACTGGTGATGGATAAATACTGTTTCACTAGGAATGGTGTTCTTAACTTCCACAATTCTCATATGGGCTGATCAAAATCCACACGCGATTCGCTAGAGTAGCTTTCAGCAGCATTTTAGTTTGAATCTGTGGGCCGGTATTTTGAATAACACCTTAATACGGCCTTAGGAATTACCACCATGCCTTAATGGCCACTCTTATTTGCAGTTTTTAAAAAAAGTTCTACCAGAGCTCCTCGAAGATGTTCCTTTGGATGTGAGCCGTACCATGTGGTTTATGTATGATGGCTGTCGTTCACATTTTAGTCATGCTGTATGAGATTACCTCGACACCATCTTTTCGCAAAAATGGATTGGCGAGGTGGATTCATTTCATGGCCTCCACGCAGTCCAGATCTCAACCCAGTGGACTTTTTCTTATGAGGTTTTATAAAAGAATTGGTATATGCCACCAAAGTTGATACAATCGACGAACTGCCCGGTCGCATCAACGCTGCAAAAGAGCAGCTACCCCAACAATATCCATTTCCATTGAAATGCAGGGTCAGCATTTCGAACACCTAATGTGAATGTTTTTATGGTGAATTGTTTGTAGCTTATTTAACACGTTGAAGGACAGTGGCTGACTTCATATGGAGCTGTGTTTGTGACACTAGGATATCGCAATGTAATTGTGGCTGAGCAACAAGTGTTGTTTACCAGAATGGCGCTCGGCATGCAACTAATGGAATCTTTATGTCACCTACGACGCCCATCAGCGTTCTGCGCAAGTAGGGTCGAAGAGGTAGAAAACTGTAAGGGAGCTGTTTGGGGCAAATAACTCATTTGTGTGACACTGATATGACTGTATACGTACCAGTGGTGACAGAAACAACTAGATTACTATTAGTTTATATGGAAAATTGGATGCCGTGCAGCGTTCAGTGATACTGATAGATACAATTGAGGTCGGTGAACAGCGTTCCGTCACATTTGACTTTCGATAATATTACGCTGCTCAGCATTAGTGTCCTTCAACATGTTAATAATAAAATTGTAATTTTAAATAACATCTGTTTAAAAAATTATCTTATTCTTACCTCATTAATACCAACGATATTCAATACATGGGCATTAATTCACAATACCTTTAAACTGCTGTTATTTTTATGTTATTGAATTTTGGCCAAGTTTATGAAGAATATAACTTTATTTTGGCCCCCTCTAGATAACCTGTCAGTCTTTTCCATACGTTATGAAACACTCTGTATAAAGCAGTCCATAACGTCCTATTGAGAGGGCATAATGAGCGGGCGTTATCTTTACGCTCGCTCGTAATGCCTTAAGGCGTTATCGGATACTCTGCAAACTTCTCAAGTTATTTCCATATTCACAGTGGAAAATAAAACATGCACCACGGGCATTACTTGATGTTCATATAATCCCTCGGGCTAGAGGCCCTCAGGCTTGTAAACTTGTCGCCCTCGAAAGGGCATAAATATCTTTATAATGCCCTTGGTACATAAATAACTATTTTGCCCGTTATACACGAGCCGAAGGCGCATGTTGTCATCATCCAAGTGTAATACAGTCTTTATATGCGTGTCAAATACAATATTTTATCTATAGTCAAAATTATACCCATTCGGAGTCACGTGACTTTTGTCTGTCTCTGTTCATCTTTAGTAAAATAGATTAAATGGAAGAAATTTGAAAAAAAGGCATGTCGATTCATAAAATTAATTTTAAAAATTTGACGTTTCTAATCTGTCAGATTATATTTTTCGTGTAAGTTATTGAGATAAGGGTAATAAAACCTAAAATTGTTGAGCCAAAAACTGGAAATTAAAAGAAACCATCGGACATGCGGTATAACGAGCAGTCACAACAATTAATTTGAATATTATGCGTTTTTTTTTTATGAAGAGTACAATATTAATAATAGTAAATCAACAGTTTCACCCTCCAACGCTGTTCGCCGTGCTTCTCTTGCGTTAAATATCTCGGAGAGCACAATTTACCGAAAATATGAGCCAGAAAGTGAAGAATGCAAAAACGGAACTCGACGAAGCAGTCAAGACACTGTATATAAAATGTATGTAGCTAAAGAATTTGTAACCATAAAAAATCTAAAAAATGCTTGGTTGAAGAATCTGGAGATTTTTCACATTCAGTTTCTTCCCTAAATAGATTGTGCAAGGAAATAGGCTTCAAATGGCAATGTTCTATAACAGAATATGCATGCACAGAAATTGACTTAAAATTTGCTATACGCAGCAGGTTTTTAATGTAGCAGCTGACATATCTTTATTATATTTACATTTTACGACATGTTATGTTTTCTTTAACCTGTAAATTCAGTTTGATTTCATATAAGAGAATAAACCCGTAGCAACCTTGTTTTAGAAATTGGCATATGTCAGGATAACCTACAAAACGGAATGTCATTTATTTCCCTAAAATTGCATTTTTAAGAATCGACATACGTAAAATTACTAGATTATCACGTGACTCCGAATGGGTATAAATTTGACTATACAACTATGTATATAGTTGGTGGCACTGTAAGTCCATGCCAAATTCGAAGTTAGCAGGTTAGGTTTTGCGTCACTTTTGACACAGCTGACGCAAAACCTAACCTGCCAACCTCGACGTTAATGTCATTTATCGACAATGTAGCCCACTAATTTAAAAAAATACCCTGTGGAATATGAAATTTCATATTCCACTAGTGTAATATGAGCCGCTTTTTGTATTTAGAGTTGGATATATAATGCACTTATTATTTGACAGTTCTGGATAAAAATGTTATTGCACACTTCTGTCAAAACTATTGATTAAATTTGGTGAATTTTCAATTTAAAATAACGAAAGCATACCTAAACATGATTTTTCAATTTTAAATAATGTTGATGTTTTGTAATCTCTTTTGGCATAAATATGTGGTAGTCAAAAAAATTTTATACAACTCGTATCTAAAGCTTCTTTTTTCTACTCGTATAAATAAATATTATCGCACGAGGGTAAAAAAACTAGCTTTACCCCTGAAAATAAGGTCTAAAAAACGCCTATTATTGCTCGATCATATATAAAATGATTTATCAGAGAAGAGTGGATTTGTATTGCCGCATACTGCACTTTAGAGACCACTTCAAACATTTACTTTTAATGTTTTACTGTTAAAAAATTACTTTTAAACCTCCTTAATATAAATCAATTTGAAACATATGTTTATCTGAACTTTTTCCTTTACTTTAGCCTAAAGAACACGTCCCTAGCATAGCGCAGTGCAATTTAATTTTGAAACGCCCTGTGTAATTCTGTTTTATAACAAACGATACTACAAAGCTGTTTTGAAAACATTAAGACACTTTTAAATTAGTACAAAATTGAGATTTTGTAAAAATGTGTTTTAAGGCCTAAAGACTTAAAAAATCTCTGTACGTGAAGTGGGTAGATGTGTATATAAATTACAGCCTCAAAGGCTTTACCAATTTTACTCGAATGTAATGTATTTGGATGTTTTACAATTACATCTAGATATTAGTTTTTCAGGACTCGAAAATATTTGAAGACGAAAAATCGATTTTATTCTATCTCAGGCGTCAGGCAAGCTTTTCTTGGAAAGTTTATAAATTTTAATTTCTTGCGAGTATTTAATAGATCCTCAAGTGAAACTTTGAATGCTTATAATTCAGAAATGAAAATAATATGTATTCCCAATTGACTCAAACTGAAATAACAATTTCTTATGTACGTATACAGATGAGAAAAAAGATTTATGGCAGTAATGGTAAACTACGCAGTTCACGAGATTTAGTTAGAAGAGATGATAATAAGAACATAAGAAGTAGTCTACTGAGCCAAGCCATATAAAAATTCTATTTTATCCATTAGTTCTTACACGTGCATGCCATTGTTAAAAGAAGAATTAATTACAACTACTTTATTGTAATTAGAAAAATGCAGTTATTTATAGAACTGGAACTACAGTAATAACCTTGAGATGCAAGTAGTGTTACAACTAACATTTCAATGTTAAAAATAACTACATTTAGCTTCCAGTTTAGTCTAGGAAAATCCAAGTGATTTGATTTGCCAATTTTTTAAACGGGCATGGAATCCAGATATTTTTAGTTTTTAATAATTTCAAATTTGATGAATATTTTCATGAATAACAGTGCCATAAGTAAAACATTAGGTTTTTGAAAAATATTCAAAAAAGCAACCGAGAAAACAAAATAACAATGGAAAAGCATTTCAGATTCCTCACAGGACTCAAGTTTTAAAGATTTCACGATTTGTGGCGACTTGAAAAATTATCAATCACTGTCAGAAGCTTTAAACCGCTTATTTTAGCGAGCTGAAAAATTCTCTAAGCCAAATTTTATTATTTCAATGTCTTCTGGTTCCTCATTAACCCTAAAATATAGTGTAGTTAAATCTCAAATAATGCGCTGATATTCAATCACATCACTGGCGTTTATCATATAGTATAATGCAACTAGTGGGTTCTTGATTATCAAATAATCATTTCTGTTTACGCGAGATATATTTTTTGGCAATCACGCGAGTCCGAAGGAAGGAAGAAATATTGAGAAGAAAAAACCGCAAACTTTTTACAATAGTAAAACAGAGAAAAACCGCTTACCCCGGATATATCATCAAAAATGAGAAATACAATCTTCTCCAACTACTGTTCAAAGGAAAAATTAAAGGAAAAAGGGGAGTAGGCAGAAAGCAGATATCCTGGACAAGAAACATAAGACAGTGGACTGGTTTAAGATCAGTAGGGGTACTAATCAACACTGCAAGAGACAAAGAAATGTGGTCGCTAACATCCAATGAAGATATTAGATATTCAGTCTGAGAAGAAGAATTGAACGTTAATAAAATGAGATTATGCGCATTCGTCAATTTCAATTACATTTCGCTTGCGAGTATGATAAGTAGATAGGTATCTGTTAATTATAGTTGACATAAAAATTTCTACCTTACCCTTCGTTGACAGTTGCCATATACTAAATTTCAAATAAGAATGCAGTAGGTGGCGCTACTCTAGGAAATATAAGTTGATTTCACTCCTCGGATTTTACAATTATTTTGTCCTATATAATTCAAATAAACATTGTAAGACAGGCAACAATCAGAGATAACAAACTAGTGGTTAATAACGAGACATTCACCATTGAACAACTTAGCCCAAATCAAGAAAATACACAAAAAAACTGAGGTTCTAAAAGACACAATGAAGTATTGCCTACAATATGAACTTCAAAACCTTCAAAACACAAAAATAAATAAAACAGCAGCTGGGCTGACTAACGATAACAACCAGGTTACCCCCAAGGACACGAATAATGAAACGTTAAATATCAATGGCAATCTAACCAATAACAAACAAAATGCAGAATATAAACAAAGTAAAACCAACATATGTCTCTCTCAAAAGAGGTTGGGCAGATGGCTAACCACCCCATCCCGGAAAATTAATACGGTAGTGAAGGCTCCACATCAAATTAAAACAAACAAGAAAGATAAAATCGTAAGTAAACGCAAAAAACAATTACTAAAACTCTGCTCCTGGAATGTAAGAACACTTTACAGTCCTGGAGCGCTCCAAATATTAGACAACAACAAAATTCACATCATAGCAATTCAGGAAATGCGCTGGACAAGAAAAGGAATCTTGGATACAAAAAACACGTCCTATAATAATGTAAAAAATAAAACTCAACCCGTAAATGTATCCAAGCGTTTATTTAAAAATGTGTGATTTTTTATGTTGAGACAAACTTTAAACTATATTTTAGACAAATCAGGTGTATAATTACTACATGCTACTCTCAATACGTCATCAAGGCTGTTACGTGTTAAAAGCCTATTGCATTAACGTTAGTAGTTTACGTTATACGAGGGCGGTCCGATAACTACTTAGCCTCACCGCCTGATGGCGCCAGTATCGCAAGACCAATTTACTATCGTGTAGTTCATTCTCTTAGACGGCTACTGTCAAAATTTCAACCTGATCGGACTTGTAGTTTTGTTTTGACAGCGTGTGGAAGCGGACGTGTCTTCGAATTTTAGAAAAATGGAAAAAGAGCAATATCGGTCGGTGATTCGGTTCTTTTTTTGGAAGGAAAATCGCGTGGTGAAATCAAAGAGCGTTTGGATGCTGTGTATGGTGACTCTTCCCCTTTGATAGCGACCGTCAAAAATTGGTTTAACGAGTTTCAACGTGGTCGCACATCGGTTTTTGATGAACCACGTCCAGGTGCCCCGAAAACAGCTACCACGGAAGATAACGTAACAAAAATCCATGATCTCGTATTAGCAAACCGCCGATTGAAGGTGCGCGAGATAGCTGAGACCATAGGCATCTCAAAAGATCGCGTAGGTCATATCCTGCATGAAATTTTGGGCATGAGAAAGCTGTCGGCGCGATGGGTGCAGCGTTTGCTCACTCCGGACAACAAGCGCAACCGTGCGACTGCTTCAGAGCAGTGTTTGACGCTGTTTAAGCGCAATCCGAAGGAGTTTCTGCGTGGTTTCGTGACTGTCGATGAAACATGGATCCACTGGTACACACCAGAGACCAAGGAACAGTCGAAACAGTGGACTTTACCCGACGAACATGCTCCGAAGAAGGCGAAGACTGTTCCATCGGCCGGAAAGGTGATGGCCACCGTTTTCTGGGATTCACAAGGTGTGATCCACATCGACTACTTGGAGAAGGGCAAAACGGTCACAGGGCTGTACTATGCTGAATTATTGGGCCGATTTGACTCCGAATTGAAGAGAAAACGGCCCCACTTGGCGAAGAAAAAAGTGCTCTTCCACCAGGATAACGCACCTCCCCACACCTCCGCCCTCGCCATCGCCAAATTGGTCGAATTGGGCTACGAATTGCTGCGTCATCCTCCATATTCTCCAGATTTGGCCCCATGCGACTTCTTTCTATTTCCAAATTTGAAAAAGTCACTCGCCGGGCAGAAATTTGAGTCGAATGAGGAGGTCATCGCCGCCACGGAGGCCTACTTTGCAGACCTCGAGAAAACCTATTTTTCAAATGGGTTAAAGAAGTTGGAGCATCGCTGGGTCAAGTGTATCGAATTAAAAGGAGACTATATTGAAAAATAAATAGCCATTTTTCAAAAATGTTTGTTTTTCTTTTGTAGGCTAAGTAGTTATCGGACCGCCCTCGTATATGGCCGTGAATAGATGATCAATTAGGAAAACCCAGTCAAAACGTATAAAAATTAATATCAGAGTTACAAGGGTTTTTAAGAAAAAAAAGAGAGTAGAAAAATAACAGGCTTTTGTTTTCGAATTGGTGACATGAGAAAAACTTAGCTGTGCATTAAGACTTTCGTGACAACAAAGTGATACTCGGGATTTCTCGTTCTTCGTTAATAGTATGTGGATACTAACGAAGCGTGCTTGAGGCAGATTTTGAGAGCGGGTACCATTTTCCAATGAAAAAATAGTTCCAAGTCGCCGACTGATTAGGGAACCACGAAATTCGCTGCATAGTTTTTGCCTGTTATTGCACGGTATGTATAGTGTTTTTGGAACTATCTGATTCTAGTATCGTAATTGGAAATTATAGCAACAAGTTCGGGGCGACGGAAACGCATTAGTTTGAACATATATTCATAAGTATTTCACTACAGAGATCGTGCGATTGCTTGCGGTCAAATGACAGCTGACGTTTAGCGACTGTCCGCTTGAACAGTGAGGCATGCTGATTAAACTCCTGAGAAGCTAGTCTTCGATTTCACAAGCGTAGCGATTACAAGATAAGTGAAGTCAAGTTAAACTTGTGATATTTCGCATATTCCCCTTTAATTGTACACTAGCTATTATATAACTGAGTTAGTATTAACGTCAAATTTACTAGTTAGAAAGTCAAATTGACGTAAGCTTAAGTGGGGTACCCCGTTTTATATTATGAACTATGATTAGATAGGAATTTGAAGTAAACAATTGTTCCCTTTTATGCAACGAGAATAGACTAATCAAAACCAGAAGGATCAATAAATCTATATAAAGAATTGCTTCTTTCATTTAAACATCAAAGTTTCAAAGGTTGTAATGGGCTGTATATATATGGCGAAATTTATAAGTTTGCTTTCACCTATATAAGTGTACTTGGGAGTAATAAAACTTGTTGGCGCCCAGATATTTGACATTTCATTACTAAAGGATACACGCCGTCTTCACTGTAGCTAGTGACAGGCCGCAAGCACACTTTTATAGCAAACAATTTTTGAAGTAAAATATAGAAGGTCGACCTAAAGGTAAGAGAAAAGCTAACAAGGTGAGAATCAGTAAGCTGATTTCTGTATACGTTCTTTGCATATTTTATTTTGGAATAAGATGGTTCACAAAGATATGTTGATGCGAATAACGTAAGCAGCAGATGGGCACATTTTTGTACAGATTTGTATTTTTCAGGCACTAATTTCCAAAATTCCACGAAATATTTTCCCTCTCTTTTTTCTTTACAAATAACTTCCAGATTCGTATAGTTTTCGAACTCTATAAATTCGTCGAATAGCTTTGCATAATCATACCAGAATGCAGCTAGTTGTGTAATAATTACTGTTCCTAAGCGCCAGGGATTTTCTACAAGCAATAGACAATAAATTCTTGATGCTTCGTAAATCCTGCGATCTGCACTTACATTATTTATATCAGGCAACTAAACAATTTTAAATTATTGTATAGTTTTATCGAGAAATGTCAATACCAACTTGTTTTGTTTTTGTTACAATGATAAATTATGCAGTACTTGGTTCTGTATTTCCTCTCATAGAAAAGCTAAACGACACCATCATTTTCAAGTTCACTATAAACTTTATTGTTTTGTTGTAAAAACAAAATAATTTCTTGTGCTAAAGAAAAAAATCGACCCAGAACTTTTACTCTGCTTAGCCATGGCACCGAGGTACGTAAAAGAACATCGCTTAATTACTGTTCATTTCTTCCAAAAGACTAGGTGTCGCCCACCCTATCTTGGTGGCTGGCACATTGTTACCGCGCATCCCAAGCTTTTAAAAACTTGCATTACCAGATGTTTACAAAAGTACGTTCCTGATAATGAGGGTTTCGGACCACATATAAAAGCTTGGCGGGACGCATGCGGCCCGCGGGCCGCAGGTTGAGTACGCCTGTCCTATACAGTGGACAAGATACAAAACATATAAATGGCACAGGGTTTCTGATAAGCAATGGAATAAAGCACACTATCTTGGATTTTAAAGCAATAAGCGATAGAATGTGTATAGTACGTATCAAGAACACACTCTTTAACTACAGCGTCAAACACATATGCGCCAACAGAAGAGAATGAGGAAGAAGAGAAAACAAATTTTATGATCAACTAGAAGCAGGATACAAAAAATGAATCTATGAAAAAATTATACAAAGAGAAAATGAAATAACAATAGAAAGCTATAAGGAACTGTGAAGAGAAGAGAAAAAAATACATAAAGCTAAGAAACAAAGTTACTATGTATTTAATTTTCAAATGGT
This sequence comes from Agriotes lineatus, assembly GCA_940337035.1. NCBI lineage: Eukaryota > Metazoa > Arthropoda > Insecta > Coleoptera > Elateridae > Agriotes > Agriotes lineatus. The sequence continues at coordinate 80,089,487 of OW679194.1, read as the reverse complement.
TATAAGATGACTTTGTTTCGACCAATCACGGCCATAGTTATAATTACTAGTTAGTTCCAAGTACTGCATGTGAAATGTAGTATATATCATTTCTGTATGTGCATGTCAGTGAATGTTGTGTGTGAAAAGTGTTCAAGTAAATATTCATTTATCACCAAAACTTAGTTTATTACTTTTCTGGATTATATTTTTAAATTACTATTTAAAGTAATAGTGAAATGCAAACTGAAGGATTGATTGTTGGCGGAATTCCACATATAATCAATGTCTTTCGTACTATGGGCATTATAAGCCTTTGGTCTTTAGCCCCTATTTAAATATAATAATAATAATAATAAACAAGAGCAAGGGACTTTATAAAAATAACTATAAATATCATATTAAAAAATCTGGTGTGATACACTCACACAACTGAAAAATCACAAGAATAAACACCTACTTCCAATTATGCCATTTTCTTCAAAACTTTGCTGTCGCATCTGCATAGTACACAAAACTTATATATGAAGTTTCAACGCCATACCTCTTTTCGTTTTTGAGATATTCTGTTCACAGACACACACACAGACAGACCAATGAACAAAAATATGTTTTTTGGGTTCAGGGGACTCTAAAACGTGAAGAGGTTGAAAACTCATTTTCTAATTTTTAGAGTGAATTCAATGCTTTCTTTATCGTAAAAGGAAGTAAAAAGAAAAACAATGAGTTCCCGCATTTAACATAATAGAGTTGGCACCACAACTTCAGAAGTTATAATAACAAATGAAAATCTAAAATCAGAAAGGTTCACAAATGTCAAAGTAATTTTTTTGTTCTATCTTAAAATAATCGACTGACAATAAAAATCCATATCGGAAATTTTAACATTACATTTTTCAAATGCCAGTCTAAACAAATATTGATAAGTTTGATTATGTAGAAGTACAGCTCTCAGGATGCTGCATTTTTATCTTGAACACACTGTATAGCAATGTATCTGAAAATCTACCAAATACCAAATTATCGTTACTAGCGATGTCAGCGGATACCCGAGCCGACCCGGGTATATTTTCAGGACTCGGGTACCCGACTAGTAAATTATGTAATTTCCATAAAGTCAGCCTTTTTCGGAGAAGATGATAAAAACAATACGGATAAGCACTAGAAAGACATAACCATGCAATAATAACAAGAATGGGGTGGGGTCATCCCATACCATATAATGTTTCTTGTTTCATATAAGGCAATAAATCCGCTTCAAGGAAATATTCAACTTGTCAATAGTACCATTAAATCGCGTCAGTATGGGATGAAGTAACATAAACTTCTTGTGTGTGATGTTGATTGATGCTGCTACCAATTTCGAACAAAAAGTCACGTACTTGAATTTGATAGCACTTGGAAGTGTGAAAATATTTACGAATAACAGACGACTTGCGGTTTGAATTGGTGAGTAGGTACTATTTCAATTTAGTTCCATTTAAAACTTACGGCATAAAAGAAAGAAATTGTAGCTACCTCAGATGTTGAGATGTACGCTAACATTTTTGTTATATATTTCGGGTACCCGGGGACTGCTTTCAGGTACCTGGGTTTGATTTTAGACCGGGTACGACATCCCTAATCGTTACCAATTGGCACATTTTAATGAAATTGGTTGCAGTAACCAATTAAAATGATTATAAAACATTAAAAGCTTTTACTACTACATTCTTTAAACTTTTTAAACAAAAACTTAATTTACTCAGAACAATATTTTCTATTAGAGGTACAATACCATAACAGCTACTTATCTAATTCTTATTTTGATAAGCTTATCTTAATGTTAACAATAACAAACAATTTAAAACAATTAATTTTTTCCTAGCTTTAATTCCCCATTTCAACAAAAATGTTATTCGATGAGCTTTCAATATTAGGTAACGAGAATGTTCAATATCTCAAACCTTCAATCGTTTCATGTAGATTTGCTACAATTCATACTATTTAGCAGCACTTATGATAAAACATAGCTGATTTTGCAATACAAAGCAATTCATTTAGTACATTCACTTCTACGATATCGCAAACGTTGAGCTTTGATACATCTTATCACGTCTAAAAGAAGCTATCACAATTTCCGATTAATCATCAGAGGCAATTGAGCATTAGTACACATAGATTAGCTATTATCGAATTACTTACCTATGTTAATTAGGTTGGCACTTTTAAATTCAACTACAGGATTGTTAAAAAAATCTTGGTGTTTCGAATTGAGCCAAGCAACTTGGGGAGGCACTTTATCTACAACCCTGATGAATCTCACCAGATTATTGGAAATCAAATATGCAACGAGGTTCCTCCCGACAAACCCGCATCCTGGAACAAATGAAAAATCAGAATGTATTTTAAGGTTATGATCCACAAATTGTTAGTTTTATATATAAACTTACCGCCTAATATTAAAACTGAGGGTTTCTCCATTTTTACAACGTCTGCTAAGCAAACTTAAGTACAAAATACAACTACTTATACTGCTTTATCACTGCAGCTTTACTTCCTATCTACTTCCACCTTATCGCCGGTTTCTATCCCTTCTCCACATGTGCATCCGGTGCCGGTTGCGGTCTTCGACAAAAGTGAACGAAACGAGAACGACACGAACAAAAGGCGGCAAAACAATGAAACTTGAATTAGATAAATTTCTGAAGTTTATTCAAATAACCCATAACTTAAAATAAAATTGCTGTGAGTTATATGCAGTTGCGTTCACCTCTGGAATTTGTGATAAGCCTTGAACCTTGGGCCGAAGTGAAAATAAATAAAGATATGGCCAAACCTTATCTAAATTTAGATACACCTGAATTCTGCTATAAAAATATGATTCAAATAAATTGCTTTGCACATTACGGTGATTTATAAATACTTCTATAACCAGGACCGTAATTTCAATAGCACTGCACAGGGTTTGTTGCCAATTTGCATACCGAATGATTTTCAAGTCAGCACAGAACACTTGAAAGATGATTATTCATCATATTACTATTAATAACTTAGAGTAACGCAATTATGTATATTTCAAATAGCTCATTTAAAGATTGAAAGTAAGTACCTACCTACTTAAGGAAAACAACAATTCTGGCAGTTCAGATTTTACTACCATGCAATTAGTGCCATTCATAAAATTTCTTGGTTTTGAATGTTTTTGATCACTGATAAGTTTTTTACGATATATTACGCCAAAGAAGAATCACAGGGAATCATATTTTTTTACAAAAGATATCTATTAGTTATCATTAGGGTCCGGACAGATTTAATGATAACACAATAAATCCGCAAAACTGCAATGGTTGTCCAAAGTAAACTTTGAATTACTAATAGGTATTTACTATACAAGTGGGATAATAAGTGCAACGTGTATGTAAGTACACAAGTATATTAATGATACATTATCAATTATCACATTACGGGCCGGTTGTAGAAAGCAATGTTAAGTCTGGTGTTAGCTAACATCGTGTCAAAGTGAACAAAATCGCATCAAATTTTGTTTACTAATGTATTAGTTACCATAAACATTTGAAATTTGATTCCGTGGTGTTAGGATTATATGGTGTGCTACGTAGCGGTTCAATTTTGGTCAGTTCCGCGCATGACGTCAGCTTGGGAGCAAGCCGGAACATCCGCCGTTATTACTAACTGCCCGGGATGCAGGAAAGCGTCATTTGCGAACGGGTTATTAAACAAAAATAGTTAATAAATAAAATGGTTGTTGGAAAACACAAGTCTCCTTCACCTTTTCAAAAGAGTATTATTTTAAGCAACCGCTCCTTTTTACCTTCCCGATAAGTATAACATCAATTATTTAATAACATACAAACTCAATCAGGATGTAGTGGAAAACTCTTTTTCCTACATTCCAGGTATGGGTGCCACCAATGATTACTCAAATCCACTTAAAATCAAGTACAGAATTCGGTGGTATGTACTGGGACGACATTCATTGTCTATATATACAATGAACAAAAATACCGAAGAGGATACCCAGTCTTGTTTAACCGCAGTTTTTTGCAGATAGCCTACCATTGAATCTTCAGAATTAGAAAACAAGGATGTGAATGATGATTTAAATATTCATAAAGATGGTACACTGCTCGAGGATTACATAGTGTTTCAAAAAGAAAAAACTCATTAGCAGCATGCCATGACCAAATTGAAGTTCGCCATAACAAATTTTTATTGACCGTTATGATTATTACACTCGTTGTTGTGTACATGTCATCTTATTTTTTTTTGGCTTGATACAATTAAACTTAATGCAGTGTAAATTCTTACCTGTGACACTGACAGATGTGTTCATAAACACACTGCAATCTGACATTCACCTACAGAGTTAAGACATGACTAGACGTTCTATCTTTCTTTCCAGTGCCTACCCTAAATGAGTTTTTTTAACACACGATACCATCGTTAAACCAGAGTATGAATCCGAAGTTATGTTTCCTCAATCTGAAATATCTACTTTCCAGGAAACTCCATTTAAAAATACTTTAAAGGCCTTGAATTCAAATCAACTTTCTGAGACTCTTAGTAACCAGAGTTTAAAGTGTATGGCAGGATATGTAGCTTACAGAAGTAAAAATAAATATAAAGATTTAAATTTGGGCGTAGCTACAAGAAAACTTGATATTTCGAAGAGTCCGGATTGGATAGTTTCTTTGAAAAGGACATTTAATGTACCTTAGTGACGAATTAATGCAGTTAGCTCGAATTCTAGACACACACTTTAGAGGTTTACATGGTGAATTATTATCAAAAGAGTCGTTAGTTTAAAAAAAATTGGTTGATGCGGTTGTCAATGGCCCTAATTACTTAAATATGTTCCCGTATGAAATAATTCTGTGTATGGCGCGAACTAGATTGTATATTAGATTAGGGCATCTAAACAAACGGTAAACGCCAAATTGCAGAAGAAATTGCCTAAGCAGAAGAATGTAAAAAAATAGGTGGACAATAGAAATACAACAGACTTGCTTATTGCTTTGGTATTTGTTGCACAGCTAACTGTGCAAAATAAAGTTACTTGCATTATTTTTTCTATTTTAATTTGCGAATGTTACTACTTCTAACTATAAGTCTCGTTGTATCTACTATCTCAACAATTAAAAAGTTTGCGACATAATTTTCTCATTACGTATTTTATTAACAAAACCTGTGTTAATAAATTTAATAAGGCAGTTATATTAACAATAAAAATATGCTCAACTTTCGTATTTGCATATATTCTCCAACTTTGATAATAAGAGCTACAGAGAATAATTACGAGAATTTTACCAATGTAGAGTGGCAAATCTGCTCCCAAGCTGACGTCACAGTGTGCGACAAGGATAGAAATACATATGCGCGCGAGCACACCATATAATCCTAACACCACGTTTGATTCGTTTTTGTTCACTTTGACGCGATGTTAGCTAACACCAGACTTAACATTGCTTTCTGCAACCGGCCCTACGTCATTCATTTGATACTATTACCGTTAGGTAATGAAGCAATTAAACTACTAGTTGTGAATGACGTATTAGTCCTTATCAAAGCAGTTGTAGATAATAGTTATTTACTATACAAGTGGAATAAGAGCATCATTAATATAGTGTGGGTAAGCACAAGCACACAAGTATTGCTAAGTTCCACGTTGTGGCGCCTTACATATCCTATGTACACAAAGAATCATTGAAAATGAACAGGGCTATGCAACCAACATTGCAGTAGTTGATTATTTTTTCTGAATTCCTCTTGTCTCTAAAGTAGAATCGTGTTGTTCTAACTCTCTACCCATCGTAATAATAAAATAACGTTGCACGCAATTGCAAAAACGTCGGTTAAGTCAATTTGAAATGCATAACCCTGTTCATTTTTAATGATCGCAAGTGTAACTTCAGGTATAGTGATAATATGTCTTTGAATTATATTTTTATTTTGTCAAATTAAAATTGCCCTATTTATGTTCAGAATATCAATAATTATTATTTGTGCTAGCTCCTGAAAAATCAGGGGTGGATTCCTTGATCTAGATTGCTTATTTCTGAAAATTGATGTTCTAAATTTTTAAATATCATTCCCATAAGTCAAAATAACTTATGTCAAACAGATTTGAGATTCAAATGACAAATACCAGATTGTTTCTCTAGTATACAACAATATTAAAAACAGTAAGTAATTCTTTAATAACTAGTTCACTTTTATAGTCTTTATTTCCTTTTCTAGTAATTACCTTGCTATTCAAATCACCCACCTTTCAATGGTTCTCAACAATGTTTAGGATGGCAATTAACCTGCTCCTTTCCGCCTACTGATCCAACCTCTCACACACCTTCCTGCAATGAAAGGCCCCACTGACAGACAAGACCTCTCAACTGTCCAGAATCAGCAACTCAAACCTTCCCTACAGCATGCAACCAACAGACCAAATCTGCAGAAGCCTACTTCCAATACTGCCTCTGTCAACTTTCTGGAACGTGCCTTCTTAACTTATGGTCCTCCTCTGAAACTCTCCCTTATCACTAAACAGCTTGTCGTAATCCAATTCGATTAACGTATTATGTCAAATGTACTTTTTCAATAAACTTGACTTATTATTCTTCTCCAGTGTATTCATATTTGTAGATTAATTTTCTACTTGCCATTAGTTTTACCACATAGGTACTTGTAATCTTCCTTAGTTTTATGTATTTAATTATTCTTTTTGGTTTATATTTCCTTTTAACTTCACCACGCAAATTTTATTAGTACCCTTTTTATTATCCAAACAGTTTCTCAATAAAATAGGGTTTATTTTTAATATTTTAATCACAAAAAATTATTTCTGCTACATTTTTCAAACTGTGTTGTTTCTTAATAATCGAAACAAAGTCCTTAGCGATCTCAATTTGTCTACTTTTACACTCTATCTCATAATAATATTTGATTTGCACCTACTAATTTTATAATTTTATTACAATTTAGTATTTGTCATTCCCTTCAAACCTTAATTTTTAAAATATTTTATTATTTTCGAATCCATCTGTTTTTCAAATAACCATTTTCCATTCAATTATAAATTCTCTTTTTACAAAGTAATAATTATTCATATTCCCTCTTTATTTTTAAATGTGTGTATTCCCGTAATTTTCTTACGCATGTGTATATCATTACAGTATATTAATAATGCATTATCATTTATCACACATATATTGTACAAAATTTTATCTACAACTGCCTAAAATTGAGAAAAGTGCATTTAGAAAAATGTCAGATCTGTCATTTTTTTAAATATTTTAGTAGGAAAATGTCATTATGTCATTCATTTGACACTATTTCAGTTAGGTACAGAAGCCATTACATAACTGAGTGGTGTAATGAGCTTCATTACCTAACGAAAATAGTGTCAAATGAGTGACTTAATGAGTTACTTATCCCACTGGAGTAGATAATAGTTATTTACTATACAAGTGGGATACGTGCATAGTGCATCATTAATATACGTGTGTGTAAGTACATAAGTATATTAATGATGCATTATCACAATGTATTGTACAAAATTGAGAAAAGTGCATTAAGAAAGTATTTTAGTAGACAAATAAATGACGTAAAAGTCCTTATCCAACAAGTTGTAGATAATTAGTATATTACGCAACTAGTTTAAAAAAGTGATGTTTTACTGAACAAGTATGAATGGTTTGAGTACGATCGTTAGCGAGGGAAAAATAAACATCCGATGAGCTGCTTCGAACAGGACGTAGCGGACGCGAGGTTGAGCAACAGCACAGAACAATACCTAATAGAAGCGAATTCCCCATGTTAAAAGTCGGCAACACGCCACCATTTTTTTACAGAGCTGCACTCTGGCGACGGGGTGGCCCAATTACACAATGAGCGGGAGTTTTCAATTGAGCGAGCTCAAAATTTAAATAGCGGGTATAGGCAACCTTACAATTTCCAGCCGGAAAACTAGGTCCTCCGTCGCTGGTTGAGACGGTCAACGATGGACAAGATATCAATAGCAATCGTCTTTTTATTACCGACAAATCAACAGGTCTTCTCTTCCTCATCGACACCCGCGCTGACGTCTCTGTCATTCCTGCACCCAAAAACGCACATCGAGTGACATCTGATTTCCGTCTATACGCCGCGAACGGTTCCCCCATAGACACTTTCGGTACTAAGCTTTACTGTTTAAATTTAGGTTTACGTCGGCCATACAAGTGGCACGTTTATGTTGCGAGTGTTACGCGCCCTATAATAGGAGCGGACTTTCTCAAACACTACGGTTTATTAGTAATCGCCGTTTACTTGATACTGTCACGAATTTATTTGTTGATGCCCATTTAACGCCAACAAGCAATCACACGCAGATATCAACTGTAAATAAGCACGCCGTCCCGCATCCCTTTATTTCCGAATTTCCGGAAGTAACGAGGCTAAATCCGACGCCAACACAAATACTTCATGATGTATACCATTGCATACAAGTAAAAGGACCACTTATCGCGCAACGAGCGCGTCGTCTTCCCCCTGAAAAACGCAAAGCAGCCAAAGCCGAGTTCGAGTATATGCTGGAACAAGGAATATGTAGGCCATCGAACAGCCCTTGGGTAAGCCCGCTTCATTTAGTTAAAAAAATGAACCTGGAAGTTGGCGACCTTGTGGCGATTACCGCCGTTTAAACTCAATCACAATTCCCGACAAGTATCCGATTCCGCATATTCACGATTTTACACATTCATTGGATGCTAAGAAAATATTTTCGAAAGTTGATTTAGTGCGTGCATATCACCAAATCCCGATAGCCGAGGAGGACATTCCGAAAACCGCGGTTATAACACCTTTTGGTTTATTTCAGTTTACAGTAATGACCTTCGGACTTTGTAACGCAGCCCAATCATTCCAAAGATTTATGCATACAGTTTTACAAGGACTTCCATTTTGTCATGTATATATAGATGACATCTTAATTTTCTCGAGCAACATAGACGAACATCAAAAACATTTGCGAACGGTTTTCGAACGTTTACGCGAGTTCGGTGTCTCAATAAACGTCGCTAAGTGCGTATTTAACGCGGAAGAAGTAGAATACCTCGGATACCTAATCTCTTCCGGAGCGCGTTCGAGGTATTCAACAATACCAGAAACCGGAAACAGTATGTGAATTACGCAGATTTCTGGGAACAATAAATTTTTACCAGAAATTCATTAAAAACGTTGCTAAAATACAAGCCCCGTTTAATGAATACCTGCACGACTCTAAAAAGAACGACAAGCGACCCATTGTTTGGACTCCGGAAGCGACAGCAGCGTTCGAAGCATGCAAAGAACAATTAGCTGACGCGACGCTACTGGTTTACCCCATCGAGGATGCACCCCTCTCACTCATGGTGGACGCTAGCTACTTCGTCGTAGGTGGCGTTTTGGTGCAGAAAAGTAATGATGTGTGGCAACCGCTAGGATTCTTTTGAAAAAAATTAAATAAAGCCTAACGCAACTATAGTGCGTATGATAGGAAGTTGCTTGCAATTTACGAAGGCATCAAGTACTTTCGTTTTATGATCGAGGGACGACCATTAGTTGTAAGAACCGATCACAAGCCGCTCACTTTCGCTTTTCAGCAAAAAGCCGAGAATGCAGCTCCCAGACAACTTCGAAACACACATTTGTGAAGTTAGACGTACCAAGCAATTAAGCATATCGTCCCCCGCTCTCCGTACCTTTCGGTCTCTCAGGCGGGAGGCTACCGATGCCGCAGGTCCGGCACCGGTCCGGTCGAGGCCTATCCAACCTCTGACGACTTGTGGGGTCGACACCCGTTGGCTCCCGCCGAAGCGGAAGCCCCTTTTCCAGCATATTGGGTACCATTGCCACTACGACTCCATCCTCAACTGGTCAACCACGCTGGCGGTACCCGACACCGGGGTGCCGGATATCTCGATGCGCGGGGCTTGGTGCTGACCGCCCGTAGTACCCGTGTATGTAACGTTTGACGGGTCACCGTTCGAGAGCAAGCTCTCTACCGCACATATCGCTGTGTCAGCGGCTAGCATTGCTGCCGTACCGCCGCACTTCTCATCCTTCGGACATCCGTTACCCACCGTTGCGGTGCCTTGCGGCTCGCAGTTGTGGGATTGGGAAGTTTCTTCAAGGGTTGTCGACCGTGCGGTCTGCTTCGGAATAGGAATCTCGTCTCGGATAACAGGCCCAGGAAGAACTCCCGGGAGACCACACCTCATTGACTGCTTCCTAAACTCACCTCGGCGTGAGGTACCCCCTTGCCATCATCGGTAAGTCCCGCGTCTCCCCAGACAACTTAGACAGTTAGATTTTATAGGGCAGTTCACAACGAACATTGTTCATATTGCAGGTTCTCAAAACGTTATCGCGGATATGCTTTGACGTATCGCCGCCATTAACTTGCCCACGATAGTTACAGCATCACAACTAGCAGCAGAGCAAGAGCAAGACGAAGAATTGCAACACCTAAACACGACTTCCCTCAAAATGAGTAAGTTTACACCGCCAGGAGAAACCGTACAAATTTGGTGTGATACATCGATGAATAGAATACGTCCATATGTGCCAAACAGCTTGCGAAAACGCATTTTCGATATGTGTCACAATCTGTCGCACCCAGGTATACGATCAACGTCTCGTTTTATCAGAAGCAGATACGTATGGCCATTGATGAATAATCATATTGCCCAGTGGGTACGAATTTGCTTACCATTGTCAGAAAGCGAAAATACTGAAACATACAAAAAGTGCGCAACAAACATTTCCTGTTCCGGAAGATCGATTCGCGCATGTGCATTTAGACTTAATAGGTCCACTTCCGCCGTCAAAAGGAAACCGCTACTGTCTTACCATGATAGACCGTTTTGTGCCCGAAGCAACCCCGCTACAGGATATTACAGCTGAAACAGTAGCCGATACATTTTTCAGCACATGGGTCTCCCGTTTTGGTTCCCCACGTTCTATTACAACGGACCAAGGTCGACAATTTGAGTCAGCACTTATGAGCTCTCTAACCAAGCTGATTGGCACCGAGCGCGCCCGCTGTACGCCATACAGGCTACAGACAAACAGCATATTAGAACGGTGGCACCGTACACTAAAAACAGCAATAATGTGCCACGAGACCGACATCTGGTCAGAAGTATTGCCAGTAATTATATTAAGCCTTCGCACCACTTACGAGGAAGATTTAAATTGTTCACCTGCTGAATTGCTATACGGTACGCCGTTGCGGATTCCAGGTAAATTTTTATAGATCAGCCGACTAATAATGTAGACCCAGCATCCTTCCCGGAACTAATTCGTCAAACCATTCGGCAAATGCGCCCTACAACTTCACACCACGGCCTAGCAGCAGTTTTCGTGTCTTCCGAATTACCGACATGCACACATGTCTTCTTGCGGGATGATAGCGTCCGGAAATCATTACAGCCCCCGTACACAGGTCCATACAAAGTCCTGGACCGTAAAGGCAAGGTGTACACAATAAAAATTAAAAGAAAGCCTGTCAACATCTCCATGGATCGCTTGAAACCCTGTTTTTACAAAAAAAAAAACGCGGAAGCTCTCCAACAGCAAAACCTCCGTTCCACAACAACCTGATCTGGTCGCACCATCACTCTCCCTGTACGTTTCCAGCTCACGGATTCATGACTACCTCATTGGGAAGGGGGTGATGTAGCGGCAGTGCGTATTCAAGTTTGCGCGCGTGTTGGCAACAGTTAAACCTCGTTTCTGGCGAAACGGCGTTCACGCGCACGAAAAATGACGCTAGACAGTTACCGGTCGCAGCGCGTGCAGTTCAGATCGTGGTTTGGTTAATTATCATACATGTTTTTTGTATTTAGTTATGGTACAAGAATAAAGTGTTTATTACCAAAGCAGAAGTGTTTTCATTTAAGTAGTGCAACATAACTACACGTGCATCGTAATGACTCAGTCAAAATCTTGATTTCTCCGAAAAGAGAACTCTGCCCCAGTTAGCTAACTTCGAATCTAGGTGTTGACGGGCAACATTACTGCTAGCTGTTCTATAATCATCGGTTAATTTAGAGAATTTAGCAGCTTTTCTCGATCTCATATGAGCTTCATGGAGCCTGTTTCGTACGGTTTGGTCTTTGGTCAGATATCCTCGTGCCAGTAGTATCACCACCCAAGCGGCTCGTTAGGTCACGAGCAGTGTTTCTTCGATCGGGCATAACCCAAAGGCACATAAATCTGTCCCCCGAGCGAAAATTTGAACATTTAAAATACGGCAACGTTTTGTTGCTGTCTCTCTTTCTTCGGTAAGCCCTTATACGGAAATCGTAACAGCATTATGTAATGATACTCTCTCTATCTAAACGCCATTGACGCAGACATGTACTGTAGATCCTGTTAACTTTGCTACTTAGTCGGCATATCGTGTAGGCAAACGTTCTCTTGATCTTTTCCCCTCTACTCTGCCTTGTATTATTAATTTTTCTATTGATTCATCGTTCTGGCGCATTATGTGGCCTAAATATTTTAATATGGACTTATAGATGGCGATACTTACCCTTTCTTTTATATTAAGTTTTGCAAAGATAGTAACATTGGTGCGCTTCTCAGTCCAAAGATTCTCAAGATCCTACCCTGACAAAACAAACATCTCTATTCTACAACGTCTATTACTTTTATTGTCCAGCATTCGACAGCATATGTCATTATTGGGAAGACCAAAGTTTTTTACGAAGCGCATTTTTGTTGTCATACATATAGTGTGACCTTTCCAAACCTCAGTTATCTTCGGCATGGCTACGTTTAAAATGGCAATTCTGCTATTGATCTCTCCCCCACAGTCACCGGTATTTGTTATTTGCCCGCCCAGATAAATAACTTCGTGTACAACTTCGATGCCGTGAATATTTCTTATGTGTTTCCACTTCTATACTTGCAGGTCTACTCGTTTTAAAAGCTGTACCATCTGAATGTCAAACTGATTTATCCTTCTATTCTAATACAAGCCTCATTGTAGGAGTATAAGTTATTTTCCTTCCATGACAGCTCGTATAATCCACTCACCATAGATGTTGAACAGAACTGGCGAGAGGATACATTTCTGTCTAACTCTCCTACCAATGCTGAATGTTAACTGAATTGTCCTTCTATTCTAATACAAGTCTTAATGGAGGAGTGTGTCATTTATCAGCAGGATTAGATGACTAGGAACACCCATCTCTCGCGTAATATTCCAGAGCGTTTCCCAGTTATCGTATCGAAAGCTTTTTGGTAATCCAGGAAGCAAGCTTTTCGACTATCTGTTTAACATTGGTATCTGCTTTGTGGTACCTCTTCCAGGCATAAAACTAGCTTGTTCCTGTAAGATTTGGGGATAAAGGAAGGCTTTTAGACGTTCATTAATAATCCACAACAAACCTTCACTTGCGTGAGAAATAAGGGCAACAGTTCTGTAGTTTTCGCAGTTGATTCCTTCTTGTTGGGATAAAATAACTTAACCCAGTCTTCTGGCACAAGCTCTATGGATGAGTGCTTATCACGTCTGCTTAGCATTCTAAAGGTCGTGGGGTTGATTCCCGTGGCATTCTACGCTGATTCAGGTTCTTAGCTGGTTTTCCTAAGTCAACAGAGTACCTTCTCTGAGGCGAATGCCGGGGCAGTTACTTATCTATCTTTCCTGGTCTCTCTTCCATTGTCCACCCTTCCTTTCTCTCACCCATCTTGAAATTCCCGTTATTGACTGAAGAGGGACGCGAGGTCCCTATAGCAGCCCTCCTCCAGTTGGTGGAATTAAACTGACTTAGAACCTTTTTTTCGTCTGCCATACACCTCATTGCATATTGAGTGTAGGAGATCGATCCCTACATCTTCTGTTGCCGTAATCATTTCTGATACAATTCCGTCGCTCCCTATGGTTTTATTTAGTTTTAATGCGTTTACAACGGCTCTGATTTCTGATCTCAATATGCATAGTTTGCATTTTTCTTAAATTATGCTGTAAGTCTGGCCTGCTCGATTTTTTGGTGTCCGTCCATGAGTTTTTCACAATAAATTTTCCACCTTTCCAAAATAGTGTTCATTTGTGTCATTGGCTGTCCTATTTCGCCATTTGTAGATGGCATAGTGAGTGTAAATTCACGAGTAATCAGCCTAATTTTTCGAAATAGTTCTATTGTCTAATTTCTCTTCGAATGGGTCTCTACCTCTCTGCATAATAGTTAGTCAGGTATTCTTCTTTGCTTTTTCGGCATTGTTTCTTTATGTCTTTGCTATACAGTATTCGTGTATGTTGTCGCCCCGGCTCAAACCTTATGCTTTCATATCTTTCGTTTTTAATTATATCCCGGTTGCGTCAGTGATTCATGGTTTCTGCTTATAGGAGTCGTTGTTGTAGATAGGAACCAATTTAGCTGCTTCTTCTAATCCATATTTCATTTTTCTCACAGTGCATTCTCACTGAGTTGTTGTCTTTCTAGTTCTGTGATGGTCGTAAAATTTTTTGTTGTCTACATATTAAAATCGTGGTTGTAGTATAGGTGGCATCTGTTTTTCTGCTTTTTGCTTATAAGTACGTGTAGTGTTAATCGAAATTCAGTCACTAGCAATTGATGGTCCGATCCACAGTTAGCACCAGGATAGGTGTTCACATCATTGATCGAGCTTTTGCATCTATTCTTCAGCAGAATATAGTAAATCTGATTTCTGTATCTTTTACCAGGTAAGTGTCATGTCTATAAGCGGCGCGGAAGATGAAACATTGTAGTAGCAATGAAAATATTATTTTCTGCGCAAAAATTAATGACACGTTCTGCTCTATAGTATTTTTTTCGCCAACACCATAATGACTTACGGTTTGTTTTGTACATATCTTCGTATCGGTTTAAGCATTAAAATCCCTTATGATAAATACTATTTCTCTGCTAGGAATATCTCTCAATACTTCCTCTATATTATTATAGAATTCCTCTATTTCTTCATCTCAGGCATTCATAGTTGGAGCGTAAACTTGTATAACGTTGAGAGGGATAGGTACTGCATTCAGCTTTATAGAAATGATTCTATCATTGACAGCGCGGAAACCCAACATACAATTGAGAAGCGTTTGTTAACTATTATTGCTACACGATTCCTACTCAAGTTTTCATGATCAGACAAGTAGATCGTGTAGTTATTCAGTGATGTAAACTGATCACTGTTCTTTCAATGTGTTTCAGAGATCCCTATTATGCCATAGTTTTTTAGTTTTTGTTCCAAGATTGCAGTTTACCAGTTTCTTTTAAGACCCTTTACATAACAAGTTTTTCAGACGATTTCAAATATTACACAAGCCAGTAGCATAGTTTCCATGTGCGTCCTAGCTTTTTACACATACACAGCAGGTAGCAATTTCACACCTCCAGACCCGGAATCCAGAAGGCGCCGAACGCTAGCCGGTTCGCATGGCACCTTCAATTCTATTGTTGTATATTTATGTCATGTTGCTCTTATGGGACAATACATAGGTCCAGTAGGTCCAATCTGGAACAGAAGCTACATGATAGAATATAATAAGGATAGAATAAGGATATAATAAGGATAGAATAGGTTTTGAGTAGGACTGAGGGTTGGGACACGGTTCTCTCCTGGTACTAGGAAGTAGAGAGAGTCGACATTCGCGTAGGCAGAATTGCTCCTTGAAGTAGACCTATTCTCTACCGTGATCGTCTAGAAGTATCCACTCGCTACCCCCTAAAATATGACTGATTGAGGTATCACAATACCAACGACGATCGGGTTGGTAAATCGCGCCATCTCGGTATTCTTATATGCTTGTGAAACGTGTACTGCAAGGGAAGCTGGCAGAGCTGAGCTCTGGGTATGAATACGAATGCTTCGAATACCGTAGACAGCAAGTCGAACAAATGCTTCCATCCTTCAGCAAATAGGTCTCCCTAAAAGGTTGTCAAGCATGGTTTACACAAGAATCCTTTAATTATTCGGCCACATCAATAGTAAAAAATAGGGAGAACGTTTTCCAAAACGTTGGGTTGATGTTACCGACATTATAGGGGGGAGGTAACTAATACGATGGCGGGAAGCTGTAGGTTTAGCAAAATCCTAAAACGTGAGGCTACAATATAATAAATCACCAAACTCATAAATCACAAAACGTCTGCCAGGACTTGCCGACGAAAAATAAGAAATTATTATTATCAAAATTAAATATTAGTGGAACCGTTTTCCGTCTACAGCCTAAACAATACGCAACCCATTTTACGTAAGTGTTCTCTGAATAGTAGAAACTTACCGTTGACTCTTCGCGAGATTCTGTGTCTCATTTTGTATTACGCGAATTTTAAATGCACAATCGTGCACAATGCTTAGTTTGCATAGTACCAATATTCTGAGTATGCTATATTGGAGACGCAATCGGACAAATTGAATTATACAGTGGTGCTTGTAGAAACCTGTACAGGGTGATTTTTAAGTTGATTCTTTCCTTTTACCAGGATATAAAGCTTAAAAAATAAGCATTTTTTTTTTACCGCTTTTGCGAAATATGAAAAATAACGGAGGTACAGGGTCAGGGGCGTAGCTACTGCTACATCTGCCGTATCAATGACACAGGGCCCACGAGCCAGGGGGGGCCCACCAGCAATCAAGCTCTCAAAAAAAAATATAAATTTAATTTGGAAACTTTTGCTCAGGTCACATTTAAGAATTTAGGTTTATATAGGCTGAAAGTGTTTGGTTATCGGATTTAGCCATATTATCTATCGAAAAGGTAGAGCTTAACAAATTAAAATCATCTCCGAATATGGAACATCTTATAAACATTTTCGCGGAGAAGAAAGTTCGAAGGGTAACTCTGTAAATAATTATTATTTACTTCAACCTCTTTTCTTGTTATTTACCATTTACTTGTTTTTTACTTATGTAAATATATGTAAACTGTACCTAAACCACAAAACAATAACTAATCTGTAAACTACGATTTCCCCCTCTTTTTACGTAATACCTATGTCCGTTAGTAAAAATATGTAATTAATTTTACTTTTTTTATTATTTATTTTTATTAGTTTTTCTTTTTATAAATATATATTTCGTTTTGTTAGAAAATAAAAATTGAGTTCGTATATTTATCTACTCCTACTGCACAATGGCCATGAATTATGATTCATAATTCACGGTTTGCAGCCAATCATAAAATTATATTTTCATTATTCAATAGTTTGCAAATTGCAACCAATCAGAAAATTCTATTTTCATTATTCAATAGGTTGTAGCCAATCACAAAATTCATTCTTATTATTAAATGACTTTTGAAGTTAACAGCTGTCACAAATGTCATAATTCTGAAATATGAACACAAGGCTCCTATTGCATAGGAGTAGATAAAATATCGTATTATATTCGCGATTATGGCCATTATTCACTTAGATGACTTGCGCCACGCGCCTTCGGCTTGTGGCGCAAATGTCATCTTCGTGAATAATGGCTGTCATAATCGCTCATATAATAATATACTATTATACGTTTATTTGATAATACCCTGGTGTGGGGGGGGGGGGGCACTTGGCAGTTTTTGATACAGTGCCCGTTGATCTCTAGCTACGCCTCTGTACAAGGTGTTAAAGTTTCAAATTAAGAACTAAAATTACTTAACAAAAATTAAACTAAACTTAATAAAACTTAAATGATACGTTCAAAATGATCATCATTCGCTTCTACTCGTACACATACGTTCCGCCGCATTTTGACGACACTTCCAGTAATTAATAAGCATATTCACTAATTCATTATTTTCATAAACATGAACCATTATTGTAGCAACAACATTAATAAAATTACAATGGAAGACTAGTTGACAGGTCATTGCTTGACAACAGCGATAAACAAAATAAAATTGTCCAGTCGCCTTTGGGCCAAAATTTAGTTTTTAATTTGAAACTTTAACACTCTTGCTTATTTTTTAGCTTTATTTCCTGCTAAACGGAAAGAA
The DNA here is from genome assembly GCA_940337035.1 of Agriotes lineatus. NCBI lineage: Eukaryota > Metazoa > Arthropoda > Insecta > Coleoptera > Elateridae > Agriotes > Agriotes lineatus. The sequence goes on along the minus strand of OW679194.1, from coordinate 80,071,531 downwards.
TCATCTTAAAAATCACCCTATATAAATAAAAATCAATTGCCGCATGTATGGTACATCATCACTTGAGAACGGCTCCACCGATTTCGCTAATTTTTTTTCTATAGCACATGTTAAGTGTGCTTTTATCAACTCAAAACAAAAGGTCAAGTTTTACTTTAACAGCAAGGGTAGATAAAGTAGCACTTTAACATCAAGGATAGATAATAGCTATTTATGCAACAAGTGCTAAAAGTCGACTTTTATGCACGAGACATGAAAATTATGAAACGAAGCCGAAGGCTGAGTTTCATAACATGTCTCGTGCATAAACGACTTTTAGCGCGCGTTGCATACAATATTTTATCTACGACCTTAATTTTACCGTTATTAATCCATAAATATCGATTTAAGAAAGGTTCGCATCTGCGACGCTGCATCATAATGAATAGTAGCCTACGCCGCTGGCGATTGTTTGGCCACGCCCGTGCTGTCAACGTCAGTTACGAAATGTAATTATTGATACTCCACATATGACTGTATTCATTACATAACGCTTTAATTATTTCAAAAACGCTTTACCTGTAACGCAAGAAGCAACTAGAATAGCTTTACAACTTCACTTGCAGTTCGAAATTGTAGTTTTGAACCTCCCTTCACCTTTAGCACATGTGCTAAAAGTAAACAGCTGATTTCTTTAAACACGGTAAACTATAAAACGTCACTTTTACTGAAACAAGCTAGCGCTAAAAGGCCTACTTTTAGTAGTGGTCGTAGATAAAGTAATTTAATTTTCTAACTTTTGTTTAAATTAAATATGACAGCTTCGTATTATCGTAGCAACCCAATCTAGCTACTGACATTTTGAAATGTGATTGACTGTCATTATTTTCTTTTGAAATTGTTAAAGTTCTTGCTATAGAAAATAGTATATTGTATGTTAAGAGCTGAAAGTGCATTCTTGCCGCTTGCGCATGAATATTGCTGGTTGAGACGAAGTCGAAACCAGCAATCATGCAAAAGCGGCAAGCGCACTTTTAGCTCGAAATATACATACTATTTTTTCGACGACTGAGCATATTATTAAAGGAAAATATCAAATTTCATTTTATCGCAAAAATTAATTGACAATCAAGTTAACATTACTCGCGCAGTTTATGACATGTGACGCGATTATTTCCACAAATAACGGGCGTGGCTACCTATTTTGTTCACGCGGAAACCCAAAACGCTCGGCGAGCGGCAAAATGATGAAAACGCACGCTCAGCGGCAAATGTCAACTTTCTGTTGTCAAATGACAGTGAGAAAAATTTACTTTCGATGTCAGTCGTCGAAAAAATATATTGTATTATACACGACGATAAAGTTATTTCTATCCACTCTTGAATCATTAACGTCATAACGTCTCGACTTCGTCTCGACGTTAAAACGATTCACTCGTGGATAAAATTTAACTTTATCGTCTTGTATAATAAATGACTATTGTGCCAATGATTTAATGTCACTTGAATGTCAAAATTTAAAGATCATTTGTAATGTTTAGTAATAACGAATATTGTGACGTACCTCATTCTTGGTGAATGCAATGGAAACTTAAGAAATGCTGCTCTAGAATATTTGTTGCGTTATCCCAATCGTCGTCATCCCGATAAAAATGTTTTTCAGCGGCTTGAGCAGCGTATGCGGGAAACTGGTCGTGTTGAATTAAATTACAACCACCATGGGCGACCACGAACAACCAGGACTGCTCGATTAGAAGATCAAGTTAGTAGAGTACCTATAGGCGTTCTGGCTCACATTTGACCTTGAACTTTTTTCAAGGTCACGGGCCTAGCCGAGGTCAAGGTCACGGGCGGGGGCGGGGTCATTGACCTCGGCCACTTCCGAGAATTTTTTCTAGGTCACGGATCTAGCCTAGGTCAAGGTCGGAGTCATTGGTCTAGTCGGGGCCATTGACCTCGGCCACTTCCGGGATTTTTTTTTGGCTAAAAGTGTAGTTTTTGAAATTTTCCCACGCTCGAGCGTCTGGGATGCAGACATGTCTATTCTTGCAGGATGTTGTTATCAGTAAATCAGAAGCTATTGTTACGCTTATCAAAATTTTCTCAGGCTCGACCGGATGTGACTCATCGTCTGACAGACATGTCTATTCTTGCAGGATGTTGTTGGACAATGGAATCCCTTGTTTTAAAATCAGCACGAAATTCGAGAACAATGAAGCTATTGTTGTCTGGAGATTAAAAATGTGTTGATCTGCAAAAAAATTCAAACAAAGAAACCCATTGTTTAAGAAAAATCAGCACAGTTGGAAGTTTTTGCTAATACAGTTAGAGTCTAGAGATTAAAATGTGCTGATCTGCAAAAATGATCTTGAAATAAATTTTTCAAGTACTGATGTCTGTTAGACGAACAAAAAAGAATTACCAGGTGTGGGGTTCGAACCCACGCTTCCCTTAGGGAACCAGAGCTTAAATCTGGCGCCTTAGACCACTCGGCCAACCTGGCATGTTCCTGTAATCGGGCACAATGGTGTAATAAAACAACAATGTAAATATACTTGTATTTATTTACCTAAAACATACATGTATAAAAATTACTATAAATACATATCAGCTAATTATTGTGCTACGGATGTCATCTCTGTCTGAACGATTTCCTCGAAGACCAGTTTCGTGCTGCTCCCACACTTGCCACCCGAGATGATATAGTAGCGACGTTTTCCTAATTGTTGTAGGTCTGCGTCTGTTAGGCAATCGTAGCGTGCTGGTAGAATGAATCTGAAGTTGTCCAATTCCACCACTACTTTATTGCCGTATTTAGTCGGACATCGATACACATTTATTATTAGATATTTTTCGTCAATCTTCAAATCTCGTACATTTCTCCACTCTTTAACCTCATTTAAGTTGCAAAGTTTCTGGTTGAAATCTGCCATGTTTTTGGAAGGAACGTGTACAGGAGAATGATAAAAATACTACAGCACATCAGGTTTATATAGCACCGATGAAAATTAAGTGATGAGTCATCACAACGTGGTAATTTAGACAATATTTTTAGCATCAATCCAGCTATTGTGCTGATTTGAAAATCCAAGCCATTTTACAAACACTTGGTTACGTTTTCGTTTTATTACACGTTCAACGAGATGTATGTCTGGATATTTAACTTTTTGAAGCTCAAGATCGTAGAAACATTCTTGAATAGACCGATTGGAAACATCTTTTATTAGATAGGTAATAGGATTAGTTAATTTAACTTGATCGATTGTGAATATTTCATTAGTCCAGTTGGGAGTATATCCTTTACCGAATATTGTTCGATATTTGCTAATTCGCACAGGATCGCCAACCTTAAATTTTACATTACTTAAATCGATCATTTTTATATGATTATAGGCTTGATTGAGAATTTCCTTCTCATTACTCTTATTCACATCAACCGGTCTTTTACCAATTGTACTATGTTTTTTATGATTGTAGGTGTGACTGACTTGAGATAATAGAGAAAGCCATTTGTATGAACCTTGCAAACTAAACATCTTCCACATAATAGATTTAAGTGTACGATTTACTCTTTCAACGACACACGCTTTTTTTGAACTAAATGTTGAGAAATGGTTAATTTTATATTTATTCATTAGTGTTTGAAAATCTTTATTGAAAAACTCTTTACCCTGATCTGTCTGCAAGTTCTTCGGAATTCTACCGCTTTCAGATAGTATTTTTTCAGTTGCACTAGTAACTTCCTTAGAGGTTTTGGTTTTTATAGGCTCTAACCAAACATATTTTGAAAATACATCTATAATTACTAAAATATATCGATAACCTTTATTTACTTTAGAGTATGGTATCATTTCTACTAAATCGGCCTGATGAAGATCATCCAATCCTTTTACTATTACACGACGCCTTCGAAAATTTATTCGTGCAGGCTTATGCAACTCGTCTACTATTTGAGCCTTAATCGAACTGTTTATTTTCTTCCGGGTCATTTTGAACCTCTCTAAATGAGACAGTTTCACTAACTGAAGGTTTAGGCGGAGGTTTAGTTAGTTTTAGAGAAAACTAGAGTTGATCAATTTCAGCTTGAATGTCTGCAATAATTTCATTTGCTATTTCTATATTTGTACTAGCAGAGTTTTGGTGTTTGGAAAGTCGGTAAATAATCTTATTAAGTTCTTTGTTAAGGAGGGTCTTGTTGACAGCATCCTCTTCAAATAGAAGATTGGCTAATCGTTTATGTTGAAGATTAAAATAATCACAGTAATCGTAAAAGTATAGATTTCTGTGCTGAATGTGACGACCGAACTTATCTCTCGACATTGTCGAACTGACTTTATTCAATGATTCCCGCCTCTTTTAACTCTTCTATTATACTAACAATTTCATTTCTATGATTTGTGTGACCGGATGCTTGAGAGGCATACAGTAACTTTAATCGATCGACTAACTCATTCGGATCATTCCAGTAAACATAATCCATCGGTTTATTGCTAACTTGTTTATACATTTGCTGCATACCTTTACCAGAACGCTTTTTAGCTCTTAATGGCACTGATGAAGACGAGGGTGATGATGACAGGTTAGATTTTATAAATTTCTTGTATTTCGTTTGGTTGAAACCTACCTTCTGCACATTTTTATCAAAATTTCTATGCGCCGCACCTGTTCTGTTTATGATATCATTATAATTTGCTCTATCTGTCGACGTTGGAGTTATTTGAGGATCATTTTTAAATAGTAATTCGTACAAACCAGGCGTACCTTCATAGCGAACATTTTTTACAATTATATCAGAACCCTTTATATCTAGCTCATCTCCACCAAAATAAAATTGGTTTTTGTCAAAATCATATCTAATTCCATACCTCCCTAGATTTGGTCTTTCTATAAGATAATTGCTTACATATTTCCTAGGAAGTTTATCATACTGTTCTAAGAAAGAACTTATAGCTTGCGGTTCTATGTTGGTAGACGGTTGAAATTTGTTTGCTATAGTCGTATTAGAATCATCTTCGGCGGTTTCGCACAATACTTCATCAACCGGTTTTGGTGTAAATAATTCTAGTTTTGAAGATGGGAGATTCTCTTTTTTATTTATCACTTTTGCAACACTTTGCATTTGTTCGGTAACAGGTTTAAAAAATTTACCGAGGAGCTGTTGTTCCACCAACTTACCCTCCTTAAGAGCTCGAACTTTCTGTCTTATAATATTTTTAGTTTTAATAAGTTCTGTCGCTACATTCGATTTCATTATCGGCGCAAGTATGTAAGCGGTAGACGGGTAGACAGCTAGACAGGTAGACAGCTAGACAGGTAGACAGATAGACAGGTAGACAGGTAGACAGCTAGACAGCTAGACAGCTAGACAGCTAGACAGGTAGACAGCTAGACAGGTAGACAGGTAGACAGGTAGACAGCTAGACAGCTACACAGGTAGACAGCTAGACAGGTAGACAGCTAGACAGCTAGACAGGTAGACAGCTAGACAGGTAGACAGCTAGACAGCTAGAAAGCTACACAGGTAGACAGCTAGACAGGTAGACAGATAGACAGCTAGACAGGTAAACAGGTAGACAGTCAGCTAGACAGTTAGACAGACTGACAGATTCAAACTAGTTCACACGTCGACAGCTTTCTATCAAATAATAGACATCAGAATTGTTAAATGTATATATACGAATCAAATTCATAACGATAGCGCCCATTATTTAAATCACTATCTTTGTCTATTACCAAAAATCCGTGTTTATGACTATTCCAGCAATATGCGCACATTTCTTTAAATTGTTCGTAAGTCATGTCGGTATTAACATGATCTCGGTAGACCTTCTGTAAATTCATATCGTCCTGCTTAAACAGCACCAGCATGTTAGCATTATCGCGAATAAGATGTTTAGGAATACATGCATATGTTTGACAAAGATAGAAACAGTCTATATTTTTATGTCGACCCATGCTAAAATATTCTCTCATAACGTCCTGTTTGTCGCAAGCAATGTCATCAAAAATAAAAATGCTGTTAGATTTAGCTTGGTCGGGTGGTACAATGTTCACACCATCGCTGTATGTATAGTAGCCAACCTCAGGAATTAATTGAAACAACATACTTAGATATTCAAACTTTGCTTGAAACAGCGATTTGAATATATATAAATATTTTCAAATCGTACTCCATTAACATCTTTTATTAGCGATATAATGATGTTTGTTTTACCGCAATTCGATGGACCTAGAATAAGACATCGTATCGTGGAAGGTAACAACGGTCCGTGTCTCCTGCTTAGAGATGCAGTATGATTATCATGATTTTTTATTGGCAAACTATTTTTTAGTTTAACTACCCTCATGACGTCTACTTGGAAACTTATACTAAAACTGCTACGCATATCTATATATATATATATATATTAAGATCCTAATCGATCAGTTCTCAGTTCTATATAATGGTTCGACGTCGAAACAACAAACCAGTCCATCGCCGACGAGGTGCTGGTGTACTCAATACGCTCATTAATAAATTGCTTTTCGAATTGCACATACCAGGATATCAATATTGCGGGCCTGGCACAAAACTTGAGAAAAGAATTGCACCAGGAGATCCTGGAATTAACAAATTAGATCAAGCGTGTCGTGAGCACGATTTGGCTTATGCAAAACATTCTGATAATATGGAGGAACGACATAAAGCTGACAGAATTTTAGCTAAAAATGCTATTGGACGTATTAGAGCTTTAGACGCTAGCTTAGGTGAACGTGTCTCGGCTGCAGGAGTAGCTACAGCTATGACGGCAAAAGTAAAAATGGGGTTGGGAGCTAAAAATAAAACTGGTAAAAAGAGAAAGAGAACACCTGGAGATACGCTTACTTTCAATCAGGTAGTGAAAAAAGCACGAACTGAATTAGGAGGAGGACGACTGCTGCGAGACTTAAGCGATGCTACAAATATTGCTGTTAAGACAATTAATAAAATAAAGAGAAACAAGATTATTAAAACTCCTCGAGTAATACGTGTGCCAAAAACAGGTGGAATGTTACCCTTGATTCCAATCTTTGCAGGACTTAGCGCGTTAGGAACTCTTAGCGGTGGAGCTGCAGGAATTGCAAAGGTGGTTAAAGATGCTCAGTCGGCAAAAAAACAATTAGCAGAGTCTGAAAGACATAATAAAACGATGGAGGCAATAGCTTTAGGTAAAGGCTTATATCTAAAACCTTATAAAAAAGGATACGGATTGTTCACGACAAAAAACCTGTAATGCAGCTGCCAATCCGGGCTTTGTCAAATATCGATTTACAATCATACGCTAAACGTTTAAAAATTCCTAACTTTCGCGGCATTTTTATGAGAGATGATTTACCAAAACAGGTTCGAAATATAGAATGCGGATTGTAAATTTGGATGATAAAACCAATCTTGGTACACATTGGGGGTTGGCTTACATAAAACGGGGGAAAGATGCAATTTACTTTGACAGTTTTGGAGACTTAAAACCTCCAATAGAAATTGTGAAATATTTGGCAAGTGGCAAAAATGGCAGCTGTCATCCTATTAAATATAATCACCAGGCATTTCAAACTTATGATTCTGTAAATTGCGGGCATTTATGTTTACAATTTTTGCACGATGCCATGTGTTAGCTTCCTACCAGTTTACTGCGAGAAAAACCTGTCCAGACCTGTCCAGACTTGTCAAGACTTGCAGATGTGGGGGGATGACGTCATCGTCTGAGGATGTACTTATAGTGTGGGAATTCTGAATTGTACACATTGGCATTATGAAGCAGCAGCAACGATACTATAAATATCGAATGCAGTTCAACCGCTTTACTAAAAATCTGGAGAAATTGAACAGAGATATTGAAATATATTGTAAATTAAAAGATATTTCAAAGGAACTTTTTTGTTTGAAATTAAGCGAGCGGCAGCCAGACCTGAACTTGTTAATAACCCAGTTTAAACATGACTTGGTGTTGTACGACAAAGATCGCCAGAAGTAAAATCAACAAGCAGGTTCACTTTGATCCGATTGTTGAAATTTGTCAGAAAGAAGAAAAAGAAGAAGAGGAGGACGATGAACTTCCATACAATTACTGGCAGTTGTGTGCACTCGACAGGATGAGGTTTAAGAATAGAATAGATAAAATGTATACTGAATAAGGATGCAAAAGGAAAAATAAAACCTATTGTTTAATAAAAGTTGTTTTATTTCCAGTAAGATTCTTAGAGAAGGAAGAGGAGGAGAATGTAATTAAAATTAAAGGTATCTAGATGTTTTGTTTCAGTTCTAGTTAAACCGTCTACTATTAAACATGTCCTGGACGTTTACCTTATCTGGAAATGAATCTGTTCTCACAGCTCAGTATCCATCCATACATCTGGATCCGGAATCTGAATACGTTATAGGATTAATCAGTTTTGAAGCTTATAATACTATACCTAATATTGATTCGAATAATAATAAATTTCATTATACTGATATTGATGGTAAACAAGCTGTAATTGAAATACCTCATGGTTCATATGAAGTTGCCGATATAAGTCAATATATTAGACATGAACTGGGTATAGGTGTAACAAAGTCGCCCTCCCCTCAAGCAGGTAGTGCTAATGATATACTAGAAAAAAATATTGTGCAGCACTAAGCAGAACCTGTGCTACATATTAAGCCTAATAATAATACGCTCGATTTTACTGCTAAAGATAGTATTGGACAATTATTAGGGTTCAAACCTAAGAAATTGAAAGCTTATGGTAGATATATTTCCGATAATCCTGTAGATATATTTAAAGTTAATACTATATGTATTGATTGCAATATCGTAACTGGTACTTATCACAACAGCAATGCTGTACACAGAGTTCATCAATTTTTCCCTACAGATCCGCCAGGATTTAAGATTGTAGAAAATCCCTCTAACGTTATATATCTACCAATCAATACGAGAATTATTGATAACATTGTCATACAAACACTGGATCAAAACGGTAAATTGGTCAATTTCTGCGGAGAAGCCATCACGGTAAGGCTGCATCTCAAGAAACAAAATGGTGGTTAGATACAACTCTCAGCAGCAGCAGCAGCAGCCGCACCAAACATATATTAGGGATGATCAGTTTGTTTCGAACATCAGTAGGCTGCCTGCAGTCGATAGATTAACATCTGCCAATAAACTGTTTCTAAAATCTTTAGGTTTGAAGCTAACTGCTACTAGAAGTGACGGCGAGGGGGAAATCAAAAAGAAAAAACATCTGGACTGTTATTAAATTAAATTTTACTGTTAATATTCGAAAAATTGTAATATTCTGTAATATTAAGAGCGCTTGTTTTACATCAAATAAAAATGACGACTTCTGAAATACTAAACGTTACTGAAACAGCTTTTCAAGATAACTCGATTGTCTATGCGGAGAAACATACACATCAGCCCTATTCTTCTACAACATTTAATAATAACGATGAAATACGAATACCTATTTTACATCAAGATGTGTACACTTTACCGTGCTACAGTGTTATATGTTTCGAAGGTAAATTGTTAAAGGATGCAGATAGTAAAGCTACTACAACGGGATCATTTACAAATTTAGGCATATCTCACCTACTAGATGAAATTAGATATGAACTTAATGGTGTAGTGGTTGATCGTGTAAGAAATGTTGGTATAACTGCAACTATGAAAGCCTACGTGTCATATAATTTGACTCAAAGTATTCGCTTGGAGAATGCAGGTTGGACACCTACCAAAACATCTATTGACGGATTAGTTGATTCAAAAGGTAATTTTCAGATATTTGTCCCCTGCGAAATGTTGATGGGAGTTTTTGAAGACTTTAGAAAAATTTTACTAAACGTTCGACAAGAATTAGTACTTATTAGAAGCAATCAAGATTTAAATGCTGTTATTAATATGGTCGATGAAAAACTTAAAGTAGAATTAACAAAAGTCTATTGGAGAGTACCGCACATTTCGGTAGCTGATGTAAATCGTTTAAAATTACTAAAATACATTGAACAAAGTAGTCAGTTGGAAATCAATTTTAGAAGTTGGGAATTGCACGAGTATCCTGCATTACAACAGACAAAACGACACACTTGGGCAATAAAAAATGTTAATCAAGTAGAAACTCCGCGTCACATTATTGTAGGTTTCCAAACAGACCGAAAAAATAAAACTGTTAAAAATATGGCCCAATTTGATTCTTGCGATTTAAGAAATATTACACTTTATCTCAATTCCGAAAGATATCCCTATGATAATTTAAATCTGGAATTTGCCAGCAATCGATATGCGCAATTGTATGAAATGTTTGCAGGTTTTCAATCATCTTACTACGAACATGACAATCAGCCTGTTCTTACGCCTGCACAATTCAAAAGTATAGCTCCGCTAGCCGTAATAGATTGTTCTAGACAAAATGAAACATTAAAAGGCGGTGCTGTAGATATTCGACTGGAATTCGAAACCAATACTGATATACCGAAAAACACTTCAGCTTACGCATTGATTTTATTCGATCGAAAAGTGAAATATAATCCTTTTACCAGTGACATAAAAATAGTTAGCTAGATACTAGTTCAACTAGTTGCAGATTGATTGTTCTTTCGACAACATTAGCGATGAAATTTATAGATATTCAAGGCTTTCAGTATAAAAATAGCAACTTTATTTGCAAAGAAATAGCTGTATATGATAGTGATACAAATGTTACAATCCACCGGATAGTAGAACCACCGATACCGTACGAACACCTTTCAAATTCTCTAAAAGATCAAGTGATTTGGCTTACAACTAATTTGCACGGGTTAGAATGGAGCAATAATAATCAGCATGACACAATACCCTACGAAAAATTGTCTCTGTACATAGGAGAGATCATACAAAGCGGTGATTCCATATTTCTCAAAGGGTTAGATAAAAGAAGATGGTTTAAAAAAATGCTGATCGAAGAACAAAGTGATAATGTAAAATTTGTCGATTTACCAGCTTGTCCAAATATAAAACAATTAAAGATCTTGTATAATTATATTAATTTTTGTTCTCATCATATTGGTACACGGGTTCAATGTGCCATACAAAATGTTCACATTTTGCACAAGTGGTATAATCAAAACCATTAATCGCAGTTATCGCATCTGCTGTCTACTTGTTCAGACATGTTCAGACTTGTCCAGACCTGTTATAGCTTACGCAAGCACTTCCTGCAGCCGGTGTAAGGTAGGGGGGAATATTATATATAAGAATACTAATCATAGAAACATTAGTTTTACGATAACAATGACCGAAGACTGCTTCTCAAATCATAGTTGGGGTTTTGACTCATGGGCTGACGATCCGTGGAGCCAGCAAGAGGAGGAGGAGGTTATACTCTGGAGTGAGACTGAAGAAAATACTCCTCCTCCACCTCCTCCAATGGGACAACCACACTCCTGGTCGTCTAACATAACAAAGGTGGAGGGCTGCAGCTGTATAAATTGTGCCAACATTCAGGGGTGGTTAAGCCCAACACAAAATTTTGAGGGGTGCGCACCACTACAGCAATCTGAACTGGAACAGGTGTCACCACCACCACAACCCACGTCACCACCACCACCTCCTTCGTTTCAAGCAACATATAGTTTTACACTTCCTGAACCAACACTGCCTCTAGATTTAAATCCCATAAAGATAGAAATTAAGTTAGGCAATAAACTTATACATGTAATTATTAAAGATTAAAATAAAAGACATTTTATTTTTAATATGTGTTTTATTTCATTAATATATACACAGTATTTATCTCATATGCAAGGCAAAACTTGACAAGGAGAGGGGAATAAATGTACACTTAAATATATGCTTTATTCAATTAATATACATCTTATTTATACATAAGGGAAACAGAACTTAACAATGTGTAAGTATCGATATAATCTTGAGGTGTTGTTGAAGGCCAGGGACCGGAACATGGACCGCTTCTCCAACCAACAGCTTCACCATTTTGAGCTTTTCTGATATTTTCCTGAAGCCATTTAAAAATATCTGTGTGGTGGCGTACAACGCTAGGCTGAAATATATAAGTTATATGGTTAGTATTTAAATATTCGAATACGTCTTCTATAAACTTGCTGTGGGCATAATAAGCAGCCTCAAAGACTGCATCGTGAAGAAAATATGGATATTGCTGTTGCTCGTCAGTTGCAAATTCGATTAGAGAGCCAGATGATATTGTTTCAATAAGAAAATGCTGCTCGTAGGAAGTAATGTTCTGTAACGATAATTTTGAAAGGACTAGATTAAGATCTGTTTCAGTATTAATTTTCAACTCTCCTCTTCTTACTTCGTTAATAATTTCCCTAATAACATTAAAGACTGCTAACATAGTTTTTAAAATTTCATTTACGATAGCGGTTTCAACACTTTTAAAGTGCGTAGCCCAAATAAGAGTTTTGCTCGGTATAGCAATAATAATTTTGTGTAATATATACTTCAAAGTTTGCAAGTCGTTACGTCCAATAGCATTACGTAAATTGAAATTATAGATTTCTTTATTTTTAACATACAGATGTTTGTTCAACCACAGTATATTTGAATTTGACGACGACATTTTGCAGACTGAAATATCTTATACTTTTATCTTTGTCTTTATAGCACATGCGAGAAATGACGTCATCGCTCGAAGCGTGAGAGAGAGAGAGAGCTGGTGTTTATAATGTGGTTGGTGGGCAGTAACCCCAAGGCAAAGTGTCAGTATACATACAGTTTACTATTCTTTTGTCATCATGTGGATCTAAAGCCTTTTTTCTTTGTTTTAAAGAAAATACGTTGTGGGTTTTTGATCTAATTGTTCTCTGATCGCAAAATACTGTTTCGTTATTAAACAGGCAGTCTTTGTAATCCTCAAATGTAATTCTATTCAAAGCAGCTCTGGTAATACCTTTAGCTTTCTTTGAAATTTTAAATTCTCCATTCTCAGCATCCTCTAATGTTTTGAAAGCATACAATTTTGCACGTAGACCAACAAATTCGGTAATTATTTTACCACTCATTTCGTCTTTCATTAGACCTATTACTTTTTTATTAACTTGTGGAAGGTTATATGGATTGTTCGGAGGATAATCGCTTGTATCAAATTTGTGAATATCTTCTCGTATAAAATCGTATATATTTGGAAGGGTAAAGTGATATATGAGACTATCAGTGTCTGTGTACAGCAGTTTTGCTTGATTACCCATCTTCTGTTTAATATAATTGTAATGAAAATCGTATATTAAAATTTTTGAAATATCTAGAATTGAAAATCCAACGAATATTGGCTTATTAAAAACTATTTCCAACTGATTTAATTCTATAAGTACCAAGTCTTTATCTAAAATAGTACAGCTGTGAAAATTTGGTTTTGATATGTATGCACTGGCTCCGTACCTACCTTCCCATTTAGAAATTAATTTTATTGTTTTGTATTTTCTAACATTTTCCATAGTTTTGCCAAATACAGCGTTATTCATAAGTTTATAAAAATCCTTTTCAAAATTATTTTTGGCGGCTTGTCTTAATTTTGTATTTAAATCTATGTATGGTTTAAGCCAAGCTGATTGCTTAAATTTTAATATTCTGTAAATTTTTACAATTTTCAGTCCTAAACTTACAGCTTGCTGCAGATTGCGGTAATGTATTACGTAGTTTTCTTTTTTAAATAAAGTGGTTGTCAATTTTGATTGTTTGGATGTTGGTGGTGTATAATGGTCAGGACATAGAGGCAAATCTTTGTGAAGTTCAAATAAATTTTGAGGATATTCTAAATCGACTTCATAAATATAGCCTGTTTCAGAATCTTCCGGAGTATTTAAATGATCAATTTTAGGAATATCTAAATCATTTACCCATTCAAACCCTCCACCCTCCGGTAGATATTCAGACATCCCGGCTCCGTACATGTTATTAATATCTAAATATAGGATATACGATTCAAGATCGGCTTCTACGAATTTTTCACCCATATATCGATTATTAGCTTTAGCGTATCGATTCGAACACTGTGCTAGCCCTCCTCTAATACCCCTCTCTATAAACAACAGTTGATCTACATCTGTCAGCAGCTCAAGTTTAGCTTTAGTAGTTTTTAACATTGCCTGAAATGCCAATCCTGGTGCTGTGTAAAAATGTAGAGCCTCTAATCCATACGTTTTCATACAATTCTCTCTAAAATTCTCAAACACATCAGCTAAGAGTAGAACATCAACTGTAAGGTACATATCAGCATACTGACCTAGAGTTTGCATATTAAATGTGTTCCAAACACGCAGTGCATGTTCATAATTTTCATCTGAAATAGCTGTTCCATGCAGCTGACTAAAAAATTGCGTTTTGTCAGGAAGACTTTTATCATTCAACTTTTCAAAATTGTCTAGGTAGTCGTATGGAAAGATACCCTTACGTAGTAGTAATTCAAATTCTTCTTGGCTCTTGCAAAATTTACGTGTAATGATTTTTAAATTGTTCGGTAAATTTAATGACAATTGTTCTAAACTGCTAGCCATAAATCGAAATGAGTCTAAAAATCTGAAATCAATATTTGTACCATCCACATGTTTTGTAAATGATATAAATTTTTCCTTATTTATAGACAACAATTTAATATCTCCCATAATCAGTTTTGCCAATGGTTTTATAATAAAATGAGCGTCATAACCACTGAGATTATGAAAGAGAACGGGAATATAATGTGCATCTTTATAGTTAAGATTACAGTGTTGATGAGCACTACCTCTATACTCACCTGTCTGATGATTGTGATCACGTACACGCACGTCTTTATCGGTGAAAGGTTGTTTACAAATGTAACAGCATACTGATTTTTGAAACGATTCGTTTTCCTGCTGGCTAATATCCATAGGCTCTATAGTTGACAATATATTATTTGCTTGATATGCTATAGATTGTAATTCTTTTACAAACCATTCCATACAGTCGGCACCACGATATATATTAAATCGAGATAAACTATCGTCATATGAACATTTTAAATAATATGCAACACTAAATGGAACATGTTTTTGATAAACCCCCACATTTTCGGAAACAACATTCTTTTCTTTCTCTAAAACACACTCCACGTCCGCGTATATTGAAAATGGTACTTTTTCCTGGTATTTATAGTCTTTAAATTCTATTTTTGTACCTTCTTCGGGCATTTTAATTTTGGTTTCATTTACACTATTACAATTTCTAATATGTCTTAAATGTGATTCTTTAGTTGCAAAATGATTTAAACACGTATCACATAATAAAGTTTGAGTGTGGCTCTTATGCAGTTGAGTTGTAACCTATCTCGATAAGTTTCTTATCCAACAGAAATGGAACTGCCCCTCATCGTTGGATATCATTAGTAAATGTATAGCATCTTTATTAATTTGAGTATTTTTACTAATATATATGGGCAATACTGAATTTTTACCAAATTTGTTTTTTCTTTCTAGCGTATATACATTTATACGTAAATCATTCATTGTTTCAAATTTTGATATATCTTTTAATTTCATTGGAAATTCTAGTCCCGAGTACTTTAAAACTTTACTGAAATGTGGATATGAAGATGTTCTATCAGAATTCCCATTTGCAGGACGTAATGCAGAGACTACAGACCACAAAAAACAATATTCGTCATAATTTTTTACGTTAATCACGGTCTTTTTATTTTTAATATCTTTAGGTAACTCAATATATTTACCTACTGTTAATGGTGTGTAATGATTTAAATTTACTTTTAAATGTAATATTTCGAGCAAACTCCAACCTGAATCACGTTCTTGAAAATCTTCTAATTTCGTCAACAACTTATTCTCAACATTAGTCTCATACCACTCTTTTAAATTGGTGCCAGAATCAATTTTTTCATTTTTAGTACCAAACGTTTTTAAATCTATCTCACCACTACTAGGCTTTATAAAATATGCACTAAATATTACATTAGCTTTAAGCATTAGGTTATTTTTAGTAATTTGTTTCACTTTTATTGAGAAACTTCTGTATGCTTTTGCAAGAAATTCTTGTGGTTCCTTATAACCTAAATTTACAATCATACCTGTTCTTATTCTACTGTTAAAACAAGATTCTACATCTTCCCATATCAACTTGTTCTTTTGTTGTTGTTGTTGACCACTCCCTACACCCGCTCCCTTCTTTGCTAATTTTGTTTTTAAATTTCGCAATAATTGCCGTTGCCCCTTTAACAAACTTAAATTTGCCTCTAGCCTGAATGGATTTTCATTTTTAAAACTATGCTTACGTATAAATCTACTAACAATTAAAATGGTTTTATTTACATGTTTAATCAATGTCTCAGTTTTACAATCGCTATCGCGTCTCTGATGGTTTTTATTGAGTTCGAACTTAATTCGGTAACGTTGTCTGTTGCAGACATGTTCGCGCGCGTGTGTCGTTGTAATACTAACTATTGCAGACAGCCGAGCCGCTCTATTTATTCATCGTCGCAGCTGATAATGGAGGCCTGCGTCAGCAAAAAAATTTCAAACAAAGGCAGCATTCAATTTAGCTGTTGTGCAGATTTTCCTCAAACAATGGGTTTCTTTGTTCAATTGTTTAACAGCTTTGCAAACATGTCTGGACATGTCTGAAGCTTCACATCCTGTTTATCTGATAATGGAGGTCAGCAAAAAAATTCCTCCAGACAACAATGGCTTCATTGTCCAATTATCGTGCAGATTTCTCAAACAATGGCTTTCATTGTTCAATTTTTAACAGCTTTGCACATTTTAATCTCCAGACAACAATGGCTTCATTGTCCAATTATCGTGCAGATTTCTCAAACAATGGCTTTCATTGTTCAATTTTCACCAGCTTTGCACATTTTAATCTCCAGACAACAATGGCTTCATTGTTCTCGAATTTCGTGCTGATTTTAAAACAAGGGATGCCATTGTTCAACAACATCCTGCAAGAATAGACATGTCTGTCAGACGATGAGTCACATCCGGTCGAGCCTGAGAAAATTTTTATAAGCGTAACAATAGCTTCTGATTTACTGATAACAACATCCTGCAAGAATAGACATGTCTGCATCCCAGACGCTCGAGCGTGGGAAAATTTCAAAAACTACACTTTTAGCCAAAAAAAATTCCCGGAAGTGGCCGAGGTCAATGGCCCCGACTAGACCAATGACTCCGACCTTGACCTAGGCTAGATCCGTGACCTAGAAAAAATTCTCGGAAGTGGCCGAGGTCAATGACCCCGCCCCCGCCCGTGACCTTGACCTCGGCTAGGCCCGTGACCTTGAAAAAAGTTCAAGGTCAAATGTGAGCCAGGACGCCTATAGGTACTCTACTCAAGTTGTTGCAGTCGTGGAAAATCAACCAGGTATGCGCAAACATGGAATCGCCCAAGAGCATGGTATAAATTGCAGTTGAGTGCATAGAATTTTAAAAGGGGACAATTATCACACTTTTCATTATTCAAAAGTTCATGCTCTACAAGAAAACCACTTTCTGCAAAGAACGAATTTTAGGCAGTGGTTGCTACAGCAAATTGAAGCAGATGAAGACTTTACAAAAAAAGTATTATGGACGGAGGAAGCAACTTTTACTTGAGGGGTAGGTACTTATTTAACAAGCACAACAATCATTACTGGGCAGTTGAAAAACCCCATGTATTTCACATAAGAGCTTTCCAGCAACGGTTTGCGCTAAATATTTGGGCAGGCATATTAGGTACATACATCATTGGACCATTCTTTTTACCCAATCACCCACAGCACCAGCAAATAAACAAGAGCTACGCAATAGAATAACTGCGGCTGCTGCTACAGTAACACTAGAGATGTTGAACCGGGTACATAGCAATATTAGAAGAAGAGCACATGCTTGCGTAGCTGCAAATAAGAAAATTTTAAACATTTGCTAAAATAATTAATGTTTTTTATGCGTTTAGTTGTAATAGTTGCTTTTTTGAATTTTGTATTGTTCCCATAGTTTCAAAAAAGATTAAAATACTTTAATTCCTTTTGTTTTAGTTTAACCTTTAACAGTGTTGCCATTTTTTTTTAAATTTTAACTGCTTATAACTTTTAAACGGGCCATTATATTACATTTGCAGTTAAATATATTAGCTTATTTAGACATGCTCTAGCTCCTCTTGAATATATGGTGCGGTATTTTTGGAACACCCCGTATTGGTATAGGAATATAAAATAAGAGCAAATAAATGCTTTAATCGATTTATTTATCACTTTAATTGCAGTGCTGTAAAATAAATAAATACAAACATCGTATTTTTAAAAGCACGACCACTGCGATATGTGAAAAGCGCAGGTCTATTTTTAAACGATCAAGTTATGCATTCCGACTATTGTATGTCATCTCATAATGTTGCCTTCCGTCATCTATCAAAAGAATCTACAGTAATTAAATTCACTGACACGGCAAATAAATATGACTTAACTATTGATAAAAAATAGATTTAATAACATGAAATAATATCTTATGGTCAAAATTTATTTAAAAACAATTTCAATTCAAACACATTTAGTAAATTTATTCAGAAAATGGTTACAAAAATATTGCGCTTCCATACTTTGACCAAAATGATTTAAAAAGGTATTTTTGTCGACTACAAGGAAAAATTGCATGTTCAACACATTGGAAAAGTGATTCTTCGATGCTCACGTAAAACTTTTATATTCGCTGGAAAACTCTCACTTTTCTTAACTTGTAGAACAATCTACTATTAATTCACTACCGATTTAAGAAGAAAATTAACTCGCTAGCATACAAACATTATAAACAGTTACTTATGGTTGCTATTATAGAGATCATAATAATAATAATGCCAATTTAAAATGACAAAGAAATAATAATTAATCGAGTTATTTACCACATTTATATTTTTATGACGCTCAACGCCTCAACAGCTTAAACCTGAAAAGAAACACAGATTGCAGGCAGCTGAAAATTATTTCAGTGGCGTAAATAATTCTCACATATAATCTCATAAGAGCATTAATTTTTTCCGGATTTTTTATTACTGCGTTTCAACAACGTCGTATTAATTAGGACGCCTTCCAGAGGCGAGCGTTTCCTTTCCAGAGACTCCATTTGAAAATTTATTTTTTGGAACTTTTCCTTACTGCCAATCTCTAGCGTGCTTTTAAAACTTTCTTTAGTGCAACAATAGTAATTTACGATACAAGTGCGTAAAGCTACTCTTTAGGCACGAGTGGGGTAGAGTTTAAACGCGAGTGAGCGAGCGTTTTAAGCCCCGCGAGTGACTAAAGATGCTTTATGCATGTGTATCGTACAATATTTTATCTACGATAGAATCTAGAAAACACGATAAATATAAAAAAAATTAAATGTAAATTAGGATTACCAGAAACCGGTCGTAATTTTTCGTGTTTTAAAAAATTTAAAACACGTTGCTACTCACAACGTGCCTAATGAAATCTATTAAATACGTTACTACTGACGACGTAAACTAATAAAAACATGTTATTAAATAGTCGTCTTACAAACTTAAAACTGCCAACTAAAAGGAAATTTTACACACTGTCGTAGATAAAAGTTATTAAATTCGTCCTACATTTTAAATGCGGCATATGCCGCGGGTTTCAGCTAGTTATTGTAATAATGTACTTAGCATAATAATTGCCAGATTTACATACAACTCTATTCTAATGTTTGCATCTTTATAATACAAAAAACGTAAAAAAAATCAGCAACAGTATCTAACTAATTTCCACTTCTATACATCTCCCTTAATCTAATCTTGAATATCCTTATGTCACCTACATTACGAATATTATCATTCGGTTCATTATACCTAATAAACCCAGAATTGTAACCCACTCCCTTAATTACAGTTTTGACGTAAAAGTTACTTTTCCTCGGGTTTCATATTCGTACATGACCCTGCAGTACACTTGATATATCTCAAAAGAAGATGGCATACTGCCCCCCCCCCCCCTTATTCTGGTATATCTGTTACAGTTCAGTATCGTTCTCATACCTCTATTTTGTAGCTTGAAGTATGTCCATTCAACTATTATTACTTAAATACAGCACTGTACCGCAACAATAGAACATCGGCAAAATCAATGTATTATATAGCACATAGCGTGCATATATTGTCAACGCATTCTTTAGTCTATATATCACACCTAAACTCTTCCCTATCGTCCTAGATATGCCGAGTGTTTCACTTAAGGTGCGAACATAGGGAAATAGCATAGGAAATGCTTGCCGCTTGAATTGATAGTGCTATCAATCGAAAGAGAGAAAATATGAGTTTAATTTGATACTGCTTTACTTGAATTTGTTGCTTGTTTAAGGTAGAAATAGCTTAAAAACTGTAATAAATATTTTCTATTTTATTCAGAAAAAACAGACCAGCCATGATAAAAAAATTTTATGCCAAAATAAATGTTATTTTCTGTCAGTTATCATTTCACGTATTTAACTAATTACTATGAATAATATGAAGAGAGGGTATTTATTATGAAAAAATTCTACAGTGGCGTCAGTTTAAGCACAGTTCGTGATTTATTCTCGGTTAAATTTAATAATCGATCTATTCCATCGGTATCAACAATTCACAAGTTTGTGAAACAAATTGAAACTACAGCAAGTCTAGCAACAGGTGATTCAAAAGGTATAGTTTAAACAAATATTCAATCGAGACATTAACATTACAGGCAAACGGAATAGAAGAACCAACGATGAGCTGGTAGAAAGAGTTTTGGGGTTGATAAACGCTGATCAAACAACCAACATAAGATGCATTGCTCGAGAGTGCAACGTATCGACACGGTCAGTGCATAAGGTCCTGAAGAAGCATGGTTATCATCTCTACAAACCTCAGTGCCTACAAGAGATGTTCTTAGTCGATGAAAAAAGCAGGCGCATATTCTGTGAAGTCATGCTTGAACGCTCAAACGAAGATAGAAACTTTTTGCGGTCAATCTGTTTTACAGATGAATGTACGTTCACACTTAATAATGAACCAAATATACAGAACACTTGATACTGGGCCCAAGAAAATCCTCGGATAACGCTTGAAAAAAGAACGCAGTTCTCGCAGAAAATTAATATTTGGGCTGGTATTTTAAACAATAACATTATTGGACTGTTTTAAATAGTCAGAAGTTTAAATTCGGAATCTTATTTAGTACTTTTAACCGATCAGATTGGCCCTGCATTAGAAGAAGTTGCACTTGAAAATCAGAAGATATGGTTTCAACATGATGGCTGTCCAGCGCATTATGATTTTAATGTGAGGGAATATCTAAGTGATAACTTTCCTAATTGCTGGATTGGATGCGGTAGCACTATCAACTGGCCACCACGATCTCCTGGTTTGTCACCATGCGACTTCTTTTCGTGGGGTCATCTAAAAAACAAAATTTACAGAAAACGCCGCCCAAATATTGACTCTTTACGGGAAGCAATCGTTGCGGAGTGTAGGCTAATAGACAGTTGGCTAATGTAAGGAAGGCATTTTATAACAGATTGGGTTATTGTTTACAGCAGAATTGAGAACTTTTTGAGTACTTGTCATAAATTTGCTTGTAGTTTCAATTTTTTCACAAACTTGTAAATTATTGATACAGATGGAATAGGTCGATTATTAAATTTAACTGAGAATAAATTACGAACTATAAGTAAACTGACGCCATTGTAAAATGCTTTGATAATAAATACCCTCAATTCATTAGAATATTCAACATTATTATTAATAGTAATTAGTTAAAGACGTGAATTGATAACTGACAGAAAATATAATTTACTTTGGCATAAACAAATTTGATCATGGCTAGTCTGTTTTATTGTGAATAAAATGCAAAATATTTATTACAGTTTTTAAGCTATTTCTATCTTAAACAAGCAACAAATTCAAGTAAAGTAGTATCAAATTGAACTCATATTTTTTCTCTTTCGTTTGATACCACTATCAATTCTATCAATTCAAGCGGCAAGCAGGAATCTGCATATATACGATTTCCCATGATATTTTCCTATTTTCCCACCTTAAGTGAAACACTTGGTATACGCGATATGATCGTTGAAACTAAGCTTATAATCGACTGTCATTTCCAGATACTTTAGCACTTCTACAAACTGTACGTTCATATCCTCAATTTTAACAAATCGTTGATTGTCCACCACATGTCTGTAATCGCCTTCACTACTGACACAAATAGCTTTTTTTCTACCAACATTTAATTTCAGTTTATTCATAGCAAACCACTCGCTCAAAGTCTTCATTTAGTCATTGACAGTGTCAATTATCTCATCTGCATTGTTACCTTCCAAATAAATAAGAGTATAATCTGCAAAACAATGATACTTACACTGCTCTCCTATATCGTTTATGTAAAGAGCCAAGACAACAAAAGTGGGTAGAAACCGTAGAAAGTTTGAATTTCCAGACCTCAAGCAGAAAGGCATGGACACTTCTAAGAAAACTAGGAAGTGGATCACGCATACAAAGATCAAAAGCAACTATCTCGCCAAACGCAGTAGCATCTCATATAGTAGCAGCGTCTAGAGCACCAAAGAACAAAGATCACACAATAAAAGTTAAACGAGACCTCAGACACCTTAAAACCTCAGCGAAAGAAACGGAACACTCCCGACCTTTCACAGCAGACGAAATCTCGACAGCAATTCAAGATCTTAAGCCCGGAAAGGCTCCCGGATTCGATAACATCAGTCCTGAATTTCTAATACACTGCGGAAAGTTTGCGATCAAATGGCTGGCCGAATTTTTCACAGACATACTACGGACTGGAAATCTACCCAAAGAATTCAAAATATCGAAAATTATTGCTATACTGAAACCAGGCAAACCGGTGGACACACCCAAAAGCTATAGACCCATAGCACTGCTATCTGTGAGTTACAAACTGCTCGAACGCCTTATATATATTCGAGTAAGCCAAAAAATCTTCGACGTAATCCCAATAGAACAGGCTGGTTTCAGACCGAAACGAAGCTGCGTTGACCAGGGTCTCTCGCTCACCACACACATCGAAGCAGGGTTCCAAAGAAAACAAAAAACGGTAGCCGCCTTCATCGACCTGTCGGCAGCTTATGACACAGTGTGGCGAGATGGCATGATCTATAAATTCCTGCGAGTTATTCCGTGCAAAGTAACAGCCCGACTGCTTGACAACATGCTGAACGACAGAATATTCCAAGTCGCAATGGGATCTGACACAAGCTCCCCAAAGAAACTCAAGAACGGTCTACCTCAAGGAGCGGTGCTCGCGCCGCTCTTGTTCAGCTTATACATCTCAGACATGCCCGAAACTAGGTAAAAAAACATGGATATGCCGACGATTGATGCGGCTCATTCGAGGAAGCAGAGGAAAATTTAACGGCTGATCTTGAGAAACTAGGGAATTATTTCCGGAAATGGAGACTCCAATCAAACGCTAGCAAAAAGGGAAGTAACCTGCTTTCACCTGAATAACAAACTCGCAAATAGGGAACTCAGTGTCCAGTTTGAAAACACAACTCTCAAACATAATAAAAACCCAAAGTACCTAGGAGTGACACTCGATAGAACACTTTCGTTTAAGGAGCACTTATCAAAAACAGCAGAGAAACTGAAAACTAGAAACAATATAATACAAAAATTGTGCGGAACATCCTGGGGTGCTTCAGCTTCTACTCTACGCTCGTCAGCCCTGGGCCTTGTCTACTCAGCTGCAGAGTACTGTGCTCCGGTATGGCTCAACAGCCCACACGTCCACAAAATAGACGCACAGCTCAACAATACAATGAGAATGATTGCTGGCGTTAACAAATCGACTCCTGCAGAATGGCTTCCAGTACTCAGTCACATCCCACCCCCAAGTCTGCGCCGCATAAACGCTCTGCACAGAGCGTTTAACAAGATACTGGAAAACAGAGAACTACCGATCCATACAGACATCGAGGACGCTAACCACAACCGCCTCCGATCTAGAAAACCACCAACCAAGACCGCACTAAACGCAACTGAAGATGAATGGAGCATCACCGACGCTTGGTATCAGGAATGGACGTCGAAACAAAACAGTGACATGCCATGCATCACCAACTCACCACCAGGCTTCGACTTACCAAGGAAGATCTGGTGCACGCTAAATAGAATCAGAACGCAGCATGGCAGATGCGCCTATTCTTTACACAAATGGGGCAAGAGTCCAAGCCCCTCCTGCGAGTGCGGCGAAAACCAAACCATCAAACACATCGTGGAGGAATGCCCAGAAACGGCTTATAACGGCAGACCAGAAGATTTCCTATTGGCGACTCCAGAATCAATAGAGTATATAAATTTGTTGAATGTTCGTTTGTAATAATTTTATTGTCATATACATACTTTTGTGTCTTAATATGCAATACGCTAAATAAATATGTAAAGAGCGAACAATAAGGGCCCCAAAACAAATCCCCGTGGAACTCACATTTTGATCTCCCTGTTGATTCTCAATTATACACTGAAAGACTGTTTCACGGCTATACTTTTCTCTAAACCCAGATTAAAATCTGGATAAGATATTATTTTCTCTGACATATTTTTCTATTTGTCCATCATTTTTTTTCTCTAAACTCTTTTCAACAGCTGGCAGTGTATTCACAGGCCTGAACTCCTCACAAAGTGTTGTTTCTGCCACCTTCCGTGTTGGGATCACGACTAATACCTTCAATTTTTCCGACACCTTACATTGATCTATCGATGAATTATCACAAGTTCACTCCAACTCAAAATGCAATACATGTGAAAGAAAATTTAAAATTGACAATAGGATAATTTCCTAAGCAATTTGAAATTAAATCATTTACTTTCTTTACCACAGGTGACAGTAACTTGAAATTCTGACTATTAATTATACTTAATACAACAAAAGCCACTATGGAACAATTGGGACATCCAACTCTTTTTTTAAAAAAATTTCACTTACGATTACCGAAACAATTATAAATGAATTGCACTAACAATGTAATCTCTGGAAAATAGGACGAAAAAAGTTGCGCTTATTGAAAAAATAAAAATCACATTATGAAATAGTATATTGTGCAACTATAGGTATATCATTCACCGAAGAGAAACAGTTAAACCACTTCCATAAATTTCTGCGTACGCAGAACTAGTTTCACACGCTACAAATTAAAAAAGAGAACCAAGCTTCAAATAAGTAAGAGCAGCTTAATTCATGTACACGATGCTTATGATGCACATTTTAGATGTTCGAACAATATAAAAATGTTATTCAAATGTTGCGCGCTTTTCTATAGCGTGGCTTAACTATTTCTGTTCGGTGAACGAAGTATAGTAGAAAAAATCGGCTTAAGCCGAGTCAAAGCCACCACAGAAAGCCAGGAAGTCTACTTTTCCTACGTGTTACACGTACTATTTTGCTCTGATCGGAATATACGTAAAACTAATAGCTTTAGTATTACGTTACGTTACAGTTTTTTTCTAATTTGCTGTCTTAACAAAGCCGTTACCGCATCTATTTTGAGTGCCGTGATGAACCATTACCAAACCCGAAATCAACTTTTTTTCGGTTGGTGACATTGCACGAAATGTCAGTGTGAGTGTAAGCTTTCAGCCAATGACACTAATGACAGTAAATTAACGGTAGCATTTTCGGCAATTTGCCGTATTTCTGGCGGAGTGCAGGAAATTTCTGAATTCATTGTGAAACACTAATCCACACTAATTTTACAATTTCACGTGCGAACGCTTGCAAAAAATGACATTTATGGTGAGTCTACTTGATTCAAATTTAAAATTTTGTTTTAGATGTATGCTTTGCAATAAAACTGTTACCAACTGTTACAAAATTCCCTAAATTACTAAAATTGATTTTATTTGTAGTAAAACGGCATTTCACTTGCAAATTAGAAGAAATTGCATAAAAAACTCGTTTTATAAAACTTCCGAGCACTCCTCCTTCATAGCACTCCTGCCTTCGGCAGTCGTGCTGCACACTGGACTCGTGTCGAAATACAAGTTTTATAAAAGTCGTGTTTTAATATACTATTTCAGCATAGGCTGAGAATAGTATATTTTACTACTAGTCTGCAAATAAGGATTTTTCCGTGCGCGCGTGATAAATTTTAGTGTGAGGCGAAGCCGAATACGAGAAGTCATACAAACACGGAAAAATCCATTTCTGGACGTCTAATGAACCATATTTTGTATTATACTTACCTGAAAACAACGTAAAAAACATGTAAAAGGCTTTACCCAGAACCTCCCTCGTCGACATTGTAACACTAAATAATTTTAAAAATTAAATTAAGTTAGGAGTACAAATATCTTCACGTTTCTAATAAATTAAATACATTTTCAAATAAAAAAAATGTATCCAGCTGGGGTTTGAACCCGCCGCATCTTCATAGCGCTCGTAATTACACTTGCATAGAAATCGTAAGTGCATCCATAGTCGAACTGCGCCATCTAGGCTATTAGAAATGGGCGCGGCGCACGCCTCTATTTAAGAGAATGTTGTTATTGTTGAAACGTTTTTACTCTTTTGTGACATTATCCTGTATTGGTTGAGTCTTATTTTTGGCAAATGTAAAGCCTGGCCTATGTGAAAGTTATTACTTCCTTCTATTTCAAAATTAACCCAAAAATAAACAAAATGTTATTTTTTCAAGGTGCTCACCCTGTATATATTTGTATTAAATTGTACCGGTTTCATGCGAGGTAGATATTATGTATGCAAAATATCGTCTTCCTCCTACAAATAGTTTTTGAGCTATACTGGCAACAGACAGACAGACAGAAGGAATTAAGAAAACCTCTTTTTCGTCATCTAGAGACCTTGAAACGTGAAGATCTGAAGAAATCTCGGAAGGTGATTTTTTCGTGATTACAATAAGAAGTAAATTTTATTTAAAAATAGTATCAAACACGATTAACATTCCCATAGCAACGATTTATTTTTTATTAATTTAGCGCACGGAAAAAATCGGACATGGGGAAAAGTTTTCCATGTCCTGTTCTGAAAAGCCACCTTTACGTCATTGCAAAAACAGATGAAAACAAGGTGTTTTCAGAGAATAATAATGAAAAGCTTTCTTCACTTACTTTTGGGAAATTTACTGTATTCCTAAATATAAAATAGTTTAGAAAAGTGGTGCTTTTCTGTATAGCAACACTTTCCTGAATGCCAAAGGCAAATTGTTTAGAAAAGTGGTACTTTTCTGCATAGCAACATCTTTCTACATAGCAACGCATAGTTTAACTTTGAAATGCACATAATTTTTAATATTTTAATATCGAAATGTTTAGGCATTTCCTTACAATACTTTAAAAATAGCATGTACAACACGTGCTTCGCCTCAATTAAAACGTTCACGCCTTGAATGGAAAACTACACTTTTCTCAACTTGTGTATGTACAATATACTATTTCCGGTCTAGACCGAAAAGTTATTCCGCCGTCTTAACAACGAGTACATTTTGCGTACTATTATTTTCTGTTTTCTAGCAACGACGATATCGGAGCAGAATCATACATTTTAAGGTCCGAAGATACGTCGAAAGGATATAGGTGTGTGTTTTCTAATATTTTTCATTTTATCGTGTGACAAAAAACAGTATGGCTAGTTTTAGTTTTTGTTTAAGAAGAAAATGACGAATTTAAAAGTATCTTATAAATGCAATATATGATCAAATACGCAATTTCGTAAATATACCCAAATTTAAAAATTTCAAATTTTGTATTTTTTGTATATTAATTTATATTATTTTATAATCATAAGGGCAAAACAGCTGACAATAAAAATTATACAAATTAAGTATAATAAACATATTGTAAATATAGTATTACAGTATAGCAACATAAATTTGCACAGTAAAATAGTTCACTCCGGAACGTACTCGCTATCATGACGCAATTTTACCCACCGGACTCGAATCGACTCCGGGGCGTCACGACGCCGGCAAAATTTAATATCAGGAGCTTAGCAAAACGTAGAAGTTATTGTCACAGCTGTGCAAAATCAATACGAGGGAGTCCACCCCTACCTCGTATATGTTACGTCATGTATGTAATTCTCGTTTAAGCTTCTTACTCATGTCATCGTTTGCTACAATTATGATATTTATTACACTTTTAAACTTGACAATTCTCTATAATTCTAATCCACAAAAATTATAAAAAAACAACTACTATGTTTACTACGTAGAATTCATATTAAGAACTTTAAATTAATGAGTTGATAGAACATTTTAAGATTATGTACATACTTACTTTATTTTAGAAACATTCTGAACTTTAATTTGTGAGTAAAATAGAGCAGATGCTTCTGTTTTATGTCGAGAGTAGTGAAATTGATTTTTTTTTAAACAATTATGTGGTACTGCCATCTCCACCACCTGATGAAAAGATATGTTTATCTTCCAAAATGAGAGAATTGTGATGTGAGCTTTTTTGAACTGGCTCGCTACATAATTCATTTTTTAACATTTTATAAAGTTCAATTTTCTCTTTTCGCTTGTGTTAATTTTTTTTATGTAAAAACATTTTTGCGAAAAACGGGAAAAATTACATACAAATTAATTGCCCATACTTTTTTGAAAAATTTTGATAATCCTTAATTCAAATATATAAATACCAATTCAACTGTCACATTTCAGACAAACAATAGTTATAAAAAAGCAAGACCAGCTAACTGCCATCCAATTTTTGCTGAAGAATTCTTATATCAAATAACCAAAAATTAAAACTGATAGAAGGAGATAAGATACCATATAAAACTATAAAAATAATACATAATGAGCTACTTTCAACAAATGTCGCCCACTTTATAATTTCCCCATTTTGGAGGAAAGAGTCAATCTTTTTCATAATCTTATAAATGGGCGAATCTCGCACAAAATGGACTCAAAAATGCCATTATATTCTTCGAGTTACAGGTCAGAGAGTACATACTGAACCGCCCTGTTAATGTTCATAACTTAGATGCTAAAGATAAAACGGAAGGTCTTTAGTATGCTATAGAATTTCTAAATAGTTTAGAATTAATCGGACTCCATTTAGTCACGAGTGGGGCAGAGTTAAAACGCGAGTGAGCGAGTGTTTTAAGCCCCACTAGTGACTAAAGATGCTTTACTCATGTGTATCGTACAATATTTTATCTATTATATAATCTAGAAGACACGGTAATAGTATATTATGTAACAAGTTTTATAAACTTCATAACGTCATAAACGTTATAAACGAGTGTCTAGACGAGTTTATATAATGTGTTACATACTATACTTTTTCTACGACCACAAATTTAGGCAATATAATATCATATTATTTGATTAAGATTTTGAATTTTATGTTAGGTTAAATTATGCTTGACAAACGTCAAAGTTGACTGTTGAAAACGAACTTGATGCATGGCTAATAAAGCAAATACTGTCTGAACCTAACTTCAACCAGTGACTAAAACGTCGTTGCCAACTTCAGCCCGTGACTAAGAGGCTCTTTATTTTTAGTCACAGGTTATGAAGGCGTGATTAAAATTTCACTTAGCGACGTGTATCTTAGTATGTTATATGCCATTTTAGTTACAAGAGTAGAAAATAGTATATTATGTATCAAATTTTATAAACGTCATTTTAGTCACGAGTTTTATTAATCACGAGCGAAGCACACCGGAGGGAGTGTTTAATAAAATGAGTGACTAATAAGTTTATAAAACGAGTTGCATACTATACTTTTTCTACAACCACAAATTTAGAGAATATAACATCATATTATTTCATTAAAATTTTGATATTTATTATATTAGGTTAAATTATGCTTGACAAACGTCAAAGTGACGGTTGAAAACTAACTTGATTTTAGTTTTGGCTGTGGCTAATAAAGCAAATACTATTTGAACCTAATTTCACCCCATGACTAAAACATCGTTGCCAACTTCAGCTCATGACTAAGTGAGTCTTTAGTCATAGCTAGAGTTCCTATAAATAAAGAGTTGGGACATTGGATCCACAAATCAAGGATCACATGATTCAACAATAATATATTTCATTTTTTTATATTTGAAAGATGTAAGACAAACAAAATGACATTAATTGACATGTCAAATCACAGAATTCATTCATTTAGAAATCTGAGGGAACGTGCAAGAAAAATAATATTTATGAATTATTAAAACTTGAAAAATTTGTCGGCTAAATTTAGTTACCTTTTTAGTCCTAGTGTGTTTTCAGGTTATGGTAAAAAGTATCTCTGGTGACTTAAGTGAACTGCGGTTAGAAATAAACAGGTATTGAAATCTTGTGATATGAAAAACCTCTGCTTATAATCTTAGGTGTGGGGTAGGATGTTTAGTGGCAGCTGTAAATCTGGTATGAATACGAATGTAATGCTCAACAACTAACGTTAGAGAATTTGAGGGGACGTAATTCAACTTCTCCAGAGGAAAATTGTCTTTTTGTACTGATTAACACTGGCCTGAATAATTTGCCGTTTGGTGTTTTCAACATCGATTAGTTCGTTTTCTTCTATTTCAGAATTTTCACATTTATTTAAATCTGGTTACCAAAAATTGAATAATGTTGGAATAGCACTGTATTGCAGTCTTGTTTTTCCACGTTTAATCAACCACTGATCATCCGCAAAATGTTTAGTACATAAACGGCGGCAGTGGAAAAAGTCCGTTAAAACATATCATACGAGTAATAGACCACTGTCAAAAAATGACATTCAGAGAGTAAACGGCTTGTTGACTTAAAATCCTCAATTTTGCTGTTATTTACCCAGATACGCTTTATTTTCTCATTCCTTAGAAAAAGATGCAAATAATATCCCAGATCTGTTCGATTTTTACAATTAATCGCTGAACCACCAGTCATTGCACAATAGTTTTCAAATTAAAAATATTTGTTAAGTAGTTGTCACAACTGTCACAAAATGTGATTCTAAATGATGTAATGGTTGCCAAACTGTTGTCCATAGGTATGCATGATCTGCATAAAATTTAAATTCAACAAAAATCAGGTACTCCATGATTTGTGGATCCAAAATGAGTCGCCTACATGTCCCAACTCTTTATATATAGGGACTCTAGTCATAGCCATAGGTTATGAAGGCATGATTAAAAGGTCACTTAGCGACGTGTATTTTAGTATGTTAAATGGCATTTTAGATACATGAGTAGAAAAAGATATTTAAATGTTTCCCAGGGACTACTAATTGGCATAAGATTAATTGTGTACTCAACATGTATGGGAATTGTTTAATGTTTTCACGGCTATCTTCATGTTTTAAGAAAAAATACTGTACAGGAAGTGTAGCTAGAATTTCAGTAATTGATGAAAAAATCCATGGAATTCAGATGGTTAATAAAGAAAAAATAATTCAGAACAATACTCAACCATACTGTTATAGTAGCTGGAATAGTACCGATATGTAGTCGTATTGGCTTTAAAATGAACAAAAACTAAGTAGTTCTATCAGAGAAACCGTTAGCAGAGTTAAATTTATCACGATCGGAAAGGACCGATCGCACATCAATATTTAGCCAACAGATTACAGCATTTTAACAAAAATGATTACAAGAGATCGCCGTTCTATTACAGCTGATATTATTACTACAAAATGTCAAAAAGTACTACATTAACAGAGATTCAAAAAGTTAATTGCGGATTTTATAAGATGGGTTGAACAGTTTTCATTAAAAGGAGAACATTAAAAAATTAACTGGAAAAATCGAAGTTATTGCTTACGGATTTACTGAAAGAATAATTTAGTTTTGAAAGTTGGACTACTGCTGTGCTTAATGATGTGTAATAGAGAACGATGCAATCACGTTCCGTCTTTGTTACGCAATCTTGAGATGGAACTATAGTCAGGGCGCACTTTAGCAGTGATAATAATAAAACGTGACGTCACCAAATATTAAATTTTAAACAAATTCAACACTTGTAGGAGTATTATTTATTTAAATAATACAACTGTTGTTACGAGACAGATCATTGTTGTTATTAACTATTTGTTGTTTAGAAAATATTGCTTCGAATTAATCTGAGTCATCGGTAGCCCGGTATTAGCAACCAGACCATACTTATTTAAAATCCAGTACATGGTCTTATGCAGAACGACGTTGCCACATTTCAGCACAAATCTCCTTGGAAATAAATACGCACCTATCAATCATAAATAAATCCCGCTGTTGTATTTTGGGAACACTTAACAACTAGTAATGACTTGTTTCATTTTAATCCCCATTTTTTTATCAGCAGGTAAACTTAGACCACCAGTCGCTGCCGGAAAGTGGCAACTATTTATAGTAGTGAGAGTAATTTTAAAGAGACTTCTCTTTATAGCTTTTTTATAGTTTTTACAGTTCATCAATGTGTAGTATTTTGTCATTTACCGTTCTCTCAAAAAGAGAGCCCCATTGCTTCAAGTTTGGCTTTAATATCTGGAATGACCATGTCCACGGCTGCCTCTTTCTAAAAATACGTTTTTCTGCTGAATTTCTTGATATGAATACTACGAAATACTGAATACTATGTTCCTTTATTTGTGAAAATCGGCATGCAAGGTTTCATTTTTGACAGTTATATAAACCAACATAGTACCGACTGGGCCAAAAGTATATACGAGTATAACATCAAGGAGATAACATGAACAAGAAAATACAATTCATTGCTTGAGTAAGAAAGATATAAACATAGAGGTAAATATTCGAGTAGACTTGACGCTCATTTGACATATGTTAAGTAAACATGCCTGCTAAAATATTTTTGTCGTATGGTCATCTCTTTTCCACTGAAGCATTCTATTTTGTTGCTCATGTTATCTTATTGCTGTTATACAGTGAATTTATTTTAATGGTTAACATAGCAGCTTAGTTTCTATGCCAGCATTTAATCATACAGGTCACTTCCATAGTTACAAATGAGATCAATAGATTATAGCGGTTATTTTACGAGTTGCCAGGGGCGTCAGCGGCAGATAATAACTTTATCTGCCGCTCGTCAGCGGCAGATAATATTATCTGCCGCTTGGCAATAAAGTGACAGTTTAGCATCATCAATCCAGCAGTATAGGTAATGCCATATTTTACTGCCGTTTGAAGAAAAACGACTTTTAGCACGCGTTGCATACAATATTTTATCTACGACCTTAATTTTACCGTTATTAATCCATAAATATTGATTTAACAAATGTTTGCATCTACGACACTTCTAATTAATGTCATAGAAAAACAGTAGGCCAAGCGCTGGCGAATGTTTTGCGAAGCCAGTGTTATCAAGGTCAGTTACGAAATGTAATTATTAATACTCCACATCTGAGTGTATTCATTACAAAACGCTTTAATTATTTCAAAAACACTTTACCTGTAACGCAAGAAGCAACTAGAATAACTTTACAACTTCACTTCCAGTTCGAAATTGTAGTTTTATAACCTCACTTTACTTTTAGCCCGTGTGCTAAAAGTAAATAGCTGATTTCTTTAACCACGGTAAACTATGAAACGTCACTTTTAGTGAAACAAGCTAGCGCTAAAAGGCCTACTTTTAGTAGTGGTCGTAGATAATAGCTATTTATGCAACAAGTGCTAAAAGTCGACGTTTATGCGCGACACATAAAAATTATGAAACGAAGCCGAAGGCTGAGTTTCATAACATGTCTCGCGCATCAACGACTTTTATCACGCGTTGCATACAATATTTTATCTACGACCTTAATTTTACCGTTATTAATCCATAAATATCGATTTAAAAAAGGTTCGCATCTGCGACACTTTTAATTTATGTCATAATGAACAGTAGGCTACGCCGCGCGGGCGATTGTTTGGCCACGTCCGTGCTGTCCAGGTGAGTTACGAAATGTAATTATTGATACTCCACATATGACTGTATTCATTACATAACGCTTTAATTATTTCAAAAACGCTTTACCTGTAACGCAAGAAGCAACTAGAATAACTTTACAACTTCACTTGCAGTTCGAAATTGTAGTTTTGTAACCTCACTTCACTTTTAGCCCGTGTGCTAAAAGTAAACAGCTGATTTCTTTAAACACGGTAAACTATAAAACGTCACTTTTAGTGAAACAAGCTAGCGCTAAAAGGCCTACTTTTAATAGTGGTCGTAGATAAAATAAATTTCGTGATAGGCATCTTCAGTCTAGATTGATATTACATTACGCCAAAAAATATTTTTCCATCTGTCAAAAATGCATATCGTTTAATTATTTGAAAATATGTGTTATTTCGTTCGTTGTGGCCTAGACTAGAGTTTTATGTGTAATAAGTGTGTAAATAAGTTTTACAGCTGTGGTTCGTTTTTTTTCGGGACTCCGCTACGAGTCGTCTTGAAAAATATGTGCACTTGCTTTCAAAACTTTAGCGAACACATTCAAAATCAAGTAACAACGATTTTGCAAAATTTTAGCTGTGTGAACGGGTAATTTTGAGATTAGGTTAAAAATGACATTGACAGCATGTGCTCTGTCAGTCGAGGCATTTTGACTTTTCAAAAATTTAAATGTCAGAGTTGATTAATTACAACCCTGATTCTGTATTAAATCAGGTGTACGCGAAAGTTTTGAAAGCAAGTGTACTTAAGCCATTCATAGTTATTTATACAACGAATGAATCCTATTTAGAAAATATTATTTAAGAAATGCCACTTTAATACACACATCTAGATTTGACACATAAATGATGTAATTGTAGCTGAACTATTCTGAGTAAGGTCACTAAATACATACTCGTAAAGATACCGCCATTCCATTGCAAGATTTTGTTCCCCCAAATTAAAAACAACAGAACATTGTAAGAAAGTGAGAATGAAAGTGAGACAATTGATAGCTTTACCCCAAATTAAAAGAGACAGAAGTTATATGGTTGCACAGTTGGCGGTACCTTTATGATTTAGTAACCTTAATTCTGAGCCGGGCTCGACGCCATCTTTCAGAAGAGATGTAAAACTGTAGAACCCATGTTACTACTACGTGTAGCATGTACCTAATCCCTTGCTAGGTCTCGAGCTCCTTATTTTCCGCAAAAGTCCAGTAGTACTGTGATCATATGAACATAGCAGTTGGTATCTAAGTTAGCTTATTCTAAGATACCAATTTTATTCCCCATAGCCCTCTTAATCCAAAAATGATGATCGTAGTATATACCGGGTGACCATAAATGATTGTGATTTTTTTTCTTAGGTTGGCACTGTTTATGTTGGTGGCACTGTAAGTCTATGTCAAATTCGAGGTTAGCAGGTTAGGTTTTGCGTCAGTTTTGACACAAACTGATGCAAAACCTAACCTGCTAACCTCGAATTTGACATAGACTTACAGTGCCACCAACATAAACAGTGCCAACCTAAAAAAAAATCACAATCATTTATGATCACCGGGTACATACATATGTAACTGCTAATTGGTTACTAATATCTTAATAGTCATCCAGAGCTATTTGATTCAAAAATTATTATTTATATTCTCCATTATGTTCTGGAAAAATCTGTCCCAACTTGGATCTGTTAAGACTCCCCCCCCCCCCCCCCCCTCAAATATTTGACAGCACTTCCGTGGTACGACTGAGCTAAATAAAAATTTAGTTACTAGTTCGACGCGGTTCATTCTCTCCATTGCACTTCCATATGGTATAGTGATGCTCAACACCAAAAGATACAAACGGTTAGGGATTGAAAACGATATTACAAAACTGTAGTATACTTTTTCATTTTTATTTAAGCCAACTAAATACCTTGTTTAATAGCCACGAACATTGTAGGTGTACCAAGACACTCTTTTTGTGTCCTTGACAGGCTATTTTACAAATAAAAAATTCTAATACTGTTATCATAAAGTTTCCACAGAAAATCAACTGACTATCCAATTTGCTTCTGTTACAATCAACTTAAAAACACACTGAAAACACAAATACGATACGCTGTTAACATCAAGTTTAAACAAATATTGTTTATAAAACGTCCTTAAGTTAACAGTGATTCATTTTTATTTAGTAAAGCATAGTAATAAAGCTCACAAGAGTCACACAAAAATAGCACACTTATCATTTGAACCTATCTGAGATAGACTCCACAATAAACGTTACATTTCGAACCCTTGAGTGTACAGGTATTTCTAAAATCACGTTGACTGAGTTGCGAAATATGCCCATGTTTAGTGGTTACAACTTACAATTTACAATTTTTTTGTAAAATATGTTATATTTCTCTATCTAACCTATAATGAAGTTATAGAAATTACAGATACTTCTACGTTATTTACATTGGACCCTGCGTCTCCCTTTTTCACTTTCGTATCATTGGGAATCATTAAACATAAAACCGCACCTATTAGCAAAATACCAGCCACTAGAAATAACGCAATTTCGCAATGTAGATCCATTAGAAATCCAAATACTATATTGCTGAGAATTGCTCCAATTCTTCCTGCAAACATGGCTGTGCACATTGCTATAGCATTCACGGACGTAGGGAACAATTCAACGATTACACTTCCAATCGCTATATTTGCCGTCGACATTGTTGACTGGAAAACACAAGCAGCTACAAGAAACTGAAAAGACGTGCTAATCCAATAAATCGATCCAGCGCTAATTCCTCCTGAAAACATCACTACTAATGGAATAACTCTTTGTTCAAATCTTCCTGCCAGCCATCCAGAAATAAGGTTGCCCACTAAAGAGCTTACACCCATTGCCACTGTACTTTCATAGAGGGTATTGTCAAAATCGGGAAAGCAGGATTCGTTACCACTTATAGTTCTTGTAAAATTTGTTAACTGTGCCATATCGCTACTATTGGAAACTTGATAAGCTTGAAATCGCTTCAATAATGCTGGTAACCATAATCCCAAACCGAAATACCTGCAAATATCAATTTTACATATATTTTATCATTAAATGTATTATTTAAATTTAATCTAAACCATAAAACGTCGTCTATTTGATAGAAATTGCTTTAATTTTCAGTATACCTCTTCATTAAGAATTTCAGTGGCAACGAGCAAAAGGAAAGATATATTGGAATATTTTGGCGTATTTTAAGAAATTTTCTTCCTCTCAATTTAAATAGGGGTAATTATTATTTTACAATAAAGATTGGGTTACTGTTGATTTGCTCCTTACATCTTGCATTACCACTCCATTTATTATGGGACTCCCAAAATAAAAATCTAATATTATTTTATCCTTAACAATATTTGAAAATCTTCAAAACATTTGAACGTAACTAAATCCAGTAATTCGTAACGTGTGGGATACCAACCCCTAGAGGTAAAATGAAATATCCAAGAAATGGACGCAAAATATTTTGACATGTAACGCACTGTAAGACGAGGACGTGCAAACTGAAGGCAAAAATATATTTCTTAAAAATTCATTCAAAAACATGAATTGCATTGGGAAACATTTAACATAGTTACTATGTTAGTATAAAATAAAATAAGAAAATGTACATACTATTCTAAAACATTGAATAAACTAGATGTGGGTATACATTATTAATGAAAAATATCTTTTATCTAATAGACTTGTCTGTCCGTCCGTCCGGGACGCTGTAGACTTGTCTGTCCGTCCGTCCGGGACGCTGTTTCAGCAGCCAAACCGTAAGAGATAGAGAAAAAAGTTATGAAAGTTATATGTTTGGAATGGTCATGTCAGCTCAGGAACCGAATTTCAGTCACGTGACACTGCCGGTTTTCGAGAAATCACAAAAAAGACCGTTTTTCAAATAGAACGCGTATTAAATAAAAATGTTTCAGCAGCCAAACGCAGCTGCGACCCTTTGCGCCTTAAAACGTCGATCAGTTAGGCAACCACTTTGACACCTTCCAGGTCTGGGTACAGTTTTTATTTAATACGCGTTCTATTTGAAAAACGGTCTTTTTTGTTTTTTTTAATGAGACATATGTCTCACTGGATTGCTTGTAATAACTAATATTAGAACAATAACCACGAAATCAAAAATTAATGACTTCCTTGGACTTGTTTTGCAGAACAAGGTTTTGTAGACGATGGTAACATATTGGAAATTGACATCTTTGGTTCCCTTTCTATTCTAAGCTCCACTTCAAAAACTGACTTGAAGAAGCTGCAGAACTTTCAGAATTAAGTCCTCAGAATTGTCATCAACGCCCCATGGTTTGTCAGAAACAAACACATACATGATGAACTCGGTGTGTCTTATATCGAAAATTGTATCAGCTCAACTACCACAAATTTTTCGAAAAAATACAAATCTGCCAGCAGCTAGCTACTACCCATTTGGAACAAGACATATACCTGATTGAAAAGGAAGCTAATC
The DNA here is from genome assembly GCA_940337035.1 of Agriotes lineatus. Taxonomy (NCBI): domain Eukaryota; kingdom Metazoa; phylum Arthropoda; class Insecta; order Coleoptera; family Elateridae; genus Agriotes; species Agriotes lineatus. The sequence continues at coordinate 80,033,271 of OW679194.1, read as the reverse complement.
CAAGACGTATTCTTTCCCAACGAATAGCATTCTATAAACCAAATAGATTAGTAACAGAAGGCCCTTTAGGGTGACCTTAAACTTGCGAATGTAATATTATGTCCAATTCTATGTGAAAACAGTTAATGTATAGCACCCAGTGTGCTGATCTGACTAATATAATAAATTTAAAAAAGATATACTTATGTGAACTCTACCTATATTTCGTTTGGACAAATGCATTCGTATTTTGTCATTTATAAGTATATAAATTGTTATAGAGAGTATTTTCAAATGGGTTTTTGCTCGTATGTTTTTACTATGTTATTGTCGGCTATTATGTTCTCAAAAATTCTTGCTCAAAATTATAAAATGATTTGTTTTCTATTTTGCGTTTAGAATAACTCCATTCTAGCACCCAAATGACGTCATTTGAGTGGTAGAATAAGTCGCTATGAAATAACGTCATTTGGGTGCTAGAATGGAGTTATTCTAAACTTTTAAACGAGTTGAAAAAGGAATACACGTTCCTCGTATATCATTGTTTGATCAGTGTGGTGTTTACCGAATAAAAATTGCATAAAAAGCAGTACACACTGTATAATACTAGGCTATTAATTTGAAAGATTAGACTATGATCATTTAAAAATGTCATCATAAATGTAATAATCCGAAGCTGTTAATATCTGCAAACCATCACTGAAAAGTATCAAAAATTCCATTTTTATGTTTTTATTTAAAACAATCGGTTTGTACTTGTAATAAGCAAATTACTGTCTATTATTCAAACATACGCAAACCCCGTTGTTCAGAAACGATTAGCTAATTCTATTACTTTAGAGACTTATGTGAATCGAGAAACTATACGTAGAAAATAGTGCATACATATTAAAATTAACAGGGAGTATCACATATCATATCGACCTTGAAATGCATTAGCGTTCTTGCTTGAAACGTTGTGTAGTCTATAAAAGGTGTTGAAATTCAAGACAGCAATTTTCATAATAGTATGATGCAAGACCACACATCGGATACAAACATTTAGCAAGCTATAAAGTGATTACCTATTTTTTAACCAAACACGTGTTTTTATGTTATTATATATACCTAATATGTTAATGCAAGTTAAGTACAATAATAAATAATATATATATTAAATACACATTTTGAAAAATTAAGTTACACAAGTTAAATGTCTATTTTTTTTGGGAAAAGTAGCCCCTTCTCTAATTTATTTTTGTAAATAGACATTATGTAACTCTACTTTTGTTTTAAAAATTGTTTATTAAAAACATGTATCGAAACTTACCCAAACATATTAGAAAACATAATCCCACTTAGAAGTAGAGTCAACAGCAATAATGGCCCCTTCAGTAAATTATTTATTTGGGAAGAAATATCTTCTATTATCCGAGCAACTTTTCCTCTGCAATTGACACCATTTTGAACATGATTCCATATTTTAACATGGTTCATCAAACTTTTCACAGGAAACTCGTTCTTGTCTTTTCCTGTATTTCTGTGATACATTTGTCTCAAAACATTTAACGTCTTTTTAGGTTCCATTACTGCTAAAAATTTAGGACTCTCTGGTAAGTAGATGAGCCAAACACCTGCTATAAGTTCCGGTAAGGTGAGTAAAACCAAGAATATTCTCCAGGAGCTACACACAACTATGTCTGCTATTTTTACCTCGATTTGTAAAGGTAATATTATCCAAGCGACAGTAGGCAAAAGCAACCATGATAGGGTATAAAATACCCCAGAATAGTAAACGCTCTTCGAGCGATGCTGTGGAGCATGGAATTCTGCCAAGTAGGTAAAAGTTAAACTACCAGGTGCTCCTATTAAAAATCCGCTAACAAATCTACAGACAACCAACCCAATAAATTCTTGCATTAAAGAGCAGCAGAGGGTTACTACAACATCCAACAAAAGTGTGATTACCAACACTTTCTTGCGCCCAGTGAGATCAGCAATTACTCCCCATAAAAAGGAGCTGCACGTTCCTCCAACAAGAAAAGCTGCATTTACAATTCCAATTTGAGATGACGTCAGATGAAGCTCACAGTGTGCTGCGGATAGAACATATGCTGATAAACCATTTTGCAATCCAGAAGAAACCAAGCAAAATGCACAAGAAGCCAATAGTTCGTAATGAAAACGGCCGTACCCTGCAAAATTATTCTTGAAAAATTATGTAGTTCGACCGACCAATATTTACCTGTCAACTCGAGGGCTTTATCAAGATCTGTATTTTCGGATACATACTCTGTAGATTTTTTCTCAACAGTATACGGTTTCTTATTCATTCTTGGGCTTGCACTTAACTCGGCTATGCCTGTACTGGCTATTGGAATGTTACTATTATTCATTACTTCTTACAAATGTTCAACAATTGCTAAAACATTCGTAAATAGAACAACACTAATTGGTGAGGAAACGTTTAAAAATATGCAACGGTGTTTATAAAACAATTCCTTTTGTTAGCAATGATTTATGTTTACGACTATAGCCATTACGAAAAAACGGTTCACCAACGTTCTGCGTTAGCTGCCATACAATAACTGCAGCTTTCTTAGTATTTTCTGAGTGCTGCAAATATTGAACAGTATTAAGAATGATCACCATAAAACAAACATTAACAGCAGCGTCGGGGAATCTACAAGCTATTGTCTTTTTAGGGTTAAATTTACGAACTAATCACTAACTGAATGGTCTTGAATTGTTACTGCAGGTAATAGATTTTTTCACGTACCTTAAACATAAAGAAAATAACATTGATGATGAATTAAAACAAAATTTGTATCACAGTTATCAGAAAACATAAATTTTTGAACAATTTTAAAAATATGCTAAACTATTATTTGATTCCCCAATATAAATTTACAATAATAATACTAAAAACAACAAAAGATAACATACCTAAAACATCGAATCCTTCAGCACAATCTCTAAAAATTTGAAGAAGATGTTGGACTAGTATCATAGAAAAGTCCGGACATATATATATATTTATATAAAAATATTGTATACGTTATTCATTTCGTTAAAGTATAGTTTATTTTATCTTCAATTACTCGTCCATATTTAATAGTTTTATTTTCGTTAATTATCTCAGCTTGTATTACTGTCAAAAGACGAGACTAAAATATTATTTCAAGCTGTTTCACAAGACTCCCTTAGTATACTCGAAATTATTGGAATACACCAAGGGAGTATTGGTATTCGAACATATTTCATAAATTCGTTCAACTATTAAACAGTACTTATAATATCAGAATTAGTTTCTACTAACGTTGACAGTTGTTATGCATTATCTGTCAAATTCACAGCTACTGTGCTTTTACGACGACTATCCGAAAGCGAAAATACCGAATCAAATATACCCCGTCGCCATGAAAACCAGCTGTCATTGGTTCAAATTTTGAAAATGAGCAATGTTCATTGGATAAGGTAATAGAAATAATATAATGACATATTTTATTTCGAAACTATAATCTTGTTTTATTTGTCACAGATCTATTATTTGTTGTTTATAACTGAAATACGAAATACATAAAGCAGCCCATAACTCTCTAGGGTGTAAAGAGCGGGCGTAATGAATTATATTTTTTAAGATTTTCAATTTACCAACTCTTTGTAAGTGGAAAATAAAACGTTGTATGTACACTGACATTACTTGATATTTATACCCTTCGGGTGACTTTACAAACCCTCGGGCTTGTAAAGTCTCCAACGGGCATAAACAGCTCCATAATGCCCTTGATATATAAATAACTATATTGACCCTTGATAGCGAGCGTAACATAGCGTTTATTGTCCGCGGGTTTATAAAGTTGCTAAGCAGTATAACAAACACCAACAATCTAATATAGCGACCCCAATAATCTACATAGAAACCACATCACACCAAAAATTGACAGCGGCAGCACAACGATGACGTAATAGCCTGAGCCCAAAATACTGAAACCTTGAATTTCGTCTATTTCGAAAACCAAACTGAAATAAAGCGTTGTATGTACAAATAAAGACTGTAATACTATACTATGCACCACCTGCATAATCGAGATTATAGCTTTCGGGAAATTGAAAACTCTTCGCTTCGCGTCGCGCTTTAAACATTCCTTGTGCTATAGTCTACTGATTTTGCCCCTAATACATAAATAACTATATTTTTTCTTACATTAATTTTCTATTTTTTTAGATGTATCAATCTTGTTTCGTTCACTCTGATCTGACGAGGTTAATGTTTGTATTAAGTTGCTGTTATATCTCAAAAATATGCGAAAAGTTTAAATCTTCCACAACAACAATAACAACTCAAATTACAGGCTGTCTATATTTTTCATTTGTTTATAAAAGCTAACGTTCATTATGTACAGCGTGTCCTCGAATTTTGTTAGTATGACTTTCATCTTTTGCATTTTTCTAAATTAAAAATTATAGCAAAATACGCATTTCATGAAAAAAAATTAATACTCAAAATTGAAATTAACGTACACAACCCTTTATTTATAATTACAATGAATAATTTCAATGAAAACAACCGACAAATTATTCAATTAGGGCTCCAGCCAAACTAGCACATTTAATAATAATTGTTTCGGAATGTTTATTCACCAGATTACTCTACATTTTTATTTTTTTTTAAATTTTCAAGTAAAAAGTAAAATTTCACTTTTGTCATGGAAATGTAATGAAACTCTGCATATTCCTATAATTTTTAATTTAGAATACTATATCTTCATAGAAATATCACTTTACCCAATATGATTTAGATTCTTCTTAAAGTAACTCTACCAACTAGATTCCATCTGAACTGTAATTTGGTAAAAATACATTTACACTTTTTACAGTTATGTACTGCGAATTTATTTTTAGAACAAATCTTTTCCTGATATGAAAACTGAGGGGTGATTTTCAAGATCAAATAACAATATAAGGGCGGAAAATAAAACTATATATCGATCGACAAGATTTGGTCTTATAGGCGACATGATAGTTTTTCATGCTATTTTGCGGTTAGTGTTGCATTTGACTTTCTGGCAAACAAAGAAGTTGGCACGACACATGTTAAATATGAAATATCTTTTTTTATATATTTTTTTAAATCTGACATTGAATATTTCTATTGTTTTAAAAAAATAAGTAGCGAAATAAAATTTCCCAAAACTCCATAATTGTGAATTTAAATAGTATTCTCTATGTTACCGTTTTAAATGTTTTCGCTAAAAGTAAAATTATTTTAAAATAGTATATTACATTACAACTCAGGAAAGTGAAGCTTTACAGGACGAGACGGGAGTTTGAAATACAATGTCGTTAGGCCGAGTATTTTAACCCGCTGATTTCAGTACGGACACTTTCCTGACGTAGTATGTATACTATTTTTCTGAAACCTTTTAAATTTCAGTAAATTGATTATTATAATCGGTAAAAACAAATTAATTTTTTTTTAAAATGTATGGGTTAGAATCCTGTTGACGGGCTAATAATTAAATTATATTAGTATTACTGATAAAAATTAATAAAGAGCTTATTTAATCTTATAGCCAGGAACGTATTTTCATGAGTATTTTTGCATAGATCTATTCCTATTTATTTATTTGAGCCAGGTAGTTATTTATACAACGAGTATTTAAAACGCCACTTTATTGCACGCATGAGAAAGTGCAAAAAGAAGCTTTAGAAGAGATGTATACATATTTTTTTCGACTACCACATATCTATGCTAAAAGATATTAAGAAACGTCAACGTCATTTCAACTTAAAAACTCACTGAAGATCATGTTATGTATGCTTTCATTGTTTTGAATTGAGAACTTACCAAATTTAATAAATAGTTTTGACAGAAGTTTGCAATAAAACTACATAAGCGTGCACGATCGTGTTTTTTTCATAAGCTTTCCAAGGTTGCTGACAGATCGGGTAAGTTGATCATACGATACTTGACTGGTTTCCATATAAACTAAAAAAATAGCGTGTGGCAAGTAAATTCTATAACACAAGTGCGGTAAATAAAAATTTCATAATAAAATTATTCAAAATTTTGAGAATATCCTTGTTCCTTAAATCGTACGAAAAATATACTACGATACTCAATCGCTAAGCGCGTGTAACAGGTCTTGGAAATTAAAAAAAACTCGACCTTTCGGGTCTCGCGTGTCTCATTTTTTCTCGACCTGGTAAAATGTACTTAACGATCTTGTATCGTAATATACTATTATTGCATAGTATGCAATAACAACATACTTTTGACGTATGCAAAGTGTCAAATAATAGCCTCCTTTAGGAAGTGTTTTTCGTTAAAAAAACATGACTTTCATAAGCACTATGCAAAAAAAAAGAAATGTAATGACTGTTTCCGTAAAGATCAAGTTTCCATACTTAAATAAGTATCGAAATAGTAATTTACGATACAAGTGCGTAAAGCTAGTCTTTAGTCACAAGTGGGGCACAGTTAAAACGAGAGTGAGCGAGTGTTGTAAGCCCCGCGAGTGACTAAAGATGATTTACGAATGTGTATCGTACAATATTTTATCTACGGCAGAATCTACAAAACACGATAAATATAAAAACAAATATTTAAGTGTAAATTAGAATTACTAGCAGCCGGCCGTTATTTTGCGATGTTAAAAATGTTAAAAGATGTTGCTACTGACGACGTGCCTAATGAAATCTTTAAACACGTTGCTACTGACGAGATAAACTAATGAAAGCATCTTATTAAACAGTCGTTTTACAAACTTAAAACTGCCAACTAAAAGTCAATTTTACACACTGTCGTAGATAAACTTACTTTAGATAACGGTTTTAGAAAAAGTTATTTTATGGATCCCTGAATAGTACAGTTAATTTCCCTTTGCGACCTTCTTGTAATTAATAGATCCAACGGCCATGTTATTACACTTACAATATAAAAATATGCAATTATGAGTAGAAATTGCAGCAAATTAATCTTAACAGCTCACAGTCTTAATTGTGTGAAGAAAATAATACTGTAAGAACAGATACCTAAATCTTATACATTTAAATCATATGTAATTCTAAAGCCACCAAAATAATTAATGAAAAAGCGATGCAACAAAGCTGTATTTTTCAATTATAACATTTTTCAACTTTAGCGTTCCATGTTTTTATTCTTTAAATATTAATCTTACATTACTACTAAAACACCTAACAAAGTGTATTTTTTAATTTGTCCGCATCTTCATAATACAAAACATATGGATACCTTGTAATATATGCAAAGCTAAATCCATTTTATTCCAATTCTTAAGTGTTTTAAAAAACTTAAAAATTAAGTTAAGGGTTTCTAAGCATTTATATTAATAATAAAGCTTTTTGAAGTACCTACACCAAACAGAAACATTCATGTTACGCCTATGTCCTGAAATAACAAAGGAGTGTGGTTCTTTCTAAGTTCAATAGGGCCTCACCTTAATTTGCAAAGAACTTTAACCCGATTAAGAACTGAATTTTTACTGCTGGTTGGATTTTGTGTTGCATCTATTTATTTTTGGTCGATCCCAAAAAAATCGTTTTGAATTTGCTTCCCTTGCAGTGTTACTATGCACCGCAGCTGAATTTAAATTTCCCGCTACAAAAGATTTCCAGTCAGCTGACTGAAGAAAATTTATATTATATGCAACGTGCAGGAGCTTTTCCTCCCAAATAAGTTCAAAAGGTCATTGTGGTATCTTCCCGGGAAGCTTTTTAGCCAGGGACGCATAAACCTGGAAGAGGTGCCTGAGCTTTAGCGCGAGAAAGCTTTCCCTGTATTGCGATCAATACTACAAATTGCCTGTTAATTGCGGGATACTGCCAATTGCTTGCATGTGAAGTAATAGGCAGCTTTTAAGCAATCAGACACGAAAGCTGAGTTAAGAAATTAGATAAGGCACCCCAAATAACTGAGATATGAGAAAATTTAAACAGTGAAACTAATATTTGATTCATTTGAATGTGCGGAAATTGGTGTTGCTAATAAACATCTCTTAAGGGCAGTATAAAGCTGGAAACTTGCAATAACGCCAGTTTTATTGAAATTTAAACGCCGTTTCGGGAGTGTGTACAATAGCTGGAGAAAACGGCTAACATAGGCGAAGGGAGGTTTCTCGATGTCAAGAAATTCGATAAATAATTTATACCGTGTGTCCACAGGAGGACGCACCATAGGGATGACCAAATAGAATAGAAAGATCGGCTAATGCTGTCATCACCGGCACGCTAAAACGTTGTTTTCTGGCTTCTGACTCGCCGCTGTATGAAACAATATTGTTATAAATGGTACAAGAAAAGGGACGGTAGTCATAGCACTGGTTGATATTTATATTCTATTCGCATTATCTTATCTCTATGGTGCGTACTCCTGTGGACACACGGTATAAAGCCTGTTTGAAACATAACATTAAAATACTTTACTGCAAATCCCAGCACGAGAACACATGAAAACTTAAATTATGTAAATGACATAAAAATAACTACTGTTTTTCAATTATGTGCACACTTATTCAAATACAAAATTTAATCTTACAGTAGAAATCTATTTAAACAATTCTTTTGAAATTGGCCTACTTTCCCCAGTAGTATTGATCACCTTTATTAGTAGCTTCAGCGTACTTATGAGAACGTTTTGTCCGTCCGTCTGTCTGTCTGTCTGTGTGTCCGTGTGTCTGTCTGGAACGCCTGTAACTTTCGAACGGCTACAGATATCGAAATTTTGAAAGGGGGCAAAGTTGTTGCTAAGGTCCCGAGCACCTTCATGCGCTATTTGGTTTTGGCGAAAGGTCAACCGTTGGCGACCTATGTCAAAGGTCACTTTATTTTTCAATGGCAACATGGGTCATATGGGGTATCAATCGAAAGCTATGGTCAAGGGCTACATATACTTAATGTTTTCGCAGTGCTGAAGCTACTCTTTAGACCTGTACTTGAGCAGTTTATTTAAAATTTAATCGGCATTACGTTATGCCAACACAATGGAATCAATAAGGCTATGAAATACACTGTTGATACTAAAATATAAGTGACCATTAATTGCTGTCTTCACATAGTTCAAACGAACAAACATAAAGAAAGAGGGATACATTTTTATTTTATTTTTACGTATTTTATCAAGGCAGTTAAAAATATTTTTGAAGTTGACATTCGCGTTTTAAATTGATATTTGTGCATCAAGTTGCAAAATGAAAGTGTTGTTTAGACTATACGTAAAGTTTACCCTAACGAGCGAAGCGAGTTGGGTAACACGTTGTATGTGAAAAACACTAATATTACAACGTGTTGCATACAAGATCTTCTGTAATTTTGAGTAAATAAATTTACTTAAACCTACAAAGTTATTCTAAACGTACTTACTATTTTAGTTCCTCGAACGTAAATAGCTATTTACGTTATTAGACCGGCAGCAACATTTTTATGGCTGCGCCAATACTTTACAGGTTGAGCCCGTAGGGCGAGACCTGTATGTTTGGCAAGGCCATAAAAATGCTACCGGTTGTGTATCGTATAAGATTTTTTAGGATACTGCATTGGTAACTAGCGTTTACATGTTACAAACGAGTTCTACTACTGGTCAAGGCCTGTAAATTTTATCTACCGGACTCGTTTGTAACTATGTAAACGCTAGTTACCAATGCAGTATCCTAAAAAATCTTATACTTTTAAACCTAGGAACTAAAAGTGTTGCCTAGTAACATACAGGGTTATTCACGTAAGATGACGAGCCTGACCAGGTAAAAATGCAACCCAAAATACAATTTATAAAGCTAACTGGATCCCTATTGCATTAGCACCTCGAATTTGATATATGCTGTTTACATGTCATTGGTGGCACTGTAAGTCTATGCCAAATTCGAGGTTAGCAGGTTAGGTTTTGCGTCAGTTTTGATACAAATTGACGCAAAACCTAACCTGTGCCACCAATGACATGTAAACAGTCTATGTCAAACTCGAGGTGCTAATGCAATAAGGATCCAGTTAATCGTATTTTGGGTTGCATTTTTACCTGGTCAGGCTCGTCATCTTACGTGAATAACCCTGTATATCATCTTGTACTCATATCAGTAAGGGAAACGTCAATTCCAATGACAACTTTTGGTATTAAAAGTAATGCATTTGAAGACGGAATTTTTTTTCCAATGAATCAGTATACAGGTTGTCCTAAAAAGAATGGGACACCGATTTGTGATAGATTCCTTTATGTTATAATAAATCGATTAAACATAATATGCCTTAGTGCAAAGTCCCTCCAATAAGAAGTTATAGGGCCTTACAGTTCAATTATTTATTTTTACTTCCTTCGTCTAAAAAACGAAGGAAGTATTGTAATCGCGAAAAAATAACCTTTCGATATTTCTCCAGATCTTCATGTTTCAGGGTCCCTAGATAACGAAAAACAGGTTTTCTCAATTCCGCCAGTCTGTCTGTCTGTCTATTGGCGGTATAACTCAAAAACTATTTGTCGGAGGAAGACAATATTTTGCATACATAAAACCGAGACAATTTCAGACAAATATATACAGGTTGAGCACCTTAAAAAATAAAATTGTGTTTATTTTTTATTTAACTTAGCAATAAATACAAATAATAATTTGTACATAGCGCAGGCTTTATTCTTACCAAAAATGGGCCCCAATATATACAGAATAAATGTTGTACAATACAAAAAGAAGCAACAAATTAGTGCGTTACTTAATATAGCTGCAACGCAGGAATTCGAAGGGTGGGTACTCAGTAGCTCAGGTAGAAATAGCCCGTTTCCTTGCAATATCCCACAAAACGTTGGGACTGCATACGCGGTCCGCCCGCCGTTCGAATTCGACCACCGGTAACGTTTTCTTTTATTTGAAAATTCATTTAATTTATTAGAAACGTGAATATATTTTTACTTCTAACTTAATTTGATTTTTAGAATTATTTAGTGTCACAATGTTGAGGAGGAAAGTTCTGGGTAAAGCCTATTACATATTCTTTATTTTTATGATAATTTCTACAAATGTAAAGATATCGATTTCAATGTAGGTACAATTGGTTACTATTATGTAGGTACTGCACTAATACAAAAACTTTATTAACTAGACTTGACTGCAAGATACACTTTACCTACCTATAAAAACTTATTTTAGCTTTAACTGTGTAATTTGTTTTTTTTTAATTTTAGGTTATTATCCGATAGAGAACTAAAAAGCGTAAAAATAAAGTTCTCTTAGTTCATAAGCGTAGAAGCAACCGTATACCTTAAAATGCATATCAAAAGTTTTTGGTTGTCATTAAGACATACAATTATCATTTACTCATGATCACAAAAACAATGGATAGTGATTATGATCTAGTAAACAACAATAATAAAACAATTTATGGCATTATTGACAAACAAATTTTTTCTAGTGAGCGGATGGTCCCGCGAGCAAATGCTCGCCTCTCAGGCTGCCGGCCCGAGTTCGAATCCCGGCGACTCTAGAATTTAAAAATCGTACGCTTCTCGGCTACCACGCTAACACCTGCGGTAGTCGTTAACCCCTAACAAGGAAACTCTTCCTCAGTTTCAAGGGGCAAGGCTAGCCACCTACCCCGCCTAAGGGTAAAGAGAGCTCATAGAACCACTTTGTGAAAAAAGAAATTTTTTCTTTTGTGCTTACGAAAATACTGCGACATAAATTCTCCAATGCTGAAATGTCTATTATCTCACGGCATTTTCGTATGCATAAAAGATTTTTTTTTATGTTACCAACGTCATTAATTGATCTAGGTATTATTTTTGTTTACTAGATCACAAATCACTACCCTTTGTTTTTGTGATCATGGCTACTTGATTACTGCATGTCTTAATGAACACCAAAATCTTATGATACGCATTTTAAGTTAACGGTTGCTTTTTTGCTTATGAACTAAGAGCACTTTATTTTTGCCCTTTTAAATTCTCTTTCGAACAATAACCTAAAATTTAAAAATATATATATATACTGTTACGATTTGCATTCTTTAATGAAATGAACTATACGCGGTTGTAGGAAACTGTACTTTAGTTAGCTATAAGCCATTTGTATCATAAATATTTTAAGGTAGAATTCGTAGGCAAAATGTAATATTAAAATTACAACAAGCAAATGTTAGCCGGTGTTTAGAAACGTGCCTTTCTCTGGGAAGCTGGAGATATTTCAATCTCACGATTAGATTAGAGTAAATTCTTGCAGAGTTTACTTCGTACGCCAAAAAATTAGGCAAAAGTATATGGCCAGAACCTGATCAGAAGTGCAACTGTTGCAACTCGATCATAAAAATTTCGTGTCGGCGGGGGCACATTCTTGTAGCACCATTGTAAAGCTTTATTAGCAATAATTTGCGAGGGATCGAGCTTGACAAATTTCATCGTGTGAAAGCTTCAAATTTGTCAAATTCATAGAAGTATTATGAACTGTCACGTCCGTATGTACGTGCCAAAAGTCCAAAAATTAGAACTGCTCTGATAGGCTTATTTGGGAATTTGTAAACGCCTACCGAGTTTTCTTGGTCAAACCGAACTTAAAATTTAGTTAGTTAATAAGAAGAAGCTAATAAGTAAAGTGAAGAAGCAACGATAATAAACTTAAGTGTTCTGTAAACGACAGAAAAATAAATGCAAGTATGTATACTTAAGTGTTCTTATTAATCTCGCAACAGTAGCTTTAGTCTTCGTGTCCAAGTGTATTTTAACTAAAAGGATTGCCAGTTACCCCGACTTTAGGTGTCACCCGACAGTGGTGGTCACGCGGTGTGATTTATAACTTATTTAAATAAATCGCACGACAGAAGATTTCTTTTGTTTCGAAGTCGGTCCAAGTGCAAGCGTTGAAATATACAAGGGAAAGCACGTGAACAGAACGGAAAAAGCATTAATAAAATATCTTGGCTAGTAGAGATTTAGAAATTCTCCTAGTTTTTTACTAACAAATTTTAATTCTCCTTAGTACTATACAATTACGTATAACAAATATGTATGTAAAGTGTGTAAAATATCATTCCGGAGAGCGGCGTAGAGGACTGGGGACGGCGTCACGTAAGACTGGAAACGTTGGAAAACCAGCAAGTGTCGAGGAGGTGACGGCAAGGAATCCGTGGAGGCGGCCAGACAACAGGAGGGCAGTCATTTAAAGGGGCGGCGAGGCAGCATTCTGGAAACAACTTCAGGTAAAACTGACAACAAAGAAAAACCAGTGTAGTGCAGTGAAAGCCAGTAAAAGTGTCGAAGTGAGTGACGGCGGAAACTCCAGGGAACAAGACAGGGAAGCGGCTTCAAATCTGTGGGAATAAGACGACAGCACAGCGGGAAAAGCAGAAAATTGCAGTGGTGTGTAAGTAATGCTTGTTGTTTATTTCGGAATTATATGGTCTTATTATGCGATTTAGTAAGGTTGTGTATATATTTTTTTGAAATAATAGGATCAGGTATTGCTCGTAGTTGTCAGTAAATTTTCAACGGGTTGTGAACAGGTTAAGTTTTTATATCAGCGATAAGTAGTTTACGGGTTACGCAAAATTCCTGGTTTACAGAATTTAAATTTTATCAAGTGTTTAATTAGAAAGAAACAACGGTTTCCGAATACAGTATCTTTAGGGTGAACGAATTAAAATACGTTGCTAATCTGTTGGAATTACCGGAGAAAAAGAAAACGGCAGAGATCATAGAAGAATTGATTAATGCTCAATATTCGGAAGGATAAGTGGGAAGAATTAGCTGAAAGGGAACGAGAGTTAGAATTAACTAAAAGGGAACGAAGAGAAAGGTTAGAATTAGCTGAAAGGAAGCGAGAAGAAAGATTAGAGATAGCTAGATTAGATGCTCAAGTGAAAATTGCTCAAGCACACGCTCAAACGACAAATGATAATAATGTACATGACGTCAATGCAATTAGGAACATGTCATTAAATATGACAAAACCTTTCAAGGATGATGGTGACATGGGTTTGTATTTAACGAATTTCGAGCGGGTTTGTGTGCAATTGAACTTCTCCAAGGAATCGTGGCCAATTCGATTGACGAGTGTGTTGTCACCAACAGCGAATGAGGTCGTGGCGCGATTAACAGAAGAGGACAGCAAAGATTATGACAAAGTCAGGGCTAGTCTGCTCAAGAAATATCAGCTAACAGCAGAAGTTTTTAGAACGAAATTTCGGTACGGGAAACGGAAAACTGACCAGAGTTATGCGGAATTTGCATACCAGTTAAAAACCAATTTCCAGGAATGGATCAAGAGCGAAGAAGCGGAAGGAAACTTCGACAAAGCTAGCTCAACTGATGTGCTTGGAGAAATTTTATACTTCGTTGCCAGGGGAGATGAAATTTTGAGTGGAGGACCGAAACAAGTCCAAGACGATGGAGGAAGGTGCAGAGCATGCAGACACATACGTCACCAAAAGAGGACCGGGTACGGAGCGGCAATATAATGGAAATTCAAGACATCGAAAAATAAGTTAGCCAACGACGCCAAACTTGAAAAATTACTCGGGGAAAAGTCAGGTGCAAACGGAAAGTGTAGTCAAGGAAAACTTAGACAAACGAAGTTTCGACAGACGAAGGCCGGGGAAGTGCTTTGGATGTGGTGCAGTAGGTCACTATAAAGGTTCACCGGAATGCCCCAAAACACAAGTCGTTTTAGCAACGATAGGCCAGAGCAAGAACGAGGAAAGGCTGCTAGAACCTTATACCATCATAGCGAAAGTAAACGGAGTTGAAGCAAAATTACTACGTAATAGCGGAGCCAGTTATGATATCGTGCACACAAATTTAATCAAAGGAGCCGATTATACAGGGAAGTATGTATATGTGCAAGGACTCCTGAATGAAGAATGTGTGGCGTTACCAGTTGCTAAGGTAAAATTAAATTTGCCAGAAGTTCAGGTGGAAACTGAAGCAGCTGTACCGAGTCGTTTTCGTCGCGATTATACGTATCTGTTATCAAATAGAACGTGGGAGATGCTGCCGAAGGAAAAAGATGTGGTGATTCAACAAGTGCTCGCATTAACGAGAGCGCAGGCAAAGGCTATAATGGAAAAGGAAAAGGTTCAATATGAAAATAAAGAAACTAATGCCGAAGTAAAGAGTTCAGAAGACGGAAAAGATTCCGACGAACAGGGAGAAGAAGCTGAAAAGGAGATTTGGTATAAATCATCGAGCCTGGAAAAGCGACTACTCGGACATAACACAACTTACACCGACAACCTTGAGAATGCTGCAATTGGAAGACACAAAATTAAAGGATAATTTTGAGATGGCAGAATCCAAAAAGGAGAACAACGGAGCAAAATGCTACATCGCTTATGGAATACTGCACAGGAGAATTACCGACAAATTGGGTCGAAACTTTGAGCAAGTGATGGTGCCAGAAAAATTACAAAGCAAGTTGCTGGATATCGCCCATGATAACATGTGGATGGGACACTTGGGTTGTAACAAAAACATTGACAGGATCAAGCAGAATTATTGCTGGAATCAGATGGGACGAAACGTGAAAAACAAGATCAAGTGCTGTGACGTTTGCATGCGCGTAGGGAAGACCACTGATAGGAAAAAAGCTTCAATGTGTAGAGTGCCAGTAATCACCGTATAGGCGAGTAAATGTGGATATTGTAGGACCTTTAACGAAAACCAAGAAGAGAAATAGATATCTGCCGACGCTAATTTGTAGTGCCACAAAATTTCCTGATGCGATCCTATTGAAAGTAGCAGATTCTGAAGCGGTGATAAAAGGGTTATTAAATATATTTTCACGAGTAGGATTTCTATCCGAAATCCAGATGGATTTGGGCACTGTATTTACCAGCAATCTAACAACCGAATTTCTTGACCGATGTGGTATAAAAATCATACACAGTTCAACATATCATCCGCAATCAAATGCAGTACGACGATTCCACGGCGTATACAAGAGAATCCTAAGAGCTTCGTGTTACGAAAACGGAAACGAGTGGGATGAATATATCAACCAAGCGCTTTTCGCTCTGAGATGTGCACCGCACGCGGCACACGGATTTAGTCCCGCAGAATTGGTGTATGGACGTCAGATTAGATCGCCATTAAAGGTCTCTGCCCACTACAACGTATCATACTATGACCGTACTAGGAACGTGTCGGGTAAAAAAATATTCTTTGTATTGAAAAGTATGAGACTATGCCCACTAGACCGTTCCGTCACCGACCAGCACCGTCGCCTACCATGCACGGAGCGTTAAGGCTTGCATTTAGTAAGTTGCCGTATACCGGTATTTATCGAATAATGGAAATAACTTTCTAACAAAATTACAATTTTGTTATTACAGATGGAATAAATGACGACTATTTTACATGTCGCTATATTACTTATAAATGCCCCCGCAACCCCAAATTTTGAAAAAGTTAAATAGAATTTAATAAATTATTATATTTGTTTCTAACTATTATTGAAAATATAAGGTCAACTAATTCAAATTTCAGAATTTTTGCTCTGTCGGTGCATTGAGATTGTTATTTTCCATCAGGATAGCTACCAAAAAGTTTGAAGAATGTTAATCTTAATCCAAAATCTTATAATTTGTATCATTCTGAAACATTCTTATTCAAAAAATTATTTCTAAAGATATGCAACCCATCTAACCACATTAGATGAGGGAAGCAAAAGGTATGATTCGCCACAGTTAAGGCTAGTATTTAGTAACTTTAAAATCGTCGTTCGCCACATCTAGGGATTTTTGAAAACGCCTAAATATAGGCAACAAACTGAACGGCTATTGCCTCTGGCAATGGTCTGTTGTAGATTTGACCAGTGGAGATCGTTAAGCCTATAATGACAAGTTAATCTGACAGCGTACCTCATTACGAAAAGTTCGGTAAGAAAACAGAATGCAAACACATTCAACCGTAAATATAGGGCAACGGGAAGTTATAACTGAGAATATCCCTTATGTATATTTGATTGAAAATTTTCCATAGCAACGGCGATTATTAATAATCGGAAATTTATTGAAATTTACCGGGAAATTTCCAGTTATGTCACTGTCATCAAAGCATTTAGAGACAACAAAGCTGTGAACAAACAACAAAGTCAGTAGGCCGATAATGATTGTTGCTATGGGCAACCAAAAGCGACCCCTAAACAAACTTAAATGTTAATTAACTGTAGTTTTGACAAAAAATTCTAAAATGTTAGTCTCTCTCTCTCTCCAGTCGTTTATTTCATAGATGAAATGTCGTGATCTCAAGTTGTCTTGTCATGTCGCTGAATTGGCGATGTCTCTCCAGTTATCCCTCTCTGTAGCGGTCCTTATATTTATTTGAAAGGAAGATCCAGTTATTTCTTTGACCTGGTCCATCCATCGTTTCGGCGAGCGTCCTCTACTTTGCCTTGAATTAAAAGTTTTTCTAGGTTGTCGTCACTTCTTCGTGTTACGTGTCCGAAGTATTTCAGGATTCTTCGCCTGACGACAGTTGATAGTCGTTCTTTTATATGTAGTTCTGCAAGAATGGAGACGTTAGTTCTGTGAGCCGTCCATGGTATTCTTAAAAGTCGTCTCCAGCACCACATCTCAAACGCGTCCAATCTTGCTCTGTCTGCTGTTTTTAGAGTCCAAGTCTCGGCCCCATATAATGCAACAGGAAATACTAACGCATTGACAAGTCTTATTTTCGTATTATTTGTTACTTGTTTGTCTTTCCAGATTTTATTGAGCTTTGACATCGCGCTTTTACCAAGTGCTATGCGTCTTCTGATTTCGGTGGACGTATTGCCATCTTTATTTATTTGTGCGCCAAGGTATACTATTTCGTTGACGTTCTCTATATCTTGTATGTTTGGTATATGTTCTATGTTATTTCCTCGGTCAATTGTCATCAGTTTAGTTTTTTGACGGTTTAGTTTCAATCCACATCTTAGGCTTTCTTCTTCCACCCTCTCGATAAGTTCCCTCATTTCTTGTTCGTTTTCTGCGATCAAAGTCGTGTCGTCTGCGTAGCGCAAGTTGTTGATTCGCTTTCCTCCTATTACTATTCCACCTTCCCAATTTTCCAGAACTTTTCTCAATATGAACTCGCCATATACGTTAAACAACAAAGGCGAAAGCACACAGCCCTGACGGACACCTCGTTGTACACTAAAAGATTCAGAGTCTCTTCCGTCTGTCCTGACAATTGCCTTGTTATTCTCGTAGAGTTGCTTCAGTAAGATGACCAGATGTTGAGGAGTTCCCATATCTAACAGAGCAAGCAATAGTTGGTTCCAGTTCACACAATCGAAAGCCTTACTAATGTTAGTACTTAGATATTAGTTTTATTATTATTTTTAACAAAAATGTTTTCTTTACTGTGCTTTTTTCATTCGTGATATTCTCTATCAAAATATAACGCGTGCATAAAAAAATTCCTATGGAAATATTTGCAAAACGTGTTCCTCAGCAGAGCCGGATTAAGGGGGGGCTAAGGGGGCTGCAGCCCCTGGCCACCGAATTTCGAGGGCCCCGAAAAGATTCGAAGGTTATAATCTAGTGCGGTTTCTAATCATTTAGATCCCTTTGTACCCGTTGCATAAATGGAAAGGCCTCTAAAAAATTTAGCCCTGGGCCTCACATATCCTTAATCCGGCTCTGTTCCTCAGCTATTTTTTTAACAAAAGCATTCCTACATGCCTTCAAGAAATTAGCTCCAGAACATTTTTCCAAATATTTTCAGAAAATTTTCAATCATTTGGTATATTTCTACTGAAAATTGCATAATGTTTTATAATGGTCATAATAGTTTAATAGTCTTTGTTCTACATATCATAAAAATTTAAAATGCATACGATATGAAAACAACATATTATAGAATAATTCATTCACATAAATCAATGGCGTTATAAATTAAATATTTATGCTACTTTGAGAATTAATACTCGTATACTATTTTTAGCCCTATTGCCACGTTGTAGTTAAAGAATAATTACTTATGAAGACCCAATAATGCTAGTTGAAAGGATTACAACGACAAATTAAACTTACTCGACGTGATGCGAAAACCCAATAAACTATCAATTAACATTGAAGGTAAAAGGTCAATTAAATGACATTTATAAAAGAAATGCATGGTTATACTACATTCGAATTTTTGGTTTTTTATATCGTTATTGTTATTCCTTTTTTTCTTTGTTTACTTCTTGCTGATCTTACATGTTCAAGAAGATTTTCTTTTATTTCATTATAATATTCTGCACTCACAACATTTATGTACATAAAGGTACTATTCTTATTTGATCATGTTTTTTGTCTCGTCTAAAACTCTGAGTAATCAATATTATGGTATATTTTAATAAATATTGATAAATTTATTGAAAACTAACAAAAAATCTTCTGCGTCGTACATAAATAGATACGCTTTGGATTTAAATTCTTATTTACAGTATATGTTGGATGTTAGCTACAGGTAAATACGTATACATATTTATTTCATTTTTAAATTCAAATTTTTAAAAATCTGAATTTCATCGTTTAAGATCATTCTAAATCCTCGTCATGACCAATCACTATAAAATTTCATGTTTTTCTTATTTTCAAAAAAATCACTGCGTAATAATACGTATTGGTGCCATAGTGTTAGGTATTTTTAGTTTTGGTTCATTGGTCTGTGTGTCTGTCTTTTTGTGTGTCTGTCTGTCTGTGAACAGAATATCTCAAAAACGAAAAGAGGTATGACGTTGAAACTTCATATATAAGTTTTGTGTACTATCTAGATGCGACAGCAAGCGATTGAAGAGAATCGCATAACCCGAAGTATGTGTTTACTTTTGTGATTTTTCAGTCTTTTTCGATTTTTTCAAAAGCAGCTCTAACGATTTTTTTTCAAACTTTACAATTTTAATGTGTATTGATGTGAGATAGGCGATTTTCAAGTTAAATACCTATAAAATGGGTTTTTTTTGTTTTTTTTCGTTTGTTTTTATTAACTCCTATTTTTAAAATTAAAAAGAAATCATGACTACTATTTCCAAATACAGAGACAATTAAATATATGCAATAAAAGCAAGTGCTTCTTTGTTGTATGTCACCACTTGAAATTTCCATAGAAGTAATCTATAGAGATGCAATTTTTTGGCAAAACATAATGATACCAAAACTACAGCAATTTTATACAATGGCATTATTCCCAGAACTTGTAGATCCCAGAAGCATAAGGAATCTGCCAATTCGGGAAACTTTTTTGAATAACTGACAGTTTTTAAAACATTTTACATTCCTAAGGGATTATTACTTGTTCTGATTCCTATTTTTATCTTAACATTAATTAATTAGGTACTTCTTATTTTTATTTTATTATTAATTAAATAAATATATAGGTAATTGTGACAATTTATTTCTTTTTATAAATGTATGTGTTTGCATGTTAGTTAATAAAAATTATTTTTTGCATCTATCTGACTCCTACGTTTTGTTTTTACTATAACGACAATAATTTTTGTGCATATGTTTTCTATTTTACGTGCATATTTTCCAACTTTTAAGTACATATTTATCCTAAGCCTGGTTATAAATAAATTAACTATTAAACTTCTTTATATTGTAACAATGAATATTTGATTTTCATGATAAAATCGAAATGTTTGTAAATAAATGGTTTGGCGTAACGAAAGCAGAGTATTTGGTGAAAAGTGAAAATTTTAAACAATTATACTGGCGTTGGTGTGATATAATTTTACTTCTAAGGAAGCTATCGAGATAAAGTTATCCGCAGTAAAAGACTTTAATATAAACCAAAAGTAAATCAATGTAAAATGTAACAGAACAAACCTTTACATTCGAACTGCTAAAGAACGTCTTTTACCTATTTCTCGGAAGTACTTATGCACTCAGAAGCGGCGTGACACAAACGTCATGTATGAATCTCTCAACGCTTAGTTTATAGAAATACACTTGTTTGCTGTGTCAGTGAATTTTTAATTGTGTATCTACAGTTCTCGCAGAAACCAGTTATTATAAAACAGGACAGATATTAGACAGTCTTATAATGATGTTTCAAACTGATATTAAAATTAATTAAATGATTTCCTGTCACTCAAATTACTTACACATATGCTTGTCTAAAAGTTCATTTTCCTATTTTCTTGTTGGCATCTTTTTATTTATCTTGCATAATTTCTAATCGCGTTTAATGCTGTTCTCGTAGTCTGTAGCAATAGATTTATAATAAAATCTAAATAAATCAAAAATAAATAATTTAATTAATAAAACAGAAATTTTAATCATGACTATTAATAAATTAATACTATCGTTGGTTGAATTTTCAAGAGCAGAAAACTAAAATTGGGCCCTGTTTTAAAATGTCTCAAATAGTAGCAATAATATCGAATAAAGTACTAAACTGAACCTTGAAACTTTACGTTCAAAGCACGAAATCACCACCAATTATTTGTGCCTTCATTTTAATTTAACTGAACTATCAAATCGTAGAACGTTACATTTGTTAATTTTTCTATTTAATTTAATTAATTATCGTGTTGACGCCTCTACACTTTTATCACAAATACAATTCCGACTGCCTGATTTAAGGACCAGATCTCAATTTTCATTTTTATACCCGCTTTCTAGAACTAACGTGCATTTCAAATCGCCTATTTTAGCAATGTCAAATGCGTTCAGTAAATTGGAGGTAAATATTGATATATTTTCACTCACAAGTGGTCAGTTTCGTGCTGCAATTTCCAACAGAAGTGATTTAGGCGGTGCTTTAATTTTATTTTATTTTATTATTATAGACACTGTTTCACTGTTGTGGTGTTATGTTATAGTTTAGTTTAGAAGATAATCAGTTATTTTGTTTTATTTGATTTAAGTCTTAGCGACACTAATTTAATTATTAATTTGTTTATGTTTCATGTAATTGGGAATTTAGTTCCCGTTGGAAATAAATCTATTTATTATTATTCAAATAAACTGCAGTTTTACTTTTAAAATTTTAAACAAACTGTGAGTATAGCCACTCATTTATTTGATGTTATCTTAATCGGCTTACCTAGCTTAACTGTGGTGAATCATACCTTTTGCTTCCCTCATCTAATGTGGTTAGATGGGTTGCATATCTTTAGAAATAATTTTTTGAATAAGAATGTTTCAGAATGATACAAATTATAAGATTTTGGATTAAGATTAACATTCTTCAAACTTTTTGGTAGCTATCCTGATGGAAAATAACAATCTGAATGCACCGGCAGAGCAAAAATTCTGAAATGTGAGTTAGTTGACCTTATATTTTCAATAATAGTTAGAAACAAATATAATAATTTCTTAAATTCTATTTAACTTTTTCAAAATTTGGGGTAGCGGGGGCATTTATAAGTAATATACCGACATGTAAAATAGTTGTCATTTATTCCATCTGTAATAACAAAATTGTAATTTTGTTACAAAGTTATTTCCATTATTGGATAAATACCAGTATACGGCAACTTACTAAATGCAAGCCTTAAGCTAGGTAAGCCGATTAAGATAACATCAAATAAATGAGCGGCTATACTCACAGTTTGTTTAAAATTTTAAAAGTAAAACTGCAGTTTATTTGAATAATAATAAATAGATTTATTTCCAACGGGAACTAAATTCCCAATTACATGAAACATAAACAAATTAATAATTAAATTAGTGTCGCTACGACTTAAATCAAATAAAACAAAATAACTGATTATCTTCTAAACTAAACTATAACATAACACCACAACAGTGAAACAGTGTCTATAATAATAAAATAAAATAAAATTAAAGCACCGCCTAAATCCACATATTATAATATAATAATAAAAAATTTCCCCGAGTACAAAATCACTTCTGTTGGAAATTGCAGCACGAAACTGACCACTTGTGAGTGAAAATATATCAATATTTACCTCCAATTTACTGAACGCATTTGACATTGCTAAAATAGGCGATTTGAAATGCACGTTAGTCCTAGAAAGCGGGAATAAAAATGAAAATTGAGATCTGGTAGTTAAATCAGGCAGTCGGAATTGTATTTGTGATAAAAGTGTAGAGGCGTCAACACGATAATTAATTAAATTAAATAGAAAAATTAACAAATGTAACGTTCTACGATTTGATAGTTCAGTTAAATTAAAATGAAGGCACAAAGAATTGGTGGTGATTTCGTGCTTTGAACGTAAAGTTTCAAGGTTCAGTTTAGTACTTTATTCGATATTATTGATACTATTTGAGACATTTTAAAACTGGGTCCAATTGTAGTTTTCTGCTCTTGAAAACCCATCCAACGATAGTATTTATTATTAGTCATGATTAAAATATCTATTTTATTAATTAAATTATTTATTTTTGATTTATTTAGATTTTATTATAAATCTATTGCTACAGACTACGAGAACAGCATTATACACGATTAGAAATTATGCAAGATAAATAAAAAGATGCCAACAAGAAAATACGAAAATAAACATTTAGACAAGCATATGTGTAAGTAATTTGAGTGACAGGAAATCATTTAATTAATTTTAATATCAGTTTGATACATCATTATAAGACTCTAATATCTGTCCTGTTTTATAATAACTGTTTTCTGCTTAGATAGCTAGATTATTAGCTTACTATGAATTATTTTTCTATTTTATTGAAAATTAAATTTTTGTGTATGTACACGGTACGGTATAACAAACTGAGAACTGTAGATACACAATTAAAAATTCACTGACACAGCAAAGTGTATTTCTATAATCTAAGCGTTGAGAGATTATTCATACATGACGTTTGTGTCACGCCGCTTCTGAGTGCATAAGTACTTCCGAGAAATAGGTAAAAGACGTTCTTTAGCAGTTCGAATGTAAAGGTTTGTTCTGTTACATTTTACATTGATTTACTTTTGGTTTATATTAAAATCTTTTACTGCGGATAATTTTATCTCGATAGCTTCCTTAGAAGTAAAATTATATCACACCAACACCAGTATAATTGTTTAAAATTTTCACTTTTCACCAAATACTCTGCTTTCGTTACGCCAAACCATTTATTTACAAACATTTCGATTTTATCATGAAAATCAAATATTCATTGTTACAATATAAAGAAGTTTAATAGTTAAGTTATTTATAACCAGGCTTAGGATAAATATGCACTTAAAAGTTGGAAAATATGCACGTAAAATAGCAAACATATGCACTTAAATATGCACAAAAATTATTGTCGTTATAATAAAAATAATAAAAACAAAACGTACGAGTCAGATAGATGCAAAAAATAATTTTTATTAACTAACATGCAAACACATACATTTATAAAAAGAAATAAATTGTCACAATTACCTATATATTTAACTAAATTAATAATAAAATGAAAATAAGAAGGACCTAATTAATTATGTTAAGATAAAAATAGGAATCAGAACAAGTAATAATCTCTTTGGAATGTAAAATGTTTTAAAAACTGTCAGTTATTCAAAAAAGTTTCCCGAATTGGCAGATTCCTTATGCTTCTGGATCTACAAGTTCTGGTAATAACGCCATTGTATAAAATTGCTGTAGTTTTGGTATCATTTTGTTTTGCCAAAAAATTGCATCTCTATAGATTACTTCTATGGAAATTTCAAGTGGTGACCATACAACAAAGAAGCACTTACTTTTATTGCATATATTTAATTGTCCCTGTATTTGGAAATAGTAGTCATGATTTCTTTTTAATTTTAAAAATAGGAGTTAATAAAAACAAACGAAAAAAACAAAATAAACCCATTTTATAGGTATTCAACTTGAAAATCGCCTATCTCACATCAATACACATTAAAATTGTAAAGTTTGAAAAAAAATCGTTGGAGCTGCTTTTGAAAAAATCGAAAAGACTGAAAAATCACAAAAGTAAACACATACTTCGGGTTATGCGATTCTCTTCAATCGCTTGCTGTCGCATCTAGATAGTACACAAAACTTATATATGAAGTTTAAACGTCATACCTCATTTCGTTTTTGAGATATTCTGTTCACAGGCAGACACACAAAGACAGACACACAGACCAATTGAACAAAAACCAAAAATACCTAACACTATTGCAGAAATACGTATTATTACGCAGTGATTTTTTTGAAAATAAGAAGAACATGAAATTTTATAGTGATTGGTCATGACGAGGATTTAGAATGATCTTAAACGATGAAATTCAGATTTTTAAAAATTTTAATTTAAAAATGAAATAAATATGTATACGTTTTTACATGTAGCTAACATCTAACATATACTGTAAATAAGAATTTAAATCCAAAGTGTATCTATTTATGTACGGCGCACAAGCAATCTAAATCAATCCGCTCAACGCAGCGTTGATAGCCTAAGAAAAGCCCTTTTCAACGACTCCAAGTTTGACAAAATCCGTTCAGCCATTTTGAAGTTATTGACATTTCTTTCCGAAAATGTTCGGACACCCTCCACCACTTTCCCTAAGAGATAGAGCAAAAAGAATTTAACAAAAAAGAATCGAATTTATCTCAGCTTTAGAACGGTGTCTATTTAGCTATCTGTAATATAAGAATATTTCTCAAAAAACGAGATTTAAAATTCAAGAATGCGATTACGCCCCCTGGCGGCCATTCTAGAAACTTAAGAATAATTTCCAGCACTTTCTCTTGGCCGCTTTAGTCATAATTTTTTTACGCGAAGTCTTGACGACAATTACTTTTCGAGATAGGGCCGAGTGCCCTTCTTAATTGGCCACCCGGTACATATTAAAGTTACTCGATAGGCTAAGGCAAATGCAGGAAATCGCGAAAACGGCGACTTTGGAAGCGCAAACCAAATCAAAAGGTTATTATGATCTGAAGGCGAAGGCTTCATCTTACGAGGTTGGCGAGAAGGTTATGTTGTATCAGCAAGCCAGGACCAAAAATTGCAGATGCAATGGACTGGACCCAAAGAAATTGTGGAGAAAATTTCCGATACGAATTATATATTTAAGAAATTTTGGGAAAACGTAAACAAACTCTTCTCCATGTCAATTTGTTGAAACCTATTTCGAAAAGGCCGAAGTCATTGCAATGGTAATCAAACATCCTGGGAAGAAGGAGGAGAACTCGATCTTCCAGAACTGGAAATAGAAGACACCGAAATTTTAAGTGCTTCGAAAGTGTTTAAACAAGCCAAAGGGGTAGGAAAACTCACGGAAACCTAAATGAAAAGCTTGGAGGATTTAATCCGAGAATTTCCAGGGTATTTTTCAAATCGACCAGGAAGAACCAACTTAATGGAACACGATATTGCTCTCAAGGAGGAGAAAATCATCAGAACTCGAGCGTATTCACACTCACAAAAGGTACGCGAGATTATCGACAAAGAAATCGATAAGATGTTAAAATTGGGAGTAATTAGGCCCAATAACAGCGAGTATTCATCGCCTATGATGATTGTGGAGGCTGAAGGGCTCCAAAACCTGTAATCGACTACAGAGCGTTAAATGCTATTACGGTGCCACAGCAACATCCTGTTCCTAATATAGAAGCATTTGTGGAAAAATGCAGCAAGGCTAGATACCTGAGTCTAATCGATGTAGTAAGAGCCTACTGGCAAATAGGAATGACTGAAAGAGCAAGTAAATATGCTGATTTCATAACTCATCGTGGAGTTTTCGAACTAGTAACGTTAGCGTTCGGGTTGGCAATCGGCTCCATTTTCGTTCCAACGGCTAATGGACACCATATTGGAGGGAATGGACGATTTCGCCGAACCATTTTTGACGATGTGACGGTACACTCGATGACTTGGGAGTAGCATTTAGAGCATCTACGTGCGGTTTACAAGGCAATGCATCAAGCAGGCCTAACGATAAATGCTAAGAAGTGTGAGTGGGGAAAGCCGAGGTGATACGAGTATATCTGGGACATAAAATAGGTCAGGGATTTAGACAACCGTCGGAGGTAAAGGTAGCGGCCATACAGGAGTTTCGACGTCCCGAAACCAAACGGAATATTCGAGCATTTCTCGGTATCACAGGGTATTACAATCATTACATCCCGAACTATGCAGACATAGCTAGTCCACTTACAGAGGTATTACGGAAAAATGCGAAAACAAGAGTAGAATGGGATGATCAGAAAGAAGTTGCATTCCAAAGATTGAAGGACGAATTAATGAGCGGTAAGGTGTTGAGAGCTCCAGATTATTCCCGCAAATTTATCGTACAGACCGATTGTTCAAAACGAGGAATGGGGTGGCTTTATCGCAACGAGATGCTAATCAAGAAGAGCATCCGGTACTGTATCTGAGCAAGAAAATCACGGATAGGGAGCAAGCTTATGTGCAGCTTTAGTCTGGGCAGTCGGAAAATTAAAACCTTATTTGTTTCTGAGCCATTTTACCGTAGAAACGGATCACTGTCCTTTGACCTGGTTACGGCAGATGAGCAATAAGAATGGCAGATTACTGCGGTGGTCATTAATTTTGCAAATGTTAAATTTCACTGTTCTCTATAAACCGGGAAAGAAATGCCGAAACATGGATTCCTTATCTAGGTATTTTGTTTAGTTAAGTCACCGAGAACCAAGGTATTACTGACAATTACACCAGATAACTGATCTTAATTCACGTAGGTTAGTTAAATTAGGGTAAGCATGATGAGACCATTTAGTTCTGAGATTTATGACTGGTATTGCTTAAAGTACGAAAGAAAAACGTCTTGTGTGTAATGAAATGAACTATACGCGGTTGTAGGAAACTGTATTTTATTTAGCTATAAGCCATTTGTATCATAAATATTTTAAGGTAGATATCGTAGGCAAAATGTAATATTAAAATTACAACAAGCGAATGTTAGCGGGTGTTTAGAAACGTGCCTTTCTCTGGGAAGCTGGAGATATTTCAATCTCACGAATAGATTAGAGTAAATGTATGGTATGCAGAGTTTACTTCGTACGCCGAAAAATTAGGCAAAAGTATATGGCCAGAACCTGATCAGAAGTGCAACTGTTGCAACTCGATCATAAAAATTGTTCGTGTCGGCGGGGGCACATTCTTGTAGCACCATTGTAAACCTTTATTAGCAATAATTTGCGAGGGATCGAGCTTGACAAATTTCATCGTGTGAAAGCTTCAAATTTGTCAATTCATAGAAGTATTATGAACTGTCACGTCCGTATGTACGTGCCAAAAGTCCAAAGATTAGAATTGCTCTGATAGGCTTATTTGGAAATTTGTAAACGCCTACCGAGTTTTCTTGGTCAAACTGGACTTAGAATTTAGTTAGTTAATAAGAAGTTAATGAGTAAAGTTAAGCAGCAACGGTATTAAACTTAAGTGTTCTGTAAACGGCAGAAAAATAAATGCAAGTATTTGTACTTAAGTGTTCTTATTAATCTCGCAACAGTAGCTTTAGTCTTCGTGTCCAAGTGTATTTTAACTAAAAGGTTTGCCAGTTACCCCGACTTTAGGCATCCCGCGACAATACATAACAAAGTTAGAGGTAAAAGACATTCTAAAAGGCAGGTAAAGTGCCTCTCACAGTGAAGTTTAGTTTATGAAAATGTTTGTATTAGTGCACTACATAATAGTAAGCAAATGTACCAACATTGAAATCGATATCTCTACATTTGTAAAAGTTATCATGTATAATGTATAATATGAAGCCTCATTTACCTTGTGGTGCTTTATGCTCTGGTATCTGGCGGTACAAAGCTCAACTGGCCCCAGATTCGGGATACAGAGTTGGAACGCGCCTTTGGTGCTTGCGCGGCAACCATTGTGTGAGGTGTGTGTCTTGGTGATGTGTTGACCTTGTTACTCTATCTCTTAGGTCTGTGGTTCTGAGTAGAGCACAGTTAATTTGGTGCATAACTGTGAATGGTCTCACCGAGCTCGATTACTTAATGCGCCTGGCGCTTACCCAACTGAGCCACGCGGCTTCTTATCATAAAAATAAAACATACAAAATTGAACTTTAAGGTCCTATAACTTCTTACTGGAGGGACTTTGTACTAAGGAATATTAGGTTAAATCGATTTTGTTATAACCTAATAAATCTATGACTAATCGGTGTCCCATTGTTTTTGGGACACCCTGTATATCCCTTATTGTAAGCTATTGTAGTCAATTTTCATTTATCTCTTTTTGTGTATACTATTCTGATTGCAACATATCACGTTAATTATTTCACGCGTAAAACATACTTTATTTTAGAGTTTTCAGTTCTGTAGTTTTGTAGTCCTTTATTGGTTTTAAATTTGAACATTCTGTTCCATCTGGATTTGAATTTTCAAATAAAAGCTGCGAGTCACGTCGTGAGTCGCAAGCCAACGCAAACGTGAGTGAACGTGAGCGTGAGCGTGCTTGAAGGTGAGTGTTTAAAGCAAGCGTGAAACGTGCGTGACGTGAGTGAATACTCACTCACGCGCACATCTGTAAGCGTAATAGCGTAATAGAGGAGTTTTCAGGATTGAATCCGCAACTGTAAGAAAAGTATTATTCGAAGGAAATGCTTTGTCGCTGTCCAGTACAATTAGAAAAATCTGGTGTGATACACGTACACAACTTCCTTTTACAGTCATGTTATAATTAGCAAATTTTTTGACTTAATTTTTAAGCATTTGTTAAAAGTTTTCAAAAATTACAAATTCTACAAAAACGGTACAAAATAGAGCGTTGGTCCAAGAGACAAATTTTCTCTAAAATTTTAAGTTGAATTCAAAAATGTAATCATATACCGGGTGTTCTATTTAAAGTAGGAGTTAATAAAAAATAGGAAAAAAAACAAAAGAAACCCATTTTAGAGGTATTCAACTGGAAAATCACCTATCTCACATCAATACACATTAAAAATGTAATAAAAATGTAGTTTGAAAAAATCGTTAAAACCGTTTTTGAAAAAATCGAAAAAAAACTGAAAAATCACAAAAGTAAACACCATACTCCGCTTATGCGATTTTCTTCAAAATCTTGCTGTCGCATCTAGATAGTATACAAAACTTATATATGAAGTTTCAACGCTATATCTCTTTTCTTTTTTGAGATATTCTGTTCACAGACACACTGACAGACAGAACAATGAACAAAAACATGTTTTTTGGGTTCAGGGGAGTCTAAAACGTGAAGATCGGTTGAAAATTCAATTTAGAATTTTTGGGGTTAATCCAATACTTCCTTATCGTAAAAGGAAGTAAAACGGCAAATAAAATATGACGGATGAGAACGATACATCAACTACTGACTTCTATGAATGACAAAAGCAAATATAGTAAATAATGGGAAGCCAAAAACCCGAAATAAAAGAGTACATAGTATGGAAGCAGTCCACCAAATTTGCTGTATCTATACTATTTTCGTAAACTAACATCATGTTCATGTTGTTTTATTATTTTTCTCAGGGCTGTAGCTCTCTTAAAACACATTTCTGAACATAGGTATATAAGAACTATGTTTATCGTCTTATTGAATACTATTAGCCCTACACATTTTACTCCTTATTTTTTAACAGTTTGTATAATGGCGAGTCATAATTATCTGTAAAATTTTTAACCAAAACTACTTTAAGCAAAAACTAAGCAATTAACCTATATCCCTTAGTACCAAAATGCCCTCTTAAAAGAATACAGGGTGTTAATAATAGTTATTTAAGATACAAGTGCAAAAAGGCATTCTTTATTGCACGAATAGGTCAAATTAGAATGCGAGCGTTAGCGACCTATGAGTGCAATAAAGAGCCTTTTTGCAAGATTGTCTTACAACGTTTTGTCTACGATCATAATCTTTTACGAAAGTATGTATTTCATTTTGTATTTTTTAAATTTACGTGCAATAAAATTTTTATAACACTAGTGTAATAAAAGTTAACTTTTTGCACTAAAATTAGTGTATCATAGATTTCTTATTGACATTAGCGTGCAATAAAATTTTTATAACACTAGTGTACTTAAAGTTAACTTTTTACACTAATATCGGTGTAGAAAGTAGGCACTTTTTACATGATCGTAGATAAAAACAATTTATTTCTATATTTAGAAAGTAAACATTTGATTTTTTAGATCAATTAACCTGATTTTGATGGTCAAATTTAATTTTGAAACAATATCAAGACAACGGCTGTCAGAAACAGCCATTAATTGAAAGACTGTTGTATTTTTTAAAAGAACGATTTTATTTCGAAATGGGTGATTTTACTCCAAGAGAAATAGCAGGCATCGTTTTCGTGTATGGTGTTTGCAGCGGAAGCGCCTTAGCAGCCGTTAGGGAATACCACCGCAGATTCCTTAACAGAAGAATCCCAAATCTTCATTCAGCCTTTCGAGGACTAGGTGAGGTTGCTCTTCCGCCAGCTCGAGGGGCTGTTGGGGAAGCTATAATTGGATCGGTTTTATAGAATCGTACTGCTAGTACTCGCCGAATTTCTGTGCAGTTAGGATTTCCACAAAGTTTTGTTTCGCGAACTCTGCGTAGGGAGGAATTACACCCTTACCATTATACGGGTGTTCAAGTTCTTCATCCTGAGGATGCCAAACAACGTGTAGGTAGTTATTTGACGGAGGTTTCTTGAAAGGATACATAACGAAACCAATTCTATTCCACACCTGATTTGAAAATTCAAATGTTACTTTCCAAATATATATTTTTCTCATTGACACTCTTTATCTTTTTAAGAGACCATTTGGGTGTACTAAGGTGGTGTATTACGTTAACTGCTTTGTTTTGGCCGAAAGAAGCTTTGCTTAAATTTGTACACGTAATTATGACTCCCGGTATAGTACCAGGGTTCACCGAAGGACCATTCTAGTAATGTATCCGGTGTCCGTGTTTTCAACTTCCTGATTATTAGTAGCTTCAGCGTACTTATGCTAACGTTTTGTCCGTCCGTCTGTCTGTGTGTCTGTCTGTCTGGATCGCCTGTAACTTTCGAACGGCTACAGATATCGAAATTTTGAAAGGGAGCAAAGTTGTTGCTAAGGTCCCGAGCACCTTCATGCGCTATTTGGTTTTGGCGAAAGGTCAACCGTTGGCGACCTATGTCAAAGGTCACTTTATTTTTCAATGGCAACATGGGTCATATGGGGTATCAATCGAAAGCTATGGTCAAGGGCTACATATACTTAATGTTTTCGCAGTGCTGAAGCTACTCTTTAGACCTGTACTTGAGCAGTTTATTTATATTAACAGAGGGTATAAACCAATTTGTTTTTTAAAGCATTATACAACCGCATAGTCTAACAATGACAGTTTTTTTTATAGAATAAGAAAATGTAAAAATCGATTATTTAAAAAAAAATAGCGGGTTAGGTAAAATCTGTAGGAGAATTTCGGTGCTTACACCTATGATCTCTCGCCGTAAGCGTGGATCTTGGCGTTGAACGCCAAGCAGCAACCAGCAAACAACTCTAAGCAGAAAGACTGCACGGTTGCGGTTTAAGTTATATCTATGATTAAATATCAGTGTTTAATCTCGAATTAAACAGACCTGAATTTCAGTTTCAAAATTTACGAAATCCAGTTCATAGGTTTAAAATACAATTCTGATTTCATATGCACGAAGTTTAAATGCCGCAACTGCCAGTAAGCAACTTGCGTAAATGAACGACCTACTAATCAGAGTTCAGTGTAACATACTTGCAGATATAAGCGGAAATAAACTGGCTTAACGCTGACATATGTTATGAAATGTTATATCGTCACAGTAAATATACTTTGCACTTTGAAATCTTAGTTCCTAATCAATTATATCTGTATAAATACAATTTTATTTTTGTAATAAAAACAATCGACATTTAATGTTTGATTCATTCACATCGGTGCTACCGTTCCAAGCCTAAACTTATAATGCGTGAGGCTGCGCTTCAGAGTAGCCACCAATAATTATCGTCCCTTTGAGTGACCTGACTACATTATCTTAAAACAAGGGTGCAGAATCAGCGCAAGCAACGGAATCCTGATCAAGCCTCCAGGCAATTCTGTTCAATCAGCCTTAACTAAACGTAACTATGTATGTATCAAGTTGCAAAATGAAAGTATTTTTCACGCTAGGAGTGAAATAGTTATTTTTGTATTAAGTGCGCGAAGTGAGTGTTTTTGTGAGTGAGAATGCCACTTTTTTGACGAGGCGCCATTCGAACGAATATTTTTTCTACAACCGTCAAACAAGAATATCAATATTATTTCGCGACGTAGTGCACGAACATTTTTAGCTCCCTAGTGCACGAAATGCATTTTTCACGTCGTTAATGGTAACGTAAATAAATATTCCATTTTTTAACACGTTAAAAAAAGGAAAACTTCGCGCATTGATAGCGATGAGCGAATGTCATATTAATTTCTATAGTATTTGAATTTACTTCAATCTATAAAGATGATTTAAATGTTCATATAAGCACTAGTGTCAATATCAAATCTCATACTGCAACTAGTGCGAATATATGCATCATTTTGACGTTGGAAACGACAACAAAATATTATATTAGGTCAAAATTACAGAAAGTTATTTTTAAACGTAAGATTTTAAGCCATCCATTTATATTATACATTCTTAACAAGCAAACGCGAGTTACGAATTTTAATAGAAATTTCAGGTAAAACAACAGCTCTCAATTTAAATTTACTAAAAATAATTTACAACACTTTTTAGAATTATGTGACAAACCATGTTCCTCCGAATACTTTGTGTGTATGGATATCGGAGTTAACTTTTTCATTAGCTGTAGCAACATCCGAGGTATCGAAAGTAAAAAAAAAAAACGTTGTGTCATCCGCATAAAGATGATATTCTCAGTTTTCCAAACAACTTTTTAAATTAAATGTATATAAAATGTGTAATAATGATATAAGAAAAAATCCTTGAGGTATGCCTGATATAATATGTAAAAGATACGGTTTATGTTATGTTTTGCACAAACTGAAATAAAACAATATTTTACTACCTCCGAATAGAGGAGTAATGTAAGCTTGTATCCCATGGGATTTAAAGTCGCAATGGAAACCAAATAGCATGACAAACATAAAGAACATAAAAAACGCCAACAAACAACTGCATACAAAGGTACCTAGATAAACTCAAAATAAATCACAAAAGCTGTGAAGTCAATTATTATTTAGTGTTTACATTTCATTTTTGTCATAAAATTTGGCACGTTCGTGCAATCAATTTGGTATGCACCGAGGAAGTAAAGCACTATTTGCCAAAACTAAAACATCCACTTTACTCCCTTGGTGCATAAATATTTATTAACTAATTCAACAGAGCTACCCCATAGCATTTGATATCTCAGGCAACTTTAGTAATTTCAGTATCCTCTACAGATTTATATGTAAATTTTATAAATGTTAATGCTATTAGAAGTATCAAATTCATCGAATAGTTGCCATAGTTGCTACATGAACAAACGATCGATTAATTTCATTAACATCCGCTAAGTTGGAATGATTTTCATTCTTACGTTTGTTATAAACCTTTTTCTCACTTCTTCACTTCTAATCGCCCAGTAGTTAAGTTATGCAAACATATTGAACAGGATTATTACTTTTTTTTTAAATAGACTTAACGCTCTGTCTCTAAGTAACACCATCAGCTTAACAGTATCTGCCAACCATCGAGCAGCGAGTTTAGACATTTTAGTAAGTACATTTAAATGGAGATTAATATTAAACGATGAAATAAATCATTTACTTTTTGAGATTTTATAAAGTGCTCGAGTTACTTATATCTTAAGAAAAAAAATAACTAACAAATGAAGTATTTACTGATGAATTCATATTTAGTTAAGCGTTAAAACTAACTATTACAGCATCAAGGTTTTGCGTACAACTGGCAACGCTGGTTTTCTCGTGAACCATAACATCGCTAAATTTTCCAGAATAACGATATATTTGGCAAAATAATATTGGTACATTGGTTTTATAACAATGTAATTTTATCGTTAGATGCATTGTTTCCTACTTGACTTGACTTTTCTATAATGTTGCATTATTTGTTCTAAAATTATGAATTATATAATCATATGGTAATATACTGTAATCTACCACAAATATTATAAACTATAAAATCGCTCTTTGTTACGTCACTCTGGGTTTACTTTAAGATTTAGAAACATTTTACTTTATCACCATTTAAATGTACTTATTAAAATGTCTAAACCCGTAATGTTTCATCGAAAATCGTACGACAATCATTAATGACCAATAGAAAAATTAGTTCACGAGCCGTAACCAAGACAACAACAAAATTTCTTGGACATTTTTTGTAGGTAGACCAACCTAACTGTGACGGGTTTGGTCGTTACGATTTTCTTGCCGAATCTGCATTCGAGCATTAATTCATATCCGGAAATTATTTTTCATGCATTCCAACAACGTCCTAATTTGCCCTCGCGTCCCGCTCGGGCAAATTAATACGATGTTGTTGGAACGCACTCAAAAAAATTTCCGGAAAGAATTAATGCTCTTATGAGGTTATATGTGAAAATTTCCAAATTAATATAAGATTAATTTATATATTTA
The DNA here is from genome assembly GCA_940337035.1 of Agriotes lineatus. NCBI lineage: Eukaryota > Metazoa > Arthropoda > Insecta > Coleoptera > Elateridae > Agriotes > Agriotes lineatus. Next base: position 79,997,868 of record OW679194.1, on the reverse strand, counting down.
ATTGTGCTGCTCGTTTAACCAATCACTACAACGTATTCAAATTTAATGGAAAGCTTTCTGCTATGTCTGATGTGTATTACAGTGGAATTAACGAGTTTAGTAATATTTGAACATGGTGTGCGTTTTCCAAAGATTACTATAGACTTGACAATGATTTTCAAGCCTAAATGTAAACCTCTTATTCCACCTCCCATTATTTCATCAATAGAATTAGTATTACTATCATTCTCTGTTTCTGATTTTTCTAATGAAATAATAAATGGAGGAATATTTCCAACAGAAAGGTTTTGTATTTTTTTATTCCAATGATCCAAATTTAATTTTTAGCAATGATAAAAATTTTGCTACATCTCTTAAGTATATGTTGACATTATTAATCAACTATTTTTGCATTTGACTTTGCTTGCAAAAAATAGAAGAGGGTTATTCAATTGCATCGAATAATACGGTGCATTGTCCATAACCACCATACATTTAGATTGTAGCTTACGGAAAGCAGAATAAGTTGGTGAATCGCCTAATTTCGGAAAATTTCCGAGTTCATTGTTTTATGATAAGCTTTGTCGTTGTTACGACTGTTACGGGAATCAAGTAACATTTCACACCCTTTCAAAAAAGCCGAAACAAGTCTCAGCATATAAATCTGCAAATCGTTTCTCCTCAGTTTTAATGTTGGATGAATTGCTTTTAAATCGTATTCGTGTACCCATTGACGAACCGTGGATCCATTTTGAGAGATCCATGTTTAGGCGCTGAAATTCGAATTTCACCACCGGTAATGTTATTTTATTTAAAAATTGAAGTAGTTCGCGTTACCCAGTGTTTCCTTTTATTGTTTTAGTATAATTAGCAACTTTAAGATATGTTTACCTCTAGTCTCTTTGGATTTTTAAAATTGTTTAGTGCCGCAGCGTTTACTTGTGAGGAAAGTTCTGAGTAAAGCCCTTTACAGATTTTTTTAACATTATTCAGTATTTGCGCAAATTGAAAGCTCATTCTTTTTGACAGCTCCCACTTGTAGTTTAAAATATGTGGGTTAAAACGTATAGGCAGACACATTTTTAATTTTTGTAAGTTGTTTATTGCTCATTACACCTTATTAAAGTGCCGCGAAATGCTTATCGAGTAATGAACTTCAACCATTATAAAATAAGTTTGACACATGAACAAATTCGCCAGAGTTTAGTGGCAGCTTTTGACGACCATATGTTTTAGTCCTTCATTACGTAGCGAAAGTTGCCGGTTCCGTGGATTTACACGTGGATGGTGTACAGTGAAATCTCCCATAAGCGGACACGCACGGTGCCAACGTTTTTGTCCGCTTATTAGAGGCGTCCGCTTAAGGGAAAAATCCATTTTTATGTTTAAAAAAGTTGTATTATGCAAAGGTATACGCGCTAACAATACAGATAGGAATAATAAAATAATTGGAACAAAGTTATGTAATAGTTGTTACAAAATCTAAAATACTCGCTTGACGTTAAGGTTTTTTCTGACTGCTTATTATATTTTCCGCATGTATTTCTAAATATTTTGACAATTGAATACGTACTTTCTTTACCAACACATTAAAAATTTTCACTGTTAATGCTTTCCTGTAGGGCTTGATTACATTCTCATACATTTTTAAATCGTCATCGTTTTCTAATTCTGTCAACTGCACATCAATGGCAGCTGATTTACCTGAAATTTCGGTTACATCATCTTCCAGGGTTTTTTCTTTGTCAATGTTTACAAATACGTCAGGGTCGACGTCTTCGATTTCTGGGATATTCCTATACAGTCCAGCCATTACCGATAAGGATAAATCGTCCTCTGGTTCGAATTGATTACAGTGGCGTAACTTGATACCCGCAGACTCCGCGGATGCGGGGGGCCCTGAGCCTAGTTTTCTTATTCTTTCATTCCATAAAAGCAAGCAGGAACAATTTTTCCTATTTTTATTTTTATCATAATGGGCTGCCCACGCAAAAGGTAAAGTAGTTTTGAATTGCAGGCCTCTAAAATCAAGGGACATGGATTGTTTTGTAATAATATCGTGCATAGGTCAATGAAAGTGTCGAATTTCCTGCGGTCATAACGCTGATTTGAGTTGAATTAATACCGCCCGTATTGCAAAAGAATTCTATAATTTAACAACATGATCATTAAATGTTGAATTTATGGATTGTTTTGACGCCTCACGACATTAGCTGGGCCTGCATTTTGAAGTGTCCGTACAAGAGAGATTCATAGTCTAAAAATTGTCGAAAAATGGTGTCCGTGTCCGTTTAATAGAGACAAATTTATTAGTAAAGTTAATGCAAGCAAGTTGGTTCTCAACAAAATGTCCGTGTAAGAGAGGTGTCCACTTATTAGAGGTGTCCGGTATGGGAGATTTCACTGTACATGCAAAATTAACCCAGACCTAAACGACATCCAGGAGCTGTTTGTGTTGAAAATGCTAGTGCTACCGAAAATTTGCTTAGAAAATATTGGAATGTAACTGTTAGACAGATTAAACAAGGATTATCCCCAGTAGATAACATTTTACTAGCTGAGTACGAAAGACTAGCAAGTTAGATACCACATCTGTTAACCAATGCATAAAAACAAGTACGAGTAGATTGATGCAGATTTATGTTATAAAAATTCAATTCACGATGCAAGTATTTAATATTGTTCCGCATGATTAGTATTGGATCTATCAGTATGACCTCGAAATTAAACATTAGTGAGAAGTGTTTGGGGTTTTGAAAATGAGGCTATGTCAATAAACGTTATACGCGTAAAAATACAAACAAAGGAACGATTGCCGCTTTCATCAAACGCAGTGGCGCAGTTGCAGTAATTCCTCTTGATTTTCGTAAAACTGTAACTTCTGATAAGTATACAGCAGTTTTCTTTCAACAAGGCTTTATTGTGTAATGATCGCCAAATTTTTTTACACCGTGATAATGCAAATCTACACAAATCTGCAGCCCAGCTGGTCACTCACCTTCAATACACTGCAGATCTAGCCCCTAACGATTTCTTTTTGTTTCCAAATAATAAAAAACCTGTAAAGAGCTTTATTCATAACTTCCCTCGTAAGTTGACATTGTGACATTAAACAATTTTAAAAATCAAAGGAAACTAGGGGCAAAAATATCTTAACGTTCCTAATAATACTGAAACAATAAAAGAAAGCACTTGGTAATGCAAAGTACATCAATTATTAAATAAAAAACATTACCGGTGGTAGGAGTCTAAATTCAGCGCCTGCGAATGGTATTTCAACGCTCAACCATTTGTCGCACGCTGCCACATTGGACCGTTCGACCATTTATCATGTATTACTTTTATCTATTTCTAAGTTACAGCAAATATAAACAAAAATTTACTGTTACGGTTCTCAGCATATATATGTTGGATCCAAAATATGTTTTTTTCAAGGGTCAAAAATTGAGCTATGTGCAAAATATGACTTCAATTAAGTAATATTTCTTTAGTTAAGGCAAAAATAGAAAGTGTTATTTTTTAACGTGCTCACCCCGTATATATTTTACCCGCATTTTCTCGACTTCGTGCCACGAAAGCATATAATCTGTATGCAAAATATCGACTATCTCTAACCAATAGTTTTTGAGTTATACCGGCAACAGACAAACAGACGAAATTGAGAAAACCTGTTTTTCGTCGGAAGGTGGTGACTTTTTCGGAATTACAATACTTTCTTCGTCTTTTAGACCAGGGAAGCAAAATAACTTCAAAAATATTTATCTCGGAAACCATTGAATATTTCGATACAAAACCCTACTACATTTAATGAACAGATTCGATCTCAAATTCGTTAGAACCCCTCACCACACAAATATTTAACAACTACTAAATACGTATTTCGACAGCCAAGCTGTCATCATCGGTAGCTACGAAAAACTTACACAGCAAAATGACAACGATATACTCGTAACCAAATCACAAATGGAAGTGGGCGATGTCTACGCATTTTACATCTATTTATACTGTCTGACTCGGAGGGCGTGGCCGAGAGTCAATGAACTTGGCCGACGGTCAATGTAACTTCAACAAATCATACAAGACGGCGGACGGTATTGGTCCGCCGTCTTTGTTCAAAAGTTTATTATCTCGGTTCTTAAAAATGGCCAAGCTTTCAAAGGAATTTAGTTGCTTTGTTGAAGTTAACGCATTTACAATTTTTAGCTCATCCTCTTTTATACTATGACCCGTTTCGTAAATATGTTGGGCAATCCTCGATTTTTCAAATCTGTTGAATTTAAAATTAGCTAAATGCTCTTTAAACCTAGTACCAAAATTACGACGTGTTTGCCCAATATATTTAAAATCACAATGGAAACATTTAATTTCGTAAATTCCAGATCTCACTAAAGTCTTCAGTTTGTCTTTTGGATTTCCCAACAAATTTCTAATATTGTTGTTTGAACCATACACAACTGTATGGCCCGATTCTTTAAAAATGTTTGTTAGGCCCTTTGTAGCCGGGTGAAATGGAATTTTGACGTACTTGAGTCCTTCACTTCTAAGACTGACGAGAGTTGTGGAATTTGGAACGTGCAATTTTGTTTTTTGTTTCCTAATCAAATTATCGATAATTTTAGAAGAGAAACTATTGTACACAGCGATGCTTTTTATGGTCTAAAGTTCAGTGGTGTATCAATCTTTGTTTAAAGGAAAGGTTAACAGTCTATGCACTAAGAAATTTAGAGCAGTCATTTTGTGTTGAAAACAATGATTTGAATCCGCTAAAATGAATCTGTTTACATTGGTTTCTTTTCTATAAAAATCGAATTCCAACTTATCTTTATTTCTTAATACTAAGGTATCTAGAAATGGCAGTTGTCCTTTGTTTTCTATTTCATATGTGAATTTTATTCTAGGAAATTTGGAATTTAACTGATTCAAAAAATTATCAATACTACGTTTAGATAAATCAAAAACAGCAAAAATGTCGTCCATATACCTAAACCAAACCTTTGGGAAACACTCTGTGTTATTCTTAAATTCAGTTTCGAATTTTGACATAAAAAGGTAGGCAACGAAAGGAGAAAGGATGTTTCCCATTGCTGTTCCTTCGTGCTGTTCATAGAATTTTCCATCTATTTGAAAGCAATTCTGTGACATACAATGTGTAGTTCAAACAACAATATTAGAAATTTGTTAGGAAATCCAAAAGACAGACTGGGGACTTTAGAGAGATCTGGAATTTATGCAATTAGATGTTCCCATTGTGATTCTAAATATATTGGGCAAACACGTCGTAATTTTAGTACTAGGTTTTAAGAGCATTTAGCTCATTTTAGATTCAACAGATTCGAAAAATCGAGTATTGCCCAACATATTTACGAAACGGGTCATAGTATAAAAGAGGATGACCTAACAATTGTAAAGGCGTTAACTTCAACAAAGCAACTAAATTCCTTTGAAATCTTCGCCATTTTTAAGAACCGAGATAATAAATTTTGAACAAAGATGGCGGACCAATACCGTCCTCCGTTTTGTATGATTTGTTGAAGTTACATTTACCGTCGGCCAAGTTCATTGGCCCTCGGCCACGCCCTCCGGGTCAGACAGTATAAATAGATTTAAAATTCGCGGGAATCGCTCACTTCCATTTGTGATTTGGTCAGAGTATATCGTTGCCTTTTTGTTGTGTATGTTTTTCGTAGCTACCGATGATTTGTGTGGTGAGGGATTTTAACGAATTTGGGATATTTTCAAACCACAGGCTCCAGCAGTGTTTTAAACAGATTCGATAGTAGCTTCTGCTACAGATGATCGCTAAATGTGAATAAAATATTGCAATTAATAAGGCAGTTGTACACAGATCAACTTTGTTTAAAATTAAATAATATTTGAATACTTCCGAGTCTTTAATTTGTAACGTATAAAATTGGTTTTGCGTAATCAAGGCCGTCTTAGTAATTTGATTTTTGACTGTTCGTTAAACGTAGTATATTACACCTTTTTGGAGTGAAATTAAAATATTTATTAATAGTATATTACATAACAAGTCAGGAAAGTAATACTTTACAGGACTATGCGGCTGTTTGAAATATGAGGCCGTTAGGCCGAGTCAAATAACGACACTATCCAGTCGTAGTATGTATACTATTTTTTTAAACTATTTAAATTTCAGTAAAAAATCTCAAATAATTCCAAATGTTCAACTTTTCTGGTAAGATTTATATGACGTCCCCTACATATAAATGTAATTTCGGTTAGATGAGGATTGATAAAATAAGTTTTAATTGTGAAAAAATTTCAAAATAGAAACTTTTTGGTCTCGCAACTTCTTAGAGGCGCACATTTGCGTCTATCTGCCTAGTTGGACGAGAATGTTACACCCCCTCTCCCTTCCCCTAAGAGGTGTCCCATTTTTTTCAGAACACCCTGCATAGAAGAAACTAGGTATTATAAAAAGTACAATTTGTAAGCTTTCTAGGCCAACCTGCTTATGTAAAGTCGTGTTCAAAAATGTGTTGTACAGAGATAGTTGTAAGTTTACTGGTGGCTTAGTTTTTATTCAACAAAGGCTCACAGTGTATCATTAACTAGGTAGACCTAGATGTATACTTTCAAACTATTTGTGTATACAACACTATTTTTTAACTTTGTGAACTTAAATCATATTCACAAGGTACAACTTCTGTACAAAACTGCACCTGTATAATTTCCTTCATTCGGTACAAAATCGTTTAAAACAATAATTTCTGATTGAAGAAATGATTTTGCTTTGTTCATTACTGGTAAAATATTTTATAAAAGTTGATATACCTGTATTCGTACAAATTTTAAGAAAATTTTATAATTTAATGCTTATCAAAAGTAAACAAAGATACATTATGATCTTTCAAGAAAAAGATTTGAATTAGTGAGAGGATAACTTGTACGTGTGTAGAATGCCATTCCATACTCAAATTTTACTGTTGTTACCATTTCGTATTATGGAAATCACAGTTAAGTTTATTTTCTATAATTTCCATGCATATTTAATATATCGGATAGATCATTTTATGCGAAACTTAAACCCAAGATATCCTACATACCCAACAAGTGAAAAATTACTTTAATTAATGTTGACATGTAACAATCCTATCCCTAAAGATAACGAAAGTGCTTTATTTTACCTTTCAGAGTTTTTTTAATAACTAAAGATTATTATTACACTTGAGATGGGTAAAATATAATTCAAATCTTTGCTTAAACGAATAATTTAATTGTCCTGTTTTTTATGTTAAATTTAATTGCAACAGAAGTTTTATATTTCACACAAAACAAACAAATTTCAAAGTAATGCCTTGAATAATTATTAACGTGTTTTTGACTATTAAATTAATAAACGAATCAAACTGAACAATAATGCATGCTCAAGAAAGGCAGTACATTATTATTAATTTGTTCTATAAAAATGGAAACATAAATAAAACCATTGCTTCAAAAATCTCTTTAACAACAATTTTACAAACTTACCGTGTAATCCTACAATTATTTACAGACTTTTCTAGAACTATAACAGCTCGGTTTAATATTCAGAGGATTAAAAGCACCAAATAGAATAGTACATATACCCACAAAGCTAACACAGAGAATAACCTTAACATAAACCTTGACATGTGTTTCCTATTTTCCGGTTGGATATAATCGTACAGTATAAAAGCTAATAGCTATACAGTTTTAAAAACAATATTCATTATTGACATGAGTTATAAAGGACCACCAATGTGTGCGTAAAATTAAAGTATATGCATTAAATAAGTACCTAATGAACAATATTTTTTAGCAACCACAAAAAAATATGCATTTTAATAATTAGTCAATCTACTTGACTGATTTTTATATTGATATTATTTCAATCTACAAGACCATTTTTTAATTTTTAAAGCGAAGTAATTTGTAAAAGTACGTTTATATTCTATTAAAATAACTACGGAACATAACTACAATTTTAACGATTATTTTACAAATAAAACTAACCAGCTAATTTATTTTGAATAGTAACCATATTCTGATATACCTAGTAATTTCTACAACTAGTTTTGAAAGTCATACTTTTTTCATGAATTTGCAGTTTGATAACGAGGGCGAAACCCGAGTTAATCAATCAAATAAAATTTAGTTGAAAAGGACTTCGGAATTGACAACTGTTAAATTGACATTTCAATAAAATAATTTACTTTTTTCAAGATTTTTCCGTTAAAAAAGTTCAACTTTCAATACGATTTCCATTAACAAAATACGACTTTTACGATCACTATGCAAAAATAGTAAATTTTTGCATAGGGATCGTGAAAGTCGTCTTTTTTTAAAGCAAAAATCGTGAAAAAAGTACACTTTTTTAAACTATTTTATTGAAATGTCAATTTGACAGTTGTCAATTCCGAAGTACAACAGTAATTTGTACAACTAGTTTTGAAAGTCATACTTTTTTTATGAAGCCCGAGGTAATCAAGCCAATGAATGAAAAAAATAACTTTCAAAACGTGTTGTACAAGTAGTTTTTTTTTGCATAGTGATCTCTTGGTCGAAATTTAGTCGAAAAGTACTACGGAATTGACAACTGTCAAATTGACATTTCTGTAAAATAGTTAAAAAAGTGTACTTATTTTCACGATTTCTGCTTTAAAAAAGTGGACTTTCAATACGATTTTTCATTAAAAAAGACGATTTTCACGATCACTATGCAAAAAATAGTATATTGTATGTTAAGAGCTGAAAGCGCATTCTTGCCGCTTGCGCATGAATATTGCTGGTTGAGACGAAGTCGAAACCAGCAATCATGCAAAAGCGGCAAGCGCACTTTTAACTCCAAACATACATACTATTTTTTCGACGACTGAGCATATTATTAAAGGAAAATATCAAATTTCATTTTATCGCAAAAATTAATTGACAATCAAGTTAACATTACTCGCGCAGTCTATGACATGTGACGCGATTATTTCCACGAATGAAGGGCGTTGTCAAGGAAACATTCGGATGTGGCTACCTATTTTTTCACGCTGAAACCCAAAACGCTCGGCTAGCGGCAAAGTGATGAAAACGCACGCTCAGCGGCAAATGTCAACTTTCTGTTGTCAAATGACAGTGAGAAAAATCTACTTTCGATGTCAGTCGTTGAAAAATAAATTAGTTTAAGAGTTCGTCAAATAAATTTCGTCCAGCATCGTGGAACAACCAGCTCTAACTTTGGTATTTTACCTTTATGCTGAATGTATATAAATTTTTAATTATTTTTACAACAATAGACTACCATGAAAACTTATAGATGAAGATTTGGATTGTTGATATTTTCGTATAAATAAAATGTCAATAGGTTGGAAAGTTAATTTTTATAAACTACCAACTTCACAATTTCTAGGTATTTATTTTAATTTTATTTATACTTTTGTGAAGCTATTGATATTTAACTATATAAATATTACATGACAACAAAGTTTTATAATTATTGCGCAACATTTTACAGTATTGGAAAAAAATAAATGTTGCTTAAAAAGTTCATAACACTAAAGTCTACACATTACCCTTTTGCTGTGACGTAACAATTTTCTCTCTTTATGTAACTATAAGGAACAAAAAATTTGCAGATTTTGGTCAGGTCCGCTTTAAGTACGGCTTGTTTTATAATACTGTCAATGTGACATTTGTTCAAAATGACAGTAAAATAACGCGCATTAACAAGCAAGCGAGCATGCCTAAAATCTTATTTTAAGCGTTTGGGACTTCTTCGAAGAGAAGAAACTAGTGATGGGCATAACCGGACAATTCATAACCGAATTATTTGCATTCGAATGATATTAATAACCGAATGATTATTTGAATAATCATTCGAATAAATTTTGGCTCTCGATTCGTTTCGATTAAGTCATGCGGTTTGCATATTTGAGTTCTCTCGATGCCACAGCGCGGACCGGGATTGCCGGGCTTTGATTGATCGCCAACTTCGTGTCCTTCTTGAATCACGTTTGAATTTGAACCGATGATTCTTATTAGTTTTAATTTTATTGTAATCTTTTTTTTTACTTATTTAAGTGCACTTGTTGCATATTAGCACCAATAAATTTCTATCTATAGATGAACAGACAAGATTTACCCTGTTTTGGTGTTAAGAAATCATCCTATTCAGAAACTACTTAAGCTGAATTGTATGAAACAATAAATAAGTAGTTATACTTATTTGTTATTTTGAATTTCGTCGTCTTTTAATACTTGTTGGAGTCGCTGCTTATATTATTTTCTTACAAAGCTGCTGCAGTTTGTGTTGATGTACTTCAAAAGATCTATGCAAATTTATTTTTGTTATAACCTATATTTTGTTTTCAATTGTATTATGTTCATATTATTTTTGGAATGTTACTTAATTTTAAGTTGCAATTAGATGTTGACAGTAGGTACGTGTCAGAGCTAGTCTGGGTGTAAACAAAAGCAGGTATTAGATCTATTGAACAATCATTTTACTTATTGCCTACAGAATTACCTACATAAAGGAAAACGAGGCATTGACCAAGCATTGCCCGGCGCACCACGGACCAATCAGAGTCTGGCATTCACGGACTGCGCTGTAGCATCGAGCGAACTCAAATATGCAGCCGGTTTGCCGGTTGGCGGTTCACCGTCATCTGCATCAACATCGGTTCACCGTCATCTGCATCGACATCGGTTCACCGTCATCGGCATCGACATCGTAACTTGCAGATAGCAGAGGAACCAAAACATAATATGTACGGTCGGCGCCTTAGAAATCGGGACACGTAATATGTTCTTCTAGTCTTTGGAGTATTCTTGCTCCGGTTACTTCATTAATGTGAGATGGCATTTCATAATTGACAAACAATAAACAATCTGACGTAATAATTAAAACCATAATAACTGTAAAAACCCAGTTTATACACTTAAAAAATACACGCAAAATATACCATAATAGTGTGTAGTGCCCGATTTCTAAGGCGCCGACCGTACATTATGTGTTATGTATTGGAAATTAAGATGTATTTATTAAGAAGTGTAGAAAGAAAGAAATATGCCGGACTGCTTGCTAATCGCAATAAGAACAGGGGTAAAAGTTTATCTTTATCGATCCGGCGGGTTAAAGGCGCCGCCTCTTGTATTGAATCTTTGGAGATGTAAGCAAATAAAAAATTGTTTTATAGCTTGATGCGTTTGCAGTTTTTAGGCGTTCAGGTTTCAGGTCCCCAGAATTTGATGATTTGATATTTTTTATGATAGGAGGTAGATACGCGATAACCAAATGGTGTTTTCAGTACAGCATGCTTTGTTTATGAGTTATGACGTATTTATATTTACAGAATTTTGAGCACTGTGTAGGTCTCTGAGATATGGCACGTAGTACCTTTCAATAGATGTTTTATATTCAAAGCGTAGTATGTATCAGCATGAGGTTATTTTTCATTCGAATACTTGGAACGAAAACCGAGTTACATAGGTTATTTCAATAACCGGATAACCGGTTATTTTTTATTCGAATAAGCCCATCACTAGAAGAAACGTCGGATTACATAGGTTAAGAATGTCTTGGCTTGAATAATGTGCTTAAATGAGCATCCCTTACATTAAAGGTTAGGTATATATCAAATTCCTTCTAAAGTCTACTGTCTGCGATCTAAATGATCTTTTTGAGTTTCAATGCAATATACGACATACGTTTTAAAAGCTGTTTTGTTATTTCTGACGTCACAGAAAAAGGGTAATGTGTAGACTTTACGTTAGTATTTCATGAAGGCAAATTAGTCTCACCCTGAAAGTTGCAGAGGGCATTATACAATACCAATTAATTCAATGACAACGAAATTTTCGTTTTTGCTGTCAATTGAAGATCATCGGCATTTATTCCAAAATATGTAAAATCATTTTATCGTCGCTATCGAAGACTCCTTGCAAAAGAAAATATAATATTCAAAACTATTTACTTGGAATGGAAGCAGCATGTGCTAACCAGTATCAGCCAGGGGGTGTAATGACCGGACTACCTGTCTTGGTTGGGACCGGAAGTACAATTTAAGGCTTATCGCCTAGGTACCGGCTAGGGTAACTACTACCTAAATATTTGCAAGAATTCAATGTTGCTTATTTCATGACGGATATTTGCAATTAGCTAAAGTAAACGCCTCAGTTGCCAAGTAGCATTTGCGTTGTTCGCTCTACGTAGTTGTCTGCCTATACAATGGAGAAGTTTTTGATAAAGCAGGAAAAATCGACTAGTGCCGGAGATGGAAGGCCGCTTCAAAACCCATCATGTTCAAACCTCGATAAAATAAATGGTATGTTATACATTGTAATTTATATTGCCATTTTTGATATGTCAATCTAAAATATTGTATTCTAGTTATTTATTTATTTAGAATAATTCAATGTAATTTTAATCACAAACTACATAACTTTATGCTGGGATTAACTAAACTTAATTTTACCAATATTGTATTTTAGAAATTATTATTAGTTATTTCATTAATTACAAGAATTTTTTAATTGCAGATATTGACACAAAAAGAAAATCCACAAGGAAATTTTTGCATAAGTGATCTTATCAGTTTAGGTGGATAGATTACAATCTTCAGGCGGATAGAGTATTTTGTAGGACATGCTTAGAGGCAGCAAAAACAGAAAAACTTAATTCGAGGCCGCTACTGGGTCCAACAAAAATGCCTACAAAAGTTTTTTTATTATACCTGCATCAGAATCGCCATTTAAAGCACGCCTGAGCGTGCGAATACAGGCGATTAAAGCTCGCCGAGCTTTAAAGGTTGTCAAGGAAACGACTGAATGCAACAACGGACATGGACGCGACAACAACGTAAATAATTCTCGTAACTATAGTAGCAATATTATTATGCCCTCTCGATTAATCACGACAAAAATTATTTCTAAGTTTTTAGTGCGTAATTTATTTCCAGTATTGAAGGTATAATAAAAAATAGCGTAAAGTATTTGTGGATAACTGGTCTTTAAAACACTTGCTCTATTTCGAAAACGCGAGCGTGTTTTAAATACCTTGTTATCCACTCATACTTTAATATACTATTGTGTTAATGGTTTTTCTTCGTGGAATAAAGCAATAGAGCGGTTTAAAGATCATGAACGTTCAAATTTTCATTTCCAAGCAGTTGGTATTGTGGTGTATAGTGAACGTGGTGTTAATGTCTTGGCTAGTCTTAATACCGAAAAAGAAAGTCAAATGAAACAAGCTAGAGTTGCTTTGCTCACGTTTATTACTACTTTAAAATATTTAGCAACGGAGGGTCTTGCCATTAGAGGCCACTCCGATGAAAATTCGAATTATTTCAGGCTTTTAAAGACAAGATCTGAAGATGTACCGGAGTTGCGCTTAAGGTTACAAAGAAATCAATACAAGTGGATTTATATACTCTTTATTTATTTCTTTAAAAACCTGAAGTTTCCGAAATGTGTAGTATAAGGCACCCGATTTAAATTGTATAACTCGCCGCCCCTGGGATAGTGCATCTACTTTTCGGCCCTTTTCCACCCCTCCCTCCCCCCTAGGCTACTTCTACAGTCTTTATTGCTTATTTGGACCAGTTCCACTATTAAAATAAAGAAATAGTTGTTATACAAGGGCACAGCAGTCTGTAGCAGTACAGTTTGTACAATTTCCTTTAAATGGTGCCCAAGGAAGCAAGTCCGATCGGGGACGAAGTGTTGATAATTATCTACAAAATAGAGCCGTTTCTAATAAGACTGAAACAGTCAAACGAAACACTTAGTAATGTAAATTTTGCAGAGTAGGTACAAAGATATTGCAGTAGATAAGAATTTACGCACGCTCCCAGAGAAAGTCTGATTTATAGTCAGACGCCTTAATCATCATTTTATTATAAAAAGGTAGCCCGATCGTGGACTAAGGTAGTTCAAACGGTGACGATCCACCATGATGGATGCAGATTCGCTTGATTTTATATTCAGGCTGTTACAGAAGTAGATGCTTTAATACAGGGATTTCATTAATTCCCATTTCCCACGTGACTAAATTTAAATTTGCAGCTATAAATTTGTTTTTCGAAGTTTGGTGGTATTGGTAATATCCCTAAACAAACTGACAAATCTTGACCAGCCGCGACATAGACGTTCGTCACATCTAACCTCTAAACTTTCGTTTCGTTTTACTGTTTAGAAGTTATTGGATTGTATTTGTTGAGTCGACAGTTCTTTTCAGAACTCTGAAATTACCTGGATATTTGGGTGTAAATAAATTGTAAAGTTGAGATATTTATTAGTACATATAACCTAAAATAACAGTTTCCAAATTTGTTAGTAATTAAAATTCATATTATTAATATAGCAATATAGCAATAAATTATTAGAAAATATTATTATATATTTTGTGCAGAACTGACCTAAGAAGAATGGTTTTTACACCGGAGCAGGATGCTTTCATTTTGATGGCACACTTTCGTAGTGGTACAAGAAATGCCGATGGAAGTTAGAGCTATTCATTGCAGTCCTGCATTGAGAAATTTATGGAGGCTTTTCCAGCAGCAAACATTGCTTACGATACCTTTAGGGACCACAAACAGGTGATTGTTCAACGGTTCCAAGAGAAAAAACTGCCTTTGTAAGGGGAAATCAACAGGCAGACCAACTGTTTTAACAGAAGTGGTTGCGGAAATTCAGAGACGAATAGAACAAAGCCCTAAGAAATCCGTTCCACAATTATCTGCTCAAGTTTTACGTGAGCAACCAAGCGGAAAAACGACAAGTCCCAATAACACACAAGATCTACATGAGCAGCCAACCGTAACGACTCCTCGGTATATAACCAGGAGCAAAAGGCGCCAACATCAGTCTTTAGTAAACTTCTGAAGAAGCTGACAGCATGAGCAGAGAAACGTCAAGTTCAAGTCGACGACCACAGCATTATCCGGAAACACTAACCTTTAATAAAAAAGTTGTTCTATTTAATTCTCTAGTGGTTGAAAATTAAAGCACCTATTTCTGTGACACCCTGTATAGCGTCTCCAAGGATTGATTTTACAAGAACAATTGTCTCTTCAGGTGAATTGCCTTATCCGTCCATAGATAAATGTTGTTACGAAAAGTTGCTGAAAATGTAAAGTTATGGCACACTACAAAATTTCAGAAATATTATCTTACTTTTATGAAACTGTAACATCAATTCTGAGACACGTTGTATATGATTATATACAGGGAATTCCAAAATGCACACTATAACCCTGGGATATTTTTCCACTAAAACTTGAATGACGTAGTTGGCGTCCTTCTGCTACATAGTCATCTAGCCAACGCACGAATTCATTCATCACCTTACCAAGCATCTCCAATGGAATCGCTTTAATTTTGTTTGAGATCTTCAAGATTACGAGGTCTATTGTTATAACACGACTTTTGATATATTCCCACAGAAAAAGTCTGACACTGTTAAGTCAAGAACGAACGTTGGGTATGAACAATTGATGTACACAAATAATGCGTAACACAAGAAACACGCTGCTGCACCGTGTATTTGTTCATGGGGAAAAATTAAATGCTGGGTATTTTATTCCTACTGCAGGTGCTATTTTCCCAATATTTTGTCCAAATGCATGATTAGAAAATAAATGTTTGATAAAAAATACTAAACGCTCGATAAGTGCATCGAGGACTCGGTATAAAATTTATATGAATCCTAAGAAAATAAATGGTCCATAAGACGCTCGGTACAAAATAATGATGCTCGGTATAAAATTCAAAGCCGTGGGCAAATAATAATAGACAAAACGTACGATAATTACAATCAATGCTGGGTACACGGTACAAGTATATCATGCACACGATTTAAGGTAGTACCACGATGAAAATACAATCATTAATCAGGAGATGGCCGGGCGAGGTTATCTGAAATTCAAAAAACGCATATCTACGCAAAGAAAATACATGATTTACTTATCTATTAAACTAAAAGAGCCCTTTTACATTTAGCTGGTTGACCACGACGTCTTTTCATTCCAATTAGAATAGTTTTTTGCTTCTGGAGGTGATGCGGTCAATTTTAGTCGAATTGTGATTGTTGTTTCTTCTGTTGTTACATTTGTCATATACTTTGTTTTTGTATTGTTCATTTCTAGTCCTATTTTTCACAATTCTTCTTGTAGTTATTCAAGCATCTCTGTGAGTTCTTCTTCCTCCTTTGCAAATAGTGCAATATCATCAGCAAATCTGAGGTTCTGTAGGTGTTTGCCTTGAATGTTCATTCCTTTTCCTGCCCAATTTAGATCTTTCAAGACATCCTCAAGGACCAAGGTGAATAATTTTGGCGAGCTGATATCACCTTGTTTAACACCTCTTTCAGTATTGATTTTATTCGTGGTTTCGTGAGCTATTACCGTCATTGATGATTTTGTTGTAGATGGGTCTATTCTAGCGTTTCTCATTGATCTAATTATTGGCCAGTTTTCTATCGATCTAAAGTCAATAAGTGCCATCCATATCGGTATACTATATTTCGACGTTTTTTCTATTACTATCTTACCGTATGGAGATGGATGCAAAATCCGGCTTGTTTTTGGCTAATATATTGTAATGGTTTACTACCCACAGCAATTCTGCATGCCTAACTAACGCGGAAATGGAAGAATTTCAAATTGAGCGCAGAATCAATATTTTATTTATGCAAGCAAGTCAGTATTTTTACACTAATAAATGCACCTGAGATAAGTAGCAGTAATTATAATTTGAGTGAGAAAGGTTAGCATTAGATAAGGCAGCATTAGAAGGGTTACGTTCAGCGTTTGATTAATAATTAATGTTTGGAATGGCAAACGCAGCTTAATTTATGTAGCCGACAGATTTGAGTTTGGTGAAATCAATACAATGATACGGAATGGATTTTAATGTAATACAGA
The DNA here is from genome assembly GCA_940337035.1 of Agriotes lineatus. Taxonomy (NCBI): domain Eukaryota; kingdom Metazoa; phylum Arthropoda; class Insecta; order Coleoptera; family Elateridae; genus Agriotes; species Agriotes lineatus. The sequence goes on along the minus strand of OW679194.1, from coordinate 79,980,997 downwards.
AATGGTTTGTGAAGTATTATGATTAAAAAATTGTATCACCAGCAAATGACAACATAACTGAAAAGTAAAGAAACTGTGCAAAGCAGTACGAGAAAGTAAAAATTGCAAAGAGCAATAAATTAGGCTACCTATCAAAGAACATAGACATCGCGCAGTGCTAAAATAAACATGTAAAACAGTGCATTTAAAACTGAAGTGATTAAAAAGCAGAGATTCAAAGTGTAAAAGTGGCAATTCCCAAGAAAAGACAATTTAGTATTCAAGCAAAAACAGTATGTCAAAACTATAGTTCATAAGTAAAACAATGATATAAAAACCCTTTTCTTAAAAACAATTGTAAATCTAGGTTACTAAGATACGAAATAGGCAATTGTTGAATATGGAAAACAAACTTGCAACTTTTATGTTGGGTGCAAGAAGTGCTCCCAGTTTTGGTGTAAAATTTGTTATAGTATCAAACTGTTCTAGTGACACCGGAGGGTACGAGAGTGCCACTTACTTTATCATGTCCGGGAAACGCCAACACTTGCCCTGGAATTTTCGAAAACATGCTAATAGCTACTGCTTAATACGCTCAGGGAGATGGGCGTAGTCCTAGGTCCTACCATAAGGACAAGCCTGACGACATATACAGAGTATTACAAAATTATAGGGTGTTACGGGTTTCGAGATTTGGGTCCCACGTTTGACAGAAGCCCCAAAAGCCAAACGGGGTAGAATATGTATGGAGCCTTGCGATTCCCCGGCACTGGTGACAGAGCGTCCTGACCTACCTTTGACGCTTACAACTTTTTTCAGGCTCCACCTCACATCGATCTTACAGTGCGGACAACTCAGCCTGAAAATATGCATGCAACAGGCGCAAGGAAAACACAAGGAAACATATAACAAACCGATTTATTGGTCTGACCATCACATATGGTCCAAAAATACACGAACACATAATCACGAGCGTTAATTAGCGTATTACTATTAAATCTGGCCCAAAATGGAATCACTAGCGATAATTTAGTGCGTGAAACATGATAGCGGTCATTAAACAGTACACAGAATATAATTATGGACGTTAATTAGCGTACAAATACAAGGGATGAGTATTGCTATTAAACCTGGCACAAAATGGGGTCACTAGCGTTAATTTAGTGCGTGAGACATGATAGCGGCCATTAAACATTACACAGAATATAATTATTGACGTTAGCGTACAAAATGCAAGTATGTATTAAATACGCATAGCACCGATATAACGGCTAACATCTAAAATACACGCTACCTTTAGTATCACCTGGCTCTCAACTTGTTGGCAGGATTCCGCTTCACAGTTCGGCATGTCGCAAGACTACAACTGCAATAATTACTGATGACGCATACTCCAGAATACCTTCGCAGGATACGATGCGACGGGACTCGCATGGAAATGAAACAGGGTGACCTTTTGCACGTCCTCGTTTGATATGATGCCACCTACACAATAGTGAACACTTGCCTACACGACACACGAGATTATGGGGGCGTTGGTCACCAAAGCGACGCATCACAAAATCACACATAACTGCACGCCTCAACGGCTCGAAAAGCTCTATTCGAAAACATGCCACATGAAAGAACTCACTCGGCAAGAGGCCGCTTAGCCTCCCACGACCCAACGCCGCGGGGGCAGCGAAAAGCCACACTCTAAAACCCGCTAGCAGTAACTGCACAAGGTCGGTTCGAGACCAACTGCCAACAACTAACTCCAACCACTAACTGACTCCACAGAATCACGCCACGTCGTCGAAAAAGGAAAGAAACTGGAGGGGCGTCGGCAACGCAGACACAAGGACTGCGACGGAGCGAAAAACTTCCAAAAACCTCTCTTTTGCTGCCACAGACTGGCGTTTCAAATTCACTGCAGAAAATACGCTAACAGCCAAGCTCGCGAGAACTGCGAGGCGGCAACAAACACAGGTGTTCAGCCAGACGGCCCAAGGCCAGAGCGCAACTGTGCGACGGTCTGTATAAAACTTGAAAAATATGACAAGAAAGCTATATACAAGCGTGATCGTAATCTTAGAACAAACATAGGCAATTAACTCGTACATACGTAAAATTTGAAAATGTCCTGACAAATTATTAATAATAAAGTTATTTGTATAGGCCAAAAAGTGTTTTCCATATTCACCAGTGTGCAGGGCATCTTTGAGTATAATTTTCATAGTGATAACAGTTCCCAGTGAAGAGGGATAGCCAGCTGCAAGATTTGCCCAAGTGCGACCAACTTCGGAGCCCCTTTTCGACTACTTGGAGGTATCGGCCAGCAAGAATTTGGTGTGGTACGTATGGAGAAGAGCCTCCTGAATTCCCATCCCATCCCATAGTCGAATCCTCTTCTACCGGTAATCCAGTGTAGAGGTAAATAGTTTATAGTTCACTCTTGAGTTCACACTTTAGTTCACATGTTTTAAATTAAGGTTAAACTTCGCTTTTTACTACTTTACGCCATTGTTTTCTGTCCATTGCTACTGTTACCGCTTCATTCCAACTAATCCCCTTCCTAGTCAAGATCTTGTTGATTTCTTTTTTCCAACTATTTGGTGGTCTACCTTTTCTTCTTCTCCCGTCCGTTCCCATTTTTAATACAGTGAGCGGTAATCTGTCAGTCTCCATTCTGAGTACGTGCCCTAACCATCTCAGTTGTTGCTCTTCTAAAATTTTGTTTAGTTCTTTAACTTGTAATCTTTGTCTTATATTACTGTTTCTTATTTTGTCTTTTATTCTAACTCCTAAAACTCTTCGCAAGTATCGCATTTCCATTACTTGTATTTTCTTCTTTTGTTTTTCCGTTAGTGCCCAGGATTCGCAACCGTATAGTAAAGTTGGCGTAAATATTGTTCTGAAAATAGTTAGTTTTGTTTTTCTCGAAATCTCCTTTTTACGTATGAATTTTTTATTTAGTTGATACAATAGTCTGTTTGTTGTTGTGATCCTGTTGTTGATTTCTGTGTCCATTCCTCCGGTTTCACTTATTGTGTGGCCCAAATATCTGAATGTTTTTACTTGTTCCAGGTCTAAATCATCTATCCTTAATTTTACTGTTCTCCTTTTCTTACTCACTACCATCGCTTTTGTTTTTCCAGTATTTATCTTCATGTTATTTTTACTCAGTTCCTTATTCCAAATATTTAGATTGTGCTGTAGGGTTTTGGCATCCTTCGCTATAAGTACAAGGTCATCAGCATAAGCTAAAAAGTTTATTATTACCGGTTGTAGTTGTAGATACCCGCAACAATTAGGCACGAGTTGGTTTGTTATGTCTCTTATAATTTTGTTCATCATTATAATAAATAAATACGGACTTAGTGACCCACCTTGTCTCACTCCGGCAGTTGTAATAAATTCTTCAGACGTCTGGTTGTTTATTCTTACTACCTGAATTCCTGGGTGCAGAAATTTGGAGCAAGCAGCCATTACCAAGTCCGTAATTGCCGTGGCGTTTCTTCATTGTGCGAGCCAGCATCGGAGCACCACTTCCAAAGATAAAATTCACAGGGAAGCTGTTGCAGCAGGTTTCATCAAGATTAGACTGTCTACGAGGTGTAGCACCAGGCCCCAGTTCCTAGAAGCTTTCCAGAAATTTTTAATCGGCATGGCGTCCTTCCATTTTGCGATTTGGACCAAAGATTTCGACCGTTTTTGCTGGAAATAAAACAAAAGCAGATCAGAGCGTCGGTTTGCCTCACTGAAACAAAACCAGGTTAGCCGGAAATTACGTCACATCAATTACATTGTGTTAACGTGATGTTAGTTTTGCCATTTTTGGTGTTTGAAGTCAAATTACGGAAAATTTTATAAGTGCGGATCATCTTTGTGTTTATAGTCAATTTGAGATTAGAGTTGTCACAAACGAATTTAAGCAATTGCCATACTAGGGAATTTGTCATACACAAAAGTATTTGTAATATAAGCTGTTGAACTTACCCTTGAGACTAGAGTTATTTCATGCTAGACCAGAGCTTTGCTTTAATTAATTGCAAATAAATAAAATACATATACGTAATAAACCATTTATTTAACTAATAATTATTACAACATCATTTTATACCGGGTGGCCATAAATATCTGATATCACATCACCTTTGGAATCAACACCGCTTTATTAAAGTGATGAATCCAACTAAACTAAATGTCATTAATGTCATCACAACTAAAATTCCTATCTGTCAAAAATTATTACAGATTGCAATAAGTAATGGAGTTAGAACTGGAGATTTTTATAATCGAGTCGTAGGCTAAACTGCAGAATCCAGGGCACATTCCCCTTCCCTTATTGCATTTTATTACATTACATAGGTACCAATACTTATCGTAATTGAAATATAATGCTAACCAACATTTATAAGTAGCTAATTCCATGGCTACCGGGATCTCAGATATTTATGGCCACCCGGTATTTATAAATTGTGGTGAGTTGACCTATTTATTATTTATATTTTTACTAAAGCCTTATATAACTAAGAGTATCCTTAACAATATGTCGAACTTATACTCTAGTCTGTTCGTTATAATTCTTATGAATACCTTGTAAACTTGGGGTAGATGACTGATTGATCGGTAGTTTTCGAAGTTAGTTGGGCCACTCTTCTTGTATATGTATGAGAACTACTATTGCATTTTCCCAGCCTTTTGGGATCTACTCAATCCATAAGCATTTATTAAATAACTGTACTAGTTCTTATTTGGTTTTCATGTCGGTCTCTTTCAACATTTCTGGCAGAATGTTCTCGTCGCCGGCTGCTCTGTTATTTTTCATTTGTGTTAACATTTTTTCCAATTCCTCTTTATTTATATCTGATAGTCTCTCTGAATTGACGTTAATTATTTTGTTATTCGTATTCGTATTCTCAATGTTCACAATTTCGTTATATGTCTTATTTTCGTAAAGGTTCTTATAAAATGATGGTATCACTTCTAATAAACTTGTTATATCTTCAACTATATTGCCCTTTTTATTTTTGAATTTTATTATTTCTTTTTTTTATTTTGTCTTTGAAATATTCTTAGACCTTTGTTGTTTTTTATTAACTTTTCTATCTGTCGTGTTTTGTTTTCAGTATGTCTTATTTCGACTTTTTTTCTTGCTGTCTTATTAATTTCTGCGTATTCCGCTGTGTCTCGTTTTCCATCTTTAATAAGCGGTTTTCTTTGCTCTAAAAGTGGTTTCGTTTCATTTAACACTTTGTTGTCTGATTTCTTTGGCCAGATTCTCTGCTGTATCTTTTATGACTCTTGTTATTCTCCTATTTGTGCAGTCGAGGTCTTCATTGGGTTGGCTCAGGTTTTGAGAAAAGTGTTTTTTATATAGGTCTGTTTGTTCTTTTAATTTTTCTACATCATCTTTACAAATCTTATTTTTTATCTTCCTAGCTCTTTCTAATCTTGTGTTTATGGATACCCTACATTAGAGATGGGCGCGTGAGTGAGTTTTCACTCACTTCACGCACGTTTCACGCTTGCTTTAAACACTCACGTTTACGCTCACGTTCACGGCGTGACACGCCACTCACGACGTGACACCCAGCTTTTATTTCAAAATTTAAATTCAGATAGAACAGAATGTTCAAATATAAAATCAATGAAAAAACCCTAAACAGAACTAAAAATATGTTTTGCACGTGACATAATTTACGTGATATGTTGCAATCAGAATACGTGACAGAAAAAGAAAAAAATGAAAATTGACTACAATAACTTACGACAAGGGATAAATACTGATTTCTCGCAAATACATTTCTTGCAGCTGTCTTCAAAGACATTACTTTTAATACCAAAAGCTGTCATTGGAATTGACGTTTCCCTTATTGGTATGAGTATAGAAGGTATATGTTGCTAGGCAACACTTTGAATTCGTAGGTTTAAAAGTACTTTTACGTACAAGGATCAACATTTTCAGCGTTAAGACGAGTATACAAAACAAAACATTACTTTTATTAGAATAATAACAGCGTACATACATCAAACAAGTAGAGACACTCATACCAAATGTGTAAAAACCGTCTAGAGTGCCTGGGACAGTGCCTTGAGGGGTATTTCTAAGCTTGACTATCAGATGGCAGCACAAAGTTCTACCAATCAGAGTCAGTTACTGGCTATGCTACCAATCATGATGTGATCAAGTAGTGGCGCCATCTGTTAGTACTATCGTAAAGTACTCCCCAGGACCCGTTCAAAGTCATCCAAATCGGAATTTTGACATCAAAGGAACCGACGATGAGTGTCTCTACTTGTTTGATTTATGTACGCTGATAATAAGTTTATCTACACATCTACACAATAAATTGGTTTAAAAATAAAACGTAATCGACATTTTCAGTGTTAAGTCGAGTATACAAAACGAAACATTACTTTTCTAAAAACAGGTTCACCCGGGGCACCCTGCAGTTTTTTATTCGTTACTAAATATTTAACGTGAAACGTGAATCACGCCTTGGAAATTTTCACTCACGTTCACGTTACGATTTTCAAATATTATTCACGTTCACGACGTGACACGCCGTGACACGACGTGACATGACTGTTTTCACGTCACGCGCCCATCATACCCTACATCTTACCATTCGGTGGCTGCTGCCAGTTGTCAATCGGTTGCCGACGTCCACATCCTGGATTATATGTTTGAATATTGAGATGATAAAATCAATCTCGTCTTTGGCTTGTCCGTTTGGGCTTTTCTATGTCCATTTTCGTTTTTCTTTCTTTTTAAAGAAAGTATTCATTAGATAGAATTTCTTATTTTCTAGAAAATGTGCAAGCATTTTCCCTCTTTCATTTCTTGTTTCGATTTCAAACTGTCCTATGTATATTTCTGCTGGGTCTGTGTTCTTTCCGATATTTGCAAGTTACCTCATATGATGACTTGTGATGTTCAATTTTTATGAGGATTTTTGTTATATCTTCGTATACTTGATAAACCTTGTCGTCGTCGTATGAGGAGGTAGGGACGTATATCTGGATGAATTTAAGAGTAAGTGCTTTATTGATACTAAGTGTTACATAGATTACTCTATCTGAAATTTATTTTAGGGTTCTAAGTTTTGAGTCAATAATTCTTTTGTGGACTAAGATTCCGACACCTCCCGCATTTCCTCTTTCGGGTCCTTTACTGAATAAAATATGTCCGGAATTTAGCATTCTTCTTCTCCTTTGCGTCTCGTTTCCGCTATACCCACTATATTCCAGTTAATCTTTCCCAGTTCATATTCTAATTCAGCTAGTCGTTTCTCTGTTCCTATCAATCGTGTGTTATAAGTCGCTATTGCAAGTTGGCAGCCTGATCCAACTCAGCGATTCTTAGCACCCCTTGTTTGAGCACTCCAACCGCTGCCTTTCGTCGGGGTTACTCAAACTGCTGGGGACTGGGGGCCTGTTTGTAGGGTGTCTAGGTGAGTGGTTCAGGGATGGGTAGGATAAGTGGTGTGGGTAGGTGTAAGGGTAAGACATAATTTTCACCAAAGTGGAGGTGGGGGATAAATTATTGCTCGCATAGGCAAAGTTGTGTCCTTGGAATAGGCCTATTTTATGCCGGGGTCGCATAGGAGTGCCTATCCGCTACCTAATCCATTTGACTAGATAGTATGATATAAGGTCACTAAATACATAAAGGTACCGCCATTCCATTCCAGATTTTGTTCCCCCAAATTAAAAAGGATAGAACATTGTAAGAAAGCGAGAGTGAGAGTGAGACACTAATGACAGGAACCCCAAATTAAAAGAGACAAAAGATATATGTTTGCACAGTTGGCGGTACCTTTATGATTTAGTAACCTTAGCCTCATCTACGCCATCTGGTACCTGAGAGTGGTCGATGCAAAGTTTCGGTCTAAATTATGGAATGTGGGCCGAATTTTGACGTTCTAAAGTCTAAACGAAGCCAAATCGTTATTTAACTGCTTCTTTTTAGGAATCACTAAAGCCTCCTTTGCTAAAAGTTTTTTTTTGTTTAACTTTTGGGTCGTATTCTAACAGGGTTTTAATCTCCTTTTTGGCAAGCATGTTCGCTTACTTTAACGGTTGCTCTGGATACTATACTGATATTTGACTTTGTTTGTTTGTTTTTTTGTTAACGGACAAGGTCTAGGCATGCAGAGTACCCGGTACCTTAGACACCGACTGCTTTGGTCATATTGAAACGATTCCTTCTGTATCAACATTTTCATGAAAAAGGCTTCAAATACCTTCTTCCTTCACTGATTTGAGAGCTAAAGGCTTTGATATTAAACACTTGTTTTCTTTTTCACTTCTTATCTACCTTCTTCCTTCTCGTCTTTTGGGGCATGCTTCTCAAATACATCACCCTCACTTTCCTCAGATGAACTGCACTGAGCAATCTCACCGTGACGCATACTTAAGTCAGTCCTAACGTAATAAACAAACAATAAAGGATAGTAATAAACACTACATAAATAAAACTCGTAATCACTCATATAACATGCACTGATACCCACACACGGGTAAATGGAACACTTAAAACGCATTAAATTACCGAGCGTTTATTAATACAACATTATACAAAATTTCAATTAATATTAAACTTCAGTTATCGAGCATTTCGGTTTTAGGGCACAAATTTATTTAAAATATCGGGCAAAACTTACCGTGCAAATGATATATTTTATATTGTAGATTTTGTTAAAATACCAAGCATTTCCAATTAATTTAACGTACATTTTAAATTTTTATAGAGCATTTAGTATTCTTTTAGGGTGCAAAATGCAATAAAATACGGAATGTTTATTACCACCCATTGTTCATGACGACTAATTACACTTAGTATCAAACAAACTCCCATGTTATCTTGATCAGAATCCGCAAACAAATTTAAAATCTGGTCACAAATAAATCCTTATTCAACAATAAGGTCACGAGTGTTCAACTCTTGGCAGAAAGATTTTTATTTTATAAGCATTGGTTGCTTAGCAAACAAACGAGAATAATTTGACGAAAAGACACGAGCGTTTAGTGCGAGCGTTCTTTTTCTAAAAATTTTGTCGAGTTTAATTTATCGATTTCTAGCAATCAATATGAATAAAAAAGTGAAAATCTTGCTAGAGATGGGTTTTGCACGAATGATCTTTGATTGGAGAAATAAACAAATAAATTATACAGAACCGTCAAGTTATAGGTCGAATTTTACAATTGTCAAAATGACAACCAATGCCGTAGTGGCAAGCAAAATACTTTTCAGTGTAAGAATTACTTTATGGTGATTGGTGCATGTGACTATATTCGCAAAATAATATTAGTCTACAATACATATTTATAGAGTGCCACCAAGCACACAAAAGCCCCGGGTATGGGAGGCTGGCGCTAGCGCCGTTTGACAATTACAGTCCGCAGAAAAACCAAATATCTAATACTTACTATATTGCTAGCGGCTATGAGTAGGAAACTCACGAAGGAAGTGAGACAGACAACCAACTCTTCAATGTATAACGGTGAGCGGTGCGCAAGGGCGGCGGAGTCGTCCGCCCAATGGGGAAGTGGTCAAGTTTAAAATTCGCTTCTAAAGGCGAAGTTCGAATTCCCACTCTAAGTGAGACTATGTCGGCGCCGTAATGTTTTCAGGCGTTCCGAGGCCCTACTAGCAATATATGTGTATTATATATATGAGAAAAACTATAAACATTCGTAAACGCGGGAAATTTAAAATTTTAATTTTAAAAATCATCGGAGTTCTTTTACATATGTTACTAAACCACTACTTATTAAATAAATTTATTGTAACAAAAATAATAGTACATAGAACAACCAAGAATGCAATACATATTTTATAATAATAAATTACTGAGAGATTATATAAAATAAATATATTAGATTGTCTAATTATCATTATCCTAAAGGCTAATGCAAAAAAATAAAAAGTTTTTAAACAAAAGAAATAGACATTAAGATCGCCAGAGCAAAGAAAAGCTGAAGAGAGAAAGAATGCTGATCCAAATATAAAACATATATTCTTCTTATAATGGACTTGCTTGTAATCGATTCTCGTTAGCAATGGACCGATTACCAAAGTCCCGACTAAAGAGTCATTTAAATGTAACTTTTGTAAACACCTGGTTCATCATTTTCGTACTCCGTAATTAAGATGAATATATGTTTGGTCTAGGAACGGAACAGGTTTTTTTCGCACCTAATTCTTCGATTTCTTGTATATTCCTTAAATACCTAAAACGCCAAGCTACAATGTCACTCCTTTTCATGAGCAATTTTCCTTTGTCAAATTTCTTATAACGAAAGCCTATTTCTTCTAGATGCTTTCTCAAAATTTCTCGACCACCAGTATAGTTAACTTTCTCATTCATTCTGTTTACTAATACATTTAGACTCGCTACTTTATGCTCCACAGTGAACATTTCATGAACTGTTCTTCGCAAGACTCCCAAATAAAAATCGTCGAGAACGATTTTCTTAGAGCCTTCCTTGAGTTTCGTCTTCTTTGGAGATGTTAAGGGAGTAGTGCCTGGAAGAAGTAAGGACTAAAGTATTATCTGTTTTTTAATGACAATGCTGAGAAATAATATACCTGCTGTAACATCACCATCATCATCATCATCAAAGAACAGCATTATGTTGTCAACTCCAATTTTGGATATATCCCTCCTCAAGATTCTTCCACTTTGTCCGGTCTTGTACTGTTAGTGTTCATTGTAGTCCTGCTTCTATTGCGTCATCGTCCTTCCAAGGTGCTCTCGGTCTTCCTCTATCACGTTTGCCTGTTCGAGGTCTCCAAATGGTTGCTGTAACATACTCCTTAGAAGCTTTCTTTATCAGAGAGGTTGATTTTCCAGTTGCTGCTGCTGCAGATTGCTCTGCGAGAAATATCAACGTTCCAGAAGTTTTCTGTTCATCAAAAAAGTGTATGATATTTCCAATAATTCTTCTTGTTTCTGAATGCACAAGCTGTCTTGCTTTATAGCTCATTGTAATCCTATGTAAAAAGGAATTTAGTATTACATATAGTATATTATGGGACAAGTGGTTGAAATTAAATTTCAACGTTGAGAGTGGTTTTTTCAACGAGCGAAGCGAGTTGAAAAAAGTAACTCGAGACGTTGAAATATTTTGAGCCACGAGTTGCATATACTATTTTTTCTACGAATTTTTAAAATAAACGTTAATAAACCATTGTAAGTTTATGTCAAATTCGAGATTAGCAGGTTAGGTAGTAGTCCGCACATTTCAATCTCTAGTGGTTGAAATGCGATTTCAACCACCGGAATCAATGCCAAAATGACTGATTTCAATGTCATGAGTAGAAAAAATATATAACTGCACCTTAAGGTAGTATTTTAGAAAGCATTTAATACTCACGATTTGATGTTAAATAACCAAGCCGCCCAAAATTAAACGACGAATAGATAAACAATAACAGAAAAGCAATACTAACAAAAGTTAACAAAGAACAACAAAACTAATGAACAACGGCACTAAAATAAACTGGAAATTAGACACTTCTATCTGACGCAATAGCAGCAATCGCGAAGTGACGTTTATGTTTTTTGTTTGAATGTACCTCTCCGCAAAGCTTGCTTTTTATTGGTTCTCTAGTTCCCCTTACTGGAATTTTAAATTTAGTTCACATATTTTCCGGGGTTTTTGTGTGCTTGGTGCTACTGTATGAGTGTAATTATCACTTATAATTACACGAGAGCTTTTTTTTGTCGAAGTAAACTTGACATTTTAATGAGAATTTCCTTGCTTGGCAATTTAACGAAAAAAACTGCCTCTGAAAAAATTACGAGTCCGAAGGACGAGTAACTTTTTCTGGCAGTTTTTTGAGTGGAATTGCCTAAAGGCAAGGAAACTCGAATTATAAATGTTAAGTTTACTTCGATAAAAAAAAAGGTTGAGTGTAATTCGGTACGACAATTTAATGAATACATATTTAATTTACATATTAGGTAATTTAGAAGTCACTAAATTAACAAACAAGGCGAAAGAACTAAGAACCGCACCGTCGTCGGTCCTTAGCAACTCTGCTAGGCTTACTAGAATTAGACCGTTTTAAAAGTTAGGTTCCGTTTTGTCACTAGAAAAGTTGGGCAAGCTTTTGCCGCTGTCATAGTGACAAAAAAACCGCGGCTTATGGGATTTTTAGTGTATGCATTAAATTGTCGATACAAAAAACCGTCATATCTACTTCATAATAAATCAATAAATCTACTCGCTGTTGCAACTGTTTTATTCATAAACGGATGTTATCTAAAATAATATTTTTTAATATTAAATATCTTCAATACCTTCGTAAGAGGGAATAGTAGCTGCTGACAGTAAATATTTAGGTACATTAATCCAACGTAAAATACAGTCATAAACAAATATAATACTAAACAAATAACATTTTTTAAACTGGCTTTAAGCATGTTTACACATCTATCTACCTGTAGCTAATATATGCTGAAACCCGGAGATTAAAAATCTGGTGTGATACACTCACACAACTTCCTTTTACAGTGATCTTATAATTAGCGAAAAAATTGATTTTGAATTTTTAAGCATTTGTCCAAAATTTTCAAAAGTTACAAATTCTACAAAAACGGTACAAAATAGAGCGTTAGTGCAAGAGACAAATTTTAAGCTGAATTCAAAAATGTAATACTACACCAGGTGTTTTATTTAAAACAGGAGTTAATAAAAATAGAATAGAAAGAAGACAAAAGAAACCCGCTTTAGAAATACTCAACTGGAAAATCACCTATCTCACATCAATACACATTAAAAATGTAATCAATATGTGAAGTTTGAAAAAAATCGTTACAGCCGTTTTTGAAAAAATCGAAAAAAACTGAAAATCACAAGAGTAAACACCTACTTCCGGTTATGCGATTTTTTTCAAAGCTTGCTGTCTCATCTACATAGTACACAAAACTTATATATGAAGTTTCAACGCCATACCTCTTTTCGTTTTTGAGATATTCTGTTCACAGACAGACAGACCAATGAAAAAAAATGTTTTTTGGGATCAGGGTACGGAAGATCTATTAAAAACCTAATTTCGAATTTTTGGGGTGAATCCAATACTTCCTTTATCGTAAAAGGAAGTAACAAGTGAAAAGCGGAATTCGCTTTAAAAACTTGCATAGATAAGAGTTTAAGCCACGGATATAGATGTGTAGAGACAGAATAAAATATCAATAATGAAATAGGACAAATCATGAACAGATGGAAATAGCACTTTAAGATACTGCTGAGTACTGGAACAAAAGGAGATACCGAAAACGAGAAACAGCATGAACAACATGCAAATTCACACGAACAAGAATGTGAAGCACTATGTAATAACGGCGAATCCCCTTAATCAAAGACCTCTTGGGTAAGCTTCCTGGTGGGTCCACTCACCAACAACCCGATGTTGTACATATCTAGAAGAACCAAAGTTAAGATCTACAAGACCCTTATCCGATCAGTTCTATTGTATAGATCGATAAAAAAAATATAAAAAAGAAGAAGATATGTTAAAATGTTTGGAACGGAAGATTCTGAGAAGGATATATGGCCCTGTTAATGAAAATAATATGTGGCGTATAACATATAATCACGAATTATGCCATCCATTTGATTACACCGATACAAGTAAAACGATCAAGATTAGCAAACTTCGCAATAGGAAAGGACGACGACCCGCTCAAAAAGGTAACCTACTACTAAGATTCCATGGAGAGGGACCTCAAAACCATAGAGGTGCGGTATTGGAGAACGAAGACGCAAGACGGAGCAGAACGGAAGCGAATCCTTGTGTTGTCCACGGCCTGCAGAAGGCTGTAGTGCCATATGATGATGATGATGCCAAACAAATTCCTTTGCTATCTTATAATTTGAATCCTCAAACAAATACAAAACTTGCTCACAAATAACAAAATTATTCGATAGAAAAACCGGCAGTGCATTTTGGAATTCCCCGTACTGCCACCAAATAATCTACTAATAACACTACTAACGCGGGCGACTATTTCATACCTACGCCGTAATGAGAAATCTACTTGCTGTTGCAACTGCTTTATTCATTAACAGCTGTTACCTAAAATAATAAAATTTTAATATTCAATAATTACAATATCTTAGTAAATGGGAATAGTAGCTGGTGACAGTAAATATTTACAAGTACATTAATCCAACATAAAATACAGACATACACAAATATAATGTACAAAACAAATAACTTTTTTTTTAAATTAGCTTTAAGCATGTTTACACATGTACTTACCTGTAACTAATATATGTTGGAAACTGGAGATTAAGAAGTGAAAAGCGTCATTCAGTGTAGGAACTCGCATAGGTAAATACGTCAGCATAAATCTTTTTCTACGACCGCTACTAAAAGTAGGCCTTCTACCAACAGCTTATCGAACTAAAAATTACGTATTATAGATATAACCGCCCTAAAAGTAAAATCAGCTGTTTACTTTTAGCAGGTGTGCAGCTGATTTTCGATTTACGTATTTTAAAGTGGAAGTGGATTTATAAAGTTATTATACTTCTTTCTTGAGAGGTAACGTGTTTTAAATAATTAAATCATCATGTAATGAATAAAGTGAAATTATACTAATTACTTTTGATAACTTTGACAACTACCGGCTGCAGAAATAGGCACCGCTACCGGTTACTGATCCACTGCCATTTTTATTCTGACCAATTATTATAATTGTCAAAAATTTTAACCTTTGATAAATCGATATTTATGGATTAATAACAGTAAATTTAAGATTTAAGGTCGTAGAAAATATTGTAGGCAAACTCGTGCTAAAAGTGTTATTGCACTTGGCCAGGGGTGTAGTCGAGGGGGAACGCGGGGGAACGGCGTTCCCCCACTGGTTTTCTGTTAAGTAAAAAAAAGATTAAATTTAGTAGAAAGTTAATTTAATACAATAATTACGACAAAAAAAACACAAGTAAAACTTATTAAATTTACTGGCAGATTTTCTAAAATGTGCGTTGTTTCTTATTGCAAATATTAAGCGATAAATTGCACGCACAAACAATTTGATAATTGTTCATTCCAGTGTCATTTAAATAGTGGTATATGTTATTATTCAGAAAAATCACGTCAACCATGACTTGCTACTTGCTATGAATATACAAAGTATTAAAAACAGTTTGAATTAGAATGTTGTAGGCTTTATATTTATATATTAAGACTACAAAACGGCAAACATCGTAATACGGAAAACTTGCACCAGAAAACATCAAAACGCATATTTTTGCATCTATACTTTTAAAAATTTTCCGGAGGATGACCCCCGGACCCCCCTTTTTCTAGGGAATATTCCATACCCCCCTCCACACCCCCCGGAAGTCTAGCGTTCCCCCACTGCCAAATTTGCCACTACACCACTGCACTTGGCATGGTATGAAACTCAGCCTATTGCTTAGTTTCATAATTTTCACGTTTAGCACTTGTATCATAAATATCTATTATATACAGGGTGTCCCAGAACTGCCTCTCCAGTGATTAGTCATAGATTCCTTAGGTTATAATAAATTGATTAAACCTAGTGCATTATAGTATATATCCAACTCCAAATACTAAAAGCACAATATTACACTAGTGGAATATGAAATTTCATATTCCACAGGGTATTTTTTTTTAATTAGTGGACTACATTGTCAATAAATGACATTAACGTCGAGATTAGCAGGTTAGGTTTTGCGTCATTTTTCACACAGACTGACGCAAAACCTAACCTGTTAACCTCGAATTTGACATAGACTTACAGTGTCACCAACTATATACATAGTTGTAGATAAAATATTGTATTTGACAGGCATATAATGGCTTTATTACACTTGGATGATTAGAACACTCGCCTTCGGCTCGTGTGTAAACTCCATCCTACATTATATGCTTGTTAAATAAAATACTATTTATTGATGATAGCAATAAGGTACCTGTTAACCTTTAACACCCAGGGTCGGTCCAACATTTATATTTGACCGACGGAGTAATTTTTATAACTAGTATTCCATCTGAAAAATACGCAAAGGGACAAGTTGTGTTTGTTTTATGGGCGCCCTTTCGTGTACGTTCGGGCAGCAATTATTGTCAATTTTTATCCCGTTTGATCTACCACTGGAATTTAATCTATGAGAATTAAAAAGTAAGTCAAGGAAATAAGTTTATACGATTTTATAGTTGTGTATCATCGCATGTCTTCAATCCAGTTAAGGATAGTAACTAGTAACGAATCCAAACACATTACTCGTTTTTGTGAATATTTATGTGCTCACAGCTTAAACAGTGAGAAAAGTAAACGAACAATAAATTTACAATAAGTCTAAAATTTATTGTTCTGTAAATATTAAGATATTTATATATATACATCAGCAGTAATGAAAAAGGACGTCAATGCTTTTTGAAATTGGTTGTCAAGCGGGCGATATAGCAAAACTTGGGAGCAAACGCCGCGGTGGTACAAATATAACATACTTAACAATAGCTCTGACTATATTTGCCAACGATAACAGTTTTTCATTTTATTTGACCTACACCTTAGTGAACTGTCTCCAGATTCCAGTTGTGTAGGTTGAAAATATAACATGGGTGCAGAAGCCTTTTGCAATTCTGGTAAGACCACTATAGTTAATTAATTTAAAATATAAAATTCCTTTCTACTAACATCTTGCAGATGATTCCAAAATTGGACGATATGAAGGCCGAGAAATTGATTTTGAAGAGGCATTGGCCGTCGCAGGTATTTATAACCAAATTTAATTCTAGCACAGTAGCTACTTCTAAATATATATTATTAGTTAAAAATGCCATGATACCGATTGTCGATTGTCAAACTATTTTCACCTAATTTCGCTTACTCAAATTACATTACATAGTCAAAATGAGAAATTATGAAATCTTAAATGCTACCATGAATTGGAAATAAATATTAGCATTTAAGAAGTTATTTAAGCACGTAATACTTGCTATAAGTATTTGAAACCAAGCAAATTTCTGTATGCGGGGTGGTAACTTATGCGTTTCATTAGTCATTATAGAGTATCAATATTACATCATTTGCTCATGTAATTATTTTAGAGCTAAAGTGTAAATAACGTTTTTGTAGATAAAAAAATCTTGCATCCGTACATATCTATTTGTGAACTCAAAAATCTATCGGTAATATTTAGTGCACTAGTGATATTACAGGTGAAAATAGTCCTCGCCAAGTAAATGTCTTGTTTAGAGTAAAATACCCGAATCTTTAAATTCAAAGTAGTAGAATTATTGATAAAAGAGTACGTACGTTTGACACTAATAAAGGGTACAGTCGCGGAATTAAAAATCCGGGCGAGTCTTATCTGCCGCAGATTGTGTTTTGAAATCCGAGCTCGTAGAGCGTTGTTTGTTCAATAGTTTATCGGTTATGGTAATGGTTGCCATGTACGGTAAAGACATATTACCGTACATATACAGTTGTTTTAGAATGATAATGGTTACCACCATGTGTATATTACCGATACAAGTTTGATTATGAGCATCTTAACGATAGGAGTTTCATTGCTAAAACGAGGCGATGAGCCGAGTTTTTGCCGCAATCAAACGAGTCTCGTTAAGTGCAAACGTGTATTGTTCAATATTTTACCTTCATCAATAAATTCTGGTTCAATATCTTTTTTATATAAAAGAGTGCGGTAATATCCATTACCGCACTGAGTCGGTAATATCTATCAATTACCGCACTCAGTGCGGTAATGAAGCTCTTAACGATACTAAAATTAATTTGGTTAATGGTCTAGAACAACACCGATGAAGATAAAGGAATATTACCGTAAGATACAATTATGACTTAGTGGCCAGCCCACTTTTGACTATTTAAACAAAGGCTTATATCCTGAAACCGGTAAATAATTTAACATTGAAGTCGCTATGCTGCATTGCGCACGTCACCATCCGGTATATTAGATGCCTAAAATCTATAATATTTCAACCAAACTTACAAAGTAATCAACCAAACTTACAAAGTAACTTGGTTACTATGATCGCTCTTTCTGTGTGTCTGTGTGTCTGTCGCACGGTTCCCGTTAAGGCAGAATACAACTGATGGTGGATTCCTATGTATTTTTGTCCCCTGAATCCGAATCCACCACTGGCTTTTCGATATCTCAACCCGTTTTCGAAATATTCGACATTAATGTTCGAATTTTCACATTTTAGGCTTTAATATCACTTTTATGTAGTTTTTTCTCCTGATTCCAAATATGTCACTCATTTCACGATATCTTGAATAGTTTTCGAGATATTTGATTTTTTAAAAATCCGAATTTTCTTTTTGTAAGTTTGGTTTTCAGCCGTACATGCGCGGCTAAGCTTTTTTTAATAATTAAAATATGGCGGTTGATTGTAGTCATTCTAATTTAAAATATTGGATCCTTTTATTATCAAAATAATTATTTTATTACACAATGCTTGAAAAAAATACAGCATAGGGAGCCTCAGATAAAAATGTATTTTAATGTAAATGTTTATAAAAATTATGAATACATACAAACAAAAATTATTTCTGGTAGCAATTAATATTTTTGGTTTTTCTGATTTATCATAGCAAAATTGTATCTGTTTTAAAAGTAATTGTAATTTTGGCGTAGAGGTTAGCAGCCTTCTTTTCTTCTTCTTCTTCTTTCTTTCTTTAATTAGGTCCTGGACCTGTTACCTACGTCAACCTAGTTCCTGTGATGATTATGTCCAAAAATTTCACCAGCGCTTCGGTGGTCTTCCTGGCGGTCTTTGTAAGCGTGGTAGTTGTGTAATGCATACTTTAGCTAGGTGCTGGTCATACAACCTCTGCGCATTAAGTAACAAACGACTTCCGGAATTGGTCCGTGTCATTATTGAGGTCGAAGAACTCAACGTTTCGGCCACTTTCGTAAATGGCTTCATCAGGAGGAAAACGCAAAGGAGCACGGTAATTCAAAGTATAAACCAATCCAGAGGCACAACTTTTTCTTTTTCTGCACTCCCTGTAGCTCCGCAACGCTGGTTTTGCGCCTTCAATAATTTGGGATTTCTTTGGTGCGAATTATCGTTATCTTCACGCTTTCCTTGGCCTAGCTTAACCGCAAGGTGGCGGCAACGCTCTCGATGCGAATACGCACAATCGGTGCCGCACCTAACCTTCGATGTCCGATTGCCCAGGTCATCCGGGAAAGCCGTTTCGGGCAAAGCCGATTCGGGTAAACCAGTTTTGGGTCTTTGGTTCCGAATTTGAAAAGCAGTTTTTAAAAATACTAATTAGAAACACCGATAACCACAAATTTTCAAATCACTTTCACCCGATACAGCTCAGAACAGCTCTGGGACAAGAATGAACAGAAATATTGCAGACTCATTTACAAAAAAGGGTTGTTAAGCAGCAAATACGTGTACTGTGTACGTGTATTTGTGTGCAATTTCGAATGAATCATAAACTTTCTAAATATTAAATGTGCCTAGCCTTATTGTATTCAAGCTTACTTTTGTTATAATAATCCAGATGCATCAATACTTCCCTAATTACGTTTACAGATACTCACAATGATGAACTTTAAATAATTATTGTTGTTCTTCAAATATATTCTTGGTATGGAACCATTAAAATTTTGCCGCCTTATCGGCTACTACCGCATGCGCAAGTTACAAGTTGGAAAACTCTCAAGGTCAAGTCTTAGGATCAGCTGGGACTAAGACTAAGTTAATACTGTATAAACGCGTCAGTGACAACTGAATGATTCAACTTTGCTAGGGCTAATACTAATACTAATGTTAAGGCTAAGAAAGCTGTATAAACCAGCCTTAATATAGCCATTGTAGCTACACATTCTTCTAAGCGTCGCGCAAAATCTTTCACTGCGCTGTCCAGCATTTTCTGTTGAATCACTTCAGTTCCGTTTGCAATGTTTTCTTCGAGATCTTCAAGATTAAGGGGTCTATTTTTATACACACGACTTTTGAGATATCCCCACAATCAAAGTCAAACAGTCTTAAATAACTCAGGCGACCGGGCTGGCCAGATTACATTCTCGTTGCCCAAATAATACGTACCTCAAAAAGCACGCTGCTGAACCGTGTAATTGCTCATGACAACTAATAAGTATACTTAATGTCATAAAAACTCCCATTCTATTTTGATCAGAATCCGCAAACAAATTCAAATCCGGCCGCAAACTAAAAATGTATTCGATATCAAAAACCGTGCATTTTAGAAATCCCTGTACTTTGTGTGTTACATCCAAAAGGTTTATTTTATACCTCGATAGTTTTTACATATTGTGGTATGTATGATCTTTTAAAAGAAATGGGCATCAATATCACTTCTGGTCATCTACTGGACGTTGTTTGCTCTTTCCATATTCTCTGCATAAAGTTCAAAACTATCCGTTATGATTTCTCCCGTCGCTCTTTTGTTGACGCGTTGAATAGCTCAATTTCTTCTGCCCTTTTATTGTTCTCAAGATATTGCATTATCGCCTTTGTTTCTTCCCTGATGGGTGCTTTTATTTCACTTGTTTACTTCCCTCGTCTAAAAGACGAAGGAAGTATTGTAATCACTAAAAACACCTTCCTAGATTTCTTCAGATCTTCACATTCCAGGGTCGCTAGATGACGAAAACAGGTTTTCTCAATTCCGTCTGTCTCTCTGTTGGCGGTATAACTCTACCCGGCATGGAACCGAGAAAGTTTCGACGAAATATATACAGGATGAGCACGTTAGAATAATAAAACGTTGTTTATTTTTGCGTTAACAGAAATAGATAAGTTATTGATTGTATAAGTGTTTTAGATGGTGTTTTATCCACGCAAGAATGTTTAAACGCGAGAACGCAGTTCGAGCGTTTAATTTTCTTAAGTGGATAAAACGCAACTAAAACACGAATGCAATACAACGTTTTATCCAACAACTCAATAAATATCTAAAAAAACATACGTTTTGTATTGACAGTCATGAAAAGTCATAGTGACACTTTGGAAAGTACTGAAAGATCAGATGTTACACGTTTGGCAGTACTGAAGTGTATTGTCAGTCTATGTCACATTCGAGAGGTTAATAGGTTAAGTTTTGTTTGTTATTTGACACAAATTGACGCAAAACTTAACCTATAAATTTCGAATTTGGCATAGCTTGACAGTGCTATCAACAATGCAGTAGTAAGTGACATGGTTTTATCCTACTAGTGGAATAAAGTAATTTCATTATTCCACTAGTGGGTAAAGTGGTATTGTAAACGGTTCATAAGTGTGGATAAAACTTCAATTATAAGGTGATTGTGGATAAAAGTAATAATGTGCACATAGGTCAGGCTTTATACTTGACGAAAATTGGACCCAACAGATACACGGTAATGTCGTAAATGAGTTACTAAGTTTGAATAAGCCCTTTACAAATTTTTGTTTTCTTGTTAAATCTATATCCTCTTCTATCTGATGGGACATGTTGTATGCATATGCATTCCAAAACGTGGTAACATTGATATTTTCAAATGTTTAAATTATGATAGGGCGCATACTACATGGTATAAGACTATTAGTCATGCATTTTTTTGCAACTATCTCTTTCGAATGTATCTAATATCACGTTGAATAATTTCGAAAAGTATTTTAAAACAAAATGAGAAGGTGCAAGCGCTTTATCGATACTTTGGTACAGTGTTGGAATGCAGTGGTTTCTGCCATTCACTCTTCGGGACGCCCGCTCCTTAAGACACAGTCTTCGTAATCTGTTAAAACGGTGCTTTCAGTGTGGGGGAAAACGCCTATAATGTGGCGTTCCACATTTAAAGGTAACAACTGATTCTAATTTTTCAGTAATGAAAAAATATATTGCAATGGTTTTGTGCTCTCTACAATTCTGCTTGCCAATTGAAGTAGAATGCATTAGAAGTCAACCCGAGGCACAGAATTAATTATTTTAATTAGTGCAAGCTTAGCTTACTGTTATTGAGATAAATGCACTGATGGGTGCAGCTGAGTTTCACAAATTCAGGCAAAGGTAACATGAAAAGCTAGTTCAAAAGAGTTACGTTCTTGGACTCAAATTTGACGAGGTTTTGGAAGTGCGAATGCAGTTAGATTGTATCTGACGGTGGTAGTATTAACGTTTGCAGTATTATGTTTGTTATTGTAGGAAATTGTTTGCACAGGTACAAAGTTATGAGTAGTATAGTGGTCAGAAAGTTAGGACCAGAATGGCAAAGTAAGTGAAGGGTATAGCAATGCATTACGAGGATTAGAAACGTTGCAAGAAGCAACCGACAAGAAATGTTGCAAAAGAACAACCTACGAAAAGCAAAGAAATAGAACGAAGGACATTATTAAGTCCATAATAAACTACAGAACATAACGGTGCGATTAAAAACGCAGTGGAAGAGCGGGAGTAGTAAGTGTAGTGCATTATAACCTAAGAAAAGCATTTATTTAGCCTGCAAGAATTAAAGATGTTATCAAAGCCTTATTCTATAATTTCATTTTAAGTATCACACCTTATTTCCTTTTAAACAATTGTGGTGAGATGTTGCTAAGATACCAGACCTTCTTTTGTTTAAAAACCACAGAAGAGAGCTTAAAAAGTGTCCAAGCTGTTAACGTTGTTCTATTTTAGCTCCCAGAAAATTTAGTTTTTGTTAATAAAACACATTCATTAAGTGCAAGTGTTGGTTTTATTTAACCACAAAAGTGTTGGGTGTAATTTGTGTTTATTCGTTCACGACAAAATCCAAGCAGATACGGTCCACGTACGGGCTACCTTTTGAGAGTCGATACCACAACAGCAGCTAGTTGGAGCCAAGTTTTGTGCCTTCAACATATAGAGGAGTCCTCTACGCAGAACTTCAGGCAGAGATTCGAGTCACCAGGCCTTAAACAGCTAAGAAAACGCATTGGCGTCCCCTGAAAGGTGCGATCAGCTTCGGAAGGATCTGCAAACCAAGTATTTTGCGCAATTTTCATCGTCCAGAGCCCTTTTATTTTGCTGGAGCATGCAAGATTGGAGTTTCCGCTACGCATTGCCACAGTTCCCGATTATCCGGTGCATTTCAGAACCCAGAAATCGACGAGGCGTCAATAGAATTTATAGGAATTTAAAGGAAAATTGTCCATTCGTTGGCAAGCTAAACCATTTGATGTTGGCGTTAATTGTACGTCACGCTAGAACAAAAGCTGTTAGTACTGTTGCTATGCGAGAATAATTATTGCTTACCTGAGGTATTTTGCCGATTTTGGCATCGATTTAAATTAATTACTGCTATCGATACGAGTGCACACCGTGTTGTGTTTCATGTCAATTTTTGAGGTTAGCTACTTTAGATTTAGTTTTGGTGCGTTCATAAATAAAATCTGAGTTAAACTGGAGCTACTAAAAATTAGTTTGCTCTACCCAATGTTTCTAATTTAGCGACCTAACCCTGAGACAGAGTATTTATGTTCACTGGAGCAGCCGAATATTATTGCATCTAATTAAGGTAAAACAAGGGCATAAAATCGTTCACTGTTGCATTAAAATTTGTGTACATTTTAATAACACTATTCTTATTTAATACGTGAATTTAAGAGCACCCGTTCCCAATCACTTTGTTTTATTAATGGCAGAAATTCGCATAAAAGTTCTGGGGCCCTATTTTATAGTAATATATTCGATACTAAGTTTCGAACTCGAGACCTGCATCTCAGCAGCCCAACTCCGTACCATTACACCACTGCGCTCCGTAGCTAGGCAGCCGCTTAACCGTTATTACTGGTATCGAAAAACACATACAAAGACGTGCGACCAATTTCGCCGAAAAGCTTTTCAGTTCTTTTTGAATTTATTCCATACAAACTGGCGCATAAGTCATCATATGTCGTTCTCGAGATAGCCTGTTTACATCCATCCGGCGAGATACCTACACTACACTACATTTCCCGACGTTCCGTTAAAGCTGAAGCGGTAGCTGTCTTTACAAAAGATATGCAGTTTTATGAGACCTTCCGTATAATTTCGGTTTGGTTACGATTGATCGAGCGGTTGCTGCAAAAATGGTAAATTGGTAAAAATGGTTGGACCCGAAAGTAATACTTCGGCAGGTTGTGGCGATGTAATATCAATTACTATAAGTGTAAATTAATTATGAAATTACTAATTTAAAAATTTTATCTAAATATTTACTCCTACATAATCTACACCTCAAATAAACTGTATATATATTTGTAATTTGTCCAAAACTTACTAATTTGAATGTTTGCTTTCAGGTTATGGCAGATACAACATTTACCTTATAGTGGTTTGTGGCGTGTGTTTGTTTGCAGTAAACACGACACTATATGGTGTTGGGTACATATTACCTGCAGCCGAATGTGATTTACATTTAAGTACAACCGATAAAGGGCTGTTGACAGCTGTCGGCTTTATAGGAATAATAGGCAGTTTGTACATATGGGGGGCGTTGGCAGACACACAAGGGAGAAAAAAAATAATGGTTGTAAGCCTGCTCGCTTCGTTTATATGTACAACAGGGACAGTGCTATCTGCGTCATTTTGGCTCTTTGCAGTTCTCCAATTTTTAAATGGAGTTTCGTATGTATAACAAAGCGCAAGCAAACGATTCTAAAACATATTGTTATTTACTAGCATATCAGGATCGTCGTCAACACTGTACGCCTACTTAGGAGAATTTCACAACAATAATAAACGTTCTGAAGCTATAGCCTGGAGCACCACAATCATGACTCTTGCTTTCCTGGCCCTTCCAGGACTTGCATGGATTACACTGTCGCAAAACTTCAGCTTTGATATGATATACCTTACTTTCTCTCCATGGAGGTTATTCGTATTTATATGTGGTATACCCTCAGCTTTAGCTGCTGCAGCAGTAATGGCCTTTCCCGAAAGTCCAAAATACCTTTTTATCGAAGGCCAGACACAAACATCACTGGCTATTCTACAAAATATGTATGCATGTAATACAGGAAAACCTCGTGATACGTTCCCAGTACATCCTCTTTTAAAATTAAATGACCCTTTTCCTGCTGAGAGAAAAAGTTCCAACTTGACTGATATTTTAAAAACACTATGGTTCCAAACAATACCGTTATTTCAACGCCAGTACGGAAAATACACATTTATAACCTGTATATTACAGTTCTGTGTTTTCGCAATTTCCAGCGGATTACTTTTGTGGTATCCTGATATATTGAATAAATTAGCAGAAAGTGCTAAATATAATCCAAACTCAACAGTTACCGTTTGCGATGCAATTAAAACAGGAAAACCACAGCAAATGCAACAACAATGTGGTCACTTAACACTAGATTTCAATGTGTTTCAACAAAATTTTATAATTGGTCTTGCATATCTTGTTGGATGTTCGTTAGTAGGATTTCTCATTGATTTGGTTGGAAAACGATTGTTATTAGGTAATGTTTTCAGTAAATATATACAATAAAAATTACTTTATATTTTGTTTCAGCTATAAATTTTATGATATCTGGAATTTGCTGTATATTATTGACACTACTAACATCAGAACTCGTTGTGGATATCTTGTTCATAGGAGTCTTGGTGCCACCTGGATTGTGTGTAGCAGTAGTCAATGCTGCTGTAGTTGATATATTTCCTACACATTTTAAAGCAATGGCTGTTAGCTTATGTCTGTTGATGGGACGTCTGGGCAGCGTAGTTGCAAGCACTGTCATTGGTTATCTATTGGACCTTAGTTGCAACTGGACATTCTATTCATACATCATCCTGGCTTTTGGTAAATAAAACTAGTGCAATACTAACGTTAGTGATTTTATTAAATCACAAAAGTTAAGCCTCTACCACAACTTATTATCTTCTCCAGATATGAGAATTTTGTAACTAATTTAACTAGAAGAATTTTCTTGTCTATAAATTAGGTACCTCGTACCTAATAAGTTGTGGTTAAAGTTCAGTGTTTGTAATTATGACGTTTTTAATTTTACCGGGAAATTCACAATTTAACTTGCCGTTATATCATCATCAAGATAGCTTTTGTATGGAAAATAGTTATTCCTATATATTCCAACAAAAATTGCTTCGTATTTCATAGTCATATCAAATAACAATCAAATAAAAATACTCTGTTTATTTTTAGGTTGTACAGCTTTATCACTGTTCGTGCCCAATAAGAAGCAGTGTGAACGTATACAAACTGAAAGTGCACTGACCTGAAAGTGAACTGAACTGAAAATTCCATCAATTCAGAGCTCTTATCTATTTTTGTACTTGTGTAGAAACCATTCCATACTGGCTGTAAAAAATGTTGAATAAACCTAATAATATAATAAACAACCAAAAATATTAACTGAGCACATATTCTAAACTACTTAAAAATGAATAGGGATATTGCTGTATTATGCCGTTTGGCCAACATTTTTTTAAGTGTTTCTTTTTTAACAGTTGGTAGCTTTTAATGATTAGAAATTTTTTTTTCTACATTTCTTGTTATAACGTGCATACAATTAGATTTTGTTTCTAAAATGCATATTAAAGCAATATCCCTATTCATTTTTGAGTAGTTTATATGGTAAATCATATACCATTCATTTTATCTTAATTTACCCGCAAAGCGGCATCACGTTTCCATAACTATTTTCCATAAATTTGTTTGCTATTCGCAAAGATTACATCTGCTTCAGAACCTTTCCAAGACAATTCAGCGCTCAGTGTTCTGGAATATTCGACCAACCGTATCGATGGCTACAGTATTTATTTGTTTAATTATGTAAAGCATATGCTAGCGTAATTACATTTTAAGGGTTACTACAAAGATATTTTTTTTTATAAAAAATAATTGAGCCGCACAATAATTAGAAAACAAGAAGTTAGGTATGTACCTGCAATACACTAATAACAACCATTAACTAACGAAAGCAGAGGCGGATGGGCCAGTCTGGATTTTGGGAAATTTCCCGAAGGGCCGCTGGCTTCGGCCAGAACGGGGGCCGGTCCATCGCTATGACCCTTGAAAAAAATATAAAAAAACGCAGCACACCAAAAAAATCACGGATTTAACCGAAATAATATTAGTAGCATAACATTCATGCTTATGAATATTGAGGCTCCAGTCTTAAACAAAATAAATAATGAGGAAGTAATCAATGTTTTGGCCGAAGAAAGCGATTTGTTTCAAATCTCGCTTTTATATTAAGCACCGACATATTAATATCTATGTTTATGAAAACAAAAATATAAGCGGAAATGTAGGCCCGCTTTTTCAAAAAATATGATGTGTTTCACAATTTTTTTCTGTCCAATACCAATGACCAGGACCAGGAACTAGTTGCCATTAGTTTTTATTTATCCTAACATGTACATATTATGTATTTTTACTTAGAGAAATATTAAAAGGGTTTGAAAAATACGAATAAGGACTTATTTCTTATAGTCCCTTAGTAAAAAGTGCTTAACAATTTTTTTAATAAAAATGGACCGGGCCGGTGTTAATGGTTTCCCGGGCCGGTTTACCCCACCCCATCCGCCCCTGAACGAAAGATCTGTAATAATACACCTTTTATACTGTTTCTTATAAACACTTGCTTAACATTAAAAAATAAATTTGTCATACTAAGTATATATTCGAGTTCGAATGTTCAAACAGTTCGGATGTGCACTAAGCGATACCAAACAGTGAACATTGAACTAACAGTTGTCGTGTATCTTTGCAGTGTTTGGGTGCTATCAGTACTAAACAAAAATTTGAAATTGTAAGTCATTTATCATTAATATAAATAAGAACTTTTAACTAAAAGCAAAATTACGCATCTAAATAAAAATGCTGCCGGCCGACAACGGCGTTAACGGCGCATTTAACATTTATAACCAGCAACAAATAAACGGAAATCCTATGTTACCACAACAATTACCATTTTTTCCGAATACACAACCTACGCACCAGTATCAACAAAGCCAATACACTCTCCAGCCGTCTCCTAATCCATCTTACTTCTCCACACAGTATCAACCAACTTCACAAACACCGAGTCAGCCACAATTTTATCTACCGCAATACGATAATGAGCCAGTCATGCAATCAATGCAAAATGAAAACACTAATGAATGTTACGAAGATGATGAACAAGATATGGAAGTTAACCCCGTCAATAGTTGGCAACGTGATACAAATAATACACGGAAACGATTAACGAAGCCTAAAACGCAAACGACCAATACTGAAAACGAGACAGAAATTATTCACGAGAACAGAAACTCAGCGCTAAGTAAAGAAGATGGACCAAGTACAGCGACTAACGAAGAAGAGCAAAAAAGGACTATATCTAAGCCACCGCCCATCTTTGTTCACGGAGTTATAAATTATAAGGAAATTACTAAAGATCTACTATCAATTGCAGAAGAGGAACAATACACGACCAAAAGTCTACATAATAATGTCGTTAAAATCAATGCAACAACCCCTGACACATATCGTAAGATGATCAAGCTTATGCAGGAAAAAAAGATTGTACATCATACATACCAGATGAAAGAAGATCGCCCTTATAGAGTTGTCTTAAAACATCTGCATCATACTACCCCAATAGACGATATAAAAAAAGCTCTTAAAGAACTAGGACATTCGGTACGCAACATTATGAACTTAAAACATAAACAAACCAAAGACCCTTTACCTATATTTTTTGTAGATCTAGAGCCAGCTACAAATAAAAAAAGAAATATACAACATACACTCACTACAAAACAAACACATTCTTTTTGAACCACCAAAACTAAATAAAGACATTGTGCATACAAAGAGCTATTGCAATAGGCCATTTGCATGTGTGAAATGTGCAGGAAGACATGATTCAAAAATATGCAAAAAAACAAAAAAACTCCAGCTACTTGTATCCTGTGCGGAGGTTTACACCCAGCGAATTACAAGAGATGCACAATTTATCAAGAGCTCCAAAGAAAATATCAGCCCGATACGCAATAATCAAGCATAAGACCTCTAAATCTAACAAGACAAAACTTTCCATCCTTGAGATACCAAAATAATCAACCCACCATCAATCAGCCAAGACATACACGTCCTCTTTATTCCCAAGCAGTAAAAAACTCACCCCCGTCCACTGAAGATGTTAGTCTTAAACAATTCTTAGATAAATTTAAAAATATGTTCAACCAACTATTACAACAAAATAGTATGATATGAAATATGCTAACTACAGTCATTATTAAATTAATTCAATAATGACTAAGTTTTTAAAAATTGCATTGTGGAACGCTAACGGGTTACAACAGAGAAAGTTGGAAGTTGAAACCTTTATACGGGTCAATAATATAGATATTTTACTCATTTCAGAAACTCATTACACCTCAAGATCTCACCTAATAATACCTCATTATTCAATATATCATACAGAGCATCCAGATGGCACAGCACATGGTGGTTCGGTTATAATCATCCGTAACTCCATAAAACACCATGAATTACCGCCTTATAAAACGGACTATGTGCATGTGCAAGGCACTATAATACAAGTTGAGAAACTGCCAGCACCCATAGTATTATCAGCTGTTTACTGTTCGCCACGCCATAATATAACCAAACAAATGCTACAACCCTTTTTCGAACTCCTAGGGCCTATGTTTTTAGCAGGTGGAGATTTTAATGCTAAAAACACACGCATTAGGGCTCACGTTTAACAACTACAAAAGGCAGAGAGCTTTATAAACTTATGGTAGAAAATAAATAAAACTTCCTCTCAACGGGCAGCCCAACATATTGGCCTTCGGATCCCAATAAAATTCCGGACTTACTGGACTTTTTCGTTACTCATGGCATGGCATCAAACTACATGAATATTCTCCCCAATTACGATATTTCGTCCGATCATACCCCTGTAATAGTTACTGTAAGTGCAACCATACTCTATAAAGAGCCCAAACCTACTCTCAGCAATGCAAAAACCAACTGGAACGTTTTTGAAACACATATCAACGAATTCCTTAATAAAAATTTAAGCTTGAAAACAAAAGTTGATTTGGAATACGCAACAAACCATCTCATAACAACTGTACAGGAAGCAGGATGGAATTCAACACCGCAAGTGCTCAATCTGAAAGCCCATACTCCTAATATCCCTACTGAAATAATGGAACTAGTGAAAGAAAAAAGAAGAGCAAGAGCAACTTGGCAGCGTACCTATAATATCGCAGATAAAACCAGATTGGACCACTTAAATAATAAGTTAAGACGCAGACTGAAAGAAATTCGCAATGACACCTTTAAATTCTACACAAATTCACTCTCTATTCATGATCACTCAATCTTGAAAGCGACCAGAGGAATTAAACGTCCTAAGGAACATGTACCGCCTCTACGAGATGAGACAGGAACGTGGGCAAGATCCGATAAGGAAAAAGCTGAGGCATTTGCACAGCATTTACAAAACACCTTTCAACCAAACTCCAACGAACCTGATCAAGAGGTTGAACACTATTTAGAAACTCCATTACAGCTATCGCTTCCAATACAAAATTTTACTCTCCATGAAATTGAAACTCAAATAAAACTTCTGCATAATAAAAAATCACCAGGGCACGACCTTATAACAGGAACTGTTTTAAAGCACCTACCTGAGAAAGGAGTTCGATATCTACAAATTCTGTTCAATGGAATATTGCGTCTCGCACACTAGCCATTATCACTCAAATTCGCTCAAATTATTTTGATACTTCAACCCGGAAAACCTCCTACCCAAATCAAGTCCTACCGCCCTATCAGTTTACTTCCGACAATTTCTAAGTTGCTGGAAAAATTAATACTAAAACGTATAAATCAAAGTGCACTTCAGGATACATGGCTACCAGATCATCAATTTGGTTTTCGATCCGAACACTCAACAATACAACAATGTCACCAACTAACAAACATAATACGTAGATCTAATGAAGACAAAATTTACTGTAGTGCAGTGTTCCTGGATGTGAGCAATGCTTTCGATAAGGTGTGGCACAGAGGTCTGCTCTACAAAATGAAGAGTCTATTACCATATCACTACTACTTACTTTTACGCTCCTACCTGGAGGATCGTTTCTTTCAAACCAAGTTTGGTAATGTAACCTCCCAGATAAGACGAATTAATGCCGGTGTTCCACAAGGGAGCGTACTTGGACCGCTAATGTACTTGCTATACACGTATGATCCTACAACCTCAGCACAAACAAGTATAGGGACGTTCGCCGACGACACATCAATTCTTTCATGTAGTGAGAGTGACATGTAGCTACAGCATCAGCACTACTCCAAGAACATCTAAATCTTCTGGAAACTTGGTTAACTAAATGGAAAGTAAGAGTAAATGAAGATAAATCGGTGCATGTTACGTTTACGACGAAGCATTCAACTTGTCCTCCAGTTACTCTCAATGACATACGCATACCTCAGGCAAATGAAGTCAGATACCTTGGCTTACATCTCGATAGACGTCTGACGTGGAAGACACATGTGAGCAAAAAGCGGAAAAAATGAACTTAAGACTTAAAAAATTGTATTGGCTTATTGGGAAAAACTCAGCACTTACATTAGACAACAAGTTATTGATATACAAGAGCATAATCCGTCCTATTTGGTCCTACGGCTGCGAACTTTGGGGATGCGCTAGCAAATCAAATATAAATATAATCCAACGTTTTCAATCAAAAACACTTACAGCCAGTCTTATAAAGGCCACTAATCTGACGTTAACTTTAATACACTGTTAAAATAAACAAAATCGCATCAAAACGTAAGTGTTTATACCATTTTATTCATTAGTAAACAATTGTTGATGCGCTTTTGTTTATTTTAACAGCGAATTAAAGTTAACGTCAGATTAGTAGCCTTTATAAGACTAGCTGTTAGAATGTTATCCAACGCCCCATGGTTTGTGTCAAATCTAACCCTCCACAACGATTTAAACATTCCATATGTGGCAGACATAATCAAAACAAAAGCGGTAAAACATCACGAGTCTCTAGAAAATCATCCAAATGTAACAGTTAACCCACTAGTCGAAGAACCTGAAACTAGAAGATTAAAAAGAAAGTGGCCAATGGATTTAACAGACTAAATTAGGGGTGACGCCAGTGGGTGTCTTCCTCACACGACTTTAATTAATTATACATAAAATTAGCTCATAGAATTAGGTATTGTAATTATTCTGATTGCTAATAAAGTGAATTAAAAAAAATACTAAGTATATCCATTTTCTATCATGTATGCTTATACAAGCTTATCTGTAGTTTTGTAACTTTCCAGATTATCCACTAAATGTTAAACAAATGTTAATTAAATGGAAATCAAACATGAACAGAATTAGTAATTAATAAGTAATTTATAATTTAATTAGATTAAGAATAGCTCCGAAAAACGATATCGACAGGGTTTCGTTTAACTTAATTCAATGTTATTATTTAATATGATAAGTGCTACTATAATTTTGGTAAATGCTCAGATATTTGAAGTAACTAAGACATGCTAATCAGATTGTGTTAATCAAAAGGGTGGCGAACTGTCACAGAAAACAATTGTAGTTAGTTTGTATTGACAACGACATGCTAGGCTGGTGGTAAATGAAGTTACGGGTAATAATACACTGAATAAATTATGCAACATGCCTATGCGCATAAAGCAACCTGTAACGTCTGCAATTTAAGAGTAGCAGTGCTTAATAAAACCAGAAAAGTGAAAATTATGTGAATTAAAACAATTGCGAGGTTAGCGCAACAATATTTGACAATTCGACAAAACAAACATTGAGTTTATGAGATCAAGCACGTGTACTCACAACTAATAGAATGTAGTAGGTTACTAAGCAACGCTTGTAAATAAGAAAAAAAAACTCGTCAAAGCGAAGCCAAGAAGAATGTTGTGTGCTGGCTTTCAAATAAAATGGTTGTGCATCATCGTCTAATTAAAGTCCTTCTGAATTCCAACTGTTTGTATTATTGTTATCCAGACGGGGGGTAGTTTGCAGTGGCGTAACTATCGTATGTGCAGGGGGTGCAAAGAACCTCCGCGCCGAATGTATATAGGCGCCGCGGTAGCGGAGTTTTTTGTGAAAATAAAAGTTTTCCTAGAATAGAGGTTCAAAGCGACAACAGACTATGATACGTGAGCGCCACTAGGCTCTTTTGAGTGCGCAGTCTTTTCTCCTTTTGAGTAGATTAGAAGTTCCAACTCTAGTGTGTGTTTGTGATTCTTAGATTGCATAAATACTATAAATTCAAAGTTTTAAACCGCAAATGTCTGACGATTGCCTCAGATGCCGAGGTCATAGAGAGTGCCAAATTACTTCAAACTACGTATGAAACTGATCTCAATGACGGCTTACTAAAGCAAATTGTACAACTTCGATCTTCGTACACAACTAGTATTAAATATTGCTTATCAGTGAAGGAAGTGGGAGAAAAATGTCTGTCTAATCACGCATCATTGGCTAGCTTTCCGTATTTGTCTACAGCTTATATCCTACTTTTTACATCCCGTCACTACAGCCTCCACTGAGAGATCTTTTTCTAAATTAAAAATTATTAAACACTTTTTGCTAAGTAAGATGGGCCAAATACGCCTAAAGAGTTTTGCATTACTGAATATCGGGAAAGTAAGAGCCAGTACTCTTGCTTTTAATTCACTGATAGATATGTTAGTGTCGCAAAAGAGAGTTTAATTAAAGTGCTATACCTACCTACATATTTATATATCTACTAGCTGGCCCGGCAAACGTTGTTCTGCCCAAAAGTAATTTGTCTCTGAAACCCTATTTCACCACTATAGAGTTTTAATTTTATATCATGTCCATCGTCTTGGACTTAAAAATAAATGCCATTTTCGCAATCATCGTCGCAAAAAACCGCAATAACGACACCCATATCGATTTTTAGGTTTATTTGCCCCATTTCACCCCCTAAGGGGTAGCGAACCCGACAGACGTTGTCCTGCCAGAACGTTGGTTTGCCTACTGTTGGCGGGTTTAGCAAACATAATTTCGATATTCGAATTTTCGATCTTTTTCATTTTAAAAAGTATTGGAGGGTGGTGGGAGGGGGGTGAAATTTTGGAGTTATATGTTCTGATATGCGAGAAATCTTCAAAAATTAAAAAAAGAAATTCGTCAAAAAATGTAAAAACAAATTCCTAGAACCCGATTGCACCGCCACCTACTGGATCTAATTGTGAATCTATACCATCCAGGGACCCTCTCAAACACACACAAAAAATGTCATCAAAATCGGTCCAGCGGTTTAGGAGGAGTTCAGTCACGTACCCACTTACAGAAGAATTATATGTATAAAGATATACGGATGGGTCCATAATTATATATAACAGCAATAAGATAACATGAACCACAAAATAGAATGCTTGAGTAAGAAAGAGATGACCATACAACAAAATTACTTTAGTAGGCACAATTAGTTGACATATGTCATAATTAAAGTGAGCGTCAAGCCTACTCGTATATTTGGTACTATGTTGATCTCTTTCTTACTCAAGCAATATGTGTTATTTTCTTGTTCATGTTATCTCATTGGTGTTATATACAGGGTGTAGAAATGCTTTACGCACCATAGGGATTTCAATGGTAATTTCTTCATATGAAAATATTTGCTTCCCTAATTATTTTAGAGCAAACTTGTATTGAAGTTTTTTGTAGAGAAAAAAATTCTGTATCCATTTTAACCAGAATTTGTCATTTTACATTTCGGAAAACCGAAAATTTAAAGAAATAAAATACCATTTTTAGACAAATCAGCGGTGCCTTGAAATTACTAAATCATCTCAAAGCATCAACAAATTAGTTTGCTGTTTATTTGGTTGCCGTTACATTTGACAGATGCACTTTTTTCTTTAAATTTTCGGTTTTCCGAAATGTAAAATGACAAATGCTGGCATAAATGGATACAGAATTTTTTTATCTACAAAAAACTTCAATACAAGTTTGCTCTAAAATAATTAAGGAAGCAAATATTTTCATATGAAGAAATTACCATTGAAATCCCTATGGTGCGTAAAGCATTTCTACACCCTGTATAATTATGGCCCCATCGGTATTTTATTTTTCTTGTGAATTATTTAAATTTTTTATTCCTTTTACGTGGTTTTTGCTTTTGTATTTTCCTATGTATTTTTATGTTTCATGTTATATTTTGCGAGTGTTTGATGTAGTGGTAAAATCTGTTCTACTTTATGGGTCGGAATCGTGGACGGTTACAGAACTGGTAAAGCAGAAATTACAGGTGTTTGTAAATAGGTGTTAGGTGACCAGTCATTATTTCGAAAAAATTTCTTTGGGACCGAACAAATCAGGTGGACATTAATATAGAAATTAGGAGAAGAAAATATGGATGGTTAGGGCATACGTTGCGAAAAAATAAAACCGAAATTTTGCAGAAAAGTTTTGATTGGAAACTTTAGAGTTTCAGAAACAGAGGACGCCCGCGAAAAACGTGGAGGAGAACTGTAAAACAAGAAACAGGAAAGACTATAGCACAACTGAGCCAAAGAGCAAAGGAAAATGACAACTGGAGAGAATATACGAATACCCTATGTCCCAATAGGGAATAATGGGATTATTATTATTATTATTATTATTATTATGTTCTATATATA
The DNA here is from genome assembly GCA_940337035.1 of Agriotes lineatus. Taxonomy (NCBI): domain Eukaryota; kingdom Metazoa; phylum Arthropoda; class Insecta; order Coleoptera; family Elateridae; genus Agriotes; species Agriotes lineatus. The sequence goes on along the minus strand of OW679194.1, from coordinate 79,945,408 downwards.
TATATATATATATATATATATATACAGGGTGTCTCAAAAAGAATGGGACACCGATTAGTCATAGATTCCTTACGTCATAATAAATCGATTAAACCTAATATACCTTAGTACAAATTCCCTTCAGTAAGAAGTTATAGGGCCTTGAAGTTCAATTTTTTATTTTCTGTTTTTTTGTTAATTTCCACAAATGTAGAGATATCAATTTAAATTTTGGTATACATGCGTACTATTATGTACTGCACTAATAGAAAAAAATTCATAAACTATACTTGACTGTAAAGGGCACTTTACCTAACTTTCAAAACATTTTTTAGCTCTAACTTCGTTATCTGTAACATTTTTTAAAATTTTAGGTTATTATCTGAAAAAGAATTAAAATACACAAAAATAATGTACTCTTAGTTCATAAGCGTAAGAGCAACCGGTTACCTTAAAATGCCCATCAAAGGATTTTGGTTGTCATTAAGACGTGCAATTATCAAGTAGGCATGATCACAAAAACAATGGGTCTTGATTGTAATCTAGTAAACAACAACAAGAAATTAATTAATGACGTAGGTGACATCAGTTTTTTGTCTTTTGAGCTTACCAAAATGCTACGACATAACGAACCTTTCAGCATTGTAGAATTCGTTATGTAGCAGCATTTTCTTAAACATAAGAGAACAAATTCTTATGTCACTAATATCATTAATTGATTTATCATTGTTTTTACTAGATGACCATTGTTTTTGTGATCATGCCTACTTGATAATTACATGTCTTAGTGACAACCAAAAACTTTTGATGGTTATTTTAAGGTAAACGGTTGCTCCTACGCTTATGAACTAAGAGTATATTATTTTTGTGTATTTTAATTCTCTTTCAGATAGTAACCTAAAATTTCAAAAAATGTTAAAGATAACGAAGTTAGAGCTAAAAAAATGTTTGAAAGTTAGGTAAAGTGCCCTTTACAGTCAAGTCTAGTTTATGAAATTTTTTATATTAGTGCAGTATATAATAGTAAGTATGTATACCAAAACTCAAATTGATTTCTCTACATTTGTGGAAATTAACAAAAAAAATAAGAAATAAAAAATGGAACTTCACGGCCCTATAACTTCTTACTGAAGGGAATTTGTACTAAGGTATATTAGGTTTAATCGATTTATTATAACGTAAGGAATCTATGACTAATCGGTGTCCCATTCTTTTTGAGACACCCTGTATATATATATATATATAAAGGAAAGTAACAACCCTGACTAATCAACGCAGAGCCGAAACCACTGGTACTAGAAACTTGAAATTTGGGTGGAAGGTTCGATTTGAAGGGATTTTTTGAAATTCGACCCCTAAGGGGGTGAAAAGGGGTAAAATGTGTTTTCACGAATTCCTCAATATTTCTTACACCCGATAAGATATCGACTTGGTGTTTACTTGCAAAGATTATCAATGTAAATACCTAGAAACGTATTTTAGGATTTTGCCCTAATCAACCCCTAAAGGTGTAAATCTGGATTGGGGGTGAATTAAAGAACCCTAAGTATTTCCTATGTTTATTGAGTTAGAACATTCTTTTTTGGCACATAGATTGATTTTTAAAATATTTAGAAAGGGGTGTAGGGGAATTTGAAAATGTTAACCCTAAAGGGGTAAAAGGAGGAAAAACTTAAAAGGGGTGGGGGGGTTAAATTTATTAATTCTTTTCGCCGTGAGTTCCATTTCACAATAAAATGGGTTAAAAGTGATTTTTTGAAATTCCTCCCCTACGGGGGTAAAAAGGGGTTAAATGTGTATTCACGAGTTCCTCAATATCTCTTACACCCGATAAGATATCGATTTGGTGTTTTCTTGCAAAGATTACCAATGCAAATACCTAGACACTTATTTTAGTACTAGAACGCGTTGGCCAGCCTACGTCTGGCCCTGCCAGCTTAAAGAAACGGTTAACAATAAAAATAGTTGCTCAAGGCGGCAGCCAGCCTACGTCCGGCCCTGCCAGCGTTAACAATACAAATTCTTGCCGCGTCGCCACTTGTGCGCGTTCATGCTGCGTGTTGCTGCGCGATCGGCAGGTGCGCGCGCCTGCTTACGGACGGCCGGCATCGGCTCTTATAATATAAGATTTACCTCTAATTAACCCCTAAAGGTACAAATCTGGATTGGGGGTGAATTAAAGAACTCTAAGTATTTCCTATGTTTATTGAGTTAGAACATTCTTTTTTGGCATACAGATGGATTTTTAAAATATTTAGAAAGGGGCGTAAGGGACTTTGAAAATGTTAACCCTAAAGGGGTAAAAGGAGGAAAAACTGAAAAAGGGTGGGGGTGTTAAATTTATTAATTTTTTTCGCCGTGAGTTCCATTTCACAATAAAATGGGTTAAAAGGAATTTTTTGAAATTCCTCCCCTACGGGGGTGAAAAGAGGTTAAATGTGTATTCACGAGTTCCTCAATATCTCTTACACCCGATAAGATATCGATTTGGTGTTTTCTTGCAAAGATTATCAATGCAAATACCTAGAAACGTATTTTAGGATTTTGCCCTAATCAACCCCTAAAGGTGCAAATCTGGATTGGGGCTGAATTAAAGAACCCTAAATATCTCCTATGTTTATTGAGTTAGAACATTATTTTTTGGCATGTAGATGTATTTTTAAAATATTTAGAAAGAGGTGTAAGGGATTTTGAAAATTTTATCCCTAAAGAGGTAAAAGGAAAAACTGAAAAAGGGTAGGGGGTGAATTAAAGACCCTTCGTTACTCCTATGTTTATTGAGTTAGAACAGTCTTTTTTTGGCATATAGATATTTTTTTAAAATATCTAAAAAATGGTTTGAGTAATTTTGAAAAATGTACCCCTAAAAAGGTAAAAAGGGGTAAACTATGTTTTCACGAATTCCACAATATCTCTTAGGACCGGTAAGATATCGACTTGGTGTTTGCATGCATAGCTATCCAATGCAAATGTCTAAAACCGCATTTCATTGCCCTAATCAACCCTTAAAAGGTGCGAATTTGAATTCGGGGTGAATTATAGAACCCTTTGTATCTCCTGTGTTTGTTGAGTTAGATCATTTTTTTTTTGGCGTATAGATGTATTTTTAAATCTTTAGAAAAGGTTTTTAAGGGTTGTTTAAATTTCACAACTAAAGCGGTAAAAAGGGAAACTGAATAGAAGTAGGAAGTTAAAATTATTTTTGGCTGTGGGTTCATTTCAGTATAAAACGGGCTGATTTTTTTTAGAAATTTCACCCCTAAGAGGCGAAAAGGGGTAAACCGTTTAGCGTATTGAGTGATGGAGGAGGGGGACACTCTAGAATGCATTTGAGATTTAGAAGGAAAAACAAACATTTGTAGTCCGTACGAAGAACGGGCATCTTGCTAGTATTTAATAAAAGATTGAAACATCTAAATGTGTTTTATTTTGCAGTAAGTAACCTTTCATGTTAAGAAAAGAGCTTATTAATTTTCTTTTAAATTTAAAGTGTTGCATGACTAAAAATTACCTCCCCCCCTCTTTTTTCCGAAACTTCTTGTCTACAGCGGCTATCATTTATTCTTGCACACCGGCGCCAAACCGTCTTGTTACGCCACTGGTAGTTTGTAAATGTGCAGTGTTTCCGGTAATCAGTTAATATTCAAGATTGGAGCAGCAAAACTCAGGACTTCGACACCCAGCCACGATTTGGAAAAGCGTAGCGACTCTGAAGCAGGTCGGCGTCCTTTTGAAATTCGGATCGCGACAATGTTGGATCAAACGGCGTCCCTGGCTACCGATAAGCAGGTTTGCATAGTTACGGATTTGCATTTTTTCATTGTCATTTACTACCTGTGACTTAATTATCAACAGCTTGCTTGGATTAAAGGTAAAATTGAACACAAAAGTTTGTGTCGTTTCGCTACCATATTTGGTGGTAACATTTTATTAAGAAGCATTCTCCACCCTCGTGCAATTGTGTAAATGTTCAATTGTGTAGAAACTCAATCCTGGGATTAGAGTTTTGCGAACCTAACGGCTAGTCGGAGCAAAAGAATTAAGTAGTGTGATTGATAAATTATTAAAGGGTAGCATAACTGAAAATTTTTATATTCATTTTAAAAGAACATACTGCCATACAGTTCTATCAATCATATTATTATCAGTTCAATATAGGTAGCAGTATATAACTACATATATTAATAAATGTTAACGTAAACTGCAAATTACCATATTTATATAAGCATTCTTCTATACAACTCGCAATACATGAAGAATTCGTCAAATACTTCACATTCGAAGAACGATGCAGAAATAACGACACTACTACCGTGTGTTCAAAAAAATACATAAGGGTTGGAAGTGGGAAAATTCAATAAAGCTACAATTATAATGGTTTTTACAATCGAACGCATTTTTTTATGATTGAATCATATTTTCGAAATAGTGTTCGAGTGAACGGTGAATGAATTTACAGTGCGGTGTCATGCTTAGAGGAATTTCGGCAACAATATCCGGACATTGCTTTCCTTGAAGATTTTTTACAGCGCACTTATAAGATGTGTTGATTTACTCGATATACAAAGAGTATTACTCATAGAGATAGAACTGGTATGCCAACAGTTCGTACTCAAAATGATGTTCGTCAACGTATCAACGAGCAACCCACTACATTACTACTAGGGTTTTTCGGTTCCAGGAACGCAACGACGCCAAGAGCTTTATTTCAAACAACCTAAAAAACAACGTTAGTTGCTAAGTTAAAATTTGCAAAGTTAAATTTGGAACAGTAAAACTTACTGAAGTTAACATTGCATCCCTATCTGAAGGAAACGCATTATTGTTACAAGTTCTGGCACTCTCGATAGCCGATATTGCAGTGAAATTATTTATTAGGCAGCTATGGGCTGCACGAAAAACTTATATGAGACGATAACAGCGAACTTGAATCGAAGGCCTTCAATACCATGCTACGCAAATGGCAGACTAATGCCCATATATATTGCCGTGATATCCCCTCACAAAGCCAGCGAATTAATTATTTATTAAACCCTGGCACATAACGGAATGCTTAACTGAATTTTTACACCTATAATAAAAAGGTTCACTGGGCGGAAATGTTACTATTAACCCAGGATTACGCTTGCCTTACCTGTAATTATTTAGCTTGCAGCCTTGGGATACCACAAACAGCTCTTATTCTTTTGTTTAATAAATTTATTAATCTTACATATGACAAGTTGAAATGCATTATTCTCAGGGTTATAGAGATTTACACAAAAATTGTTAGTTTTGTATTTGTGCGGCGATAAATAAAAGTCGTTGTACTGTTTAAATCACGTTTATTACAAAAATGCACTAACTGAGCTATGAGGTTATGTAGTCTAATGCAAACACTGCGAGCGGTTGATCGCGTCTCCCCGTTCATCCGACAGGGATGCCCAGAGTAGGGGCACCTGTTACCAACTGTTACAAATTTAATTCTCTACTCCTTAAGGGCAATACATAATACTTGGGAGTCAATACACAACATTTCCTCCCTCTTTTGAAATATAGATATATAATTTATTGAGGTGAAAATCTTAATGGGGGAATTCGACGACGTGTTGATCTGCGTGGGGTTTGTGGAGCAGGTCCTTGTTGAGGTGCCGCATCCCTGTGATTCCGGGGTGTTCTTGGAGTTATAGGCACCGCTGGTGCTGCAGGTGTTGCAACTGCTGCTGGGTTAGGCATATTTTCCGCTCTAGTCTCATAAAAACGGAGTCTTCTTGGTGGAGGTCTGAGGTCGTCATGTCTCTCTTGAACTGTGTCTTCGGATTCTCGTATCTCTGGGTGATCTAAAAAAGCTCTAATTTGATCTGTGTGACGTTTTACCTTCTTTCCTGCGTACTCGATTTCATAATGGAGATCTCCCAGGCGAGTAGCAATAGTGCCTGGTATCCATTTATCCATCTTCAGGTTGCCGGAGAGAAAGTAGACAGATTGTCCCGGGTTGAACGTTCGAACTGTTGAGTCCATCTGTATTTGCTGTTTCTGTGTGATCTTGGTGTGCACATCGTCTGGTCTAACCAGGTTCAGTCGAGTGCGCAGATCACGTCCTAGAAAGAGTCGTGCCGGTGGAAGTCCTGTGGTGGTGTGCGGTGCCTTGCGGTATTGTCGAAGGAACTCGTTCAAGTTGCGTTGTAAGGATCCTTTGGTCGAGTTCATGGCATGTATGGCGTCCTTCACGGTCTGTAGGTATCTTTCGGCTTGGCCATTTGTCGATGGGTGATATGGGGCTGTTCGTTTATGATATTTAACTCCGCTATCTCTCAGGAAGTTCTGGAATTCCTCTGATGTAAACTGCGTTCCATTGTCAGATACAACGGTAACAGGAGCACCGTAGGCGGCGAATACTTCGTCGAGGATTGCAATTGTGGCAGTGGCCGTTGTTGAGGTTGTTGTTTTGACTTCCAGCCACTTGCTGTAGGCGTCTACGATGACGAGCAGCATTGTCTCTGCAACTGGACCTGCGTAGTCGATGTGGACTCGTTCCCAGGGTGCCTTCGGATACTCCCAATGATGTTCTCGAAACTTCGGCGGGGCATGTGCGTGTGCCGCACAGTTTGGGCATGATTTAGCAACGCGCTCGATATCTGCGTCTATTCCAGGCCAGAAAACGAAAGAACGTGCCATTCCTTTCATTTTCACAATCCCTATGTGTGCTGAGTGTAGGTCCTTCAGTACCGATTCCCTCAGTGCAGATGGTATAACGACTCTGTGCTCGAACATCAGGCAGTTAGCAGCGAGAGTGTATTTGACTTCTGGCGCTTTGAATTCGTATCGCGTGAGATCCTGCCCGGATTCCAGTAGTTGAACTATCGCACCAAGATGCGCGTCTTTCCGTGTTTCCCGTGCGATGGCTTCTGCTCGAACGGGTAACTGGTTTATTTGGTTAATTACAAAAAGATCAAAATCGTCGTAGTCGTCGTGCTCCTCCCTCCTCTGTGCGGAGTGTTGACGAATTGCCTTGATCGTTGACGGTAGGAGTGCTCGCGAACAGTAATCAGCGTTGGCATTCGCTTTCGACGTCTTGAAAACCACGTCGTAATTGAAGTTGGCTAGGTAGTCCGCGTAGTTGGCCATGCGACTGATGCATAGCACGGGTAGTGACTTCTCCGGGTGTAGTATTTGGGTCAGTGGTTTGTGGTCTGTAATCAGGGTAAAGTGGCGAGCGTAGAGGTAGTGGAAAAATTTCTGTATGGCCCAAACGATGGATAGTGCTTCCTTGTCGATTTGAGGGTATCTTTGTTCTGTGTCTGTCATCGTTCGGCTTGCGTAAGCGATCGGACGTTCTTGCCCATTGCTAAGCCGGTGTGACAACACTGCACCCAATCCGGTTTTACTGGCGTCCGTGGCCAGCAACAGTGGGAGTGATGGGTCATATTGGGTTAGGACTTGTGGAGAGGTTAGTGCGTCTTTGATTTCTGTGTACGCCTTTTCTCCTGCTGTTGTCCATGTGAAGGGGTCCTGCAGCAACATCTCCCGGAGCGGTCGATCCTTTGTTGATAGGTCCGGAATAAATGAGCTATAGTAGGTTGCTTTACCCAAAAATAACTGTAGTTCTTCGGGCGTTGTTGGCTTTGGGGCATCCCGAACTGCTCGTATATGTGCGTCAGATTTGTGCACACCTTCAGCATCCACTTTGTGACCTAGGGCCTCTAGAACGGGCTCTGCAAATGTGCACTTCGAGCGGTTGAGTTTCAATCCATGTGTTCTGAACCGTTCTAAAGTTGATCCTAGTGCCTGTAGGAGGTTATCGAATTGGTCTGCAAACACTATTATGTCGTCGAAGAAGTTGACTACATTGGGGAGGTCTTGCAGCACTGTGTCCATTCGCCGTTGCCAAATAGCGGGAATGTTGGCTGCTCCATAAACGGCTCGTGTTGGGCGAATCAGGCCATGTGTGGGTGTGTTGAGTGTCAGAGCGTGGCCGAATGTGTCGTCCACCTCCAAGTGGGTATACGCATCCGTGATGTCTAGGTGGCAAAATAGCGTAGCTCCTCTCATTCTGTTAAATAACTGTTCTACCTTAGGAATTGGATGTTCATCGATTATCAGTCGGGGGTTCAGCGTTGGTTTGTAGTTGCCGGTGATCCTCAGTTTGCCGTTTTTCTTGACGACTATATGCGTCGTCGAGGCCCATTCAGAGTAGTCGACTCTCTTGTAGAAATCCGACGCTATCTTCGCCTCGATTTCTTTAGCATAAGCGTCGCGAAGCGCATGTGGAATATCCCGGGCTCGAGAAAAAACTGGTGCAGCTTGTGGTTTCAAATGCATCTTTGCTGGTTGGCCTGTTAACTTTCCTGGGACGTTACTAAATAAGTCCAAATAGCGTGACAAAAGGCCGTCTAATAGATTTTGTTGCTCTGACGTTAAGTGTTTGTCGGTTGGGGGTGATACCTGGTGTATTGGGGCGGGGTTCAAGAAGAGTTTCTTGAAATCGATTTCCTTTGCGAACTCCGTGATCCATTCGCGCCCCAAAAGCGTGTCGAACTCGCCATCGACCACGTAGAGGTTGAGCTTCCTGGTCGTCATTCCAATAGTGGCATTTACTTCGATGCGGCCGATGCAGTTAATGCGGTGGCCCGTGTAGCTGGCGAAGATTTTGTCTGTCTTCTGTAACTCAAAATTCCGTTTAAATATACTTAGCGTTTTCTTGCTGATGATTGAGCAGGGGGCTCCAGTGTCAAGCTCCATCTTGACTGGGGTTCCTTCTAACTTTACGTCGAGCAACTTCCGTCCAGGAGATGGCATGGTGCTGATGATCTCTATCTTGCTGAGTTGCTGCGTGGTGGCGATCTGCTCCGGGGGTTCTTCGAATTCGACATTTTCGACTTCGGCAACTAGGTTAGTATTTCTCGTTCGTATGCGTGCCCTGCACACTCTGCTGATGTGTCCCATTTTACCACATTTATTGCAGTTGGCATCAAGAAATCGGCACTGGCTGCGAAAGTGTGCTCCACCGCATCCTCCACAACGGTTTTGGCTCCCTTGTTGAGCCGGGTTGGTTTGTTACGATGAGACAGGGGGATTTCCTTGGGCCTGGCTGTTTTCGAAATGCTGTGGCTGTAGGTTGCTCACTGCTCGCTGTGTCCCATTCCTTCGAGCTCGAGGTCTTTCGTAGCCTATTTTGTGAGTCGGCTCGGTTCCTGCGGTTTGCACTTGGTCCGTGGTGTTCCGGGTCACCTCAAGTGCGTGTGCGATCTCATAGGCGGCGGTGAATGTGGTGGGCTTTTTCGCGATAATTTCGTCGCATATGTCTCGAGCTTCCGGACCCAGTAGCAGTTGTTCGATTAACATGCGGTCGAGAAATTCGCCATATTCGCAAAATGTCGCGCCCTGCCTCAATCGCAGGGAGAAATTGGCGACAGTCTCACCTTTGTGTTGCTTGATCTGCCGAAATTTGATACTCTCTGCATATTTGTTGCGTGCGGAATCAAAATGCGTAGTTAGTTTCATGCGGATTTCGTTATAGGAGAGGTCTTCTGGCTTGTCTGGACTCGCGAGGAACTTCAGGGCGTCATTGAGATCCACACCCATGTATACACTCGCGTAATCTGCATGCTGCTCTTCCGGAATTTTACTCAATTCCAGTGCCCAGGTGAAGCGTGTAAAATAGTCGTTAATCGACATGCCGTCAGACGTTTTGTATGCACTTATGGTGAATGTAGGTGGTCGTTGCTGCATCGTTGCTGCCGTGGCATTTGAACCCGTTTGTGCTGCAGACGTTTGGATTGCGTTGACCAACATGCTGGAAATTGCTTGGAGGAGTTCCGGTGACACATCTGCCATTGTTTGTCACGTTGCGGGTAATCTTCCGGTTGCACGTGGTCAGTGTGAAAATTACGTTGCGCGACGCACTCCCGTTGTTTTTATTTATCAATACCACTACTGACACCACTTTTGTATTTGTGCGGCGATAAATAAAAGTCGTTGTACTGTTTAAATCACGTTTATTACAAAAATGCACTAACTGAGCTATGAGGTTATGTAGTCTAATGCAAACACTGCGAGCGGTTGATCGCGTCTCCCCGTTCATCCGACAGGGATGCCCAGAGTAGGGGCACCTGTTACCAACTGTTACAAATTTAATTCTCTACTCCTTAAGGGCAATACATAATATTTGGGAGTCAATACACAACAGTTAGTTTTCTGTACAACAAGTTAATCTTTACACACGGGTTCTTAGGGGCCAATGAAATCAAAGGGAGTGTACCGCTTTGATGTAATTTTAGTCTCAAATCATTCCTTACATGGGTGACCGGCTTTAAAACTAAAATTCGCGGGCTATTTATTCATGCAGAGTAATACACAGAACTTTTACCAATTAACGAAGTACGGTTCTGGGCTCCCACAAAATGCAGTGCGACCTGCGATGGCGCCGATCATAGTTTTTTCCGCGGCCGGTTGTGGAAATCAACAGGTATCGTAAAGAAAGGGTTGCTATCGGTTGGCGTGTTCAGTAGTCCACTCTTGTTGTTCTGTGCACCTAAGAATGCTTCTAACGCTGGTTTTCGGGTAAGTGAATGTAGCCTATTGAAGTTCACTCGCGTAGAAACAAACAACACTTTTCAGAAAAGACCTTTTTTATTATCGACGTTAAATATTCAATTCAGTACACTCAAATCGTGACTTGTTTAAAACAACAGAACTTTAAGAAGTAGCACAAGTAAGTCAAGTTAAAACAAAACAGTGCCTCTTCAAAAGCAGCCAAAACCTTATATATTCCCCGGAGGGTTGCACAACACCTCTTAGCCCTCGGCAAGTCACATAATTGGGTCATATAAGTCATATAATCTGTGACCGTTGTAGAAACTTGGCGCCAAACTTTCACCAAATGTCGGTTACAAACCACATATGCGTTTGGCGGAAACACGCTTCCTTCAAATATACGTTACAAACCCATGTGCAAAATTGGGGGCTTGCAAACGAAGCCGAACAAAAAGCCCGGGAAAGTTACTCTAGGAATTAATTACATACAAGATTAAAATTATCAACACTTATGCTAACCCTAATTAATCTACGTCCTTGCCACACTTTCTGCACCACCTCTGTTGTAGGACCACTAATGAGCATCCCTTTCTGCATGCATTTGGAGAATTCCTGACGAGCAATTCACTTGACGATCCCATGCTGCATCCAGGCCTTGTTAGTTACCGGCGTTGGTATTCCAGTTTGACCCAGCTATGTGATTCAGGTACTGTTGGCTTTGTTGGTGTTTTCTGGCTTTTACACGTAGCTATGGTGTTCCCGAAAAGTTCACCATTGTTTGGCGCTGGTTTGGAAACTGATCCTCGAGCCGCTCAGGTCCCTTGGCTCCAACAGTGCTTGGAATATGTGCCGTCCCAACTGCAGAGGGCTTCTCCAGCTTGCTGTCCATGTGGGGTTGACGCAAACACACTCCGGACCCAACTTTTCACCGAAAGCACACTTGTTGCACTTCGCAACTATTTCCGCAACATTACTCTGCTTGCATTATGCCCATCCATAATTCGATCTAACCGAATGCTCGTTTAATGGATTGATTTGAGACTATATCTGCATTATTGTGTATTCAACATAGTTATGAAAATGTTACACTTTGCCCTTGCTATGAAATATTAAATTGTTGTATTTGTTTATGAACATTGATGTTTAAATTAATGTTATAATCCTTTTACATCGATTCCTATGCCAGTAGTATTTTTATGCATCAATTAATATTAATTTGAAACATATTGTTTTTAACATCTCGCTGTTTGCTAACAAAATTAATAGTACTTTATGTAACTAGTCCTCAAAGCAAGGCTTTAGGGGACGAGTCCGTAATATGAAGATGAGTCCTCTAAAGCCATTTGAGGACGTGTTGCATACAACGTTTTTTTGTATTAGCTCTCCAAACATTATAATATGAAGTTTCAATTACCATTAACGCGGCATTATATTAGGAGGCCGCGCGAAAATGTATTTTTCGCTCCCCAAACTGGTTACTTTGGAAACTGTCTAGGATCCTCAAAATGGCCATTTAGAGGCCTTGTACTTAAAGTCGTCATGGCAACTAATGTTTGAGTCCGCTAAAATGTTGCCATGGCGACTTTAAGTACAAGGCCTCTAAATGGCCATTTTGAGGATCCTAGACAGTTTCCAAAGTAACCAGTTTGGGGAGCGAATACAAAAAAATGTTTGACTTTACAAGGCTGTCATACTTTGTGACCTGTTAATAACATAGCAATATATACAGGATGTTAATTAAGTACGTAGACAAACTTTAAGATGTGATTACTTGATCAATTATAAAATTATAATATAAAAAGTTCATACAAACATGGGATCTAAACGGCTTCGTTTTCAAAATACAGGATGTTTAAACATTAATATATATTTTTTTAATTTGGAAAACGGCTCGAGGTATTCTAATGAAACTTGGTGTAGGTTAATATTTCATGTGTCAAGTGGCATTGTTTGGTAAAAATAAATTTAATTTACTTTCACCAGTGGCGTGCATCGGGGCGACCTCAGTTACCTTATTTTAGAAAAATCTGGTACGCCACTGTTTTGTAGCTGCTGAAAGATTGTTTGTTATTAAATAATATTTTTAACTGTACTTTGAAAAGAAAACCGTTTAGGTCCCATTAACGTCCAATGAACGAAATTGCTGTTACATATTTTATCTACGACAGTGTGTAAAATTGCCTTTTAGTTGGCAGTTTTAAGTTTGTAAAACGACTGTTTAATATCATGTTTTCATTAGTTTACGTCGTTAATAGCAACGTGCTTAAAAAATTTCATTAGGCACGTAGTTAGTAGCAACGTGTTTTAACATTTTTAAAACACTCAAAATTAGGACCGGTTGCTAGTAATTCTAATTTATATGTAAAATATTTTTTATATTTACCGTATTTTTAGATTCTATCGTAGATAAAATATTGTACGATACACATGCGTAAAGCATCTTTAGCACTTGTATCGTAAATTACTATTTCCGTTTTTCTCAAAAAAGGTTTATTCTATCAAAAAAATAAAAGATACATCTTTTGTATAGTTTCAATAGATGAAGCTAAAAAACTTGTCGTATTGGTTAAAAAACAGTGGCGTACCAGATTTTTCTAAAATAAGGTAACTGAGGTGGCCCCGATGCTGCCACTAGTGAAAATAAATTCAATTTATTTTGAACAATCAATTCCACTTTCTGGAATACTAACCCACACCAAAACGGAGCCGTTTAGGTTCCATGTTTGTATGAACTTTTTATCTTAGAATTGATCAAGGAATCACCCCATGAAGTGTGCCTACGTACTTAATTAACACCTTGTATAAGCGAGCTGTGTTACGGTTGACGCCGTCTCTCGCTTCCCATTCGTCCCAGTCATCATCTCTCAGGCCTCGCGCTTCCATTGCCTATAGCACATCTTGATGCCAGCTTCTCGGTGGTCTCCCACGTTTTATTCTCTCTGGAAGTTTGCTAGTCCCAGATTTTCTTGGGCCATCTATTTTCTGGCGTACGGTTTAAGTGTCAATACTAGAGTGCTTTATTAACCAGGCAAGCTTATCCCACTAGATTTTGTGTCACAGGGATTTTAGCGCCAAGCAGTTGGTTGCGCTGACCGGTAACCGTGCGTTCTGTCGTCTGTCAACCAAGCAATACTAGAAACTGTTGGAGCACATACTGTTTGATCCAGACCAACACTGCATGCTGATTTAAATCTTGGTGCATTCCATTACGCTGCTAATTATAATTACAGTCTTCATCCAAGTGTGGTTATTGAAATCTATATACAGTGTGTAGGTGTTGTTCTGTGCTGTCAACTGTGTCTGTCAGTTCTATTGAGTTCTGTCACTCGTCACTGTTGTTTGGTCTAAGGTAATATTGAAGCTCTCTAGTTTGAACCACTTGCGTGTTAGTTAACAGTGTTTTATGTTTCGATTTTGTCTGTTTTCTTTTTATTTGTTTAAAAACCAATCTTTTTTAAGACGGTACAATTAAATGATATGATCGTTCTTATTCCGACTTACCGTATGCTAATTGGAAAGTAACTAGAATTTGAATTTGCCGCCACTTTCAGTGACTCAAAATGGCGGACGAGCTTGCTCGTATAAATATAGTACCTTAGTCAATACCAGATGAGGCTTTTCGTTTCGATGGTTTCCACTATGGTTTCATGTACTCCCATAGTCTCTCGAATTGTTTCATTCCTGATGTGTTGTATTCTTGAAACTCTAGCGGACCTCCTCCTAAAGTCAATTTCCATGGCACATAGTCGGGATCTGTTACTCTTGTTTAGCTACCATGGATTCTGGATTAAAAATGGAGGGTGAGTTACCTCACATGCACTTAGGCCGCATTAAGTGGGCCCATTGTGCTACCTTCCAGCAGCTCTCCAAGTTGGGTATCATTCAAGCCATCCAATCCTTTGAATGTACTTAAGGACAACCGCAACTGGAGTGTTGCTAATTCTGACCATATCGGGCCAGAAGTCCCCCAACATGGATCCTCTGACTCTTGCGAGAGCTGGACAGTGGCACAGAACGTGTTCTGCTGTCTCGTCATCCTCGTTGCATCCGCGACAGTTTGGGCTGTCCACTAGTCCCATCCTGTGCATATGTTTGTTTAGAGTGCAGTGTCCAGATAGGATACCCACGACTAATCGAAGGTTTCTTCAGGACAGTTGCAAGCAATATTTGGCTGTCTTTGGCGAGGGCGCTGTAATAGCAGCTCTTGCTTGCCGGCAGCTTTGCATGTTAACCCATCTTCGTATGAAGCTGTTTAAGGTTTCTTGATATAGCATAGAGCTTAATATTGTCAGGGATATAGGGATTACGAGTTCTGGCCCCCAGAGAGGTTGTCCGGAAGCCAGTCTCGCAGTCTCATCAGCCTCCTCATTGCCGTAGTTACAGTCATGTCCTTTCACCCATACAAGAGAAACGACATTATTTTTTGAGATATCCTCGAGAGCTTCACGGCACTGCAGTACCACACCTGAGGTAATTTTGCAACTGCCCAGGGCTAGTAAAGCGGCTCTACTGTCACTGAAGATACCAATACATTGATTCTCGATTTTCCTTTGAAGAATTGCTTTTGCACCATGCATTATTCCAATTACTTCCGCTTGGAAGACAGTGGCCATTTTGCCTAGTGGTATGCTTTGGCGGAGGTTCAGATCGTCAGAGAAAACTCCGGCACCCGTTCCATGCTTTGTTGTAGATCCATCAGTAAAGATGGATATATCTATATGCTGGGTAAACCCGGCATTTTCATAGACGTTACATTGTCTGTTGAAGGCATATTGTAGAGGGAGGTAGTCCACTATAGCGTCCAGAAGAGGGATCTTGTCGACGGCCTCGTTCAGGATGCGGGTATGCCTACCTCCCCTGCCTGCTGTGTGCCACAGCCCTTTGTAGCGCAGCCTCAAGGCGGTCCTTACGGCTACTTCCTCCACAAAAAGATCAAGTGGTGGAAGGCATAAAACCACCTCTAAAGCGGCTGTAGGGGTTGAGCGTATAGCACCTGTAGAACTAAGACAGGCAAGGCGTTGCACATGTCCTAGTTTACTTGCTGCCGTAGCCTGTCTGACCCTGGGCCACCAGACAAGTGCTCCATAACATAGCATGGGCCTTATCACGGCAGTATACAGCCACAAGGTAATTCGAGGGGAGAGTCGCCAGGATTTACCCAAAGCGCGGCGACACTGCCAGAATGTCATGCATGCTTTTTCAGTTTTAACTTTTAAATGTTTCTCCCAATTCAGCTGTCTGTCAAAAATAACTCCCAGGTATTTGACATTGTCTGAAAATCTGAGAGAAGTATTGAATAGCAGAGGTCTACGTAAAGGTCCTACCTTCCTTTTTTTTTGTGAAAAGTACCATTTCTGTCTTTGAAGGGTTGACAGATAGGGCCTGTTCATTACACCATGTTTCCGTTATTCGAAGAGCTGTCTGCATCAAGTTACAGAGCGTGCCCTCGAACTTGCCAGTAATGAGGATGACGATGTCATCCGCATATCCAGTAGTATAGAATCCAGCATCATTGAGTGTGCTTAGAAGGCTGTCTACCACTGTATTCCACAGTAGTGGGGACAGAACCCCCCCTTGCGGACAGCCCTTCGTCACAACACCTCTAATGGAGTTGTCTCCTACATTAAATTGTACTGCTCTCATCGTAAGCATGTGTTTTATCCACTCACGGAGAGTGGGTGCCACACCATGCCTGCGTAAGGCAGAGTTAATGTTCTCAAAGGAAGCCTTGTTAAAGGCTCCTTCAATATCAATGAAAACTCCCAGAGTGGACATTTTATTGTCTAGCGATCTCTCAATACGGTTCACTACAGCATGTAGCGCCGATTCAGTAGATCTCCCTGAGATATAGGCGTGTTGGTTCAGGTGCAATGGGTGTAAAGCCAGCACCCTTTCCCGTATTTCTCTGTCACAAAGTCTCTCAAGCGTCTTTAGTAAGAAGGATGTAAGACTAATGGGACGATATGATTTGGCTGGGTATAATCCGTACGCCCTGGTTTAGGTATAAAAACTACCTTCACTTCTCTCCAGCTCTCCGGTATATATCGAAAGGCGATACATGCCCGGTAGATGCGCACCAGGTGAACAAGCATCAAGTCCAGTCCCCATTGTAGCAGGGCTGGAAAGATACCGTCCACTCCTGGCGACTTGAAGGGGAGAAAGGAGTTTATAGCCCAGGTTACCTTGTCACCCCGTACGACCTGGTTTGCTACATTCCAATCCTCTGAGGGAGGTGGGATATTGGGTTTTGGCCATACATTGTCAGGGGTGACAATACAGCCTGGAAAATGTGTTTGAATTAGCACTTCCGCTGTCTCTAAAAGAACCATCCCCTCGCCTGAGACAGCCTGGCTGTTGGTTTGGATCCTTAGAAAGAATCTTCTTCAACCGAGCCGCGGAGGCAGTGGACTCTATGGAACTACAAAACGTTTTCCAAGAGTCCCTCTGTCTCTGGCGGATTTCTTTTTTGTATAATCGTTTTTGGTCTTTATAGGCCTCCCAGTCACTAGTAATTCTAGTTCTTTTTGCTTTGTTAAAGAGTTTGCCCAATGTTGATTTCATCCTGTCGAGTTTCGGACACCACCAGGAGGTTGTGCGACTCGCCTTGGATGTTTTCAAGGGGCATGACGATTCATAAGATTGTAGGATCGAGTTCTGCAGGTTATCCACACTGATTTGCAAGTCCTCTACCTGATCAATCTTTTCTGGGAAAACCGAATTCACTAGGTGAGCTTCCAGATCTGTCTTGTAAGATAGTCTGTCAGTCCGCCTAGGATTTCGATATTGTTTTGGTTGAGCTATAGTTCTAGATAATTTGAAACAAAGCCATCTGTGGTCTGACATAGACACAACAGGTGATACCTGCCAGCCCACAATATTATTGGAAATATCTGAAGAGGCCAGAGTGACATCAATCACGGTCTGGCTAAGCGTTGTGACAAAAGTTGGTTCACATCCACGGTTCAGTATTTCTAAGTTTGTACTTATTAGGTACTCAAGTACCAAGTGCCACTGCTACCCCACGAAACGTGGTGAGCATTTGCATCACAGCCAATAATTAGGTTTTTGTTGTTCCTCTCACAGTAGTTCACCAATTCGACCAACTCCGCGCTAGGTGGAGGGTCAACTGAGTCACTGGGGAGGTATACCAATGCGAAAATGACATCTTCCTTCCCTTCGTTTATACTACAGGTCATCTGTACCGCCGTAATATCACGCGTACAGAGGTGTGGCAAAGCAAATGCTTGTAAATGCTTGGGACAGTAGATACACGTCCTTGGTTTCTCATGGGTGCTATCTGTAAAAACAGTGCCATTACGATTAATTAATCCACAGATCTTAGATTTTACAATCCAAGGATCTTGTATTAATGCAACAGTGTTCTGCTGGCTGTCGAGCTGTCTGCGTAGAGTAACAGCAGCCTCTCGACAGTGTTGCAGGTTAATTTGTATGTAGCTACCATGTTTCACATCCATATGTTACGATGTTTTCAATTATTGTTTTCTAGATGGTTTTCTTATTTTTCTTGGATATTTTCTACTCCATATCACTGGGTTAAGCTGTTAGATTGTTCGTCTGCCCTGGTTTATTTTATTCTTTGTCTAAATCGCTTTTTCCCGATTCTGTAATGGTGACGCCTAGATACTTAAAAGTATTTACAATGTTTAATGATGTTCTCGAGAATAAGGTCATTTCCCTGTCCTCCTAGGACTACGTACTCTGTTTTTTAGGTTTATCTCGAGTCCCCATTTTTTATTCTCTTCTTTAAACTTTCTTACCATTCCTATATGAGGAGTTGCCTTCATCTGAGGCTACTACAACTTGGTCGTCTGCAAATACAATGGTATATAGCGGAGCATCGCCTACGCGAATGCCTATATTGCTGCATTTGTGCCTCCAAGAACTTAAGGCGGCTTCAAGGTATACTTTGAAAAACGTAGGAGCGAAAGAGCAGCCCTACTTTAGGCCCTTCGTCACTTTAAATTGCAGACAGTTCTTTCTCTAGTTTGACAGCACTAGTACAGTCCTCGTATAGTTTTATCACGGCCTGCTGAATTGTGTGACGAATCCCGGAAAAAGTTCCGCCGGAAAAAGTTCCGCCGGAAAAAGTTCCACCGGAAAAAGTGCCGTGGGGAAATAAATCCGCAGGTAAAAGTTACGCGTGAACACTCACGGCCATGGAATAGTTAAAAAAAAAATAATAACATAATGTCGATTTCATACATAATGTTTTATTCATTAGGCGAGCCTATCATAACCTTGAGCCAGTAAAACGGTTTTACCTGGCTTGTAATGTTACAGTGACTATATAATCACAGTGTGGCCATACGGTGGTCATGTTTTCTATTGGTTGAAGGCAAAAATACTCCAAGTTAATGTCATGTTTCACAGTGTACAGAATGTTTAGTTACAAAAAGTTACTAATGTCAAAATAAGACATTGGCATTTTATAACTTGTCAAAAGTTTGAGTGGACGTATCACGTGATGAAATCGCCATTAGTTTTCCCGCTGCCATGAGTTTTCCAAATTATAGTTTGTTTCTAAGGAAAAGAACCATATTTTGACGTTTTTCGAAAACTAGTTATTTACGATATTCAGAACAGTATTAACATCAAACAAACCAGAACATTTAACAGAGAAATAAAGATTTTTCTGTACGTTTTATATTGCTTAAATATTCGTAAGTAACTGCTCAATAGATTATTGGGGTGTACATTTCCGGAATATGAACTTAAAGGAACTGTAATTCCATTGGTGAAACTGGATTTTAAACTATATATATATATATTTGATAATATTGATGATTTTACACGCGTAAATTATAAAATCTATAATGATGTTAAGATAGTGAGCGATATTTTAACATGAAATACATAGTTTTCTAATAACCATAGATATTTTCTCATGAGATCATAATTTCTAGGCAATGATAGATCCAGTTCATGAAATCTATATTGATTTTCATAAATTGACGGATCTTTTCTCATGGTGTCGATAATGATTTTCATACATTAATAGATCTTTCCTCGTGACATTTATAATGATGTTCAAATAGTGATGGATCTTCTGTCATGAGAAGCATAGTTTTCTAATAGCCATAGATATTTTCTTATGAGATCATAATTTCTAGGCGGTAATAGATCCTGTTCATGAAATCTATATTGATTTTCATACGTTGATGATCTTTTCTCATGGTGTCCATAATGATTTTCATACATTAATAGATCTCTCCTCGTGATATCTATAATGATGTTCAGATAGTGATGGATCTTCTGTCATGAAATGCATAGTTTTCTAATAGCCATAGATATTTTTTCATGAGATCATAATTTCTAGGCAGTGATAGATCCTGTTCATGAAATCTATATTGATTTTCATACGTTGATGATCTTTTCTCATGGTGTCCACTTTCTTAGGAGATACATGCTTTTTAGACAGGAATAAATTTTATTCATGAAATGTATAATGATTTTCAGAGATTGGTAGATCTTCTTTGGTGAGATCGATGATCTTAGACACCTACATTTTTCATTATCAGATGTGTAATGGTTTTCATAAATTAACTGATGTTTTTCAGTGTATTGATTAAAGTATATTGAAGTATATGATTTGGTACGGTCATAGATATTTTTTCACGAAATCCCTGATTTTCAATAGCGCTAGACCTTGCTTTATGAAATCTATAATGATTTTCATATACCTAACCTATACATGTATACATAACCCGAATATTACTATTTAAAAAACTTACCTTGAACAAAGTGTACACTGCTCACAAAACACAAAGCGCAAAATTTTGGAGATGTTTTCGCTGCAATTGCAATGAAACTTGTGGTGCTAAGAAAGAATATTTAAACCGAACTACCCTCGGTTTGAGTCTTATTACCTGAGTACTTATTGACGTCATCTTGGAATTTTCAAGTTCCAAGAAATGTGCTCCTTAAAAGAGTGTTGCCAAACACAAACTGGTTAGGATTAGAAAATCGGCGTGCAAATGCACTTGCAGTTTAAATGTATTTTTAGTAATTACGAAATCTATTATGCAAAAACCCTTTTTCTGGAAATTAGTTAGTTCTAATTAAAGTAAAATTAGTTTTAAGGTGGAAGCTTATTTATAAAGGTTTTTTATTGTAACCCCGACTATTAAAATAATTATGGCCGTCCCTGTACATATAAATAAGAGAAATACTCATTGGGAAATTCAAATTCAATATTATTGTCGACGATTGGACTAACTGCTTGTTTTACGGTGATACACAGGCATTTTTGTACTAAGTACACACAAATCTTAAACTGCAGCTAACATAAATTCGCACCTTGACGGCAGCCAAGATTGGGTCTGGCACGAGACTCTCGTGTTTTGCCTCCTTTGTCTGAACATTTGTAGAACCTCCGACAAACTGAGAATCACATTATCACGCGCATGCGCCTAAGCACCAGTAGGCTAGATTGTAGTTTAGCCCATGTATCTATTTAATATAATTTATCTACTCCAGTGGGATAAGTAACGCATTACGTCACTCATTTGACACTATTTCAGTTAGGTAATGAAGCTCATTACACCACTCTGTTATGTAATGGTTTCATTACGCAACTGAAATAGTGTCAAATGAATGACATAATGACATTTGCCTACTAAAATATTTTTGAAAATGACAGATCTGACATTTCTCTTAATGCACTTTTCTCAATTTTAGGCAGTCGTAGATAAAATTTTGTACAATACATGTGTGATAATGCATAATTAATATACTTGTGTGCTTACACACACGTATATTAATGATGCTGTTATCCCACTTGTATAGTAAATAACTATTAGATGTTAATAAAGCACATTGAATTACCGAGAAGATTTCTATACAAATAATGTTATATCATTTGCGTTTTGGATTTGAACTTTCCAATTTCCATTAATTGTAATAAATTGATGAAAACAGCTTATGACTCATATTTCTTCAACATTCAAACCTATTTGTGGTATTTTATTGTATTTGAGAAATCAGTCATTTTGAATAACATTCTTCCACTTCAACATATGAATTGTCAAATTTTATTTTGGATTTAGTAATTTTTTGTTATCAAATGTCGCTTACACCGTTAAAAAATTCTATTTTTTTATTACATCGCCATGGTTTTCCGCAAAATCTTATTTTGAAATTGGATAAAAAAGTACCAGTCAACAATTGTATGGCCACACTGTGATTATATAGCCACTGTATTAACGTAAAATACTGTCAATCCTTTATCTAATAGACGTGTCTGTCTGGGGCGCTGTTTTGTCTGGGACGCTGTTTCAGCAGCCAAACCGTAAGAGATAGAGAAAAAAGTTATTAAAGTTATATGTTTTGGAATGGTCATGTCAGGTCAGGAACAGAATTTCAGTCACGTGACACTTCCGGTTTTCGAGAAATCACGTGATTTCCGTCTGTCTGGGACGCTGTTTTGTCTGGGACGCTGTTTTAGCAGCCAAACCGTAAGAGATAGAGAAAAAAGTTATTAAAGTTATATGTTTTGGAATGGTCATGTCAGGTCAGGAACCGAATTTCAGTCACGTGACACTTCCGGTTTTCGAGAAATCACGTGATTTCCGTCCGTCCGGGACGCTGGTCTGCCTGGGGCGGTCTTTTTTGTTTTATTAAATGAGACATTTGTCTCACTGGACTGCTAGTGTAATTATAATATACATAAGAGCCCAGCAAATTTGTTCATTTTTATCATATGCATTTGTACCCTATGGTATGGTACTTATTAATCATGTAACATGGACAATACACCTAAGCATCGCTTTCCTGCGGAACTTTTTCTTGCCGAACTTTTTCCTGCGGATTTATTTCCCCACGGCACCTTTTCCGGCGGAACATTTTCCGCGGAACTTTTTCCTGCGGAACTTTTTCCGGCATCGTTGTGTGACAAATGTCACAGTGACGTTTGTCAAACAATTCAGCAGGTCGTGAGTTTTATAATTGCACTAATATACCTATTGTTGATCCCTTATGATTTCATACTGTTCCACAGCTTGCCTAGTGGAACGGTATCATGGGCTTACTGAAGGTCAATAAATGTTAGGTGTACTGTTCTTCCCCGTCACATTCAATAAGCATCTCTGATCTACCCGCCCTAAATCCATTATGTTCTTCTGGTTCCTGTAGTTCTTCTTCCAGTCTTTTCTTTATCTACTAATGAGAATTATTGTACAAATTACAAATTCCACTGACATACGAGGGGACATAGGCGGATTTAGAGGGGGGCACGGGGGCACGTGCCCCTCCCAGACGCTTAAAAGTAGACAAGGTGTTTAATACGGTCCCGCTATAATTACGTTCGTTTTGTTTTGTGTGCTATGGAGTATGGAGCATCCATCACAGTACATACTTATTATGGGAAAATCAAATTATCGCAAACTTCGCAAATTGTCAAAATAGCTTTGAAGGGAGAGCTATAACTTTTGGCAAGGGATGAGAGAAAATATTATGCCAAGTCTCCAGCAGATGCCTACAAAACAGCAACGGCGTTTCCAAATATTAGAACTCTGTGTCAATTGTTGTGCACGTTTCTTGTGACTACTAGCACTGCCGAGCGATCTTTCTCCACCTTACACCGATTAAAAACATCTTCCCAGCAGAATGACAGAAGATCGTTTTAATGGACTGGTTTTAATGCATATCCATCAAGACACTGTGTCAAAAATGAACATTCACAAAGTATTGAATATTTTCAGCGGGGAACATAAAAGAAATCTGTGGTTATTATACAGGGTGATCCAAAATTAAAACGCCAAATGTTCAGGGCTGATTTTTCATGTAAAAATAAGACTTCTTTGTCTATAAATATATTTCCAATAATGCACCCCCTCCGACCTAGAGTGAAAACAAAAGTCTCGACTACAATTTTGCATGAAATGCGTGCTCTTTTTTGTGTGTCTCAGACCTTGACAGTCATTTCTCTGAGTGAATTGATTAATTGAAGTTGTAGTGCATTTTAAGTGTATTTTTGCGTACTTTAATCACAATCATGCCAAATATTTACACTGTACCTGATTACGGTGATATTGTGTTTATTTACGGGTACTGTAATGGCAATGCGCGCGCTGCAGTAGTTGAGTACGCCCGTAGATTCCCGATAAGGAGATTGCCTGGCAGATCAGTGTTTTCCAATACTTTTCAACGTCTAAGAAAGACAGGATCAACTCCATTGCTGTCGCGAGGAGAAATAAATTTATAGACGAAAAAAGTCTTATTTTTACATGAAAAATCAGCTCTCAACGTTTGAGGGTTTAACTTTGGATCACCCTGTATATGTATTTTTTTTTCTATTTTCATATTAATAACCTTTATATTAAAATTACAAGTATAATTCTTACAGTTATTGTTGTATGTTGTTATTAATACCAAATTTCAGAACACGTTTCGCCCGTCTGACACTTGTGCCCCTTCCAGAAAATAATCCTGGATTGGCCCTTGCGAGGGGATGCTGATATCTTATCTACCTGTCCTATTTATAATGTAGAAACAAAAGAATCACGTCTGACATGAGACATACCATTTATCACTTGTTACGACAGCCGACAATCGTTCCTCTGGCGTTGTTGGCTAAACCTCTTAAATCTATTTGATAAACCATGTCGGAACAAAGTGATCAAAGTGTTAAAATCGATCATCGTGCTATGATAAAATTCTTAACCAAAGAGAGAAATTTGCCTTCAAAAATTCGACAGCGTATGTTAAACGTATACAGTACTTCGTGTTCATCGGAATTTGTTATAAAATTTTGGTCAAAACAATTTAAACATGGTCGTGAGAGCTTCGAAAACGATTCGCGTGCTGGAGGAACTGTTTCAGCAGTCACGGATGAAACTGTGGCTAAGGTGAAGGAATTAATTCTAGACGACCGAAAAGGGGAAAGCGGGAAATTGCAAGAGATGTGAAAATCAGTAAAGAACGGCTAAATGAAATAATTCATGCACATTTGGGAATGTCGAAGGTCAGCGCTAGGTGGGTTTCCAGAATGTTGACACCTTTTAACAAACAATGGCGTGTAAAATGTTGTGCGGCATTTTTGAATATGAGCAAGGACAAGGAAGAAGAAATTATTTCTAGGATAGTGACCTGTGATGAAACATGCACTAAACAGTGGGATCCCGAAAGTAAAGAAGAATCGCTACAATGGAAATTCAAGCACGAAAAGCCCACAAAGAAGTTCAAAGTGTGCCCATAAGCAGGAAAACTGATGGCCACCATCTTTTGGGATGTTGATGGTATATTGCTAATTCACTATTTCCCAAAAAATACAACTATGAATGCTCTGTACTATGCTAACTTGCTCGATCAACTAAGGGCTGTAATTAAGGAGAAACGAAGGGGTAAAGTGAGTCGAGGCATCCTGCTTCTAGCCGACAATGCACCTGTCTATACGGCTCACATTTTCAAGCAAGCTGTGCGAAGAAATAACTTTGAAGAACTGGAGCACCCACCTTATAGGCCTGACCTAGCCCCGTGTGATTATTTTCTGTTCAGAAATTTGAAAAAATACCTAAGAAGGAAAAGATTTTTCAGTGATGAGGAGATGAAGGCAGCACTAACTGACCATTTTGATGAGAAATCTAAAGACCATTTTTTAACGGCTTACTGTCAATTTTTGGAAAATATAAAAAGTGCGTTTCTCTTGCCGGAGACTATATTGAAAAATAAAAAATAATTACCTAGGTACGCCTTTTATTTCTTTGTTAGGTAGATGACATATCAGCCTCCCCACGTATGAGCACAAAAGATAAACATGTGCTAGTACTTACATTATTACATGGCATTCTCTTTCATTTCATATATAAAGATTCATTTTAGATACCGTTTTTCATTTACGAAAAATGGATAGTTTTCGAGTTCCTTTGAAATAAACTGGGGTAATTCCCGTTTTTCTACTATAATTTCGCGTGTACAGCGACCCAAAAAACATATAGGAACCAAATATCAAGCTCCACCAAAACTTTCCCCATTTCACTGGACTAATACAAGAAACTAAACAAAAAGGTAGTGAAACTTGTGATGTAGATGGCTACAGCTTCTTCAAAAGCGGTGGGGTAAACAGAAGAGTGGGCACGGGATTTATGGTGAGTAAAAGACTTTTATTCGCAACCATATATGTAATGTTAACATTCCTGGCCTCATTTGAGTGGGGGAAGTCGTACATTTCAGCCCGCTACTTCCCGCACTCATTTCCCGCTCAAGTGCGGGAAGTACATTCCCGACCGCTGAGTAGGTAGGGATACTAGGAATCTCGTTGATCCATTCATGCGCGTCACAACCTGTCGTATCATAATATAATAATTTTTCCAATTATTGTTTAGAATAAACTGGTTGCGAATAAAATAGTATACAAACCTCGACAGGAAGTTTCCTTAGTCTCGAGATAATAGCTGATTTCGACGCTTCGCGTCTCAATCAGCTACCTAATCTCTCGACAGTAATGAAACACTTCCCATCTCGGGCTGTAATGTACTATTACCCGCTGTAAGAAGTTTTATACCAATTTCTGAAAGAATGTGTTGCCTGAGAATGAATGGAATATACCAAAAAATAAGTAATCCACATACGCGCGTTATCTGAGGATAAGAAGTTAAAGGTTAAAGAACAGTTTTATGAAATGCTGGAGAATGTGTATGATAGAATTCCAAAATATGATTTAAAGATAGTATTATGTGACGATAATGCGAAGATAGGAAGCGAGCCGATATACCATCCGACAACTGGGAAGTATAGTATGCATGCAGAGTCCAATGAAAATGGTAAGCTCTTAATAGATTTTGCGATAGACAAAAAGATGAAAATCAAAAGCACGTACTACCAACATAAAAGAATACACAAAGGAACATGGATGTCACCTCATGGCAACACAGTAAACCAAATTGTTCATGTGCTAATCGAAGATAAAAATGAAGGTTGCATTAAAAATGTGAGAAGCTATAGGGGATCAGACTTGGATTCAGATCACTTTTTCGTAAGCGTAAAGCTGAAACAGAAAGTACCAACAAATAACACAAAAGCTAAATGAAAACAACAGAGACTAGCAAGAATAAATGTACAGTTGTGTTCAAAAATGTGTTGTACAGCGACAGTTATAAGTTTATTCGTAGTTGTGTTATTACTTAACAAAGGCTCAAACAGTATCATTAACTATTTATACTGGTTATCAATCTTTAAATTATACTCCCCGCCGGAAGTGGATGGCTAAAAATGTGCATATGGTAACAATTAAGCGAAGAACAACCACTAGAGTACCAAATGACAATTTCAAGAAAAATGCTAGAATTAAAATCATCTTTGTTTTGCTTAGACTATTTCTAACATCTTTGTAGGATTTTATGGCTTCATCATTGCTTGCTATTGGGGAAGCATAGCACTGGATTATTTAGTGTGCATTTAAGCGAGATTTTTATCGTTACAGTAGCCATTCTGTTTAATTTACAATCTAGACTGAGAAGGTTAGATTTATAATTTTCTTATTAATTATGAAGCCTGTTTCTCGCTGCCTTTCATCTGCTGGTACTTTATAGTAGAATAAGTGTCCAGACTCTAGTGTTATAGCTTATTTTTCTCTATGTAATCCAGGAAATCGGTGTCAGGAAAGGGTGTTTTGAAGAAAAATCCCGGGCTTAGGTTTTATGACTGATCTTGATGTTTTCAGGTGTGCTGAATCCGAATTTCAACTTTGCCGTGCAATTTATTTAAATTTAATGGATTGTTCTTGTTTATTTAATTTAAAAAGTACTAAATTTTATTAAATATTGTTCGAGGTAGTACTTTATGTTTTCAGGTGTGCAAATAAAAAGCGAACCTGAACTAGGTACTTTTTTTTCTTTAGAACGAAAATTGTGACGAAATTGTTCCTAAGCATGTGCTTGGATATTGGCAATACCTAAGCAAGCAGAATATTTTTATCGAGAAAGTTTGAATGTTAAAAAAAATCAAAAAAGAGTTTTACAGGCCCTTGTAAAATGTGTAGAGTCTGCATTTCTATTTGAGATTAAACAATTATTAATATTTTTTAAGATATATTTATTAAATTTTTCAAAAAATAATCAATTGCATATTACAAATACCTAGAATAAATACAAATATATACCACACATTTAAATGCGCATATATCACACCTATCAAGTAGGGTTTCCAAGTCCCGGGACCAAAAGTGTTTTCGGGACTTACGAGCTAAATTTCAGGTCCCGGGATTAGTCCCGAAGATCCCGAAAATGGTCCCGAAAGAGAAATAGTGTTCAGGTGAAATTTCCGAATAAAATTTCCAAAGAAAAACAAGTGTTTTAAGTTAAATAAAGTATTTCTGTGCTGATAATTTGCGTTGGGGCTCGTCTACAACTTCATTGCTTTCTTCTGGTACTAAAAATGTCTGTCGCTTTTGCTTTTGTCTGAACTGCAAAGTGCATGTGTAATCCTTTCGTCAAGCTGCCTCTGATTATGACAGTTTTGTAGGAACCCACTTTACATTTCGCCAATTGTTTAGGTATCTTCAATATATAAAACTGTTGCCATAGTGACTTCAAATCGTTATTTTTTTAAATGTAGAATGAAGGTAGGTTGCGAATCGGAATTCATTCCAATTGTAACGCTTTAGCAGACAAATAACAAACACACTTAAAACCCAAAAATTTAAATTATTCAGCTTTTCGCACATATCTAAATCCAACAAAAAAAAACAGACAAATACATAAATAGAAAAAGATATGCAAATGTGGCTGAAACAACACACAGATTTAATTCTAATCTACCGAAAACAATACCTCTCCTGCGTTACGCAAAACGCAAATAATGCAGAATGTACAAGAGGCATGAGTAATACGCCGGACGCCGGTGAATACCCGTCCTAATCCTCTGACATCGAGTATACGCACGCATGTTGACATGGTCCCGGGACTTCGCCTGGGCTGGCTGTGGTCCCGGGACTCGGTTTTTGTGGTAAAATCCCGGGACTGTCCCGGGACCGGATCCCGGGACTGGAAACCCTACTATCAAGTACAAGAGAAGTGATCGAGTGTTACCTCTAGCAGCTGTCAGCACTGCACTTGTAATTGATGACCGACCTGTTCCCATAAAACCTTTGACTCTCTTTCAAAGAATCAGCGTTGCCAAGCAGTCTGAGGAGGAATTGCAAAAATTCTTAACATACGAGCTCTGGCCATACCCTTTGGCTCTATTTGATGATATGGACATGAGAAAGGGAACAAAATCAGCTTTGTATAAGGCTTTCCGACCGATGGCGGACATCTCAACTTTGGATAATGAAACACTGCATGTGATAGATGGTGGATTCTTATTACATCGGGTTGTATGGTCATCAAACTTAAGTTCTTTCTCTGATATCAGCCGCAGCTACATTGATTACGTTAAGTGCAAGTACAAGTCTTATGCCGTAATAGTATTCGATGGCTACCCAGATGATGACCACCTTAGTACGAAGTACATGGAACGGATGCTAAGATCTGTTGTGTTCACAAGAGAGCTTCCTCAGCAACTCCAAGAATAAAGAACGATTTATATCCTACCTCAGGAATAAGTTTACCGAAGCCAACATTACAACTTACCAGGCAGTGGAAGATGCTGACACCCTGATTGTAGACACTGCTCAGTCCTTGGTTTCGCAAAAAAAAAGTGTGACAGTGGTTGGCGAGGATGTTGATCTTCTTGTGATCATGATCGGAAAGAAAACATCCGAAAACGTATACTTTATTAAACCTGGAAGAGGAGCAAGACCATCCACTGTGATGAAGAAGTTGCAGGTTTCACACTCCTTCTTCACGCCGTCAGTGGGTGCGATTCCACTTCTTCGTTTTATAGTCAGGGGAAGATGAAATGTTTAAAAACCTTGCGAAAGGATCCTAAGCTCCTGAAAACGTTGGAAGTTTTCTATGATCCCGATGCCGACAAGAAGGCACTGATTGATGCGGGTGAAAACTTCATCATATCTTTATATGGATCCTCCCCCTACAGCACCACATTGGATAGATTGAGCTACAGGAAATATGTTACAGCAGCGTACAAAAGTAACTGTAACATGGCAATGCTCCCTCCAACGAGTGCTGCAGCACAGCATCATATATATCGTACGTTTCACCAAGTGCAAGTGTGGCTGGGAAATCCATGTGAACCCATCCAATAGGGATGGAAGAAAGTAAAGAATGGACTACTCCCAATTTTGACGGATCTCCCACCAGCACCGCCAGAGCTACTGGCCAAAATTTCGAGTGGGTTGTTAGGCCTTTATGATGTAAGATTCTGGGCAATCTTTCCAAGCAGCATCAAACAATACAAAAGGTACACTTGGGTGCAATTTGCCGGCCGCCGGCTCAGTCGGTAGTAGGGGGCGGGATTGATGTCGGTAGAGTTAATGAAGTAAACAAAATGCCCAGCGCCAACAATTTTTTGAAGGTACGACAATTGCACCCCGGTGAACTGTGGAGAAATTGTAAACTCGGCACCTAGCATATAATACTCCCTGTAAGATGGCTCCGATAAAACAACCGGACCGTAGCTAACACAAATCATATGCAGATAATTTAAAATAGTTTAATTTCATGCAAAAATAAGCTATAACACTTTTACATTGACAATCTTAATTCTAGCATGAAATGAAGGATGAGAGCCGCCTTAATTAAGTAACACATGCACTAAATGTACTTACAGTTTGGACAAACATATACGTTACAACAAGTTAAAAATGGGCCACTTCGTCAGCGGCTCGCTGCGACAGACGTAAAGCTCTGGATCTGGGCGTCGTTGCGTTAGTGGTTCGGCGTCGGCCAAGAACGTTTTGCGGTCGTCGGTGGCCTAGGGGGCCGGCAATAACAACGCCGCTCCCACAGGTCGAAAGGCCAAACCTCGGGACTAATTACGGTACCCTCTTGTGCCCTAATTGTGCGCCGGCGACAAGGAGAAGCGGGCCCGTGAAGGCTCGACAAATCGCCTCGCGGAACGTTGCGGCACGTGGCCCGGCAGGTCCAGCGACTCCAGAGCGAAAACGCAAATTGCGGCAAACACGGCTCGAAGGCGAAATGTTGCCTAGTACGTCTTGCTGTAAGAGGGAAAACAGGGCTCTAATAGAACACGCACGGACAGGCCTCTCAGCGTAAAATAGCTACTCACCCCAGATGGTTTTTGGGCGCAGAAAAGGAACAGCTCGAAATATGCTAACACCAAATAGATCCGCCTTAGCGAAGGAAACCAAAGTCCTTAATTGCGTTCGGGGGGCTTCATCCACGAAAACGTGAGGGCATTCCTAAGTTCACGTCTCCAACTCGACCAAATAGCCCTAAATAAGCATCCCCGAACTAGTGAATAGCACTAAAGAACTGCTCGCTTCGAAAGCTGGCGAAGAAGACGCGTAGCGAGTCTCGGCCTGCTAATGGTTTTTCCAGATAAAAGCTATCGCCAGAAGACACGGCCGAACGCCAATGCGCAACGCGCGGGAAAATAGCGTTCAAATTCAAAATTATGGCAGGCGGCGCATTCTGCACGTAACAACTCCCCCCTTACCAGAACAGAAAAATTTCGCAGAAATTTTTTTTCTACACGAAGAAATCTACGCCAGACAGCTTGGTCAGACAAAAAAAAAGAAAAAAAAACCAGAAAGGGCATCACCCCGCTAATACGCTTACGAACACACACACTTGAAAACCCAAACCCACCCCACGATAAGGCAACTACTTGAGAAGGCGGTAGTGACCCCAAGAGGCACCCGTGGCCAGATCAACTCCACGACAGGGATCGAGACGGCTCGTCGCTGCTGGGTGAAAATGCTGCGCCGGTGAGCAGTCCCGTAACGACCCATCGCGAGGAAGCTCCAACCCCAAGAACCCCTCAACATCACCCCGTATCCTCCCAAGTACCCCCCCTGACAACTTCCTACAAAACAAAACCCCGAGGCGGAAGCAAGACCTCCACAGTTGAGGTACTGTGAGACCGAAATGGGACAACACTAAGCAGCGAAGACGGTTAGGGTTCTTCTTTTGACGCTAAAGGGGAGAAGGTAACCCCGGGAAAAGAGGGCCACAGAAACCAGAGAAGTGATAGGCAGAGCCAACATACACGCCATTCGACACACATACTGACCGAGAGACCCTGCAGCGCCCCGAACGGCCTGGAGGAAATCTCTACAAGTCTTAATCCCACTCACACCCAAGATCCATTCAGCACCAAAGACCACAATCACACCAGTTCAAAGAGAAGTAAATTATAAGTATAGTCAGGTTTCATCGCACTCGCACCAGAGAATCCCTTTACAACAGAGAATACATTCACACCAGACGAGAAAGGCGAGAAGCCAGATATAGCTCATAAGACCAGAAGGCGAAGGATGAAGGACTAACCGGCTCCAATACAACATTATACAACACGAGGACATATCAAACTGCGATAGCGGATCTCTACCAATCGTTCTTCCAGAAGGCAAAATCGGCACTAGCCGAAGTAACATTCGCAATAAAAAAAAAACCGATAGGGCCATACCCTAAAGAGGCCCACCCGAAAGTGGCCAAATAGTAAACCTCACCGGAAGGAAAACACGATGCCAAAATTCCTAAAGGTGACCTACCCGAAGATGCCTTGAAGACGGGAAAGCAAGTTGAATACGCTCCCCAAAATAGTGACCTACCCTACAAATGCCCAACCAACCTACAATACCTCACATCAACAACAGCTGGAATAACCAATCACAGCAACAGATCATACCAAAGACTTCATTCGGCAACAAAGGCTCAAAAGAAAACTAAAGAACAATGACTCGGAAACAGATGCAGGTCCCACAAATCCGGAACGAGCCGCACTCTAAATGAGTAAACGAAACCGTTCTCCATCTCCAAGCACGCCCAAAAGCGAAACCACAACAAAGATTCGAGACTCACTTGTGGATCGAAATCCGCGTGAGCGATATGGATACCGTAACAACAACAAAAAAAACAACACAATACGCATAGCTGAAGGCAACCATACAACAACAGCTAAGCCACCAAAATCCCAAAAGGTATCCAACAAAACCCAACAAGCTAACTCAAACCTACACTAAAGCGAAAGATGAACTTCACTCGACACGAATGCAAGTCGAACCACACAATAAACCCAACTGCTAACTGCAAGCTACTCCAGTGTTATTATAGGAAGAACTAGATGAAATAGCTCCCTACAGTGACCTTCCCTGCAATGCCCTACCAACCTACCCTAGCGGTATAAGAGGAGAAAAACAAGATGAAAGCGTTTCCTAATAGTGACCTACCCTACAAATGCCCAACCAACCACCCTAGACTCTATACGAAAGGGACACTAGTCCATAGCCGAGTCGTCATAAGGCTTCAAATCTTTGGCGTGCCAAGTACCCTTCATCACATTCCCATCCGGATCTTTAAGCTCATACACCCACCGAGAGAATTTCCGATTAATAATGAACGGGCCCACAAACTTCGCGGCGAGCTTGGCCGTGAATTGGCGTGCGGCATCTGACAACACGTAGTTCCTACGCAACACGGCTTGTCCAGGAACATACTCTAGGGGACGGCGGCGAAGATCGTAACGCGCTTTAGATTTCTCATACGCTTTACCTAGCCGACGTTTTACCTCTACATAAAGTTTATTGATGAGCGAGGCACGGGCATTCAAGTCTTTACTACGATCGAATTGGAGCTCAGGGTTCACGTTGTCCGGGGGAGGTTCGTGTTTAAGCGAGATCTCTCTACCAAAATTAATAAAGTACGGGGTCTTCCCCGTAACTTCATGAACCGAAGT
This sequence comes from Agriotes lineatus, assembly GCA_940337035.1. Taxonomy (NCBI): domain Eukaryota; kingdom Metazoa; phylum Arthropoda; class Insecta; order Coleoptera; family Elateridae; genus Agriotes; species Agriotes lineatus. The sequence goes on along the minus strand of OW679194.1, from coordinate 79,912,138 downwards.
GCGAATCGCGCAAGCGACATGAGAGAGATATCTGTCCCAATCTTGATGATGATCGGCGACATACGCGGTCAACATGGTCTTCAACACTCGATTTATACGTTCGGTGGGGTTGGCTTGAGGGTGGTAATTGGCCGTAAACGAAATCTTACACCCATATCGGTTCGCTAGGGACTGAAATTCGCGGCTACGAAATTGGACGCCATTATCACACACAATGCGCTTTGGAGCGCCAAACATCAGGAAAACATCTTCCTCAAAATGACGGGAGACCAAATTAGCAGACGCGGAGCGCAAGGGGAACGTGAGTGCGAATTTACTAAAGCAATCGGCCACAACCAGAATATACGCATATCCTCGCGATGATCGAGGCAACGGGCCCACAATGTCACCACAAATGACTTCCCAAGGCTTCGAGATAAGGGAATGACCTCCCATAAAACCAGCAGGGGCTCTTTGTTCGGGTTTAATGCGCTGACACGTTTCGCAACGGCGGACATACGCGGCTACGTCGTATCGTAGTCTCGGCCAATAGTACTTATGCGCGATACGATGGAAAGTTTTATTTACGCCAGTGTGACCAGCGGTGGGGTCGTCGTGATTCTGCCTAATAACTTCGCGGCGCCGGGGTTTAGGGACCACGAGCTTCCAATGGTCTTCCTCATCATCCGCTAGATCAGGGTAGTTAGACCGATCATACTTAAACAGCTGACCGTTATCAAGTCGCCACTGAGGGAATTTTCGAGGGTTAGTTCCAATCTGATGACACATACGCCTATACCACGGGTCGCGAATAGGTTCGGGTGGAACATTAACTGTATCAATAACCGGAACAGCACGAGATAGAGTATCCGGCACAACATGCTCTTTGCCTTTACGATGGACAATGTTGAAGTCATACTGCTGCAGACGGACAGCCCAACGCGCAATGCGACCAACCGGGTCCTTAATATCGTTAAGCCACTTCAGGCTATAATGGTCTGTCACCACGGTAAATTTTGTTCCCTCAACATACGGTCTAAGTTTCTCTATCGCGAAAAGGACAGCCAAACATTCACGCTCAGTCGTGCTAAAGTTGCGTTCATTCTTAGTCAGCGAACGGCTAATGTAACAAATGACCTTTTCACCATCGGCCTGTTGTTGGGTAAGGACCGCGCCGATGCCATAACCCGAGGCATCAGTTTGTATTACAAAGGGCACGGAGAAATCCGGGCATGCCAAAATCGGGGCCGAAATCAAGTGTTCCTTGATTGTGCGGAAAGCATGTTCACAACGCTCATTCCATACGAACTTAGCGTTCTTCCGAAGAAGAGTCGTCAGCGGGCCTATAAGTGACGAGAAGTTTGGCACGAAGCGTCGGTACCATGACGCCATACCGATAACACGGCGTACCTCGGAAACCGAACCAGGAGTAGGAATACGCGTGATCGCCTCCACTTTTTCCGGGTCGACCAACAAACCCTTCGAATTCACCAAATAACCAAGATACTTAAGCTCGGGCTTACAAAAGTGGCATTTGTCCTTACTTAGGGTAAGGCCAGCAGACAACAAACGAGATACAACCTCCCGAAGAACTGACAGGTGCTTATCGAAGGTGGGCGTACAGATCACAATATCGTCAAGGTATGTAAACACATAGGGTTCTAAATCGGCGCCAACTACACGGTCGATTAACCGCTGCCAAGTGGCCGAGGCCGTATGCAAACCGAACGGTAGGCGACAAAACTGATACAACCCGCGATTGGGGACAGTAAACGCAGTTAAAGGCCTCGAGGAGGCTGCAACAGGAATTTGCCAATACGCCGATTTAATATCGAGAGTGGTGAGGTAGTGCGCATCACGAAGTTTATCCAGTGTACTCGAGACATACGGAATAGGATAAGCATCAGGCTGACTAACTTTATTGAGACGGCGAAAATCAACACAAAAACGATAGCTATCATCCTTTTTCCTGATCATAACAATAGGTGATGACCAAGCGGAAGTGGACGGTTCCACAATTCCCTCTTCCAACATCTTTTCCAACTCCAGATCCACCTGTTTCTGAAGAGCAGGGGAAATAGGATAGTATCGCTGTTTGATAGGGGGCGAAGTCGTCTTAATTTCATGCTCAACTAAATGCGTACAACCGAGTTTATCACCCATCTGCTCAAAAATGTTCTTAACGAATACGTCAAGTTGCTCGCGCTGAGACTGCGTCAAATGTTCGACGGCCTGGATAGCGTTCACGACAGGAACTAAGTCATCCTTAGAAAACGTCCATTCATTACTTCGAAGGTCCGGCACGATACCCATGCGACGCCAAAAATCAGTACCCAAAATTAAAGCATGTGGTATAGAAGGCACAACTATTACGTCCATAAAGCAAACTTTGTCGCGAAGAGTTATCGGGGCCGTGACAGTCCCTAAGCTTCGACATTCCATGCCATTAGCGATACGACACACGGGGGCTTGACTTGACTCAAGTCGACAATGGCCTTTTACCAATTCCCAACCTTCTCTACCTAGGATCGTGCGTGAAGCGCCAGAATCCAATAATCCAAGAAGCTTATTTCCAAAAATAGAGATCTGGAGATAGGGTCGCTCATCAGGGCCAGCATGACTCAAAATAAAATCTAGAACCGCTTTTGAACAGGAGGCCTCCATAACAGAACTAGTGACCTGAGGATTTTGTCTAACGCACGCTAGTCGGTCTCCTAACGGCGCTGAATTCCGTTTCCCGAACACGAAGGGCACGTCCTAATCGTAACGTCGGGTTTCCCGCAGCGAAAACAATGACGTCTCCTCGGCGAGGGACAATCGATAGAACGATGATTAAGTTGATTGCAATTCCAACAACGCGGTGGAGAAGCACCGACAGGATTATTCAATTTTGCGAAAGAATCTCTAGAGGGAGCGCAATTATCATTGGGCGAAACGGCGATCGTATGAACCCTAGGATGGGCTCTAGGCCTTTGATACGCGAGGTCAGGCTCTAACATGCGACTAACGTTAGTTGGGGGTCCACGAAACCCTTGAGCACGTACGTGTGCATCTTCAATTGCCTTACAAGTCTGGATCAAATTTGCGATAGTATGGATAGTCTCCAGGGCCAAATGTGTTTGGAAATGCGGCAATAAGTTTCGTCGGATCAAGCTAAGCCGCGTATACGTCGAGGGCACCGAAGGTAAACGGCGGAATAAATTTTCCATGACAGCCACGAAGACAGTGACCGGCTCGTCAGCACCTTGAGTGCGATTCCGAATCTCATCCCATAACCCGGACTCATAATCGCAAGGGAGAAAGGCGGCACGCAATGCCCTAACTAAAGCATCCCAATCACATACTGTATCCCTAATCGAACGGTACCAAATTAATGCGTGATCAGTAAAGAATTCGACAGCTGACCGGAAGAGTTGCTCTTTCGAAACACCACGTGCGATACGTAATTCCTCTATTCTTTCCAGAAAACTAGACAACCCCGAATGGCCATCAAAACTAAGGTTCCATTTATTAATCGGTAAGTAATTGTTACAGCGAGACGCGGGTTCAAACGCTTGGGTGCTATTTAGGCCCAAAGGCGATTGGAATGAACGAGGGTTACTAATGCCAGGCAAACTAAATCGGACTTGCGAAGGGAACTCGACAGGAGCTCTAGATTGACTCTGAGGATGATCGTGCGCATCATCGAGACTTTGCTCATCGACCTGCGAAGAATTGTCATCAAAATTTAATAAGTTAGCCACGCGTGAAACCGAAGGTGCTATAGTTTCGCTAACCGACGCTAATTTCACTTCCAGATCATCCATAGCTGTTAAGCAGCGATTATACAACTCATTCCTCCTATCGCACAAAGATCCCGTAGGGTTCAAGCGTTCCAGACGATTCGACACATGCAACAACCTAGTCTGAAGGCGCTTATAATCGTTGCTATTACGAACAAGATGCCCCAGGGCCGAAATTTCCTCCACTAAAATTCCCAGTTTCCGGAAACAAATATCTAGTTCCTCCTCAATATTCAATTCAATTCCGGGAAAAGATGCGTTCCCAGATTTCTCTAGTCTAATCCGTGCACGCAAGAGCTTACGCTTATCCCCAGAATTACCGTCACAACAGACACCCCTAATTCGCAGTTCGTAATCTAACTCCTCTACAAGAAGCCGATCGATATCCATACTGAATGATTATGACAAGAAAACCCAGTAGAAAATTGACAGATAATAAATAATAAAAGCGCGCGACGCGAAGGCACACGAGGGACGCAACGTGCAAAACTTTGATAACTAATCACGATCAAAGAATGTCTTACTACTAAATTTAGAAAAACAAAACGCGGGCTACCAGCGTACAATCGCAAGAAGTTCTCCAGGCACTTATCAAATAATCCAGAAGCAAAAAAAAATTGAACGCGGTCCAATAGCAATAACCTCCGAACCAGAGCACAATTACATAAATTTGCAATATTTAAAATAATGGGTTAGGTTCATGCACAAATCTTAATAACTAATGGAATAAATATAGCTTAAAATACTGTTAGTACAACGCATGCAATATTATCACTAAATATTTAAATCGGCGCAAAACATCCTAACAATTCGAATGCAAAAGAAATGGTTCGCTAGCTACGGTTATCACATTAAATGGCAAAATTTGGAAACGCCAAAGCGCACTTAACAAAAACAGGCCCCACGTTGGGCGCCAAATCCTTCTTGTTAGGCCTTTATGATGTAAGATTCTGGGCAATCTTTCCAAGCAGCATCAAACAATACAAAAGGTACACTTGGGTGCAATTTGCCGGCCGCCGGCTCAGTCGGTAGTAGGGGGCGGGATTGATGTCGGTAGAGTTAATGAAGTAAACAAAATGCCCAGCGCCAACAATTTTTTGAAGGTACGACAATTGCACCCCGGTGAACTGTGGAGAAATTGTAAACTCGGCACCTAGCATATAATACTCCCTGTAAGATGGCTCCGATAAAACAACCGGACCGTAGCTAACACAAATCATATGCAGATAATTTAAAATAGTTTAATTTCATGCAAAAATAAGCTATAACACTTTTACATTGACAATCTTAATTCTAGCATGAAATGAAGGATGAGAGCCGCCTTAATTAAGTAACACATGCACTAAATGTACTTACAGTTTGGACAAACATATACGTTACAACAAGTTAAAAATGGGCCACTTCGTCAGCGGCTCGCTGCGACAGACGTAAAGCTCTGGATCTGGGCGTCGTTGCGTTAGTGGTTCGGCGTCGGCCAAGAACGTTTTGCGGTCGTCGGTGGCCTAGGGGGCCGGCAATAACAACGCCGCTCCCACAGGTCGAAAGGCCAAACCTCGGGACTAATTACGGTACCCTCTTGTGCCCTAATTGTGCGCCGGCGACAAGGAGAAGCGGGCCCGTGAAGGCTCGACAAATCGCCTCGCGGAACGTTGCGGCACGTGGCCCGGCAGGTCCAGCGACTCCAGAGCGAAAACGCAAATTGCGGCAAACACGGCTCGAAGGCGAAATGTTGCCTAGTACGTCTTGCTGTAAGAGGGAAAACAGGGCTCTAATAGAACACGCACGGACAGGCCTCTCAGCGTAAAATAGCTACTCACCCCAGATGGTTTTTGGGCGCAGAAAAGGAACAGCTCGAAATATGCTAACACCAAATAGATCCGCCTTAGCGAAGGAAACCAAAGTCCTTAATTGCGTTCGGGGGGCTTCATCCACGAAAACGTGAGGGCATTCCTAAGTTCACGTCTCCAACTCGACCAAATAGCCCTAAATAAGCATCCCCGAACTAGTGAATAGCACTAAAGAACTGCTCGCTTCGAAAGCTGGCGAAGAAGACGCGTAGCGAGTCTCGGCCTGCTAATGGTTTTTCCAGATAAAAGCTATCGCCAGAAGACACGGCCGAACGCCAATGCGCAACGCGCGGGAAAATAGCGTTCAAATTCAAAATTATGGCAGGCGGCGCATTCTGCACGTAACAGGGTGCAAAAAAAATTGCTCACGGAATTGCGGCTGCAGACGTGTAGGACTGTTGTGCACCAGCATCTGCAGATTCTGTTAAACAAGATGCAACAATGCAGATCGTGTTGATTTGCTCGAAGAGGCAGAGCAGGAGGGCCTGGAGACTGATGACGTTGTGATTGCTCCTGAAACCGAGAACAATGAAGGTAAGAAAACATGGAAGTATGAAGTTAATGAACTTATGTGATTAGTTCTTTTTAGTGTTCCCTCTTTTTGTAATCATTTCACCTTTCTATCATTTCTGTTCTAGACGATGATGAACTGCTTGCTTTCACAACGACGAAACTTTCCGACTTTATGAATGACTCAAATCACAAATGCCCACCAGAACCATGACCCTCGACCCAGGCCCAGCAGCTCCAAGAGAGGCCTACTAAATGCAGATATTCTTCTACACAGTCACACGGTACGCATTCCTTCACTATTTACCACATGATTTATATTAGTTTTAATCAGTGTTCCCTCTTCTTTGCAATCATTTCACCTCTCCATCATTCCTGTTCCAGATGATGATGAACCGCTCACCATTCCATCCACGAATGAATACTCACCAGAACCAGGACCCTCGACTCAGGCCCACCAGCTCCAAGATACAGCTACAGCCTCACGCTCTACCAAAAGCAGATGTTCTGATACATAGTCTCACGGTATGCGTTCCTACACTGTTCTAGCAAATGATTTAAATTAGTTTTTATCAGTGTTCCCTCTTTTTTGTAAAAATTTCACCTCTCCATCGTTCCTTTTCTAGACAATGATGCCACTGATTGGCTATTGATCCGCCATCGCAACCACGACAGTTACCGGCTATATCTACGTTCTGTAAAAATTCAATAATCAAATTCTGTAAATATATGAAGACATTCAAACACATTTGGGAAATACAATCTGTTTTTATATATTGAGTTTTGTTAATTTTCCCAATAATTTCCTACTTCACATACTACCAAAACTACCGATAGTTGTGGCAGCACTGATTTCTTATTTTTAATTTTCTACGAGTAGTAACTACTATACAGTGATCGTAGGGGCTCATGGGAATCAAATTCGGATTCAGCACACCAAAGAACCTATGGAATAGGTGAAAACAGCTCAAAAATCTACTTTTTGTAGAAAAAAAGAGCATTTCCCGTAATAGTAGAGGGTCGGGAAGGTTATATTTGCATTCAGCACAAGTGAAAACATGAAGTACTACCCCGCACAATATTTAATAAAATTTAGTACGATTTATATTAAATAAACAAAAAAAAAACATGAAATTTAAATAAATTGTCAAATTTCGGCTAAAGGCGACCACGATAGCGCGCGGCAAAGTTGAAATTCGGATTCAGCACACCTGAAAACATAAAGATCAGTCATAAAACCTAAGCCCGGGATTTTTTCTCGCTTAAACTACCAATTTCCTGGATTAATGTCTTATTTCAGATAGCTCAACAATATTCTATCTTATTTTCTATAACTCTTTCTCTACCTCAAACAGATGAATATTGCTCAATAATGTTCTAACATTAACCATTGCAATTAATAGGGTCACCTTAGCTTCACAGCCTGGTGAATCTTAGTATCCCCGGTCCTGCTTCCTTGTCTAACCGCTGCCTTAGTTGGGGGTAGGATGACCGTCAGGGACTCAGGACCTTTTTTGTAGACTTGATAGAGTTTTTTGCATTAAGACATCACGCTTTCAATGCAGATTAGTAAGTTGGATGTAGGAGGGGTGAAATAGGTTATTGTATAGGATTAAGATTAGAACATAATCCCCTCCTTTTATTACGGTGGGAGAAAGAACCACGGCTCGCATGTGCAGGTTTGCTTCCCTCCTCTAACAAGATCGTACAGGAGTGCCCACCCGCTACACACTAGAGTTTAATAATTGATTTTAAATGGGAAATTGCCTAAAAATAATCAAAGTTTGTTTTGCAGTTTCTTACTAATTCCTTTTTTTGAGTTTATTAACACAAGATGTTGAATGTAGAACAGAAAAAATATTACTAAAGATCTTTTGAATTTATTATCACCGGTAAAACCCCAATCTACAACAATAGCTTGTCATGAAATTAAGATTCTTTCATGTCAAGCTGATTGCCTTTATTAAAACGCAAAATACGGAGTTGTGGGAAATCCCAATCTTTATTTAAACATCCTGAACCATATTACCTTCAAATATAGTTAAATCAGTATTTGTTTTTCGTGTAAATGTATATACAAGTTGTAGCTAATGTGCATAAAGGAAAATCACAAAAACACACAACAAAATCTGCTTTTGGTTATAAGCATGGGATTTCCACTAATTCCGAACAATAAGTAAACAGTCCTTATCACACTAGTAGCTATTATGCAAACTGACGTCTTTGTTGTTATCGCATTTCTTTTTGGTCACGCCTATTAAGTTAATTTGAATTTTATAAAATTCTTTTAAGTTATTACAATAATTTTATTTAAAAAAGTGCTGTAATTATTTCAGCAATTTCAAATGTTCCACTACATGAAATACATCAGCTTACTTAATTTACTGTATATAACAGGCGCAAAAACTTGAGCTGTTTTCAGCTAAATCTTCTCTAGTCATATAAAGAATTAAAACCCCTTCATATAAAGACAAAAATTTAGTACTAGTAGGTACTTATAACATATTACACTTAGCAGACAGTCAGGCTGTCACTTTCTTTAAATTCATCATTTACATGGCTAAGGCTGTGTTTATGTTGGGGCAACGATATCCAATAAGAGCGCCGCTAAAAACAAAGCGGAGGAAAACACCTTAATACCGGGTGGCTATAAATATCTGTGATCGCATTACCTTTGGAATGAGCAACGCTTTAAAAAATGATGAATTCAACTACCTAACCTAAATATTAAATATCATTCAGGTTATCACTAAATACGTTCCTAGGTATCAAAATGATTACCGATTCCTATAATTACTTCGACATGAAGTGTACGAAGTATTGAAATTCCCTCATATCGAAAACCACTCTGAGTCAAATATTTCTAAAATTCGATCCAACCGACTAATGAACCCACTATATCAAATCTCCGTCTCGGCGGTGCGGATCTTTTGGTGAAGATCCCAGCCCACTAGATCAATCCCCCGTATTGGGGGGTGCCTAAACGTGCTGTGCGGGGGATGTATGTTCGTATGTGTACACGATTCCGGTCGCCAGGAACCTTCCTGAAGTCTTGGATCGTTTTCATACGATAGGTCCTCCGAAAATAAAGGCAACATCAACTTTTGAGCTATGGTCGTCTGCAAAAAAAAATTTTTTTGTTTCTTTTTTTTTGATAAATAACTGGTTCATAGCATTTCATTGTGTTAGCGAAACGGAGTGATGCTGAGTATCGAAGTATTCTTGGAAAGCACGGAAGGGCGCTTTTCTTGGGTGGGGGGTACCGTATATTTTATTATTATAATTGAAATACAATGCTAAGCAACATTTATAAGTAGCAAATTCCATGGTTACCGGGATCACAGATATTTATAGCCACCCGGTATATAGATAATATTAAGGCGTTGTTTTCCTTTGCTTCGCATTCAGCGCCACTCTTATCGAGTATCGTTGCTCCAACATATATGCAGCCTAAGATCGTAACCTAGGTACTGTTCCCGGTGGAATAAAATCTGACATTAGGGTAGCGTGGGGGTAACTGGACTGGAGAGTTAACTGGTCCACCATGCACGGCTGCATCCTATGACGAGATATTGAACCAGTGGTGACGTAGTAGGATGCAGTTGGCATCACTGTTAATTGTCAGTTAACATTTGAAGAGTTTTAGAACAGATGTGTGATGTTAGAGCAAACAGTTAAAATTGCACATTTTTGTGTGATTGGCTCAGTGGCCTGGTGGCCTAATGTAGAGCGCCCCAGCATTTCCGTAAGATTGGCAAAGGCTCAACGACTAGCCTGTCTCGGAATTACAGGGGCCATGAGGACAACCCCAACGACCGCACTTGCGGTAATATTCCGACTCCCGGACCTTGACACTTGGATAAAGTAAAAGGCCATGGCTACCCACCTCAGAATACAAGATACGGGGTTTTGGAATGATCAGAGAGTTCGCACGGGCCATGCAAGGATCGCCGACGTGGCGAAATCTCTACCAGACTACAAGGTAACCGAAGCAGAGGACCGGCTAAGGTTAGAAAAAGGATTTTGTCAGGCCATTTTATTTTTCCCAGTAATTCAATTAACTACGTAAACCTTTAGAACAGTTTTGGTACATAATTGGCGAGTTCGCCTGTATTTTGAGTCCATTTTAATCATAGTGCATATTACTGCAGCGTTTAGCATCAAGTAGAATAATTCGTAACCTTCGCATACCCCTTGCACCCAAGCATAATAATTCGTAACCTTTGTACAACCCTTGCATAGTTGCTTCTTGCAGATGCAGGCCCCTTCAGACGTAAGAGCGTTGATTTTCAAGTTATTTAAAATTTAGCCCGTGAGTGCAAGTAGGAAGGTCTTTACCTCTCTCGCTTTCTATCGTTCCCAAGTTGCCAGCTGTATAGCTCACGCCGTGATTAGGCGCTTCTGGTGGCATGACGGCACATTCATTTCGCGCGAAGTTCCACTTGGCGTCTGGTTTGTTGAGTCAGTCGATCCCCAGCCACGAGTGAGTAAAGTCGTCATAGCGTGCTGTTTTTTTGCCCCTCGCCCGTTTGGGTGCGGGAGCGGCGTTTTTGGCAGCTGGGGTTACGATCATGTTTACGTTTCTCGTTCAGTAGCGGTCACTTCTTGACAGACGTCGCGTGTAGGTTGTCGGTGTTGGTGATGTCCATTATGAAGGCTCAAGCCACTTAATAATTTCGGAGGCCTGTGGCCTATTTTTATCCGTCTCTTCGAACGGGATTCTCACGAGTATGCTGACTAACAGCCGTACCGATGTTTCAACTTGCCAAGGGGACAGAACGATTCCTTGTCCCACGATTAAACTGGGGATATTTCCTGGATGCCGTGCCTTCACCTGCACCATACCATTAGTAGCAAAGCAACAATCGACGCCCACCAACTGACGCCGCTGCGTTTGAAGGCTGACCCAATCATTAAGGTAGAGTTCACCTGGTTGTAACTGATATTTGTACTGCCTTAGTACTTGCTTAATTGCCGTCCGCTGCCTCATTCAGACTGCGTACATTCAACCGCAATATTAAGATTTGTGTAACAAACCTGTTTGCCGCAAACTGATATCCGTAGTGCATTCAAAACTTGCTTAATTGCCGCCCGCTGCCTCATTCAGGCTGCGTGCATTCAACCGCAGTATTTTAGATTTGCGTAACAAACCTGTTTGCCGCAAGCTGGCTTTGTCTCGTATTAACATTTGCTCACTTGCCGTCCGGCACTTCATCGAAACCTAGTACAGTCCAGTGCAGATTTAACATTTATGTAATTAACGTGCTTGTCGCCTACCGACCTTTCACTTTAATCAAAGTTGACTTATTGTCCGCCCCCCGTTTAGCCGAGGCGAGGTACACTCACTTGTAGAAGTTAACATTTGTTGTACGCGTGGAACTTTGTTGTTTATGAGTTAAGGCGCTTCCCCAGCTGGGTTTATTCCGTTAAGTATTGATTCCCTTTATTGTGTCAAATTGATGTACAGACCGACTACGTCGGTATCGATGTAACATTCTAGGTCATGTGAAGTGGCCCAATAGATGACTTATGATTTTTCCCGTGTTGTGCATGTTTGTTTACAGGGTGACTTAGCCACTGTTTTAAGATCGTTGCAGGTAGCCACTGTTTTAAGATCGTTGCAGGTAGGTCGGCGCGTTTGTCGCTACGCTGCTGTTTCCAGAGTTAGTATTTGAGCACTTTTGGCCCCGTTTACCTTTCAAGATTCGGCTGAGCGTGGGTACTTCCATGATTTGGATCTTGTGGCGCCCTATCACTTACGTAACACTCTATAGAGATGTACCTCAACACGCTTTGCCTGTGGTGTCTCGTTTTAGGACCCCAATCCCCTCCCTGAGCGTATTTGAGCCGAGGCCTCTAGCCTGAGTATTACGATTTCCAGGGTGCTCACACAGCTATGAGTGTCGTTAGATCGATTTAAAATTGTAACAATTTTCTCTCATTATCCCAACCAGGGCACAGTGGGAGCAAAAAAGGTTAAGCTACAGCCAAATGCCTTAATATGCTACACGGACGGTTCTCGAATGGCAGAAAGGCAATCCTCTGGAGCAGGAATTTACATGGAAGGCCGAGGGGTACAAGAACGCTATGCTTTAGAAAGATTCACCACGGTATTCCAACCAGAAGTTTACGCCATCCTGGCGGTGGCAACAAAGAACGAGGTCAGGACATCGCCAGAGCAAAAATTTTATATTTGTTCTGATAGCCAAGCTGCACTAAAAGCAATCTTCTTGGCCAGGACAAGAGAAAAGGACGTCGAGCTCGTCTGGGTCTCAGAACACACAGGGGTCCAAGGCAACGAGAAGGCAGACGAACTAGTCAAACTCGGAGCCAGGAAAACTTGTTTTGGACTGGAATCCCTTCTGGATATAACAAGGCAGCAGGTTTCACCAGCCCTAACCGAGTGGGCCTACAAGACCAGCGAGGAAAAGTGGAAAGGAGCTGTCGACAAGCAAAGTACCATGTAGCAGGATTTCATTCAAAGAAATCGGTCTGGCTAATGAGGAGCTGGAGAAGCACAAATCCTTTGATAGGGATCTTGACAGGCCACTGTAAACTAAAAAGACAAAAATAGATAGGAGTAGAGGAAGATCCCATTTAACCAAGATGTGGGAGGGATGAGGAAACATCCTTCACTACTTGGGAGAATGCGAGGCGTATCACAGACTGAGGTATAGAACCTTTGGAGCAGCTACGCTTCGAATGGAAGAGTTGAACTCCCTATTCTGGGCTCCCCACAACTACTATTACTACTACATAATATATGAGTTCTTTGTTTTGTAAACATTCAATTTTGCAGTTTTTGGCAAAACTATGCATCTTACAAAAAATCCCTTTAAACCAAAGTTGAGGTAATTGCTTAATACAGTGGATCTTATTGCCAGCGTGGCCAAGCGATTAGGGCGCTCAAGCTGCGGCGCCACGGTTTGGGGTTCAATCCCCACATTTGGAAACTAGCGGGCGGCCCACCCAGTCGCTTTAAAAATTGGGAAATTACAGTTGTGAAAGTAGAGTCGTCGAAGACATGATGCTAACCACATCACCTAGTAGGCCGTTAACGGTGTGCCAGATTGACTGGGTTTTCGAAAGAGATATTTCGGCGACCCTGAGTCGCCTTGTCTCAGGCCATGTTCCTATATGGAATGAAGTGCCCGAACTTTACAGTGGATCTTCTTCTTAACAAACTTCTATTTTACGAAATTCTCTATTTAACAAAATTTTTACAAGAATTCTGCCGTTCCAGCAATTTACAATATGATTTTTGCTCTATTTTACGAATTAAAATTCCATTTAGTGAAGTAAGATATGAACATATTTTTACAAAAACTGTCAGAAATTTTTGTCTGAATTGAATTTTTGGAACTGCATCTCTATAGGTTTAAAATAACCAGCACATTACCTAAACACTGTACTAACTCCATTTGTAAGGAATGAACCTTTTATTTAGGGTCTCCAACAGAAGACATCAAAAATTGTTGTCATTACTAATTCTCAGAATTCAGGACAGAGTAAGACCTTTTGTCACTCGTACAGTATTGGATTTTAAAAATCTATGTGAACATAAAACAAAAACAAAGGTTCAGTTGTACATGCGGCATTCGTCAGTGCACTTCTTCTTACGAGTACAGAGCGTGTCTGAAAACATGCTAAAATGCAAATGCAGTTTTCAAAATAACCATGAGCATTTATTATGCCATTTTAAATGAATTTCTGTTTACAAAATTTACGTTTAATGAATCTTTTTCTTAGATTTAGCCACTTCATTAAATAAAAGTAAAGTTCGAGCACTTCATTCCATGTGAGAACATGGCCTGAGGCAAGGTGAATCAGGGTCACCGAAATATCTCTTCCGCAAACCTAGTCAATCCGGCACACCGTTAACGGCCTACTGGGTGATATGGTTAGCATCACGCCTTCGACGACTGTCTTACTTTTCCTACTTTCACAACTGTGGTTTTGGTGCGCAATTTTTAAAACGACTGGGTGTTCAGCCCGCCAGTTGCCTAATGTAAGGATTGAGTCTGAGCGCCCTAACCGCTCGGCCACGCTGGCAATGACTTCATTAAATAGAAGTTCCAAAATTATTTTTATCAAACAATTATAAGAATTTTACAAAAACGTTTGTAAAAATAAAATTTTACGATTTTTTCCAAAACTACTTCTTATAAAAATGTTGAGAAACGCCTTATAAAAGCAATAAAAGAGATGTGATGACCTGGTGACCACACCCCTCTTTTAAATTTGTCTTTCAGATAGTACATCAAATTCGAGCCAAACATGTAATCTTATTTTAAAATTGTATACTTGTAAACGTACATTTTGTCTTTTATACAAACAAATAGCAATGGGTAAATAAAGAAATATAACATGTTGCCTCAGTCAACAACAGGACTATCTTTGAACAAATGAATTTATGATCTTTATAACATCAACGTTTTGAATATTTACATAAGTACCCCATGCAAACCTTTACTCAATTATACGGTAAAATTAGAATCAAATTTCCCAGTCCATTACATTCAATCCTAAGAAATAGTAAGAATGGCAAAGCTAGCACATCATAATAGCAATAAAATTTTACATTTTGACGATGCCATTTCTTTAACAGGTTTGTATATTAATATCGATAGTAAATTGAGTTTTGAATTAATATACAATTCTACAAAGGTTTTGGCCGTTTTAATTTACTCGTTCTAATGGCAACTGGAGGATGTCTAATGAGTGTCATAATGGAAACCATGGGTATGATGTTTGTTATTCCAGCAGCAGAGTGTGATCTTCAGTTGACACTTACTACAAAAGGATATCTCTCTGCCTCTAGTTTTATGGGTGTAGTTTCTGGATCTTACCTATGGGGCTTTTTTGCTGATACATGTGGTAGAAGAAAAACCGTTTTAGTTAGCATGACAACAAGTTTTATACTTACTGTAATATCCAGCTTTGTGCCTTACGACTGGCTTTTTATACTACTGAGATATCTTAATGGATTATTGTAAGTTTCTTTTTGAGTAATGTGCTACTGAAGATATTAATTTTATTTCTACAGCATAGGCGGGTCATCTAGTATAGTTTATGCTTACGCTGGAGAATTTCACAATAACACCTATCGTCCTAAAGTTGTATCATGGATGGCAACCTTTGTTGCTTTTGGTAATATAGCTTTACCTGGATTTGCATGGTTGATACTTCCTGCTCAATGGATTTTTGAGATGCCTGTTTTGGGAATATCCTTCAGACCTTGGAGACTCTTAGTTATAGCATATGGATTGCCAAGCTTATTATTTTCCATATGTATTGCCTACCTTCCGGAAAGTCCAAAATATTTACTAATATCAGGAAAGAATAATAAAGCAGTCGCTGCATTAAGAAAAATGTTTGCTATGAACACTGGAAAACCACCTATACAATTTCCTGTTGATGATATTTTACTGGATGAAGATGCATATCATTTGTCATCCGAAAATATAAATTTTATCAAGTGTATCTGGCAACAGACAACGCCACTGTTTAGAAAACCATTTGCAGTAAAAACATTCATGGTGTGCCTACTGCAATTTGGAGCTTTTGTATCGTAAGTATTTTTTTAAATGTTTAATTTTCAAACCTATTTATGTTACCTTAAATGTTAAAATGTGATTACCACTTCCTGCCATATTTACAAAACAACTTATATTTCAGAACATCTGGATTGGCCATGTGGTACCCTGAAATCCTCAACAGAATTGCAACATTTGAGAAAGAAAATCCAGGCGAGACCATCACCGCTTGCACTGCTATTCATTATCATGCATCACAACAATTGTACATTTCCAATAACTCTCTGGTATACCTATTATGAATGAAGCTGTCTCTGCAGTATCTCATCATTTTGTATTTCAGTCAGAAGAATTTAACTGCACTGATGAAATAGACACTGAAGTTTTCACCATTGGTATTATAATAGGATCCTTTTTGGCTATTATCTACATAACTGTGGGGAGTCTAATTAACCTTCTCGGGAAAAAAAACCTCTTGATAGGTGTATTTACTTTGAGTTCCATAGCAGGATTAGCAGCACAATATGTTTACGGATCTGCAACTGTCAAAACACTTATGGGCATAGTTTTGGTGGCTTCCACGAGTATTGGCATTATTAATGCAGTAGTGGTCGATTTATATCCAACACAAATACGAGCAATGGCTCTTGCTGTATCTCTGATGTTTGGTCGTATTGGTGCAGTCACTGGCTCACATATAACAGGACTAATATTTTATCAACTATGTGACTACACTTTTCCTATTTTTACAGCTGACAATTTAAGTAAGTTACACTTATAAATGTATTCCTCTGTAGACTAACAGTTTGATTATTTTTCAGTATTGATTCTCTTGGTCATTATGCTGCCCACTTCTCCTCGAGTGCCCAAAATGATCGAAACGATAACATGATAATATTTTTTGTTTATAATATCAAATCAATACTTATATTAAGTAATAAAATATAAATATACTACTTCCCTAGTTACACTTTAAATAATTTAAATTTCTTAAAGTACTTCTGAATCTCTTCTTTTGGATAAGGTTTAACTACAAGACATGTTGGTATATTTTCAGGCTGTTCAATCCACAACTTATGTTTAATTTCATGTTGCACCAGTTTATCCTTTAAACTTATTAAACTATTTTCATCGGAAGCTTCCAGGACAACTTTATGCATATTATCCATATCAGATAAGTACGTTTTCATGTGATCATCTTCATGGAAAAGGTGAGTTACTGCAGTAACTGCATGACAGGCTTGTGCTATCAAAGCTCCTGTAGGCCAACCCAACTGCTGCAACAAATCTTTGCGCACTACTATGTACTGCACGATTCCATTGGTACTCATGTCTACGTCACCCAACTGAAAATAAACAATTGCATTACTGCTTTTTAGTATTTTGATGGAGATTAAAATTGTTGTAGTAACTTTACTCAACACCGAACAAACTGATGCCAAGATCATAATGGTTGGACAATAAGTGTACAGTGAAATCTCTCATAAGCAGACACCGTGGTGCCACAATTTTTGTCCGCTTAATGGAGGTGTCGTCTTAATATAAATGCTTTAATTTTCAATTTTTTTGTTTAATCTTTATTTGAATATAGAACATTTTTAAATACATACAGTTCTACGTTTGCTTTTCATTATGACACTTAACACACCTCCAACTAGCTCAACGGTGGCGGTGGTAAAAATGGCGGCAGTCAAAGGAGGAAAGGAGGCGTTACCCTCTGCTAAACAGTTGATTATTCGGGGAAAAATTTATTATAGTTATTTTGTACAGATTAACTTAGAACTAGACTACATATACATATAACCATGAGAAAGAAGATGGCAGATTGGCGTCCGTAGTCGGATGCTGTTGGGATCCTTCGGAGGCGGCGGCTGAAGGGCGCAGCGTCCTAGAAGCAACTGGGGCTGCAGGAGCGGGCGCTGATCGTCCTCTCGGGGGCGGTGGCTGAAGTGGCTGGACGTCCTGGAAACGGCGTAGGCGGCAAGAGCGGACGCGGATCGGCCCCCCAAGGGACTGCGGCTGAAGTGTCTCGACGACCAAGTTCCACAAAGACGGCCGGCGGCAGAGTCCAGCGAAGGCGGCTGTGCTAAGTCCAAAGAAAGTGCTATGCTCTAAAACCAGCAAGGGCGATAGGCTCCAAGTCCAGCGAAGCGACAGCTCGGGGAACGGCAGAGTCCGGACTAGGTGACTTCCTTCGAGGTTGGTTAGACTCCTGGAGATGAGGGCTGATGATCCTGGAATGGCTGCTTGTTCGACCTGCCGAGGCAGAGTCCAGATAGGCAGCTAGTCAGGGAGCAGCAGAGTCCAGATGGGCGGCTAGTCCGTGAGCGGCAGTCCAGGCTAGGCAGCTTCCTTCTAGGTGGGTTGGACTGGAGGCAGCTGTGGATCCTTGGATGGCTGTTGGCTGCTGGGACTCGGACCGAAGCAGAGTAATTTCCTAAGGCCAGGACGTCCCTATTTAAAGGGCCTGAACCCCGGGGTAGCTGCCTCCCTCGATGCTTATTGGCCCGTGGCGTGAAGACAGATTTCTGAGGGCATTCATTTAGGCGATTGTGTAATGCGTAATGCTAATTTCCTGGCGCGTCTAATTAACGGTTTGATTTTAGCTGCATTGTCTTGCTGGATAAAAAAACTTAAATTTTGATACTAAACACGGCCTGGTTTTATTAAGATTTCCCGGTGCTCCAATTCTAGCGCGGCAATTGGCTTTAATTAGCGTGCTTGAGCAGTATTTTAATCGTACTGTATTGCCCGATTTGAGCCTAAATATGACTTGGTTCCGTGTTGGGCCGCAGTCCATTGTCTTCCTTGCAATTTTGCGCAATTGTCGATACCCAACACTTGATAGTTCGATTTATGCGGCACCAATAATTAGAATAAATGCTGCCATTTCTGAATATGAATAATTTATCCTGGGCGCTCTTAAAGAACGGTGCGTTAATTTATTGCATCCAGGATCAGCGGGTTGGACAGCGGCTGAAGGATCTATGACCCATTTGGCTTCGAGAAATTATGACCCGGGCGGCTGTGAATTTAAATGCTGCCCTCGTGTTTTGGAGACACTTTTGACGCTTTATGTAGCTTAAGTTTTTTGTTTCCCTGCTTAATGGGACTTTTCAAGTACTTTGTTCTGACATTTTTACACATGCAAGTGAGTGACGGTTAACGGATTGAGTTTTGAGCGGGCTCGTTACTCCTATTCCGAAATTTATGGCTTCCGTCTGTAAGGGAACCTACAGCTTTGTTAGACTGGATAATGACATATTGCCGCGGCTCGAGAATTTGTCATCTGGGCTTGTTCTTTTAGAGCTTCGGCCTTTTTTATGGCTCATCGATACGAGTGTTGGAGTAGCTGTTATATGCCGGCTTAATTTTTTAAATTTCGGCTGACGCTCGTATTACACTACTGTAAAATAGTAGCTTTAATACATACATATCAACTGCAGCTTGTAATGAAGAAAACCTACCTGCTTTTAATCAAATGCAGCTATAAACAAAGAGCACTTTGCTATATATAAAATCGTTTTCGCAAAACACTTCTTTCACTTTCGAAATTCAGATACGTAACTGAGGTGAGGGAAAACATAGTACGCGTATGAAAAGAGGTAATTCCCCTAGTTTCCTAGCTAGCATCTGAACACGCAATTTATAACGCACCCCATATCACACATATGAAAACATGTAATTCCCCTAATTCCCTAGCATTTAAGCACATAATAATTAGTAACATGTCCGCTTAAAAGAGGGAATTATTTAACCATTTCCAGAAGTTTCCTGTCCGCGTCCTGTTAATAGAGAGTCCGCTTAATGGAGATGCCTTTGCATTTAAACTACATTGGTTCCCGACGGTGCCAAGAAAAATGTCCACTGTCGCTTAATGGAGTGTCCGTTGTGAGAGATTTCACTGTACATACTAATATTTTATTAGTTGGATTATGCAAATTCTGAATTTCATTATTACACACTTGCAAATTAACTTAAATGAAACACTTTTAACCCAAAGAAGATTTGCAGGGCATTGCATTTTGCAAAAGCATCGTTTCTGTAAAAGTTTATCGTTATATCACTATTCGGCATAAAGTTGATCTCTAAAATGCCTTTTAAAGAATTTTCTACTAAATTTAAACTTACACAACACAACTAATGAACCATTTTGTACAGTGTCTGCGCTATATTTTACATCCAAATAATTGTTTGTTCTAAATAACACACAATTCCATATGCACCACATATTCCTGTATGAAATTCAAAAATTATAATCCTTTAAGCAATTACAAAAATTTAAAACTCACATGATACTTTTTAGATTGCAAATATTTCTAAATTATAGCAGTTTAATTTTTACTTGTCCACTAATAATCTGAAGTTACAAAACCAGCTAAAGGAGTGGGGACAAAAAACTCGCACAAATGTTTTTGTGATTTAATTATTTTTTTTGTTACAATGTTTATCTCACAACAAAATGCATAATTTAAATGATTTAATCAGCATGATCTTCTTCTGTGAAGAAGTAAGATAAAAATACAAAGAGCAAATAGAGAGAGAGAGAGTTAAGGCTCATAAGGACAGGGAGTAGGCAACACATTTTACAAGAATACATTATTTGAAATGTAATAAATTTGTAATGTTATTTCTGCCTGACTGAATCAACTTGGAAGATGCCTGGCTACATTAATATGAATCTTAACTATATTACTTGCGGTTTACCAATATGTTGTGCTTATATTCAATTTTGATCAGGTAGAAATTAATAAAATGTGATTTTTCAATTGACTAAATATTAACTACAAGAGTGGCACTTTTTAAAAAATGGTGATGTACAAGGGTGTATAAACACAATTAATACCAAAATCAATATTGACAATATACTTTGACATTCATTTAAACCCGGAATCATTCAAAAACCGTATCTAAATCTAACAAAATTACTAAACACGGTACCAAAATGCCCCATTGCGCTCTGCTCAGGTAGACGGGTTTTTAGCCTAGAGCGTTCTGAGCTAAACGAGCAGATTAGAAATCCGCGAAACGCAACAGATTACACCGGTTTGGCTCTCGTTCTTCATTTCAAATGCTGATTAGATATGTCATAATATCCGCCGAATTTGATGAATAAACATAGTAAAGACATAATAAATATTGCTGTGTAAACATCGATTATAATATAAACACACTGCAAGCAAAGACTATCTAATATTAGATAGTCTTTGCTGCAAGCACAGTATCACCACCGAATGCGCTACGATAATAGCAAATACGGATTTTTTAAAATTTACGATTACAAGAAGTAGGCGGCGAAGCCGATAAAACTTCTATCTATTTAAAGATTTGAAGAAAAGGTAAAGATATTTTTCTTCAAACGGCAGTAAAATATGGCATTATACTGCTGGATTGATGATGCTAAACTGTTACTTTATTGCCAAGCGGCTGACGGCCGCTGACGAGCGGCAGATATTATCTGCCGCTGACGAGATCAAGTAATTTTCTTCGAATTTCGTTCACAAAGTTGTAAATAATTTGTTATAAAAACGTTTGAAGAAAAAATACTATATGTTATTCGGAGCAAAAGTATCTTTTGCTCCTAATAACATAATATACTATTTTATTACTTGGCTTCTTGGTCAGCTGACTAATGATGTTATTACTTTTATTCATAATCAAATAATTAGCCGTTACATGTCATTACCGTTATCGCACCTAGATTCTATTTAAAGAAAATTACTTTCGAATTTATAATGTAAGGTATTCCAAGAAATCTGTTGCAGAATTGATATTTTAGAAATCCCTTACTTTCTATACATTTTTCTCAAAAAAAATTAACTAAACTTCACTTTAAATGCCCATATACAGTGAAAATAATGTAAGACTGTACATGGCTGAATTATGCAAAATTAGACATAGGTAATTTACTTAATGTTACCATGGTATTGGTAAACAAAATAGCAACACAGTGACTACAGAAAAAACCGGCAATTGTTACTAGCATGAGTAAATTGATTAATGCTAAAATAAAGTTGCCAATGTATAATCTTACATTATTCACACGGTATGTATGTTTTTACTTCCTTTTACGATAAAGGAAGTATTGGATTCACCCCAAAAATTCGAAATTGAGTTTTCAACAGATCTTCACGTTTTAGAGTCCCCTGAACCCAAAAAAACATGTTTTTGTTCATTGGTCTGTTTGTCTGTGTGCCTGTCTGAGTGTTTGTCTATCTGTCAGTCTGTCTGTGAACAGAATATCTCAAAAACAAAAAGAGGTATGGCGTTGAAACTTCATATATAAGTTTTATGTACTATGTAGATGAGAGAGCAAGCTTTTGAATAAAAACGCATAACCGGAAGTAGGTGTTTACTCTTGTGATTTTTCAGTTTTTTTTTATTTCTTCAAAAACGGTTATAACGATTTTTTCAAACTTCACATTTTTATTACATTTTTAATGTGTATTGATGTGAGATAGGTAATTTTCTAGTTGAATACTTCTAAAATGGGGTTCTTTGTTTGTTTTCTATTTTTTTAATTAACTCCTATTTTAAATAGAACACCCGGTATATTATTACATTTTTTAATTCAGCTTAAAATTTTAGAGAAAATTTGTCTCTTCAACTAACACTCTTATTTTGTACCGTTTTTGTAGAATTTTGAATTTTTGAAATATTTTGACAAATGCTTAAAAATTAAAAGTAAAAGTTTTGGCTAATTATAAGATCACTGTAAGAGGAAGTTGTGTGAGTGTATCACACCAGATTTTTATATAGTGTATTAAATTAAAAATCGCAGCTATTTCGATTTAATCACAAAGAATTAATGGTTATAATTATGCTACGTAACCTAACAAAATCGAAACTACATTTTTTTGTTGCAATCATTAACACACCGTTCAACATTAGTCAGTTGGATTAGAAACGGCATTCATAACACTGCTATGAAAAGTAATGACGTTTGACGTACGAAATGACATTAGGTACTTATTTGTCAAATTGAATTATAAGAATATCAAATCAATACAAAGAGTAAATAAATCTGGAAGAACGTGCTTTACCGAGTTCATCTACCCCAATCTATACCATAAAATCTGTGGTCTCTTTCTTTGTATGTATCTTTGTTCGCTACTCCTCTGAAGATACTGGACCGATGAAATTGTATGATAGCTTAAAATTTAGCAAATTTTTAGACTTAGATCGTAGGCCGGTTTTTATGAACAACCATTTTAGGTCGAAATATTTCGATAAATTGTATTTATCGTCCGATTTGGCTCATATTCAGAATATATGTTAGTTACGTGGAAAGAAATATTTTAACAAAAAATGACCTGGTAGGTGGAGCTGGAGTCGAGATATTTATGGTCTAATTTGGCTCATATTCAGAAGATGTGTGTACAAAAATAAATTATTTTTGGACAGCACAACGTTTGCCGGGTCTGCTAGTCCATTATAGATAACTATTTTCTAATTTCCCCAACATTCAACTGGAAAATGTCATGTCTGTCATGGTATCGCAAGATATTTTTTTATTGCTGCTGCTTCTTGATATACTGTTATTATCAACGCCAGGTTTAATTTTATTAAAAATACCATGCATCTGAATATAAACATGTACAGTCGTGTGCAAATAAATCTGGGACAGTGTTTTTTTCACAAGCAGATTCAGTTAAGAATTTGAAGAATATTTCCATGGATTTCCTCTTATCAGAGAGAGTTACGGGTTTCAGTACCTGTTCAAGTTTAATGTAACTCTTTCTGAAAGCAGGAAATCAATGGAGATATTCTTCAATTCTTAACTGAATCTGCATGTGAAAAAAACACTGTCCCAGATTTATTTGCACACGACTGTACATGTTGGAATCGAACAATAAAGAATAATGAAAAAACTGTAGGGACAGTACATAATTAATGGATGAATCAGACAATAAAATTGTGAGCCACCATGTAATTTATTAAAATTTATTTACTTGATTAATCATTTTATAAATTATTATCGATTACGACATTTTAGTACATGTAAAATGAATTCAACTTGGTTACTATTACGCCAAAAGATACTTTTTTTATTATCATGCAGTCCCAATGATCGTAGGTACCTACAAACATTTCAGAAAATGTATTTTATTGTATTAGTTGATTTGATTTATTCCAATAAATAATACACAGAAATATATATATATAATCATGACCCTTGTACCACACAGGTGTCGGGTACACAGAAATAATACGTAGAAAAAGAGTACAAGACAGACAAAACCGTATTATAATTAAACAACAATAGTAAACATTTTTGAGTGTTTCAAATTATGAATTGCGTAATATATTGGTATTGCGTTTAGCTATGGAGAATGTATATTGTATACGTAAATATGCACGACACTGCCTGCTAATTGCTAGAAAAACCATTTTTGAAACATTCCGTTGATCTGAAAAACTAATCCTTTCCAAGAAAGGTCATTACCGCTAAGGAATGCAGGTAGTCTGAATGAAACCGCAGATCCCAGCAAGCGTAATGATGGTTGCCTATTTAAATTCAAGTAGGAGTAATCACAAGTTCAAGTCTCTCTCCTTATGGGCCTTAAGTAGAGATTAAGAATCACAACAGACTTAGACGCTAGAAGATAGGTGGAACTAATTTAAAGACATCGTAAAGCAGGCAGCAGAAGAGGTATGCAGAAAGAAAGACGTAAATACAAGGTATAAAAGGACAAGATGGCGGAATAAGCAAGTGAGAGAAGCAATAAGGGCAAAAAAATATTACAAAACAAAAAAGGAACAAGATAGAGCGGACTACATAAAAAAAAAGGAACGAGGCCAAGAAAGTCATAAAAGAGGCCAAAGCCAAAAGCTGGGAGGAACTTGGAAAAGAAATGGAAGAAGATTATGAATTAAATAACAGAAAATTCTTGAATACAATTAAAAAAATAGGAGGGAAAACAAGAAAAATAAACAGAAGCATCAAAAATTGAAATGGAAAATTAATGACAAATGAAGAAGAGACCTTAGAAGCATGGGCAGAATATTACTGTGAAAAAATGAATACAAAACAGCAACAAACAAATAAAAGAGAATTTAAGTTATGAAGAAAAACCAGAAGACGAAAACAACCATACTACAAAAATAAATGAAGAAGTCTACGAAGCAATAAATAGATTAAAAACAGGAAAAGCATGTGGAGAAAACAACATCGAAGCTGAAATGATAAAGTGAGGGGGGGAGGGGAATAAGGTAGTTACATGGCTCTGGAAGATCTGCGAGAAAGCATGGGAGGAAGACCAGATACCAAAAGACTAGCAGGAGAACCTAATAATCCCAATTTATAAAAAAGGTGAACAATCAGATTGTGATAACTACAAACCCATTTATCTATCCACAGTATGTTTCAAGTTGTACACAAGAATAATAGAAAGAAAATTAAGAACAGAGGTTGAAGCAAAAATGGAAGACGAACAAGCCGCTTTTAGACCCCAAAGACAAACAAATGACAATATCAGAATAATTATTAGGAACCTGATTAAGAGAGCAATGGAAACTGGCAAACTACTATACCTAGTTTTCATAGACCTTAGAGCAGCATTTGACAACATAGAAAGACAAATACAATGGAACTGTCTAGAAGAAATACAAGTACCACAAAAATTAATAAAAGTGATAAAGTGTATACCAAAATGTCTACGGCGTAGTGCAAATTAATAGAAGATCACGATTCTTTGAAATACGAAAGGGAATAAAACAGGGAGACAGCTGAAGTCCACTATTATTTATTATAGTGATGGACAAAATACTAAGGAACACTAAAGAAAAAACACCTAAAAGCTTAGTAGGATATAAAAAATGAGCCCTGAAAATAAATAACCTCCTGTATGCTAATGACATAGTGCCATATATATAATACACATATATTGCTGGTAGGGCCTGGAAACTTCAGAAAACATTACGGCGCCGACATAGTCTCACTTAGAGTATAACGCGTCTCGTGCGCATGCGTGAGAATTCGAACTCCGCCTTTAGAAGCGAATTTTAAACTTGACCACTTCCCCATTGGGCGGACGACGCCGCCGCGCTTGCGCACAGCTCACCGTATACATGAAGGAGTTGGTTGTGTGTCTCACTTCATCGGCCAGTTTCCCACTCATAGCCGCTAGCAATATAGTAAGTATTAGATATATGCATAGTGCTGATAGCAGATACACACAGCAAGGTCAGAAATAGATGAACATCTGGATGCAGGAGCTTGAGAAGCTGAAAATGGAGATGAATATAAATAGAACTAAACTAATGCAGATAAATAAATGGAAAGAAGAGAATGGAGAAGGCAACGACATACGAAACATAATATGCAAAGGAGACATAATAGAGCAAGTACCGTGCTTTGAATACTTGGGAAGCATATTATCATATGACGGAACAATAAATTCTGAAATAATAAAATGCATTAAGAAAGGGAACAATGTATATTATGCATTATATAAAACTATTTATGGAAAAAAGGAACTAAGAACTGAAACAAAAATACACGTATACAGAACTGTAGTGGTTCCAACAATACTATATGCAAGCGAAAGCTGGACCATCCAAGAGAAACAAGAGGATAAAGTGAAGCAGAAATGAAACACTTAAAAAAATAGCAGGAAAAACAAAAACTTTCGTCGGCAACGTTGTGACAATAAATAATTTTAAAAATCAAATTAAATTAGGAGTAAAAATATCTTCACGTTTCTAATAAATTAAATAAATTTTCAAATAAAAAAAAACCTTACTGGTGGTTTACTGGTGATCGAATTCGATTGGCAGGCATGTGCAGCTCACAATAGATAGAGAGCCAGCGACAAAAATAGTTACGTCATTTCATTAAGAAAATATCCCATGTTACTATACTCTCTTAACATCTTGGGGTATGGTGGGTGTCTAGGGCTAGCACCTTTCACTCAGTGTCGGCCACTTCTGCACATGTGCAGGACACTTGACGCACTGGTCTCCAGACACCCACAACTCTCCTCTAGTGGCTCCAAGTAGCTGTCGTGCATGCAGCGGGCATACCCCGGTACACTGCCTTGGCCGGCAAGCTAAACCTAGATGAGGGGGATTCTAATTAACCTATTGGAATCTGATATGGATGTTCCACCACATACATGCATGAAGACTAAAATGGGATGGAAGGCAAAACATGTCGATAGGCATACTAATGTGGCAGACGTCGCATTTATAGCAGAGAAATGTCAAAGGCTCAGAGGGCACCAACATGGGACCAATAGTTGTTGGATGGCCAGAGACTACATCCGAAAACCTCTCCAATCGTGGCGGATCAGAAGTTCAAGGACTAATGAGTGGATCCACAACTGCGCAATTGTCGTTCCACTATAATACACTCACGTGCATATGAAACTTGCTAAACTCTAAGGACTTGACCAAACAAAAGACCTTTGGCAATGGACAAATGGCAACAGAGAAAGGTCTGCTGTTCCTGCACCTAGTCAAATGTCTGCACGAAGACGGTCACAGGAGAGTGGTTGTTCGGGCATTACAAGGTAAAAATCATAGAGTGGTTCGATGAGAACAATGAACAACTATCGAAACTGCTTTATAAATATTGAACAGCACTATCAAGATGGGAGAAAGATAGATCCTCTGATTTACTCAGGCAAAAAGTAAACCAAATACATACAGAGCTTAAAACGGTGACTCGTTCACTAAAAAATGAATGGTGGCAAAATAGAGCCTCTGAGCTGCAACACCTAGCTGACACAAACCAAATTGGATTTTTTACGATAAAATGAATGAAGTGTGTGGACCCACAATACGTAAGGCAAACACATTAAAATCCTTAGATAGCACCCGCCTCACAGGAAAAGAAGAAATCTTGAATTGTTGATTAGAACATTTTAGAAACTTACTAAATTCGGAAAAAGCACCTGACTTAAATTTTATAGCTGAAATAACTGATAAGGAACCCATAGAAGGCCTGGACAATAAGTGATATGAGAAATGGTAAAGCGGCAGGTCAGGACAATATACTTGCCGAGATCTATAAGGCAGGAGGAATTAGACTACAAGTCATATATAACTTCACATGTGGAATTACTGAAACTGTTCCTCAAGAATTCAGAGTGTCTGTCGTAACCATAATTTACAAAGGCAAAGGCGACACCATTGATTGCAACTCACACATAGGTATTACCCTGCTTGACATAGCTGGAAAAATACTGGCAAGGATTTTATTAAAACGCCTACACCTCTCGCTGAAAAAGTACTACCGGAATCACAGTGCGGATTTCGAGCTAATCGTGGAACCTGTGATGCTATCTTCGCTATCCGACAGCTACAAGAAAAATGTCTTGAACAGTATCAACCTCTATATGCCCGTTTCGTCGACCCAGAAAAGGCATTTGACAGGGTCCCACGGGAAGCCCTCTGGCTGGTGTTAAGGAAACTAGGTGGTACTCCAAAGCTTATCAACATAGTGCAACAACTTTATGAAGGCATGACTTGTAAATTAAGTATTGATGGGCAGCTCTCAGACGAATTTCCGGTCACAGTAGGCGTTAAACAAGAATGCATACTTGCTCCAACACTATTTGCTCTATACTTTGCAGTTACGATCAGGCAAGCCCTGCAAGGAATGTTCAATGCCATTAATATAAAATATCGTTGTAGTAAAGGGTTATTCAACCTTTCCCGATTAAAAACATCAACTAAAGTACAACTCACAAGGCTAACCGAAATACTCTATGCGGACGATGTCTGTTTAGTAGCCAACTCCCCAGAGGTCCTGCAGGAAAGTGTTATGAGACTTTACTATGCATGCACCAGGTTTGGTTTAAAAATCAACTATTACAAAACGGAAGTGATGCAGCAGCATATACGAAATCAGATCCAACATGCTTCCTTAAACATTCACACTGAAGGAAACCAGCTTAGAGAAGTTTGTAACTTCGTATACCTTGGTAACAACATCTCCGCGGATAATAGAATCGATGTAAAAGTCAATAGAAGAATTGCACATGCAGCAATGACATATGGCAAACTACACCGAAAGCTGTTTAGTTCTCATGACATCACATTGCAAACTAAGCTCAATGTATATAAAGCAGCTGTTCTGCCCACATTAACGTATGGGTCTGAAACTTGGACTGCATATAGACATCACATTAAAAAACTAAATCAATTCCATATGAAATGCATTTGCTCTATTATGAATATAAAATGGCAGGACCACATTTCTAATACAGATATCTTAAGAAAAACCCAAATGCACGATGTAGAAGCACTATTAATGCAACGGCATATGCGATAGTGTGGTCACATTATTAGAATGCCAACGGACAGGCTTCCCAAGCAACTACTATATTCTGAACTACTATATAGGGAAAGGAAAGCAGGAGGACAAATCCTGAGATATCAAGATGCAGTAAAGAAAGACATAAAAAGCTGCAATATATCCTTAGACACTTGGGGAGCATGATGCTACAAATCGCAATCTATGGAGTTGATAGAGTTGATACATTTGAACAATGTCGGCTGCAAGAACTAGACAGGACAAGGAACGAAATAAAAACAAAACAGATCCACATAACTATTATATACATTTATGACGAAAATGGAAACCTATTTTGTAATTATTGCAGAAGAACTTTTACCAACAAACTGGGATGGCATAGCGATCAGAGAACACATAAAGAAGAAGACTAAGTTTAGCAACGATCGCTGTGGTTGAATCGACCAGGATAACACTAACATAGCTGATAATTGATTTGGAAGTCTGCCTGGTTTCCGGTGGTAGAGAAAGCTGCAGCAGGGGCGCAAAGTGGTAGAGATGACAGATAAAATAAACGTATCTGGCAGTACTGAAGTGTAATGTTGGTGTATGTCCAATTCGAGGTTAGCAGGTTAGGTTTTGTTTGTTATTTGACACAAAGTGACACAAAACCTAACCTGACAACCTCTAATTTGACGTAGACTGACAATGCTACCAACTTCAGACTGGTATGATACGTATCACAGGTGACTCTTATTACAAATTTATTCTTTCTCTCGGTATTTCATTTTTTATGGTTGTTGGGAAAAGTATCCCCTGTAGGTCATGTTTAGTTATGTGAAACTGGCCTGACAAAATGTCACGTATCCTTTTTAAATTTAAGTTATAATTTGACAAATACACGTATAGCTAAAAATGTTTGTCAAAGATAAAAAATTACAACTTAATTTATAAAGGATACGTGACATTTTGTCAGGTCAGTTTCACATAACTAAACATACTTTTCTGAAGGAACATGTGAAATAGATATATCTCTACTTCTTTCCACTATCTAAAACCAGGCAGACTTCCAAATTAATTATCAGCGACGTTAAGAGAGTATAATAAGATGAAATATTTTCTTAATGAAATGATGTAACTATTTTTGTTGCTGGCTCTTAGACTACAACGTTTTGTGGGATTTGTAAGAGACTGGGCAATTTCTACCTGTGCCAGGAAGCACCGACCTCTCGAATTCCTACGTTGCAGCTATATTTAGTAACGCGCTAATTTGTGCCTCCTTTTTGTATCGTAAAACATTTATTCTGTATCTATTGGCTCCCATTTTTGGTAAGAATAAATCCCGCACTATATACAAATTATTACTTGTATCTATTACTCAGTTGAATGAAAAATAAACAAAATTTAATTTTTTTAAGGTGCTCACCCTGTATGTATTTGTCTGAAATTTTCCCGGTTTCATTCCAGGTATATATATAATGTGTACGCAAAATATCGTCTCCCTCTTTTATAAATTATTGTAGTGTATTAGCCCTTCATCCTCCAACAAAATCTAATCAACTGGAATTGAGGAACATTAAACACATTTATATCTATTTCGATAACTGAAATAGCAGTAGCCTTGTCTGCCTAAACACCAAATTGCCACCATGTTCTTTTCTTATGAAATTCATTAATCTGGATCTGGATATACAGTGTGTACCCGGATAGGTGAAACGACTCTTGTGAAAGGTAAAAAATTTTCCATTTAAATTTTCATTTTTTGGGGTTCAGCCCTGCTTATTTAAAGGCGAATTTCTAACATAATTTCAGATTGGAAAAATCAAATATGCCTTGGAAATTTTCAAAAAACCCATTTTTCTGTAAGATAAAGTGCCTTTTATGTGACAAATACGACAAAAAGTTATTAATAAAAGTTGTTTAAAATCAACATCTAGGCTCCTATACCAAATTTCAAAATCCTCGGCCAACTTTGATTTCTCACATTTTCTTTAAAGTTTATTTCCCAAATCAAAGAATGTTATTTTTAACAAAGTTTTTTATTGTGAAATAAAGAACTTTGTTAAAACTATTTGTTTTGCCAATAAAAATCTTTGTTAAAATTAAATTCTTTGATTTGGGACCTAAACATAAAATAAATTGTGTGAGATCAAAGTTGGCCGAGGATTTTGAAATTTGGTATAGGGGCCTAGATGTTGATTCTAAACAACTTTTATTAATAACTTTCTGTCGTATTTCTCACATAAAAGGCACTTTACAGCAAAATAGGTTTTTTGAAAATTTCCAAGGCATACTTGATTTTTCAAAACTGAAATTATGTTAGAAATTCGCCTTTAACCAAGCAGGGCTGAACCCCAAAAAATGAAAATTTAAATCGAAAATTTTTTACCTTTCACAAGAGTCGTTTCACCTATCCGGGGACACACTGTATATTTGCATTTACTAAGTTTTCACTGTTTTCAGAAGGGCAAATGTATGCCAAAAACCACCAGGGCAAGAAATCGCCGACCACACCGACAATTTTGAGTTGAAACTTTTTGTTTAAAATTAACTTCAGAATCCTCTTCCCTTCCCTATTTACAGTAATGTGTCTTATTTGCAGTTTCATACATACATACATACATATACAACCGGTCCTCTTCTACCATTCGGTGTAGTTATTTATTTCACTACCATAAAAAAATCTCAGAACTTCCATCGCAAGTGGAAATTTTTCAAAATATTTAGTGTCATATTTTGAAAAATCAAAGGCAAATTGAGATAAAAATATCTTAATGTTCCTAATAATACTAAAACAATAAAAGGAAACACTTGGTAATGCAAATTACATCAATTTGCAAATAAAAAAATTATTGTAAATGGGATTCGAACTCAGCGTGATTTTAGTAACTGCAGATCCATCATACCTCTGGGATGCCACTACATTAAACACAACACACTTATTTGTTGCTCCTTTTTCCTTCGTTTTTTGTCTTTTAGATGAGGGAAATAAAAATATGTAATAATCATCCATTATAATCTGCAGACCTGTTTTGGTGCAAATTCATTTTTGCCAAGATTCCTCAGTTCTGGTTTTTGCCCTTCCTTTTACATTGCGGCATATTTAGGAGCAGATTTGAGAAGTTTTTGTACTTCATCAGATTTGTTATGTAATACGAGTATTTATCGATGTTATATTTCTTCTTCACTACTTTAGAGTTTACCATGAGCATCATTAATCGGAGCTTATCTCTCTCTTTTTAGCATTTTTTCTTGCATTCTACATGCTTAGAAAATATCATAAGTAGCGTGTCTAACAGTTTCTATTTTAATCATGTGATTTAACGATAAATAGTTTTTTCAAATTTTGATCTACAGGGTTTTTATATGAAATCTCAATAATTATAGGTGATATGGAAAAATAGACTTCCAATCCTCGACCTTATTTTTCTAAAAAAGCTTAATGGCGAAAACCAAAATTGGCTATCTTTTTTTGTTTTCAAATTATCGTTCTACAATGAACTCTTTATTAATTGAAGGGGTAGATATCTATAACAAATTACCAGAAGATATTAAAGCAAGCAGATCAAGTCGAGTTTTTAAAAGCAAATTGTTGTTACATATTCAAAATCAAAATATTCTGTAAAATTAAAATTATTATTATAAAATGTTAATGTATTTTTTTTCCGTATTGAATTACTATCGTTTAATATTGTTATTTTGTTAATAATTATTTGTACTAATATATATACAGGGTGAATCATTAGTACGGGAAAGCTCGATTGCACTTAAGCCGTTAAAGATATTAAAATGAGCCAACTGCCACTATATA
Source organism: Agriotes lineatus (assembly GCA_940337035.1). Lineage (NCBI taxonomy): Eukaryota > Metazoa > Arthropoda > Insecta > Coleoptera > Elateridae > Agriotes > Agriotes lineatus. The sequence continues at coordinate 79,879,433 of OW679194.1, read as the reverse complement.
CAAGAAGTTATGGTGAAGTTTGTAAAATTCCACATAATCTCCTCTTGCGTCAATACATTTCTTTAACGTCAAACCCAGTTTTTGTAACCATTGACAAAAAATTGTTGATCTGTTTTCCGAAACCAGAACCAAATTGATTTCCTCGAGACTCCCCTTCAACTTAGAAAGCAGATGAAAAGTACTGGGAGCCAGATCTGGACTATACGGTGGGTCAACAAGCATCTGGGCGCTGCAGTGGGGTTTGGCTGGCATCATGATGCAGGAGGAAAATGAATTTCAGCTGAATGATTACAACCTCGGGTATGAAAAAATTCAATAACCGCACGCTGTTTTAACAGTGTGTCAGAACTTGATTTTACCTTTCTTTAACTATGCAAAAACAAAACAAGCTACTGAACCATTGATGTGCTAGATCCCAACGCAGATACCTCTCAAATTCCAGCCAAATCTTGTCACTACCCATTCCAGTCAAGAGAAATGCGCCAACAGGCGTTACTTATCAGCCGCCCTCATATCTATTATTAAATTTTACATCACCTTTTTTTCCAAACCGTGTATATGTTATAAAATAACTAAATATATTCTGCAGTATTTGCTAATAGATACTTCACAATACTTTTATATGTATAATATTTTATAAACAGTATTACAATATACATATACTCATATTTGGTCACATAATAATTCAGTGTGTACAAATATATTATTTACAACTAATTATATTAGTTACATGCAATTAAAACTGTTACAAGCAACACAAAATAACAACTGTATTTATTTTGCTATGATGGAACCGAATCCAACCATTCAGAAACCTTGTGTTTAGATGACAAAGATGAAGATATACCGCTATCATCTGTTACAACTTTATCTTCTGTCCATATAGCATTCATTGCTTCTCCAACACTTCCTCCAAGTTTACGAGTCAATTCAGCAAAATTTTTCTCAAACAGTTTTTGACACTTGTTCTCCTTCATTAGAGCAATGAGCTTCTGCTCTTTTGGAAAATGGTTACAAATGGCATGCATGGTATTGCTTAAATTGCAAATACTAGTGGCTTCTATTGTTTTTGGTTTATATGGGAATATATTAATCCAATCTGCTAGTCTGTTTATTGCATTGGCACGTGTTGGTACTGTTTGTGAAACTTTCTGTTTAAATACGTCTCCCACCGAATTTGATGTGAATAATACAACATTACCAGACACATCATCATTGTATAACTTTAGACCGAGAATTGGTAAAGTTAATCTATTCTCAACTGAATCAGAATGATTAATTTTTCTCGATAAACTTGTTGCCATTAAAGTATCCCTCGTACTTGGGACATATTGTGGGATATTCAACGAATTTGAACAACTATATAAAAGAACTTTATCACTAACATGTTCACCAAATAGAGAAATATATTCTCCACTAGGTTGTGTTATCATGCTTGATAAAAATGGTGGTGTAGATAACATATGAGAAACTTTATCACCAAACTTCAAAGAACGTATGTCGAGCTTTACAACATTATGAGTAGAAGACGCACAAATTGAATGTGAGTTTTGTGCATCTTTTAAAAAAGTACATAAATTGTCACATTTAAGCCACGAATTTAAATAAAATGATTCCTGTATGGAAAATGATCTTGTATCTACAATATAAAAGCAATGTCGGGTCATCAAGCACAATGTGTTAGCATCAATATAATCAATTTGAGCAAGATGATCAACTGGACGTGTAGAGTTGGTTAAAAAACTGTGATTGCCTATGTCTTTGTGTGTTTTAAAATCTTTTATCATCAAATTGTGGACATTGTCTATAACCGACATTTCTTTACTGTTATACTCATTAAAAGCCACATCTATAAATGAAAAATTGGTAGTTTCTATTTTCCACATACATTTTGCTTGTAAACAATCATCATGAGTCACATAAAACAAGGTCACTTTACACTTTTGACGCACCATTATAAAAACATTTTCATTATGGCACCTTGCTTTCACATTGTATATAGGTGAATGTTTGTCAAGTTTTAAATTAATGGTTGCAGTTGGTACATTTATATCTATCACTTGTACGATGTAATCTGAATTTAATTTTACTACATAAGTAGAATTGTTAAAAGAAAAACAGTCTAATGTCCCACCTGTGTAATGCCATGAACAATCTTCACAATTTTCAAATGCTCCCGAAGCGACCTGTACCATATACCGAGGCACTTCCAAATATTGATTTTGATCGATACTTTTCTTCAACAACTTTTGATTACTTTTTGAGTACATTTTTCTACAATATGCTAAACGAGTATCTATCTTTGGTACGGATTTAAACAGCCTTCCATATTTGTCATGGTCTGTTATGTGGACTGGATCTAATATTGGATACGGCAATTCCACTTCCACCGGTAACTCCCTTTTTAGTTTCTTAGGAAAATTGATGAGATAGCGATGTTGAATTTGTTTTACATCTGTCCACCGCATTTCGTCCAAATTTGATTTTGTTTCATACTTCTGCTCATCACCGACATCCATTGCAGCTACAACTGGTGATCTAATTCTAGAATGAACAATAAAATACAGTATTTATTATTGTAGTATTGTATCGTTAATATAAAAACAAAAGGATGCACTGGGTGGATAGTTTAGAATCGAACGTAAGGAATGTGTATCAGAAACCGCATTTAAACATATTACTGTACCACTTAAACACACGTAAATAGTAAGGTATATCGAAAGAGAAAAATATTTTTTCTACAAGCACCACTAAAAGTAGGTCTTTTAGCGCTAGCTTTTTTCACTAAAAGTGACGTTTTATAATTTACTGTGTTTAAAGAAATCAGCTGTTTACTTTTAGCACGTGTTATAAATTGAAGTGAGGTTATAAAACTACAATTTCGAACTGGAAGTGAGATTGTAAAGTTATTCTAGTTACTTCTTGCGTTAGAGGTAAAGTGTTTTTTAAATAATTAAACCGTTATGTAATTAATACAGTCAGATGTGTAGTATTAATAATTACCTTTGATAACTGACTTTGACAGTACTGGCTCCACATTCACTTGCGCGTCAAGGCCATCTGTTTATTATGACATAAATTATAACTGTCGTAGATGCAAAACTTTGTTAAATCGACATTTATGGATTAATAACAGTAAATTTAAAGTCGTAGAAAAAATATTGTATGCAACTCGTGCATAAACCTCAACTTTTAGCACTTGTTGCATAAATAGCTATTATGTAAATGGTTTGTTTTTTCAAAGTTTTATTTGTCAGTTTAGCACGTGCTATTTCATGTACATGCTACTCATTACTTACTAATGAAGATACAAATGAGAACTTAAAGAAATAATTCGCTAACTCGGGCGCAGTGTCAATGTAAGGTTAAGTTTATAGACCGAGAGCATCAATCACTATCACTGCGCAGTAGATCAACTCGTAGTTTACGTTTTAAGTCTGGTATGCAACAATTGTTGCCCTAGATTATAATAAACCGCTTCATCGCACTGGTCTAAGTTATTATAGAATGTTTTAACCACTTTTGTTATGTACTGGTGGATTAGTGGAATGCCAGTTTCTCGGTGAAGTTGGGAATTTCTGACGAACCAGTTTGCTCCGGTAATGATGCGGAGCACTTTGTTTTGTTGCACTTGCAATTTATTCAGATTGTTTGCAGAGGTAGCACTCCAAACACTACATCCATACGTGAATATAGGCCGTATGATTGAGGTATAGATCAGTGTTCCACACTTAATTTTAAGTGGTGATTTTCTGTTTAGAATTGGATACATCATGCTAAGTCTTGCATATGATTCAGTCAGCTTTTTGTTAAGATGAAGGCTCCAAGTTAATCTCCTGTCCATGTAGAGACCTAAGTAAACTGAAGTTATAGCACTAATGGTGTCAGGACAAAAAACCCCTGGACAAAAAACCCCGGACATAAAACCCCCGGACAAAAAACCCCCGGACAAAAAACCGCCCGGACAAAAAACCCCCCGGACAAAAAACCCCCGGACAAAAAACCCCCGGACAAAAAACCCACACAAAACAGAATCTAGGATAAAAAAGCCGTCGAAAAAACGTTATCGTTAAATAATATTTAAAGTAAAATTTGGCGGCATTTGGGATTGTTATAAGGGCTAGAATATGGAAATTTCCAATATCTAATCGTAAACAGAAGGGAGCACAATCCTGAAATGTAGTTTTAAAAATAAACCAACTGGATTAGTATATTATTGCTAAGAACTCGAATAATCCGTGTTTCACCACTTGTAGATCTGTAAACAGCAACATTTTTGGGGAGCGGTAGCCGTTACCTACTTTAAGCTGTATTTAGGTTTTTCCAGTAATATTCATATAATAATCCTAAAATTAGCTAGTAAGCAGAAAGCATGCTTGTAGTATGCACTAATCTTAAGCCTCCTTGCCCGATTCTTAAAATTAAAACATGTTTTCTTTGCCATAAATAACCATTTCAAATTGTCCTTCTTATCTTTGTATTCAAAAAGGTAACTTAAGGTAAATTGAGTAAGGGGGTTGATGATTAAGACAAGAATGCAATTAACAACCATTTACGTAGTAGATAAAAGAATTTTATATGGGTAATTACGTTCCTAATGTATCCCCCGCCCATAGACATGTAATCTCCAACCCTATTGGCATTTTCCTACAAAAGTACTTAAGTAAAGCCCTATAAAGCTCAAATTTTGGTTTTGTTTGTCACTTTGCTGTTGATAATGGAAGTGATACGTTCTAACAAGGATGGTGAAAAGTTGTGTTTACAAGGTTTTGTGCGGGGTTTTTTGTCCGGGGGATTTTTGTCCGGGGGTTTTTTGTCCGGGGGTTTTTTGTCCGGGGGGTTTTTTGTCCGGGGGGTTTTTTGTCCGGGGTTTTTTTGTCCGGGGGTTTTATGTCCGGGGTTTTTTGTCCAGGGGTTTTTTGTCCTAGACTCAGCACTAATAGCACAATAAAACTCACTGTATTTCAAAATTATTTAATTAATAAAAGTCATTGAATAATATTGAAGTATTGCATATTTACTATTCATAACATACATTTAAAATTAGCCCGCATGGCGCATATGGGAATAATACTTCTACGGAAATTATACTTCTAACTTCTACTACTGCATGCAACGTTTTACGCACAACACAAATTTTTACAATGTGGAACTGGGATTCAAAATTTCTCACCTTTTCTTAACAGTGAAGAGTTTTATTTATAACTACGGCATGACACTAATCACGAACAATAAATAATGGTGAGAAATTAACAATACCGTAATTTCAGAAAACATTTATTAACTACATTCACTTCAGAAGCCGACTCGCTCTAGCATAGTTTTTTTAAATTTTAAATATAAAATGTTAACAGTTTATCGCACACCCAGATGTTCGTACTTAAAATTTAAGGGCTGGCATATTTGTAGCTCCATAACCCTTCGGCCATAAATTTCGATGCACAAGCACCTTCACCCACGTATTTTGTCAAACGAGACTGAAAATTCTGCATGTTTTTGCTTCAACTGAAGAACAAGTAGTTAAATAAGAATAGTGTTTTGCACATAGCTCAGGTTTTATCCTAGACAAAAAGAGGCATATTTTGAACCCAACATATACAGGGTGAACATATTAATAAAATTAAATTCTTTTTTATGTATTTTCAATCATTTTAGTTTCAAAACTTCCACTTGCCAGGGAAGTTCTGTGTAAAACCCTTTACAGAGTTTGGTTATGGTATTAATTTACAACAGTCACATTTTTTTGCTTTGAAGGTTGATTAAGATAAATAGAAAAAAAGGGAAAATATGATTTTTAAAATTGTAATAAATTTATATTTAATTAAAATAGAGTAACAGATGTCCTGCCAATATAATAAATCTTTTACAATTTGTAATAGATGTAACATTCCTGGTGTCGGTGTCGGCTGCATGCAAAATTAACTAACAACCTACAATATACAGGGTGTCCCAGACTTCACTCCCCAGGCATATACCTTTATTTTATAACTATATTAAACTATATATATTCTTAAATGGGAGCAAATTGTATATAGGACAGCCAAAGAAATTTTACAAAATCTGCACTTGTTAACGGTAGCGATATTCAACTTCCTTTTTCAAATGAGACGCTATACTTTTTCTTAATTTTTCTAATAATACTTTTTATTCTCTTTACAACCATGTAAACCTATATGGGTGTTACATGAGAAAATTTTTGAGAAAAAGACACTTCAAAGTTTAAGCATGGTTTGTCATGGAATGGAATCACTGATTTTTGTAAATTTTATCTTGTCGGCGATGAAAAAAGCGTAATTTAAAAAAATATTATTTATGTTCATAAAACGTTATTTAACTTTATGATAACTAATTATTTACACATAACTACAATAATTGTTCAAAATTGCCTCTGTTGTTATTTGAGCAAGGAATAATAGTGGGCTCGCGTACTGAACGGACGTGGAACGGTACAGTGGCGATAAATATACTCCTTTCACGGGCTTTATCTCACGAAAAATTCCGCGTAGTGCAAAGAGTGGCTTAAAAAGGGGCTGCAACAGGTTAGCACAGTGTAGAGTGTAAAACGTGCATTGAATTCCTAGCTTTGCGGAACGTAATAAAGCAACATACGAAAACCCAATAAACAACAGCTGTGGAGCTGGCAGGCAGTGGTGCACGATAAGAAGTGTTTATATTTATGCAGACTAAAAACAATAACAATACACAATAAACTTACATAAAACTGGGGCCAATTCAGTGGTAAAAATACGTAAATAAACTAAATGTCAGAGGCACGCAATACAAACAGTAACAGTGGATCAATAACAAAAGATATCAACAAAAGAAAAAGGCAACAAAAAGAAAACCAAGTGGAAGTAGAAGCATTCCAACGGAAAAAAAAAATACAGAGATCGACACAAACAAAGGCAACAACCCCTAAAGAACAAGAGAAAGAGGAAAAGACGGAAATGGATAAGCTAGAAAAACTGATAATGGGATTATCAAACCAGATAAAAGACATAAAGGAGGACACCAGCAGCACAAGCAAGGCCATAGATACGATAAATGAGCAACTGAAAACATTTGGCCAAGAAATAAGAGTGTTAAAGGAAGAGTCGCTAAAGAAGGAAGCCGAATGGGAGAGAGAAAAAGTGATATTACACAATGAAATGGAACAGATGAAGAACAGGCTGAAAAAGCAGGAGAAAAGAGAAGAAAAACAATATAATTATCAGAAGAGGGGAATTTAATAAGGAGACAAATCAACAAGAAATAAAGGAATTCATCCGAAAGGAAATTGGAGTAGATATAGACATCGAGGACGCATACCAGGTGGGAAACTGGGAAGCAAAGATGACGTTGGTGAAAATGAAAGAATTTGAACAAAAACTTGAGGTTCTAAAGAGGAAAAAAAGCTTAGGAAAATGAGAAATATATATAGAATGTGACCTAACACAAGATGAGCAACAAATACAAGCGACAATAAGAAAGGTGGCGAGAGAAGAGAAGGCAAAAGGAAAGATGACCAAAGTAGGCTACAAGAAATTAATGATAGACAACACAATATATGAGTGGTCTGAAGAAGAAGGAGAGAGTCTGAGAAGGAAAAAAGAACAGAAGCCAAAAAACTACTAAAGGGCAAAACGGAAGGAGAACTGGCAACGAAATAGGCTATGATAAAGGAAATGAGAAGGAATAACAATCAGGAATGGAAGCAGGAGGATAGGAAAAACCTAAATGAAAATAAAAATGAAAGAAAGAAAGAAGATAATAAAATAGTACAGTGTAACATGAGAGTTAAAGTGCAGACGGGAATAGGGAACAAGAGTCAAGGAAGGAGTAAAAAACTGATGGAAGCCAAAGCGAGGACGGAGGGAATTGTAAACGACCAGGTGAGGGATAAGGATCTGAGTGAAATAGTTAAGCAAAAAATAAAAAATAGAAAAAATGAAAGCAATCCATGGAAAATAGCTACATGGAATGTCAGAGGCATTAATGGGAAAGAGATCGAGTTAGCTGAGGTACTGGAAAACACCAAAATAGATTTCATAGCTGTCACAGAAACTAAGAAGAAAGGCAGTGGTTGTGTGGAAATACACGGGGGCCATGTGATGATGTACAGCGGAGTGGATGAAGACCAATGGGTATAGTCAGGAGTTGCTGCTATTGTTAATAGGGATAATGTGAACAACATCACTGAATGGAAGAATGTGTCCGATAGAATAATTAGACTGGAATATGAAAAACAGAAAGAACTGTATACGTATCTGATTATATATGGTCCAAACGAAGGAGCAGATACGAAGGAACTGGAGGTGTTTTGGAGCACCCTACAAAGTGAAGTAGATGTGAAAAAAGGAACACTAATTATAATGGGGGATTTCAATGGTAGAGCCCTGAAAGTACGGAAGGCTGCGTAGGAAAACATGGAGAAAGCGCCGTAAACAGCAATGGACAAAAAATTATAGATTTTTGCATATTAAATAACTTGGCTGTGGGAAATACTTGGTTCCAACACAAAAGAAATTTACAAATATACCCGTGTAATGCACAGCCGCAACGAAAAATCTATAATCGACCTGATACTGATCGAAAAAGATACTCTAAAAAAGATCAACGATACAAGAGCCAAAAGAGGGTTTGAAATAGGGAGTGACCACTTCTTGGTGCTGGCCAGCATGACATTTAGGAAAAAAGAAAACGAGTTGAAAGACTTGACAAAATGTAAGAAAGTAGAATTTAAGAGTATCAAAGCATATAGACTCCAAGAAGATAAGAAAAAGAAAAAATATGAAGAAAGAATCACGGAAGAGATATGGAAACGTAAAGAAGGGATGGATAGCATGCATCTTGAAGAAATTTGGAATGAATTTAAATTAATAATCAGTAGCGTAGCAGCTGAAGTGTGCGGGGTGAATAAAAGCACAAACAAGAAAAAACAAACTGCTTGGTGAAGCGTGGAGATAAAACAGGAAGTTAAGGAAAAGAAACGTCTATGGAGAAAGTACATAGGGACAAACAAACACTTAGAAGCCTACCAAGAATACAGTACGCACATCAATAATGTTAAAAATTTAATCGAAGAGGCAACGGCGAGAGAGTGGGAAGATTTCGGAGAGAGAATGCAAAGAGACTCCAAAGGAAATGCGAAAATGTTATACCGCACCCTAGGAAATATAAGAAAAGAGAAAAAAGACCCCTTAAGAAATATCAAAAACAAAGATGGAAAAGTTATTACCGGAGAAAATGCCATCATGGAAAGGTGGAGAGAATACTTCATACAGCTGCTAAACACAGAAGAGACAAATGTAATACCGCAGAATGACAACACATCAAACCCAGAAGCAGAAAATGAACAAAGGGGGCACATTAAAAAATTGGAAGTAGTGAAAGCTTTCAAACAACTACAGATAGGAAAGGTCCCCGGTATAGATGGGATAAGACCGGAAATGTTAAAATACATGGGAGAAGAAGGAACCGAACTCTTGTATAAGATTATACTCACGGCTTGGGAAGAAAACACTATACCGAAGGACTGGAGAACGGCAGTGTTAGTCCCTGTACATAAAAAAGAAGAATTCAACAATTGTAACAACTATCGTGGACTATCCCTACTATGCGTGTCGTATAAAATATTCGAAAGGATAATAGAAGAAAGGTTAAGGAATAAGATAGAAATTACAATGGGAGATACTCAGTCGGGATTCAGAGCCGGCAGATCAACGCAGGATTGGATATTTGCGGTACGACAAATAGTTGATAGCGACCAAGCAACAACTACATGTGTGCACAATAGACTTAGAAAAAGCGTTCGATAGCATAAACAGAGATGAAATCTGGAAGGCTATGAAAGCAAGGGGAATAGAAACAAAGTTGATAAAGGTAGTACAAAGTTTATATGATAGAACAGAAAATGTAGTTAGAGTAGGGGGAAACACATCAGAAGGATTTATAACAACAAGAGGAGTCAGACAGGGAAGCATACTAAGTCCCTTACTATTCATAATGATAATGGACGATCTATCAAAGAAAGTGAACCAATTCACAACAGCTAGGATACTACAAACTAAGACCAATCAGAATGAACGAACTCATGTACGCTGATGACCTTTTATTATTCGCAAATAACAAAAACGAACTGCAACAACGAATTCATAGATGGAAGGAAGCTCTAGAGAAATATAACTTGAAGATAAACGTAACAAAGACAGAAATAATAACGGTCGCAGAAGCAATAGAACGTCCTGAAATCGAAATACATGACCAGAAAATTGAAGCAAAACAACAGCTGAAATACCTAGGGGCGATAATGGACCAATCCGGCAGGATAGATAGGAAAATAGCACACAGGATCAATAAAGTAGCAATTTTATACAGAATATTATACGACCCGTTCTTCAGCAAGAAAGAAGTAACCAAGAAGACGAAGACGAGAATCTACGAATCCGTACTAGTGCCAATACTCATATACGGATGTGAATCGTGAGTATTAACGGATAATTTAAAGAAAAAGGTAAAAGCTTGCGAGATGAGAGTGTTGAGAAAGATTGAGGGCGTGACACGAATGGACAAGATCAGGAGCGAAACCATTAGAAACAGGCTAAACATGAAAAGTGTACTAGACAAAATCGAGACGCAGCAAATCCGGTGGTTTGGACATGTGAGAATGAGTGATGAAAGAGTGGTGAAAGTGGTATGGGAGATAGGACCATGAAAAAATAGGAAACAAGGGTGATCGAGAAAAACCTGGAATAATACAATCTCCGATGCACTAAGAAAAAAGGGACTCGACTGGAACCAAGCTAGGATAGACGCAAAAGTCAGGAAAAGATGGAGAAAGACCATCGCCTCGACACCACAGGTAGAAGAGGCTTGGGATAAGTAAGTAAGTTATTTGAGCAAAGTTCTAAACGATGCAGAAAATGTCTAGTTGTTTTCTAATAAAGTTCCTCTGGTAATGTTTGCACATTCTGTTCTTATTCTATTTTTTAACTCATCCACATTTAAGAGAAACAATTTATAAACGCGCTCTTTTAAATTGCCCCACAGGAAAAAGTCCAAGGGCGTGAGGTCAGGAGAATGAGCTGGCCATTCTACTGGACCGTATGTTCCCATCCACTGCTGTGGAAAATTAGCATCTAAGTAATTCTGTACAATAGCACTGTTATGTGCTCGAGCACCATCATGTTGATAAAACATGTTCAGTCTTGTACGAAGAGGTACATCTTTCATTAGCTCCGGCAATACGTTGTCCAGAAAGTGCAAATAGCGATTGCCAGTTCCTTCGTAAAAATACGGTCCTACTAGATAACCATCAAGTATCCCACACCAGACATTAATTCCGAAAACACGTTGATTATTCCTTTCTCTCAGCCAGTGTGGCTGTTCCATGCACCATTATCTAGTATTTTGTATCAAAACCAATCCATTATTATGGAATCGACTTTCATCATACCACAATATTTGTCTCAAGAAATTATGTTGTTGAGTACACTGCACTAGGATCCAAGTAATAAACGCAAGTCTCCTATCTGAATCTTCAGGGTAAAGTTTATGTACGCGAATACATTTGCATGGTCTGTACCGGTTTTGTTTTAAGATGCGCTGTACTGACGATTTCAAAATGCCACTTCTGAGGCTACTTGCCTTAAGGAAGATGTAGGAATTGACTTCCATATACCCAAGAACAGCTACTGTATGTTCTTCATCAGCAACACGTCTGTTCGCATTAAGCGGTATTCTTCTGTTTACTGAAAAGATCCATGTTCCCGGAGACTATGTTCCAAACCTCTAAACATCTTATGATCGGTAGGGTTGCAATGAGTCCTATTTTTTTACTTGACCGAGTACCGAGTACTCAGCTTAGAGCATTGGCCGAGTACTGATTACTCGGCTGCCGAGTAGTAAAATGTTTTATCTTTTAATACGCTTTAACCAGTTGGGCAACAAAAACTAACTCACTGTTTCACCATTACCAGTCGGTCTACTCTCTAGTGTAAACTTCCCAAATGACAAAATGCTGAGATATTGTTCTGTGATTCCCCATGCTACTGATGTCCGCAGTGTTTGTTGCTTTAGAGCTTGTTGATTTTGATTCAAGCAAAAATTGATGGTTAAATTAAAAATATTTAATATAATAATACCCTTTTTGAGTTAAATTAAAATTAAAATGAGTGACAGTGACAGTGCAGCCGCTGCTATAGCAATGCCTGTGAAAGTGAAATAAAAAACAAAAAGTGAGGTTTGGAAATACTTTTCAATTTTGGACGAAGATGAAAGAGTGGCAGTGTGTGCTTTATGCAATGTCAAGATAAGCAGGTCCGGAATTGGTAAAAGTGCCACATCAATTAAGATTCGACATTTATGACAGCGCTCCCCAAATGTTTGTTCGTTCTATAGTTGTTGGTTAAGAATATAAATAAAAATTACGTCTTCCCTATTTTTTTTAAATTAATTTTTGTTACTCGGCCGAGTAGTGAATATAAGACCGAAAACCGAGTACTCATTACTCGGTGAAAAGTTTGACCGAGCACCGAGTACTCGAACTACTCGTTGCAGCCCTAATGATCGGGATTCCTTCTATCTGGATATTGCTCTCTGTATCTTCTAGCTGCCTCTCTTGAATTATGCCCACACAAACCGTATATTAGTATCATGTCACATTTTTCGGAATTAGAATAATTCATGATTATCAAAACAAACAGAATAATAATTGCTTAAATTAACTTGACAACATAAATTGACAGACTTGCGTTAATAAACAAATGCATAAACTAATATTTTTCTACAGTACGCTATTGTTTTCATCACCGACTAGATAAAAATTATAAAAATCAGTGATTTCCATGGCAAACCATGCTTAAACTTTAAATGGTATTTTTCTCATGTAACACCCATATATGTTTACATGGTGGCAAAGAGAATAAAAAGTATTATTAGAAAAAATTGAGAAAAAGTATAGCATCTCATTTGGAAAAAAAAGTTGAATATCGCTATCGTTACACAAGTGCAGATTTTGTAAAATTTCTTTGGCTGTCTTATAAACAGTTTGCTCCCATTTAAGAATATACAGTGCGAACGTTGGCTGTGGAACACTCAAAATAAAAAAAATCCCCGATCATCTGCGGCCAAAATCCTCGAACACGTCGACCTTATTTTTTGAACGCGCATCTTTTCTGATAGTTGTCAATTTTTTTACCCCCACCTCTTTCCGTAATGACGTCATCGCCATTTTTTTTAAATGGCAGCCGCCACTTTTTTCTATGGAATCTGATTTTCCTTGAAATTCTGCATACAGCAGTATGTGGTTGGGCGATTACTTAGCAACATTATTGGCATTTATGGAAAAAACTGATTTATGAAAAATTGAAAACAAAAAATCGAGATAGCTGTGGAATATCATTCGAATGCAAATAATTCGGTTATGAAATTGTCCGGTTATGCCCATCACTAATACTTAAGTATAAAGGTACACTACTAAGTTTTAGAGTCCCTGTATTATTATATACAGGGACTCTAGTAAGTTTGAGTTTAGAGCGCCATCTACGGCATTATTTGAAATTTAGTACAGGCTTCTAAAACTTTTCTATTTGAAATCATCATTAAAGTACCTCGAAATCGTCATTAAAATATGAGAAATCGGCGGTAAAGTAATCCATTGCTAAACTTCAGTGCCTTAGTATACAAACTACTATTTGATAATATTTAAAATAACTGAGTTATTTACAAGTAATTATTTTAAATCCTATAAGATAAAGTTGCCATGGAACAGAACACTAATTTATTATTGAATTAGGTACATTAATTAAACAACTATGATTTTGGAATGGTTATTTACCTAACAAGTTTGAGAAAATTCTTCCCGAAAAAGTTAGGTATACGAATAACTGAAAATATTTAACAAAATTAAAAAATTATTGTTTAGTGTTTCGCTACTTTACTGAGTTTTCAGCACAAATCAATAAACTTTTATACGGATTCTACGCACCTGTTAGCTTTTTTCGATGTTTACAGCGCCTCTGGTGTTTTGAGGTGCAATTATAAAAATTTACAAACACACAATTGCCCTAGTTTTTGTTGGAAATTAAAAAGCACCGCAGTGCAGGAAAAGTAACTTTCGGCGCATCGAGAATGACCGGGAAATATGAATTTTGAAGTCATGAGTCCAAAACATTTTTTGGATATGGATGCCCGGCTACATTATTGTTGTTTTATCCTTTATCTAATAGACTTGTCTGTCCGGGACGCTGTTTCAGCAGCCAAACCGTAAGAGATAGAGAAAAAAGCTATTAAAGTTATATGTTTGGAATAGTCATGTGAGGTCAGGAACCGAATTTCAGTCACGTGACACTTCCGGTTTTCGAGAAATCACGTTTTTATTTAATACGTTCTATTCGAAAAACGGTCTTTTTTGTTTTATTAAATGAGACATTTGTCTCACTGGTTGCTAGTAATACATTATTGTTCTGCTCCATAGCTACTTGATTTTAAAGGATTTAACAGTCATTTAAAAATTAACTGGTTATTTTCAATTTCAAAAAAAAAATTAACCGTAGTTATTTGTAATTTTTCCTATCGTTCAGCAATTATTTAATATAAAATTCAGCTACTGAACAAATTACCGTGCTGACAATTGATTGCGGGAACTTGGTATTTCAAGGCAGTTGTGATTATTATGCCTAAATAAGTAAGAAAACTCAGAATACGCGGCATAGCTGCACTGTGCAAAAGTGACGTGGATCCTTACAAAATTTAGCATTGGCCTCTCCCTATACCCTATACCCTATACTCCACATGCCATCAAACACACTGTATAACAATTTGTTTTCAGAGCCCACCAAATTCAGCGTTACTTGGATTCAAATAATTGTCGGAATTTTTAGTCAATACACCAGTCTTACGTTTCTGTAGAATATTCTGCAAATTCTACACGCTCCTCTCCTCTGAAATAACTCCTGTGAATTCAAGAATGTTACTACTATATAATAAACCTGCCGCAATCATATTAACAGTATAAAACTGGTTGCTGACTAATATTCCCTTGTCTCAACCACGATTTCAACAAAATCAAAACAACCTCCTAACCTCAAAAAAGCAAAACTCTTATTATTAGAAAGATCTAAATACTTACTAATATTTTTCGGCTTCAAAAATGGCGAAAGAAGCTTCACACCGCTTTGTATTACAAACTCAGGATTGATAATTCTAAATGTAGCTCGTGTATATGGAGATTAGTTGATTAGTACGTTTTATGCGTTGTATCTTTTTGAGGTTACTTTAAAAACTTTCAATTTCACTATAAAATTTCACGTTACAGTGGCGCCAACATTAACGCCCGTATTCATAGTCGTTCGCCAGCGGATCGCCGGCGACTCGCCAGAGTTTCGTTATGAATAGTATGTTGGCGGCACTGTACGTCTATGTCAAATTCGAGGTTAGCAGGTTAGATTTTGTGTCAGTTTCTGTCATAACTGACTGAAAACCTAACCTGATCACCTCGAATTTGACATAGACGTACAGTGCCGCCAACATACTATTCATAACAAAACTCCGGCGAGTCGCCGGCGATCCGCTGGCGAACGACTATGAATACGGGTGTAAGCGTTTGATTAGGCAAACACACAAAACAATAACTAAAATAGGTCTCAGTTTCACCCATATGTTTCACCCGTGAGGGCAAACATTTAATTTTAGAGGGAATTTAATGCGTACTCATAATCAGCAGTACTGCCACTTTTACCCAAATGTCGGTAAATCTACCAATAAAAGGGTAATTTTCGCCGAATTTTAGCTGCCTTGTTCTATATTAACTTTCTCATAATTTTAAATCTGAGAAAACAGATTCAGTCTCAAAATCCACAGATTCGCAACTTTTATAATAGACGGAGAGCCAGTGACAAAAATAGTTATTTCATCAAGAAAATATTCACTTATAATACCATGAGTAGTCAAAGTTATGTCGACTATTTTTGCGGTGGTGTCACGAATGTCCATTGCGCTTTGGTACGATTAGGACGAGTGCGCTAGCACGAGTCCTAATCCCAAGCGCAATGGACATGAGTAGTGATACCACCGCAAAAATAATCTACTTAACTTTGACTAAGAATGGTATTCGAGGGACTATTTAATGAACCAAACTACTTTTTCAAATTAATTTTCAGTAAATCTAGCAACAAACTACGCAATTTCTATAGTAACAGAACACTAATATTGACTTGTTCTAATAAAAATCTGGTGTGATACACTCACACAACTTCCTTTTACAGTGATCTTATAATTGTCAAAAATTTCATTTTTAATTTTTAACCATTTGTTAAAAATTTTCAAAAATTACAAATTCTACAAAAACGGTACAAAATCGAGTGTTAGTTGAAGAGACAAATTTTCTCTAGAATTTTAAGGTGAATTCAGAAATGTAATAATATACCGGGTGTTTTATTTAAAATAGGAGTTAATAAAAAAAATAGAAAAAAAAACAAAAGAAACCCACTTTAGAAGTATTCAACTGGAAAATCACCTATTTCACATCAATACACATTAAAAATGTAGTAAAAATGTAAAGTTTAAAAAAAATCGTTAGAGCCGTTTTTGAAAAAATCGAAAAAAACTGAAAAATCACAAGAGTAAACACCTACTTCCGGTTATGCGATTTTCTTCAAAAGCTTGCTGTCTCATCTACATAGTACACAAAACTTATATATGAAGTTTCAATGCCATACCTCTTTTTGTTTTTGAGATATTCTGTTCACAGACACACAGACACACAGACCAATGAAAAAAATATGTTTTTTTTGGGATCAGGGGACTCTAAAACGTGAAGATCTGTTGAAAACTCAATTTCGAATTTTTGGGGTGAATCCAATACTTCCTTTATAGTAAAAGGAAGTAAAAACCGCATTTGTTAAAAATAGTCACTTGAATACCTTCTAGGAAGATATATCCACTGATATTATTTTGATTGGTCACGAAACGACAGAATTCTGGATTTTCATTGGTCACTTTTTGACAGATGACAGGTGAATTGAATAGTCAATGTTATTATCCTCCCTTAACGTCGCTGATCATTAATACGGAAGTCTGCCTGGTTTCAGGTGGTGGAGAGGGCTGCAGCAGAGGTGTAAAGTGGAAGAGATGGCAGATAATAATTATGTACCAAGTCAGTAAAGTGATTCTTTATCGAACGAGTCTGAGATTATAAGTCGAGCGAGCGAAGCGAGCGAGACGAGTAACAGGCTTATAATAACCAAATGCCTTTAGGTTAGAAAACATGACAAAACACCTTCAAATGCAAAATTGCCATGTTTAAGCGACGCTCTTTCTGGTCAGAACTTGGATGGGAGTTCCACGGCTGCATCTCTCGGCGCCTCGTGATACGGCTGTCACGGAAATAGTTGGTCCCGGCGGTCATAACATCACAGCAGTCGTTAGTGGGGTTGGAAGTCCCCATAAATGCACAGCGACGCCTATAATTGGCCTAACGGCTGTTGGCTGAGTGCGATATAAATAAATAAATAAAATAAATAAATAAATAATAAATAAAACTTAGTAATTTTTATGTATGTATCCAGTCTCAGTAAGTACCGGGGGACTATAAATGATTGTGATTTTTTTTCTTAAGTTGGCACTGTTTATGTTGGTGGCACTGTAAGTCTATGTCAAATTCGAGGCTAGCAGGTTAGGTTTTGCGTCAGTTTTGAGACAGAATGACGCAAAACCTAACCTGCGAACATTGAATTTGACATATACTTACGGCGGACTTATAGCGGACATAACTCGCTCGAAAGTGTAACGTAGGGACGCTTGTGTTTTAAGTTACTCAGCTTCGCTACGCTTAGCCTCGTTTCTCAAATATACTCGCATACGATGTCTTGTTATGTAATATACCTACTATTAACGTAAAGTCAACTGAAATTATGATTTTCGACTCCAACTCAAACCGAAAGAAATACTAGATTTACGTTTTCTGTTTGCCCTTGAAAAGTTGACCTCGGAAGATGCGGACTAATTTCTTCTCTCCCATCTCTTGTCAGGACATTGTTAAATTTTACGAATATGCGACCTTTTGGAGTATTTTCTGTTCAAAGATTACGACTTCGCTTGTATATAGGTTTTTCGGTCATATTTCTATGTGTATTAGTTCATCAAATTGTGTGCAGGCAGCTGGCGTTTTACAATTTTAAGCTCCTTCATAATTACTTTTGTTTGGCTTATTTGGAATTTTAAAATTTGGCAGGCAATGATTCATGTATCTGTTTGTTAAATACCAGCCGCCAACGTGGGCTGCTTGCAACCGATAATTCATGCGCCTAAAGATCAGCCGCCCGCTTGGGCTGTGCGCAAATAATAATAAATGCTCTTTTAGTTAAACGTCAGCCACCCGCGTTGGGGGTATGTAGATATTGTTACAATCCCGTAACAGTTTAGAGGTAAAGCAACCCCCAGCTGGGTTTTTTAGTTATAGTGCCCATTCTTTGGCTTTTAGTATCTGTGTACGCTGACGACTACAGGGCTTTTGTACCAACTTGTTACTGTGTTAGACTAATAGATCGGTTCACTGTACGTACTGCCTTATGATTTTCCCACGGGCCTGTGCATGCTTATTTTTAGGTTAAATTATACACTGTGTCAGATTTATGTAAGGTGCAGCCTGAGAGGAGTTCTTAAGCGTCGCACGTAAGTCAGGGCGCTCATCGCCGCAGTTTTGGGAGTCGTGAAGCTGTGCACAAATATTCTACTCCCGTTTGGTCTTCGGGGTTTTGCCAAGCATGAGATCCAAGTTCGAATCCCGTGGCGCCCATTTATTTTGCAACACCCTGAACATACCGTTACGCTTGCCCTATGGTGTACCGTTTCTAGGACCACGCCCATCTCCCTGAGCGTATCAAGCCGTGGCTATTGGCCTGTTTTGAGATTTCCAGGGCAAGAGTTGGCATCTCCCGGACATTATAAAGCAAGTGTCACTCCCGTACCCTTGAGTGTCTTCAAAACCGTTTGCTACCGTAACACTCTCTCGATTTTTTCTCTCTCTTCCTTTTTTTCTCTCTGTAATAATAACAAAATTTCCAATTAAATGTTATAAAAAATGGCATCTCTGTTTACAATAAATTACATGCGAGGATAGTGCCTAGCAGGCATACTGTTGTGTATCATTCTGCGGTAAAAGTATGTTTATTTTTAAGGACGACATTTGTGATAGGTCCTGATTTTGAAAATAAGCAATCAATCATTTTCTTACCACCACTTCGCGATCGCTTCATTTTAACTGGATTATGATCTTTTGAAAACGCCCATGGTGCAGACTGCCAATTAGATTCGGGTTCAAATGCATATTTTTTGCCACCAATTATGATGTTGTAAACTACTGTAGACCTATCTTCATTATATTACTTAAGAGTTTTCATACACCATTCCATACGCTATTGTTTTTGTGCTTCTGTAAACTGTGTGGTATCCACAGACAACAGACTTCTTATACCCAAACTCCCAAGATGCTCAATTGTCTTGAATCATTCTGCGTATAGCGTTTATGATTGTTTCGGTGACTGCTGAAATTAGTCTTCCTTCGCGAAAATCCTCGCTGAGTGAAACTCGTTCATATCTAAATTCATTAAACCAGCTATAAAAACAGTCCTCTACGAAAGCAATTGGTCACCAAATGCAGCACGAAGTTGCCCAAAGCTTTCTTTCGGAGATATGGAACCTAAAGTCATAGTAAATCATGGCTCTAAAATTTCCTCTCGTTAAATTCATTTTTGCTGCAAAACGATTACATATTTCAAAATTAACTTGTCAAAAAACTGTTGCATTTATAAAAACTAAATTTCAACTGTCAGACTAGAAAACATTTCATGGCAAGTTTGACTTCATGGAGCACTTGCTTTAAATGTCCTTAACTCGTTAACGCAGCAGAATATATTAGATATATTAGTGAACACACCACACACAAGTATAAGTGAAGCAAAGCACACTCACAACGTAACTGGCGTATTGTTTGTTTACAACTGATCCCTTCAATCTCCGCCATATTGGTGGCGGTGGTGGCGCCACCAACGGTGATGTAAATCGCCTATTATTAGTCTGTGAAAATTAAGGATGCTACCCTCGTATATTTTTCTAACCTCTACTTTCTTCTGATGGGAATAAATCTTTCGTCTAAGGGGTCTGGTATACAATACCTCATAAATGCCAATTGTAATATTAATTATTGTATAAAACAGGGAAAACATTTGAAGAATTTTGCATAAATTGACTTCATATTCGAATTTGGTGAGTCATTTACAAAATTTCAAATTTATTCTGCATACTATAAACAGTTTGATACGTAAAACAATGACATTAAGTTTCTGAAATTCGTCTATTACGTCCATCTTTTTTTAAACATTGTATTCAAATCATCTTCCTTAAAACGGTTTTAGCGCCAAGTATATTAAATGAAAAGGCCGTGCTTATACCACTGATGTTGAATATTCTACCAATAAATACCAAATTCTAGAAGTGCCTGTTAAAATATGCCTATAAACATAGCCAATAGTCATCCGTCATCCCAGAAGTTGTGCATGGTCGTCGTCACGTCCGCACTCTCAAGAGAGAATATAATATTGTTAAATCGAATTCTAATATCTTAAACCCAAAAATGCCGAATTTATTGAAAGACGGCAGTTCGTTTGAAAATGTAATTAAGTAAGTATAAAATGTTTGGAAAATAATGTGAGGTTAGGTGGACATTCATTTGAATTAGTTTTTTTTTTAAATTTATTTGCTAGAGACTTGCTGGTGTATGGCGTACAAGTTAAATATATATTTTTTTTTACAGAAGCCCTGGTCTAACAATAGTACACTTTTCTGCAGACTGGGTGGAACAGTGCACTCAAGTAAATGATGTTTTAGATGCCCTTGCTAAACAACCAGAGTATTCAAATATAAAGTTTTGCAAATGTCAAGCTGAAGATTTATCTGAAGTGTCGTTAAAATATAAAATAGAAGCTGTTCCTACGATACTCTTATTTCGATCGGGTGGCGTAATAGATAGGGTTGATGGAGCAGACGCTGCTAAAATTACAGCTAAAGTAAAGCAGCATAATCAAAGCAGCAACAGTAGTGCTCCCCAAAGTACGGAAAATGAAGTTCCTCAAGAAGAAAGACTGAAGAAACTAATAAACCAACATGATGTAATGCTTTTCATGAAAGGTGATCGAAATGGTCCTCGCTGTGGATTCAGTAAACAAACAATCCACATATTAAATGAAACGGGGTAAGGCATTAACACCTATACATACATAATTAGGTCTACAATATATCTTAATTCATATTCTTATATGGGTATTTCGCCACTCTGCAAATTAAAATATTAAATAACGAAAATATTAACAACGAACGTTTCGAGGGACAATCTGCCCTCGTTATCAACGATTAACAATTAAAACGAACAAGAAACTTATCTTTTTTTCACTGGAAGGAAAAACGACCAACCTCCAATGAATTTTTTGGCATTGACGTTCGTTGTTAATATTTTCGTTATTTAATATTTTAATTTGCAGAGTGGCGAAATACCCATATAAGAATATGAATTATGAATTCACGCCACAAAGAAGTTTCAGAGATTACAATACATCTTACTGTAGCTGGGACAGTTGTGGTATTCAGCACATGTCCCATCTTTAGAAATTTGTTACAGTGTTTCAAATTTATAATTTTTATATACAGGGTGGTGAATTGCGCGACGCAGCATAGGGATTTCAATGGTAAATTTTTAATGTTTGATTATTGGCTCCCCTATTTTTTTTTTTAAATAAAGTGTAAATAAGTTTTTTGTAGAGACAATTTAATGCATACACTAAAAATCCCACAAGCCGCGGATTTTTTGTCACTATGACAGCAAAAGTTAGCCCTAACTTTTCCAGTGACAAAACGGAACCTAACTTTTAAAACGGTCTAAATTTAAAATAATTTTTGCCTTGTTTGTTAATTTAGTGACTTCTAAATTACCTAATATGTAAATTAAATATGTTTTCATTAAATTGTCATACCGAATTACACTCAAGCTTTTTTTTTATCGAAGTAAACTTAACATTTATAATTCGAGTTTCCTTGCTTTTGGGCAATTCAACTCAAAAAATTGCGAGAAAATATTACTCGTCCTTCGGACTCGTCTTCGGACTCGTAATTTTTTCAGAGGCATTTTTTTTCGTTAAATTGCCAAGCAAAAAATTCTCATTAAAATGTCAAGTTGACTTCGACAAAAAAAAGCTCTCGTGTAATTATAAGTGAGAAAAATACTGAATCTGTATATAGGTACTATTATTTACAATTTTCCATTCTCCGAAACCGTAGAAATCAACGAAATAAAAATGCAATTTCTTAAAAAATCACTGATACCTTGGACGTTTATAACTGATTATTAAATTCTGTTCTTGTTAAAATGTATTTGTTTTTTCTAGAGAAAATGCTGTAGGTATCTGTACATACCATCGTTTATAATTTTCCGGAACCGGAAAAATCAAAGAAATTAGTATCTATAAGAAGCACGATTTAATTAAATACCATAACAAAACATAATTATGTACCATCAAAGTCATAGAAAACTGGGACAGGAAAAATACGCAGATACCCTTGTTTTAGAAAAGTGTAGTTTAGATGTGCCATACTCGGCTGTAATGCAAGCCAATGTCTTGCGCTATTTACCTTAAACTTACACTGGGATTTGCAGTTACTGCTACCAAAACATTAAAGGTTTTGTCATGTTGCTGCACGTTTTCAGCGTAATTGTTACATTTACAATTTATTTAATACTGTGCCTGTAGTGTCAAATTTACATATTAATCTATCAGTCGTTGAAGTACTTGGAATTTGCCGATTCGGATATTTTACGCTAAACAAGGCACTTACTTGACTAGCACTATTTTCAGCGTAAAACCATTTTATCATTTCTACTTTTTCTTCAGTTGAATACATTTTAACGGGAAGAAAATTTAATGATGGGTTATAAACGTCAAACAGCAATGACAAAAATAAATGTGCATGTTGTTTGTTTACATATATCCAAGGCACCAGTGATTTTTTCAAAAATAGCATTTTTTATTTCTTTAATTTATAGGGTTCCGGAAATTGGAAAATTATAAACAATAGTATCTACAGATGCAGTATTTTTTTCTCTACAAAAAACTATTTACACTTTAATTTTTAAAAAATAGGGGAGCCAATAATCAAACATTAAAAATTTACCATTGAAATCCCTATGCTGCGTCGCGCAAGTCACCCCCTCTATATATATTTCTAATTTGGTCTCCATGTTTTAGCATTTTATGTTGAAGTTGATTAACGTTTGGGGAAAGAGCTTATGCAATATGAATTTTGTCATGGATAATAAAATAGTTCTATGTATAAAATAATCTCTAAAACCTTTTTATAGCGTGATATAATTCATATTCTTTTTTGGGTATTTCACCACTCTGAAAAATTAAAAATATTAAATATCGAACTTTTCGAGTTACAATCTATCCTCGTTTTCAACTATTAACAATTAAAATTAAAAAACAAGGAAACTTAGCTTTTCACATTGGAGGCTGGTTGTTTTTCAGTCCCAGTGAAAAGCTAAGTTTCCTTGTTTTTTAGTTTTAATTATTAATCGTTAATAACGAGGGTTCTCAAAACGTTCGATATTTAATATTTTAATTTCTCAGAGTGGCAAAATACCCAAAAAAGAAAATGCATATGAATAGTTATATTAAAATTTGGCTACAGAGGGAACTAATTGTTAGGTAGAGTAAGGTCACTAAATCACGTTAGTTTCGCTAACACAAGTAGGGAAACTCCATGTTCTTTATGTCAAACCAAACTCCGTTTTCAGTCACATACACAATCATTGTTTATTGCCGCTGAAAACAATCATCTGTCTAACCTCTAACCTAACGAAAGGATTATGCCCTCTTATTCTGAAAGGTAAATTTATAATAAAAACTGTTATTTATGCACTTCTACACCTATGATAAATTTGGCAGTGACAAACTCGTTTTTTGAACCTGTCAACTTGTGTTTCCCTACCTGTGTTAACGTAGCTACCGTGATTTAGTGACCTTAAGATAGATCCCTTAGAATCACCACAAAAAGGTCCCAAATTTTGAAAAACGCCCACTAAATTGGAAATACCAAAAGATCGACCTCCTGGCTGAACAATTTACTTTAGGTACCTGTAGTTGGTGTAAAATTGTTTATCATATGTTTGGAAATAATATAGCGCCTTCAGAAATGATCAAACGTTTTTGAATGGTCATGGTTATACGACGTATGAATAATATGTTGGTGGCACTGTAAGTCTATGTCAAATTCGAGGTAATCAGGTTAGGTTTTGCGTCAGTCTGTGTTCTAACTGACGCAAAACGTAACCTGCTAATAGCAATAGCAATAGATCAATGTTGGCGTTTTCACTTTTTTTGTCCGCAATAGTGCATACATAATCTGCAACATATTTTATAGTAATTATTAGATGTAGTCAAAATGCCAAAAATAATACTGACAAAATCCAAAATTCAAATTAAAAAGTACTCTGCGGTATACACATTTCATATGTTATCAGCTATAATTTACCAACGGCAGGGATAATCACTCGCAATAATTTTGACAAATAACAACCCGAAAGTACGTTGCAAGTAACGCACTTGAGGGATACTATTTGTCAAAATTATAAGGAAATATCACTGGCAGCGGTGAATTCGAGAAGATAAGTTCTTAAATAAATTTATTATTTTACCGAAGCGAGAAGCCATTTTTCTGACAATTTAATTTGACACTTCATTATAATAACATGTTTGTGACACTGTAAGTCTGCGTCAAATTTAAGGTTAGCAGGTTAGGGTGTTGCGTCATTTTTGACACAAACTGACGCAAAATCTAACCTGCTAACCTCGAATTTGACTTAGCTTTACAGTGCCACCGAGTTGTCATAAAATACTACTGAATTTTAATTAGGAAGTTTCCATGGTGATTGAAAATCACCCTAGGGTCATTTTCACTTCAAGTGTGATCTGATTTGTCAAACTGACTAATGTTATTGAAATGCACAGGTTTAGTAAGACCTACTACAAAACTTGCATAAATTCACAGCTCTTTTAGAAAGATATAGTTATAAATTTATGGTGAGAGTCGTTCAAAATGTACGTCTGAAATATGACAAAAAATGTTTACTGTTGCAAGCTTAGACAAGGGAAGGGGTCAGGTTGCAAGAAACTAATTTTTGGTTAAAAATGCACCTCCGTTCACTATTTTGTTAGATGAATCTCATTCAAAATTAGATATGATTGATTTTGATTCTTTTGATGAAGTAAACCATAAACTCCCAACTACTCATTTTTTATTAATTAATATTTACCTAACGCACTGGCGTAGTTGAGCTAGTTTTTACTTTTTCCTGAAGTTGTTCATTTGCATTATAATTATTTAAAATTGATAATTCTCAGCAAATTCGGTAATAAATCTTAGTTCTTAGAACTACTTACCTAAACGTTTTAAAAAATAACTAGTGGACTTGTTGCAAAATATTTTGCAAGTTACAAAACTTATTTGTAACGATTGGATAACAGTTGACGTTTTCTTTAGTTTTTTCAGAAAATTGTTTAGGAAAGGCTTTCTTACAATGTCCATTATCCATGCAAATGCAAGACGGATTTAAGCTTCCGCAAGGTCCATGTACCATGTGATTTTTAACTAAATTAATAGGGTAACATCATTGATAGGACCAGGAATTTCAGCTGATACAACTTTATTAATATCTTCAACTTCACGAAATTTACAATTATCCTCAAGAGTGACTAATAAGTGGACATGGGGCAATACTCTCTTTTCAAGTTCAACAGTATAAAGAACGCTTTAACATTACTAAATACTTTATTCTTATTAATCAGCGTCAACAATTGCTTCACTTTTGCGTTAAAAATACGGGCTATAATGTCAGGTCTATTATTTGGTGTTCCATATGAGTGAATATTACTTGTAATTTCAAGCCATGATGCATTTCACGCCGTATTTTACACAAACAAATTCGAGCCAGTACAGTGGCCCATTGCAAACATCAGCAGAACACCGCCGCCGGCCAACTTCGAGTGTTTATTAGTGTAATATCCGCCCCTGCTTATAAGGGGTTGCTATATTTATTTACCACGGGTTAGCTCATATATCGGAGATAGGGTTCGATCGTTCGCTCAGATATACCATAAATAAGCAAAACACACTAACGGAGTATCCGGTATAGCATTTATTCTATATAACTATCATACATAAGTAAATATTCATGTAATTAATTAAATGAGATGTTTATTGCTCGAAATTAACGATCGTATAAAAACGCGGCTTCCTGGTTCTCGCGGAGACGGATTCTACGGACGGTAGCCGCTTCCTGGTTGTAGCGGGCGTGACCTCGTGCGCGATTCGTTCGAGGACGTCGTGGTCGGCCGGGCCGCTACTTCGTAACTCTTCGGGACGGGCTGCGCGCTGATTGCAACGCCGGGCAGTCTGTCAAATTCGCCGATCTGCGAATTCTGGTTTCTGTCAACAAACAACAAATTAAAACTGTTAACGCGAGTTCTCACCCTATTTGTGCAGCTACAGTTTGTTGTTAAAATACTCTGTGAGGTTCGCCGCACGACGGGACTTCGCTTGTAACTCGATTTATCAAATCGACAGGATTTTCGAGGTTAGCAACCTCGGCACCTCCACGTGTATTCTTCGGCGAGGTTGACGGTTCGGTCCGCAGAATTCCCAGGCAAGACGGCCGCTGCAATTCTCAAGGATTAACACAGGTAATTTCCAATTAGATAGCTTGAAGCTTCTAATTCTGCTTGAATAGCAAGGCGCCAAATTTAAAATGCAAGGGAGCTGGGATTTCAATATTACGTTAGTTATTACTGAATTACAAACGGTTGCAAGCCCTTTTATATGCTCTGCAAAGCCATTAGGTGGGGAGGAACGGCGCGCGTCTCGCCTTTGTTCGCGCTGTTTTCACGGGAGGAACTTCGGTCTGCGCTATCTTATCTTGCTGAAACACACCGGATTCTTGCTAACGCGAAAGGTCGGCGACGTTTAAATTTGCAAATATTATTTAATATTGAACTAATCAAATTCAAACGGGAGCTAGCGTTACAATAGTTCCACTGCTTCGAGGCTGGAAACTAAAGCTACGTCACTTGCGGGCTACAATATTTTGGTTTTTCTCTCAAAGTTATGCAGTTATTTGCAATTTAGGACTTTTGTGCACATCTACACGGTTACGGTTTTCATTTAAAGAAGAATTATTGAAATCGGCCCGGTGGAAGTCTCAAAATAAATGTCGAAATGTGTGTTTGTACTGTCTGTAATTGATTCCAGTGAAATAAGGTAGTGAAAAGTGTCGCTTTCTGATAACAGGCGACCTCCAACACCGGACATCCCCTGCTGAGGCTACATCCAAGCCCAGTGGCAATTTTTTACTGTAACTTCTGTAACTGCCATCTCCTTTTTTAGATCGTTAACCAAATTCATTTAAGAAATTTGCGGTAAATTAAATATATTAATACATTGAGCATGTGGCACATAAATTAAGATATATGACATGTGTATTTTACAAACTTCGATTAGTATTAAGTCTAGATCAACTGTACACGATCTACTATGCCCTCGTTGATTCAATATTGTGGTATGGTATAATAGGCTGGGGAGGCGCCCGAGATAACGTTTCAAAGAAACTCCAAACAATACAAAACTGCATTCTAAAAGTGATGCTCAAGAAAGAGAAGCGTTACTCCACCGAGCTATTATACGCGGAAACCACTGTCCTAAATCTGAGGCAAAAATTCTGTGTATCGGCGATTGAGCACAGCATAAAAAGTAATCAATGGTTACCTATAGAGCATGGAAGGAATACCAGAAGCAATACAACTAGATCTGTGATAGTACCTCAATGTGAGAAGAGTATAGGCCAAAGATGCTATAAATATATTGCTGCAAAAGTGATAAATTGTTTTAGTACAGAACGTCGGGATTCCGTACTAGAAACAAGTTCTAAATCGCGAGGGAAATTGATAGAGGCGACTGTGAAGGACTTATCTGTGGATGTGCTCGATTCAGTTTTCAAGGTCTCTTAGCGGGACTGATGGCAATGTGTAGGTTTGGTGTTGGATGTGGGACAATTGAGACTGCGCCGGACCCCTTCACTAAATCTTGTTAGCTTTAGTTATGTTTTAGGATAGGTATTTAGGTTGCGGACAAGTGCTAATGCACTTTTGCAATCCTTTATTCTGATTGAGTGTATTTTGTACTCAATAAAAATTTCTGAATTTCTGAATTATTTTATTTATTTATACTATTTAAATATTTTCAAAAATTGTTGCATCATCACAAATTTGCTGCCCTAGGCTTCAGCCTAATTAGCCTATACCTAAATCCGCCTCTCAACAGAGGTTGTAACTACAGGCAGACCTCGCCGTTTGCAGGGGTTACGTTCCAGAAAATTCCCCGAAGCGCAAAACCGCGATGCGCAAGTAAACACATAAAAGATAAAAACGGGGTTAGGTTGCATAAACTAGATTTATTTATACTATGCAACCTCAAAAAACCAAAACTTTTCTGCGTTTTTTGTCTGGATAATCTGAAGCAGAAACTTTACGCTTTGACGACATGGTTTTCAGTATTTTAAAAATTAAACTCAATTGAATTTTCGGCAGAAACGCTCGAGAAGGCAGTAAAGCTTGAACTAAGATTCCAAACGTAACATAAGTCTGCCACTTGAATCTAGAGCTCGAATATCTATTTGTTTATTCAAGATATAATTTTACAATTTATTTCAGGTCCAATTTGATAAAAGAGATTCATAGGAATAGGCACGATAAGTGTGTTTACAAGTTCGTGATAAATAATGTTGTTTAGGTGTTCATGACATAAACCGCATAGTCTGCTTTATTTACTTACGGCCACTAATCTGACGTTAACTGTAAATTGCTGTTAAAATAAACAAAAGCTCATCAAAACGTTCACGCTTATGACATATTATTTATTAGTAAACAAATTTTTATGTCCTTTTGTTTATTTTAACAGCGAATTAAAGTTAACGTCAGATTAGTGGCGTTTATAAGACCGGCCGTTAGTGTGTGAAAGTTGAAACAGTTGGCAATTCCATCCGCGAATGGAAAAGCAATCCGCGAACGTCAAAGAAAAGGGTGCACAAAGGTGCCCCGCATAACATCAAATCAGCGAACCACAAAGCCGCAAACGGCGAGGTCTGCCTGTTATTAGTTATCCATGGACAACAAATGTCCTACATCTAACTTTAGGTTACTTGTACGACGTTTGTTGCATGTCCTGTTCTTCCAGAATATATTAAAAATATAATATTTACCGCATTTGATTCATTTAGCTTATGTAATTTAATATCGTATCTGTTTTTTGCCCAGAATATATTAATGAAAACTTAATTCCTCCCGTCAAAGTATCATGGATTGATCAACCGAAATATCTTTTTTGGAGCAATATACTGCTTCCATTTTTTATTGAAATCTTCGGTGATGTTCCAGTTTGTCATGCCAAAACATCAATCCCAAAGCGACCGTGGACCTTCTTTTGATTTTTTTTTATATTCATTGTGATTTTATATAATGTATTTTTATATTTTATTTCATTAATACATTAACATTTATTAAATGTTTGTTTTTGACAATTCCAAAATTTCACCATATGATTTATTGGTACTGAAGAGAAATAAGTTTACATGTCATGTTAAGTTTTTCCACTCAGTTTTCGATAAAAATGCTCTATGCTTTAATAGTAATTTACGATACAAGTGCGTAAAGCTAGTCTTTACTCATGAGTGGGGCAGAGTTAAAACGCGAGTGAGCGAACAACTACGAGCTTAGCAAAAGGGGATTGAAGTTTTGGCCCATAAAGAGTGTAGAGAATATAAAAAAAAACATTCACATGTTTTTATCTTTAATAAAAGTACATCTTTTTATTAGTCTTATTTTTGTTTGTCTTTAGCAATTTTTTTTGCCGTTTTTATGTAGTAAGGTTTGTCCTGTCTTTATAACCTAAAAATTTTTGTCAGGTTACGTATTCATAATCCAAGGTTAATTAGCTATTCTTATTTTAATGAAAATTACAAGCAAATCAAAAATTATATTTTAATAGCAACAATTAGATATTGGTATGTGTACCCTCTCGCATTCTGAATTGTTATGCCACTAGTTACTAACGCTGATGTCACAGTAAATCATACCCACCAGTACCCCTTTTGCCAAAATCCTGTATATTCTGTGCTATTACGTAACGCACTAGTAATCACTGTCAATATAATTATTGTCTTTTGTTTAGAATTGACTATGGGACATTCGATATTTTAACCGATGAAGAAGTACGACAAGGTCTAAAAACCTACTCCGATTGGCCAACATATCCACAACTGTATGTAAAGGGTGAATTAATTGGAGGTTTGGACATAATTAAAGAAATGCAAGCTGCTGGAGAACTATTAACGACTTTAAAGGGTTAAAGGTTACTTTACAGTTTTCGGTAATTCCACGTTTAATCTTAGTTTATTTTAATATGGAACAACACATGCTGTAGTAGAAGTTTAGTGATTATTAATAAATTATTCCTGCTATGTGTACATTGTATAAATACAACCCTTACCTGTTGCATGTTGTTTAATTATAATAGGCTATTTCCACCTGATACCTAAAATTATAACGATATGACGTAGATGCCTGAACGGGTAACTTGGGTCCCGCACATTTAACATTTTGTTTTACCTTTATTTTTGTGAATCTGTTGGCAGTACTGCTTCTGGGTATTTGTCAGATGACATTTAAGGATCTGCCTCATTCAGTTTCTTTGAAATTGTATTGCTGGTGTTCAAGATTTTGATAAATTAGGTAAGTGGGCAACCAAACTACGCTGCTTTGGTATTTATAGTAGTATATTCAAATGATGTTGCATTTATCAGTTTTTCCTGAAAGTAAGTCGATACAAAAATAAGCTTTTATCAAAAGCTGAACTCGCACACATTGCTGAGAAATTTGTAGGATGAATTTGCCTATAAAAATGAAGTAGTATTATTATTAAGATGATTTTGGAGGCTTTCACGGCCATTTTCATTAAGTAACAAACGACTTCCGGGATTGGACTGTGTCATTATTGAGGTCGAAGAACTCAACGTTTCGCCCACTTTCGTAAGGGGCCTCGTCAGGAGGAAAAGCAAAAGAGCAATTTACAGTATACAAATACATTGCAGTTGTAGTTAGCAACAACTGAAAAAGAAAATAATACAAAATAACAATACAGAGATCGCAATAACATCATCGATAACAATAATAATCATTTAATACATTTTTTAATGAGTTTTTATTTTTACTTAGCACTATATTCGCTGGTAGAGAATTCCAAGAATTTTGCACACGGTTACACGAAAAGTTTTTTCTTGGTAGTTTGTTGCATCGATTTAACACTAACTTGTATGAGTGACCCTGTAAATGAACATTTTGGCTGAACGTAAATACACCCACCGGGCAAGAACAATGACCCAACACAATTTGGAAGTTTCAATGAGGTCTCCACGGTCGCGCCTTTGTTGTAGGGTAGTGAGACCTAGCTTAGATAGTCTGTCTTCATACGATAGGTTCCTTAGAGCTCAAGGAATTGTCATTGCTCATCTTTGCACTTTTTCAATAAAGTCTATGTCGTTTGCAAAGTCAGGTGACCAAGCTGACGATACATTCTCTAATGTTGGACGAATATATACTTTACAGATCTTGAGCATTAGTTCTGGAGTTATATCTTTAAAAGCACACCTTACGAAATATAACATGACATTAGCCTTTTTCACTATAGATGTGACATGAGATGCCAAGATCCACCTGCATGTCTACTTTTGTTAGCGTAATTCCATTTAAAATGTAGTCCAGTTTAGGATTGTTATAGCTTATATACAAAATATTGCATTCAGCATCGGCAATCACCTCGAGGACCAGAGTTCCAGTTTTTTTAGGTAACACATCTGCATGTGTAGCCGGGAAGTTAAAGAGTTTAGTGTCGTCCACAAAGAAGGTTGGATTGGAACGTAAGCAGCTTGAAAGGTCACTCACCTATCTGAGAAAAAGCAAGGGCCCCAGAACGGAACCTTGTGGTACGCCACTCAACACCGAATAAGTATGTGATAATTTACCCTCTTCTTACTTTAAAATGCCTGTTCATTAAGAAGTCTTCCAACCACTTCAATAAGTTTCCTCATATTCCATAATGCTCCAACTTGTAGATCAACCTCCGAATGGGTACACGATCGAAGGCGTTCTCAAAATCAATGTATACAACGTCGACTGCCTTGCCTTCATCGAATGCTCTTGTCCAGATGTTGAGATTCACCAACAAATTAGTTGCAACTGATCTTCAAAGCATAAATCCATGTTGTGTATCCGGTATCGGGTGATTTGCAATAAGAAAATTTATAAGCTCTGCTGCTATTATTCTTTCCATACACATTCCTAGCACTGATGTTAGGCTCACAGGTTGATAGTTTTGGGATAACAGCTTGTCTCCCTTCTTGTAAATAGAAATTACAGTAGCTTGTTTCCAGGGTGCTGGGACTCTCGATTGCTGTAGAGATTGCTTCATTATGCAGGCTAGTGGACCACACAGAGTCGCAGCACAAGATTTAAAGAAATTCGGTGACGGCTTGTTATGGCCAGAACTGGAGTGCGAATTTAGCGCGCTCAACTGTTTGTATACTAATTCTTCGTTAAACTCTATTGAAGTGATGTTCGATGTTACTCGGGTAGAACTTATCAAAGAAGGAAAGTTTTCCATAGTTCACAAACATATGCACTGTGAAATTGTTTAACAAACATCTCAGCTACTACACTGGGGTCACTCTGCAATTCAACATCATCTAACTCTCATAGGATAACGGGTAGTGTTTTAGATTTTCGAAGTTGTTTAATATATTTATAGAAGTTCTTAAGTTCAGCATCCACTAAGTTTGCTTCATATTTACTACTAGCACTTCTTAATTCCAATTTTAAAATGTTTGCATCCTATCGTAATTTGGTACGTTGATAACTGTCCCACAATCGACGTTTTTTTTGTGTGTTAAATTTCAATTTTGGCATAATCCACTGCTTCTCTGTGATTTTTCTAAATTCATCTTCAGGAACGAGTGTTATAGCCAATTCTAACAATCTGTAGAATCCCTCTAAAGATTCATTCACATGTTCCGATGTCTCAAAGCCAGTGGCCAGTAAAAAATCGTTTATATTAGCATAGTTGGCCTTAAAAAGTTTCTTCTGGGTGTCTCTAATGTACTCAAATTGTCAGCGACTATCTGCGAGGTAGCCAATAGCACTAAATGGTCACTGATTCCAATTGTGGGTAGATAATTTACAAAAGATATGAATTGATAGTCTGCAGCAAGAATCAGATCCAACAATGACGGTTTATCGTTGTTGCAATTTCGAATGGGCTGCTGAACCAGTTGCTTAAAGTTACAATTCAAATATATGTTTATAAAAAATGTTGCAGCATTATGTAACTTTGGTTACATATGCTTTTGACCGGTCGATGTCCGGAAAGTTGAAATCACGAAATACCAGTAGGTTTGGATTATGTTGAGCAGCATTATATAGTGAGTTTAACATAATTGCGTCCTTTTCTGGCGTGCAGTCACGTGGACAATAGATATAGTCCATTTACTTGACATCTGCACTGTCAGTGTCAAATTTTAAAAAAATGTCTTGATTATACCTCAAAAATAATGTGTTTTTTTGTAGACTGTACAGTAATTTAATTGTTAAAATGTGAAAAATAGCAGTGGTGCCAACAGAATGTCAGTTTGACAGTGCAGACGTCAAGTAAATGGACTATACACGCAATCAAAATCTCCGTACGATCTATCTTCACGTTAAGCCATATAGAGTCGTTTTCATCAGTTGGATACATAATATGTTGTTGGACAACTATTTTACACGAATTAAACTCATTTGTTACATAAATGCAGACACCTCCTGTTTTGTTTGCCTATCCTTTCTGCACAGAGTATAATTTGTTAGCTTTAAGAGACTTACTTTGCTTTTCGAGATTAAAAGGTTAGGTTTTGTTTGTTGTTTGACACAGACTGACGTAAAACTTAACCTACAAATCTCGAATTTGACATAGACTGACAATACACTTCAGTACTGCCAAACGTATAACACATATCAAGGCCTGCTTAGAATCTTCTTTTTTTTTATCTCATGGGTTATTTCAGGTATTCCATTCTTATATCTAACCTTGCAGTGGTAGCGCCAAGTCTCACAAACCGATGAATAAGTTATTGAGTGGGAATTTGTTAAACGAGGTATAAGAGGGTTGTGTGTCTTGGTACCTTTCAATTTTTAGACTTAGTTGTCTCCCGATAATCGGCATAAGCACAGTTGTTAGTGTTCTTGGGTTATTTGAAAAAAAGTCTGTGAGACTTGGCACGACCACTTAAGTTTGTGGAATTGTTTTGCCTTCTTAATTTTGTTTGCATTGAATGTAGCTGCAATGAACTCACAAATAATTTATGTTGCAAACATCATCGACGTTAGTATACCAAGACGTCAATATATCGTCAGTGAAGTAACAATACCTCCTATCTCCCTTTACCTAAATTTTACAGGAGAGGGTAAAAACGGATTGCCGCTACAGGCATTTGCGTCGTTTGACACATACAATGCTATAGAGATAGGAGGTATTGAAGTTAAAATTTCAAGATAGGAGGTATTGCTTTTTCCTGTTTTGCCGACATTCTTACATTATCTGCACATAGAAGCTATTGAAATTATGCGCAGTAAAGTTTGGAATCGATTGCTGTATAAATCGCAATTTTGAAAATTTTGTCAGATAGGAGGTATTGTTACTTCACTGACGATATACAAGAATTAGCTTTGACTCTAACAAATAACCACTTACATCGGGGGTCTAGGACACAACCCCCACTGTCCATAACGCCCACCATGTTCATAACCTCCACCGTGTCCATAACGCCCACCGACGATTTGGGCCATAACCTCCACCGTGTCCATAACCCCCACCGTCGGGTGTGTTCGTAATTTAAACTGTGCCCATAACCCCCACCGTCGGTTTGGTCCATAACCTCCACCGTGTCCATAACGCCCACCGACAATTTGGTCCATAACCTCCACCGTGTCCATAACGCCCACCGACGATTTGGGCCATAACCTCCACCGTGTCCATAACCCCCACCGTCGGATATGTCGTAATGTCAACTGTGTCCATAACCCCCACCGACGATTTGGGCCATAACGCCCACCGTGCCCATAACCTCCACCGTCGGGTTCGTTCTTAATTTCAAATGTGTCCATAACCCCCACCGACGATTTGGGCCATAACGCCCACCGTGCCCATAACCTCCACCGTCGGGTTCGTTCTTAATTTCAAATGTGTCCATAACCCCCACCGACGATTTGGGCCATAACGCCCACCGTGCCCATAACCTCCACCGTCCATAACCCCCACCTCGTCCATAACCTCCACCGTCGGCTTTGTTCGTAAGTTTTCAGAGTTTAAAAATGAACTTGAAACATTGCTAGACGGATCGGCAAAATGCAAGGGCATATAAAATTAATGAAACCGTTCGTTTGGATTTTCCTATTTTGTAAAAACAAACGCTATCTAATACAGTGACCGCCAAAAAGTAAGTTATATACGGGAAAATTATTTATTATTGGTTTCTGAAAAAATTTCATTCTTCATTCTCTCGTTTTACGATTGTTCTATTTGTCAAAAGACTTAGGGTGTGGCGCGAAATTTAAATAATCTGAAAAAAAATCCTACTGATGGATAAGATGAGAACTGTGCCGCCACTGGCGTATGTCGTACTGCTATTATTTTAGGGATCGAACTGGAATATTTATCAAAGCTTTTTGTGAAGAAAACCAGTTTATTTACATACTTACATATTTATTTATTTTTAATTTCTTGGCATAAAAGAGAACACAGACCAAGTCTTAAATTTGTCAGCCAAAACAATAAAGTCTGCCAAAAATATATAATTATCTGAAAATTAAGAGAGTAAAAATAAACAATAATAATTACTTAGTACAAGTGTTTGAGATGAATTGCATCCCGTAACTAGCTACACAGTCAGAAAAGGAAGAATATAGCTACAGGTTACATTATTATTAATTAAAAGTAATTAACTACTACCTAAATCTAAAAAAAATATATTATCTATATAACACACAAAATTTACGGAACATTTTAGTAATTTATTATACAAGACGATAAAGTTAAATTTTATCCACGAGTAAATCGTTTAACGTCGAGACGAAGTCGAGACGTTAATGATTCAAGAGTGGATAGAAATAACTTTATCGTCGTGTATAATACAATATTTTTTTCTATAGCAAGAACTTTAACAATTTCAAAGCAAATAGTGACAGTCAATCACATTTCAAAATGTCAGTAGCTAGATTGGGTTGCTACGATAATAGGAAGCTGTCATATTTAATTTAAACAAAAGTTAGAAAATTAAATTACTTTGTCGTCGACTAGCGTCATAAACATGCATAAACACCTACTTTATGGCACGAATGCCATAAAGTTGTCATAACAACAAAATAAACACAAAGATCAATCAGATTTATTTATATTAATATGATATATTTCTAAAAGTCCTGACTGACTGACTCATCAACGCCCAGCCCAAACCCTTGGACCTAGAAAGCTGAAATTTTGCACAGAGGTTCCCTTTATGATGTATACAAGGAATAAGGAAGGATATTTCGAAATTCAACCCCTAAAGGGGTAAAATGGGGGTTCCAATTTTGTATGGAAAAATAATATTAAATAGACATTTCGACTTGAAACTTCGTAGGAGTACTCCTAAAAACAAATAAGCAAACACGTATTTCGTGATTTTCCGAAAATCAACCCCTTAGGGGGTGAAATGGGGTAAGTAAGCCTAAAAATCGATATGGGTGTCGTTATTGAGGTTTATTGGGACGTTGATTGCGAAAATGGCATTTATTTTTAAGTCCAAGACGGTGAACATGACATAAGGAAAGAAACGGGACGGGACGGGACTAGACTGGACGGAACGGGACGGACTGGACGGGACGGGACTGAGCGGGACGGGACTGGACGGGAAGGGAAGGGACGGAACGGGACGGGACGGGACGGGGCAAAGCGGGACGGGGCGGGGCGGGGCGGGACGGACGGGACGGAAAGGGAAGGAAAAAGATGGGATGGAAGGGGAGGGGATGGGATGGAAGAGGAGGGGCGGGACGGGACGGGAAGGGACGGGACTGGACGGGAGGGAAAGGGGCGGGACGGGACGGGAAGGGTCGAGACGGGGCGGGGCGGGGCGGAACATTATTTAATACACAAATAACGAACCTCGCGCGAACGAAGTCGCGGGTAAAAGCTAGTATTAATATGAATACTACAATTGAAATTTCCTGATATTGTGATACCCGACATAGATGTATTAGCGGTAGAAAGAACATCATTACTCGTTGAAGAAACATTGCTAATCTGTCCACTAGCAGCTCCAAGGGTTCGGGCAATCTTGTTTTTATTTTCTCGCGAATCTGCAATATATCCCTCAGCAACTGCATCACTCTTCCAATCTCCATGTCTTTTGAGGGTTCTAATATCAGCACCGCTATCTGCTAAAATCGTAGCGGATGTTCTCCGAAAGGAGTGACCCGTATACTCAGTAGCATTCGAAATTTCAGATACGTGGCGATCTTTCGAGGAATCTGGCCAAATGTGTTAATGCCAACCGGATTGCATGTACATCTTCCGCAATTATAGAATAAAAAGAACTTCTCAATTTTCACATGTTTTGGTCTTAAACTAATGTACTTTTTAATAAGATCAGTATAATTCACTGCGCCATCATCATTCAAAATTGTAAATATCCTAGTCCTGTGAGTTTTTGTGTCCCTGATATAAACAACCAGCACAGAGCCTTCCTCCTTGACATCACCAACGCATAAATTATGAAACTCTGCACGTCGACAAGCCCCAAACAAACCAAAAATTGCAACCACCTATAAATAACATTAGTATGACAGAAACTATAAAAAACTTTGACATTTAAAAAAATAAATCGTACCTTCATAAGCAAGTACTTGTCATTTGGCGCATTTACAAAAAAATGTATTAATTGTTCCTTTGAAAACACTGCAGACTTCTCTGGTGCATAACCAACCGAGTAGTTCTTCAGGAAGGCAGTAAGCTTAGGAAAATTACTAATGTCAATATTGTCCTTTATTCGTAACATGCACTTCAACTTCGAGAACAGACACCATAACGATGAAGACTTGTAAATCTTTGACTAAAAATAAGGTACGATGAATTGGTAGCTAATATATCTAACTCAAAATGCAAATAATTTACCTGATCTAAAAAATACGCAAGCACAACCTTTTCTGTAACTATCTCCGTATTTTTGGCTCTTAGCCATTGCCAAAACTTGTCATACTCTTTCTTATAAATCTCTTCCGACTTTTTAGGAATCAGACTCAGCTCAGCTTCTGCAGCTTTTTTAAGAATTTCATCACTTATTAATAAAGGCTCGTGACAATCATTCATTTTGGCCGAAAATGTGTTTGCGAAACAAAAATTGTTACCATAAGCATAAACAATAGCTTAGCAACCACATTATCATAGCAACAACTACGTCATAGTTTTGTATACATGAACTGCTTTTAAAAAATAGCAGAAATTAATTTCCTTCGAAATTATTATGTTAGTCGACGACAAAATAGTATATGAAACTCGTTTATAATAGAGGATTATGGTATTCGTGAAATTAGCGCATTCGCTTCGCTCATGCGCTAAAATTCACTCATACCATAATCCTCTGAATTATAAACTAATTTCATAATGTACTATTATCTATTCTTGATGTTAAAGTGCTACTTTATCTACCCTTGCTGTTAAAGTAAAACTTGACCTTTTGTTTTGAGTTACTAAAAGCACACTTTAACATGTGCTATAGAAAAAAAGTATAAATTAAAAGTAAACCTTAAATGGTTCTGTAATTACGTAAGTCCGACAGATCGAACACCTCGAATCTACTGTAGCAGGATTATTAACATTATTATTAACTAAATCTAATTAATTACTACCGAAATGTAAAAACATATATATAATATACAAAATTTACAGAATAATTCAAATTTACGTAAGTCTGAGAGCCGTAAAATCTAAATCTAAAAATATACATATTACATAATATATACAAAATTTACAGAATCATTAAAATTTGAATTAACCCTGCAGTGGTCGCGCCAAGTCTCACAGACCCGATAAATACGTTATTGAGTGGGAATTTGTTAAAGGGGGTGTAAGAGTGTTTGTTGTGCGTTTTGGTACTTTTTAATTTTTAGACTTGGTTGCCTCCCGATAACCGGCATAAGTTGTTAGTGTTCGTGAGTTATTTGGAAAAAAGTCTGTGAGACTTGGCGCAACCATTTACGTTTGTGAAATTGTTTTGCGTTCTTGATTTTTTTTACATTAAATGTAGCTGCAATGAACTCACAAATAATTTATGTTGCAAACAACATCGACGTTAGTATACTAAGGCGTCAATGTATACCAGAATTAGCTTTGATTCTAACAAATGACCAATTACATCGGCGATAACTACTCAATAGTTTTCCCTCGGAAATCCATCTAAGAAGAGAAGAAGTAGCTGGAACCTCTTCAGACCATCTAGTAAATGACCCTAATAACCCCACAATTAAAAAACGAGCTTTTATTTGAAATCGGCAGTGAAGTACGCCGAAATCGTCATTAAAATGCGAGAAATCGGCAGTGAAGTAATCCATTGTTTTACGACTTTTTTGTAGGTGGCGAGGCGACAGCTAATCGTCAATCGACCGAACATAACCTACAAATGTTGGTTAAAATGTTGTAATTTCACGATTTGTCGATTTCAAATAAAACATAGTGTACACCTCGGCACTGAAGTTCCTTTTTATCCCTCATGTGGTTTATTTGCTTTGGCCCTACGGGCCTGGGCAACTAAATCCACATTCGTGTCAAAAAGCTATACTTCAGTGCCTTGGTATACAAACTACTATTTTCCAAAAAAATAGCAAAAAAAAATTGTTTTGTAAAAATAAATTGTGTTTATCGCATGCAGGGCTTTTGTGCACTACTTGTGCATTCTTGAACCAAAATGACGAAAATTAATTGTTTTGTTCTACCTCTTAGCATTAAAAATATTGTTCTGTCCATAAATGTATATAGAAAATTAAAATCTTGAAATTCATCAGAGGCTGTGTTTACTATTATGAAGTTAGCATGATCTACAAAAACCTTTAAAACTGAAACTGAAATATAACTGAAAATCTTGATAATAGTAAATAAACATCTCATATTAAAACGTATTGCCATATAAATGGTTCTTAATTTTTTGGTTTGAGAGACTTGGCGCGACCAGCCGTGTCATGAAATTGGGCGCGACCACTGCAGGGTTAAAGGTAAACCCTAAGTGGTTCTGTGATTATGTAGGTCCGACAGATCGGGCACCTTGAATCCACTGTAAGCAGGATTGTATGCCTGCGTTGTGCAATACTCGCACAGTAGATGGCCGCAATTCGACAAAACATAATTGCGCTTCCGACTGCTACATACGACACAAGCATCGCTTGGGGGCAGGTTCTCGTCTGCTTCTGAAAATGTAAGTGTTGTCATTAGATTTTCAAAACATTCTGAATATATTTCTGTAATAGAGTACTTACCGTCATCGTATCCGATGCCCCTGAATGGATTTTCGTCCGTTTGAAAAGCTCCCACTGAAATAATCATCACTTTAATTTTAATTTAAAAAAAAATTAAGTGTGCCTGTTCTAAAATGGAACGTATTACAGTTAGTAAAAACTGGTGTTACAATATTTAGTGCTCCTGTAGGCGTCCTCAAAACCGCTTTAAAAAATTATGATTCTAAAATAAACAAAAAACGTCCGTGGAATGAGAGTCCGATTAGTATACAGGGTGTATAATATAAACTAGATCAATATGGATGAAGTTTAAATTTTAATTCGTTTCTCAGGCAGTGAAATTTGGCATACGGGTTAGTACTAGTAAGTCCTACTATCTCTAACAGCCTTCACATAAAATTATTTAACCCAGGGGTGTCCTTGGTCATTTTTATTGATTATTATTATAATCTTGGTTTGTTTTACCAATTTCAGTCTGTAATATGAGTCTTCGATAAAAGATGCATAAAAATGGTATTCTTGATCTTTTTTTGTAATTTTCTGCTTCAAAAAGATATAAAAAACCTTTTTTTGTTTTATACTGATTTATTAACTTTCGGTTCAGAAAACTGAAAGATAATATTGACAACTGACTAAAAAAAAACTTAATTACTACAGTTCTTAAACAATAATGGTTGTCCAAATGAATATTGCGAAAACAAATTGCCAACAAAAAAATGATCAACAGTTATTGTTTAAGAACTGCAATATTACGTTTTGCAATTAGTTAGCCCTTAGTTGTTATCAATTATCCTTCAGTTTTGTGAACCAAAAGTTAATAAATGTGTTTGAGATAATTTTGACGTAGAAAATTATTTTAATCGATTTTTTCTGTAAAATCGTTAGCCATACAGAAAAAATCAAGAACACCCACCATCCGTATGCATTCTTTATCGCAGAATGATATTATGGAGTCAAATTGGTAAAACAATTGAAGATTATAAAAATCTACAAGGGAAATAAACCAGCCCCCCCCCCCCTGTTTGTAACACCCTGGTTAAAATAATTTTGTACGGAGGCTGTTCGACCGTAGCACTTACTACTACAACTAAGGTCCCGGGTGGTGTAGCTTGAACAAGCGTCCACGTTCGATCAGTAGAGTTAAGCAACGCTCTTTCTGGTCAGAACTTGGATGGGAGCTCCACTGCTGCTTCGCTCGGCGCCTCGTGGTACGGTTGCCACGGAAATAGTTGGTCCCAGATGTCATAATAACATCATTACAGTCGTTAGTGTGGTTGGAATTCCCCATAAATGTACAGCGACGCCTATAACTGGCCTAACGGCTGTTGGCTGAGTACGACATAAATAAATAAACCCGTATGCCAAATTTCACTGCCTGAGAAACGAATTAAAATTTAAACTTCATCCATATTGATCTAGTTTATATTATACACCCTGTATACTAATCGGACTCTCATTCCACGGACGTTTTTTGTTTATTTTGGAATCATAATTTTTTAAAGCGGTTTTGAGGACGCCTACAGGAGCACTAAATATTGTAACACCAGTTTTTACTAACTGTAATACGTTCCATTTTAGAACAGGCACGCTTAATTTTTTTTTAATTAAAATTAAAGTGATGATTATTTCAGTGGAAGCTTTTCAAACGGACGAAAATCCATTCAGGGGCATCGGATACGATGACGGTAAGTACTCTATTACAGAAATATATTCAGAATGTTTTGAAAATCTAATGACAACACTTACATTTTCAGAAGCAGACGAGAACCTGCCCCCAAGCGATGCTTGTGTCGTATGTAGCAGTCGGAAGCGCAATTATGTTTTGTCGAATTGCGGCCATCTACTGTGCGAGTATTGCACAACGCAGGCATACAATCCTGCTACAGTGGATTCAAGGTGCCCGATCTGTCGGACCTACATAATCACAGAACCACTAAGGGTTTACCTTTAACCCTGCAGTGGTCGCGCCCAATTTCATGACACGGCTGGTCGCGCCAAGTCTCTCAAACCAAAAAATTAAGAACCATTTATATGACAACTAGCTGGCCCGGCAAACGTTGTTCTGCCCAAAAATAATTTGTCTCTGAAACCCCGTTTCACCACTATAGAGTTTTAATTTTGTCATGTCCATCGTCTTGGACTTAACAATAAATGCCATTTTCGCAATCAATTTCCCAAAAAACCCCAATAACGACACCCATATCGATTTTTAGGCTTATTTGCCCCATTTCACTCCCTAAGGGGTAGCGGACCCGACAGACGTCCTGCCCGAACGTTGGTTTGCCTGCTATTAGCGGGTTCAGCAAACGGTTTTTCGATATTCAATATTTTCGATTTTTTCATTTCAAAAAATATTGGGGGGTGGTGCGGGGGGGTGAAATTTTGGGGTTATATGTTCCGACATGCGAGGAGTCTTTAAAAAAAAATTTAATTCGTAAAAAAATTTTTTAAAAATTCTGGAACCCGATTGCAGCGCCACCTACCGGGTCCAATTGTGAATCTAAACCATTCAGGAACCCACTCAAATACACACAAAAAATTTCATCAAAATCGGTCCAGCCGTTTAGGAGGAGTTCAGTCACATACACACGTACAGAAGAATTATATATATAAAGATAAGTTTTAATATGAGATGTTTATTTACTATTACCAAGATTTTCAGTTATATTTCAGTTTCAGTTTTAAAGGTTTTTGTAGATCATGCTAACTTCATAATAGTAAACCAGCCTCTGATGAATTTCAAGATTTTAATTTTCTATATACATTTATGGACAGAACAATATTTTTAATGCTAAGAGGTAGAACAAAACAATTAATTTTCGTCATTTTGGTTCAAGAATGCACAAGTAGTGCACAAAAGCCCTGCATGCGATAAACACAATTTATTTTTACAAAACAATTTTTTTTTGCTTTTTTTTTGGAAAATAGTAGTTTGTATACCAAGGCACTGAAGTATAGCTTTTTGACACGAATGTGGATTTAGTTGCCCAGGCCCGTAGGGCCAAAGCAAATAAACCACATGAGGGATAAAAAGGAACTTCAGTGCCGAGGTGTACACTATGTTTTATTTGAAATCGACAAATCGTGAAATTACAACATTTTAACCAACATTTGTAGGTTATGTTCGGTCGATTGACGATTAGCTGTCGCCTCGCCACCTACAAAAAAGTCGTAAAACAATGGATTACTTCACTGCCG
The DNA here is from genome assembly GCA_940337035.1 of Agriotes lineatus. NCBI lineage: Eukaryota > Metazoa > Arthropoda > Insecta > Coleoptera > Elateridae > Agriotes > Agriotes lineatus. The sequence continues at coordinate 79,835,532 of OW679194.1, read as the reverse complement.
ATTTCTCGCATTTTAATGACGATTTCGGCGTACTTCACTGCCGATTTCAAATAAAAGCTCGTTTTTTAATTGTGGGGTTATTAGGGTCATTTACTAGATGGTCTGAAGAGGTTCCAGCTACTTCTTCTCTTCTTAGATGGATTTCCGAGGGAAAACTATTGAGTAGTTATCGCCGATGTAATTGGTCATTTGTTAGAATCAAAGCTAATTCTGGTATACATTGACGCCTTAGTATACTAACGTCGATGTTGTTTGCAACATAAATTATTTGTGAGTTCATTGCAGCTACATTTAATGTAAAAAAAATCAAGAACGCAAAACAATTTCACAAACGTAAATGGTTGCGCCAAGTCTCACAGACTTTTTTCCAAATAACTCACGAACACTAACAACTTATGCCGGTTATCGGGAGGCAACCAAGTCTAAAAATTAAAAAGTACCAAAACGCACAACAAACACTCTTACACCCCCTTTAACAAATTCCCACTCAATAACGTATTTATCGGGTCTGTGAGACTTGGCGCGACCACTGCAGGGTTAATTCAAATTTTAATGATTCTGTAAATTTTGTATATATTATGTAATATTAGCCCAGTCAAATGTTACACAAAAAATGCATGAACTAACATTAAATGGGGTATTAATAATTTTTGTAGAGGTGTTTCGGACCATTACTGGGACTACAAATCCAGATTTGCAACCCTCAGAAACCTGTGCTCGCTGAATGGCGGTCGAAAAACAGTGATTTTTTTGGACTTTTTTCGATTTTTTACAAGATCTCCTAAACTATGCGTTTCTTGGAAACAATATTCTATAGCTTTCTTAAAGTAAATTAAATTTCCTACCAAATAAGATCAAAATTGTTTTTATAAGTTATATAGTTACCGGGGTACCGCTTTTCAAAGATTGACCTTTTTTTCAAAAAGTGAACGTTTTAAGTTTTCTTCATGTTTCGAGTTGGGATACCGGCAAAATGACACATCCTACAGAAAAGTCAAAAGCATAAAAGTTGTAGGGAATTTAATAAGCTTTAATTTGAGCTAAGGCTCTTGTAGCTCAGATAGTCTAGTCAGAAATTACAAAAAACAAAAAGATGAAAAAAAAATATTTTTTGATTGAAAGTTAAGTAACATGGTTTCCTTTAACAACACCTTTTTCTTCTTCTTCTTCTGATGGGGCTTGTTGTAAGCTGCACTGAGACCTATTGGTCCATTGTGCTCCCACCTAATTTTTTATGGGTCTCGTTCGAAGAGGCCGGTTTCCATCGCGAAGGAAAAAATCCTACCCATAGGAACGTCCCTTATCGCATGGGGTTCCACCAGGCCGGCTCCAAAATGTTTATGTCGCAGTGTTAGGAGAGCCACACATTGACATAAAACATGAATTGAGGTTTCTTCCTCCAACTGGCACTTCCTGCAGGTGGCAAGTGCTTCTGTAAGTGACCGTGTCCTGTTAGTAAACCAGTCACGATCCTAATGTTTTTCCTGCTCATTAACAGGAGAGTAAAGGTGTTGTTAGACGACATTTCCCTGATGAGGAGTTTTGCCTAACGTAGCCTTGGTACCAAGGCCCAGACAACACCTTAATTAATGTTTTTTTCATCACATGTTGGCGGAAAATGTCGTATAACTAAGTTGAGAAAGTTTACAGTGGTTTTTATAGTCTTTGAAGAACTTTTTAAAAGGGCCACCTCAGCTCAGACAACATCTACCTCCAGAAAGGCAGAAGAGGGAAGCCAGAGGTCTAATATTCATCTACATCGTTCACCACCGGGACCTCTAATTACTCTCCTGGGGTAATTATGTTTCTTCACGCATTTAGCGGATGCGACACGACCTCTGTTCCTTTCTGGCAGGGGAAAACCATATTTGTCAATACCTTCCTTAAGAACCCAGCACTATTCAGGCAAGCAGAAGTCTTCCTCCGCCCAGATGTGATTCACGATGAAATAGCTGCAGCTGGGGAGAATTGCTTCGTCGCAGTATATGGAGGAGAGACTGACACCACCCTCAACGACCTGAGATACCTCCAGTTCGTCAGGTCAGCAGCTACAGCCAAAGTCAACCTCGCCCGTTTGCCACCAACCACAGATGCTGCAAAACATCATGCTTATCGTGTGTATCACCAGGTAGGACTATGTACATTTTCTATCATTATTTTCTTAAATTTCGTTGTTCACTTACACACTCTCATTGTACACCATGTGTGTGCTTTGAAATATGATACATAACGAATATTCATTCTATTCTTTCGCAGGTACAAAAGTGGTTGGGGGTGGATAAAAACTCCACGGATTGGGGGTGGAAGTTGGACAAGTTGGGGCTCTAATCACAATGGAAGTTGAACCAGCACCTTAAACCCTTCTGCAACTGATCTCGTGCAAGTGTAAGATGGGCTGCGCTGGGGGATGCAGCTGCCGCAAAGCTGGGCTGAAATGCTCAGTTTTGTGTACTTCTGCAGGGGGAAATCCTGCCGCAATGTGCCCACACTCCAGGATGACAGTTCTTCAAGTGAGGATGAAGACATCTCCCCGCCCTCGGCTTTACTGTCCCAGGTCCTGTTAGTTAAAATGTAAATACATTTTTATGAAATATTCTGCTTAAATATTTTTTCTGGCAAAATCCCATCACCCACAGACTGTAATTTTGGTTATAATACTCAACTGTCACCTAAAAAAAGCTTTTTTTATTTTGTCGTTTTTTGTCATTTCTGACGAGACTATCTGGAATACAATGAACAGCCTTAGCTCAGACTAAAGCTTATTAAATTTCCTACAACTTTCATGCTTTTGACTTTTCTGTAGGATTTGGCATTTTGCCGGTATCCCAACTCGAAACATGAAGAAAACTTAAAATTTTCATTTTTTGGAAAAAAAGTCAATCTTTGAAAAGCCGTATCTCGTTAACTATACAACTCACAAAAACGATTTTGATCTTATTTTGTAGGAAATTTAATTTGATTTAAAAAATATGTAAAAGATTTTTTCCAAACAAAGCATAGTTTAGGAGATCTTGTCAAAAAACCGAGAAAAGTCCGAAAAAGTCGCTGTTTTTCGACCTCCATTCAGCGAGCACAGGTTTCTGAGGGTTGCAAATCTGGATATGTAGTCCCAGTAATGTTCCGAAACACCCCTCCAAAAATTATTAATACCCCATTTAATGTAAGTTCCGATGTAACATTTGACTGGGCTATATGTATATTTTTAGATTTAGATTTTACATCTCTCAGACTTACGTAAATTTGAATTATTCTGTAAATTTTTTATATTATATATATGTTTTTACATTTAGGTAGTAATTAATTAGATTTAGTTAATAATAATGTTAATAATCCTGCTACAGTAGATTCGAGGTGTTCGATCTGTCGGACTTACGTAATTACAGAACCATTTAAGGTTTACCTTTAATTTATACTTTAATGTTCTGTAAAGTTTGTGTGTTATATATATAATATATTTTTTTAGATTTAGGTAGTAGTTAATTACCTTTAATTAATAATAATGTAACCTGTAGCTATATTCTTCCTTTTCTGACTGTGTAGCTAGTTACGGGATGCAATTCATCTCAAACACTTGTACTAAGTAATTATTATTGTTTATTTTTACTCTCTTAATTTTCAGATAATTATATATTTTTGGCAGACTTTATTGTTTTGGCTGACAAATTTAAGACTTGGTCTGTGTTCTCTTTTATGCCAAGAAATTAAAAATAAATAAATATGTAAGTATGTAAATAAACTGGTTTTCTTCACAAAAAAGCTTTGATAAATATTCCAGTTCGATCCCTAAAATAATAGCAGTACGACATACGCCAGTGGCGGCACAGTTCTCATCTTATCCATCAGTAGGATTTTTTTTCAGATTATTTAAATTTCGCGCCACAGCCTAAGTCATTTGACAAATAGAACAATCGTAAAACGAGAGAATGAAGAATGATTTTTTTTTCAGAAACCAATAATAAATAATTTTCCCGTATATAACTTACTTTTTGGCGGTCACTGTATTAGATAGCGTTTGTCTTTACTAAATAGGAAAATCCAAACGAACGGTTTCGTTAATATTATATGCTCTTGGCATTTTGCCGATCCGTCTAGCAATGTTTCAAGTTTTAAACTCTGAAAACTTACGAAAAAAGCCGACGGTGGAGGTTATGGACGAGGTGGCAGGTGGGGGTTATGGACGGTGGAGGTTATGGGCACGGTGGGCGTTATGGCCCAAATCGTCGGTGGGGGTTATGGACACATTTGAAATTACGAACGAACCCGACGGTGGAGGTTATGGGCACGGTGGGCGTTATGGCCCAAATCGTCGGTGGGGGTTATGGACACAGTTGACATTACGAACACATCCGACGGTGGGGGTTATGGACACGGTGGAGGTTATGGCCCAAATCGTCGGTGGGCGTTATGGACACGGTGGAGGTTATGGACATGGTGGGCGTTATGGACAGTGGGGGTTGTGTCCAGGCCCCTACATCGGCAGTCACTACTCAAAAGTTTTCCACCGGAAATCTGTCTAAGAAGAGAACAAGTAGCTGGAATCTCTTCAGACCATCAGTAGATGACCCTAATAACCCCACAATTAAAAAACATTGCTTTTTTTGCAAAAGAAAATATTTTTCTAAAAAAAAATTGTGTTTATCGCATGCAGGGTTTTTGTGCACTACTTGTACATCCTTGAACCAAAATGACGTAAATTAATGGTTTTGTTCAACCTCTTAGTATTAAAAACATTGTTTTGTCCATAAATGTATATACAGTGTGTTTCACTTTACATGGAAGCACCCCTGTATTTTCTTTGTTTTTGTACGAATCAATTTGAATTTTTTACCAGTTGTACAACTCACCAAGAGGCATCTATTCATGTCCTTGAGCGCTAATGACGTTATTAGCCTGGCCTACTACGATGAAGAACGTGGATCGTATTGTCAATATTTTGCGTCGCGTTAGAGTTACAGCAAAAAGTTATTAAGAAAAGTTGTTTAGAATCAAAAGAATACCCCAGATACCGATTTTCGTTTAATAATTCGAATTTTTAATTTTTATCCATAAATTTGTCCAAGTCCCAAATTTCAACTTTGAATTTGGTATCAAATAGTGCCATGGAGAAATAGCATTTTTATTATTGTTGAAAACGTCATTAGCTATTAATAATGTCTGAATTACGTTTAACTGTAGCTGAGAAAGTAGAAATAATTAGAATTACTGGTGAAAATGCAAGATCCAACAGAGAAGTAGCTAGAATATTTAATGGAAGGTATCCAGGGCGTGCACCTATTTATCCTGACACAAATTAAAAAGTTGATTAATTTTTTAAACAGTTCCAGGTTAAATAGGTGCACGCCCTGGATGCCTTCCATTAAATATTCTAGCTACTTCTCTATTGGATCTTGAATTTTCACCAGTAATTCTAATTATTTCTACTTTCTCAGCTACAGTTAAACTTAATTCAGCCATTATTAATAGCTAATGACGTTTGCAACAATAATAAAAATTCTGTTTCTCCATGGCACCATTTGATACCAAATTAAAAGTTGAAATTTGGGACTTTGACAAATTTATGGATAAAAATTAAAAATTCGAATTATTAAACAAAAATCGGTATCTGGGGTATTCTTTTGATTCTAAACAACTTTTCTTAATAACTTTTTGCTGTAACTCTAACGCGATGCAAAATATTGACAATACGACCCATGTTCTTCATCGTAGTAGGCCAGGCTAATAACGTCATTTGCGCTCAAGGACATGAATAGATGCCTCTTGGTGAGTTGTACAACTGGTAAAAAATTCAAATCGATTCGTACAAAAACAAAGAAAATACAGGGGTGCTTCCATGTAAAGTGAAACACACTGTAGATAATTCAAATCTTGAAATCTATCAGAGGCTGTGTTTACTATTATGAAATTAGCATGATCTACAAAAACCTTTAAAAAATAGAAAACAATAAATAGAATACTATTTTTGTAATGTTTTCAGCAACTGAAATACAAGTGAAAATCTTGGTAATAGTAAATAAACATCTCATATTAAAATTTATTGTCATATAAATGGTTCTTAATTTTTGTCATGAAATTGGACGCGACCACTGCAGGATTAATACTTAGCTCCCCCTCGCCATCCTGCACTCTGGCCTTTAAAGTGTCTTGCACGTGCTTCAAGTAATTTCGTAGTTTGATCGGAGTGAATTTTTAGTTACTATCCCGTGGGAGCTTACTTTTTAAATTCAGAATTGCAAGGGCATCTGCTGCTGATGGTAACACAACTTTAAGCGGGCAAGTCGCTCTTAATCAAAACACGTGAATATTATTTTTAGCGCGAATTTCAGGATCTATTTTCTCAATGATATCAACCGCCTGTTGAATATCATGGCATTGCCGCTCCTCGGGGGACTATGATGAAGATTACTTTAGATTAAATAATATGATATTTGGAGCACGGCAATTGCGTTTGGTAATCTCTGCGATAGTAGTTTCAGTAGTTTGAAATTGAGACCCTGGCTGTCCCGATACATTTGCATTTTTTAGCTGCTCTATTTTCTTTTTCAAGTGTAAGACAAGATTTTTTAGTTTTTTTAATTCAGTGCGTTGTTTGCAATTTATGCAAAAATAATTGATGCGGCTATCTTTCGAGGTCAGTAGTTAAACCTCGCTACGTGATAATTTCGAGCATATAGTGTGTACTGCCAATTGTCACATGTTATTTCTTTATCAAGATTTAAACCTTGTTTGCACATTAGACAAGTGCTAATCGATGCCAGCTTGATAACCGTTTTATAGGTACTTTGCTGAACTTAGAAATATGTGATTTAGTACTTACAATAAATTGATTTAGTTGAGAATAGCGAACTCAGATTCACGTCCACACAACTGCACTGTGTGCTAATATGAGAATAACAACAAATAAATTGATGGGGGACCCCACTTCGGTCTTTACATAGATTTGCAAAGCTTAGGTATTGTTACGTTTTTTACATTCGGGCTATTTACAAAATTATACGACGCTTCTTGTATTAAACATTTATTTACAACGATTAATTACGATTATTTACAAACACAAGAATTATTAAGGCAGAACACAAATTACCTACTTATAAACTACATGCACTATTTCTAACAACGATACACTAATTATTTATATACGGCTTAATAGTAATGATTTATATGGTTATACACTCTATTTATTTACACTGGATTAAACATCAATTATTTATGTGGTTATTTATGTTATACACGCGTTTATTTATGTGGCTGCCTTACGCCTTCGAGTTTGATGAGAACCCCGCTGAATTCAGCTGGCCGTGTATTTATATTCGCTGGGGAGAGGTTCCAGAAACGCCGCGATATTTCCTCGAAGTTCCAGAGACATGCATGACGCACCGCATCGGGGCCGCTCTCGCATCACCTGGAAAATGACTCATCCCTCCGCAGCTGGGTCCAAGGCCGCTTCCCGAAGCTCCGGAACAATGACTCATTCGTCCGCAGCTGGCCCCAAGGTTGTCTCCTGGCGGCTGTGCCTCACGCGTTTGCAGCTGCCCGATTGCGAGGTCGTTACAGTATCATAAGGGTTAACTACTGTGGTTTTACATTCTGGGGTTTACCTGAAACCATAGTCGGGATGGGTGGTCCAGTGGTTAAGCATCATGACTGCCGATCCAAGGGTCATGAGTTCAATTCCCAGTCGCGGTGAGACTTTTAAGAAAAGTAAAAATGCTGATTAAAACCTTAACAGATGGTCATCTTTTGAAAGTGATGTAAAACTGTGGATCCCACATTAGGACTGGCAATGGAATGTAAGAAAATAAATAAACCGGATATTAAATCTGTTCCAGATCTGAAGATCTTGTAAATACACGTAAAGACAATTTTAGGAAACCCTTATTGTGCAATCGTTAGTATGAAGTTTTTGCATACCCCATGTGGTATTTGAGATAATTACAAGATTTTTTTTCAATTGAGGCCTACAAAACAAAACAGAATTTATCATAAAACTATTTCTTACTGAATTTTATATTGATGAAAATGCAATACTCAGTATTGAAGTAGTTCAAAAAATATAGATAAATTATTTCCAAAATAGAAAAATTCAATTTTTTAATTTGAATCTTACAATCTTAATTACAATCAAGATGTATGCTAAAACTTAATAGCTATTAATCCTATTATATCTAGGGAGCAAAGGAATTCATTTCCTCACGGGTATGAATTTAATGCCTGACGCGTAGCGGAGGGCATTAAACACACAAGGGAAGAACTGAACCTTTGCTCCAGTGGTATACAGGGTGCTGACTTGCGCGATGCACCATAGGAATTTGCATAGTAAATTCTTTATGTTCAATTATTTGATCCCCTAATTATTTTAGAGCTAAAGTGTAAATACATTTGTTGTAGAGAAAAAAATACTGCATTCATTCATAATGTTGCTAGCAATTTTTCATTTTTCGAAACCGAAGGAAAGCAAAAAATCAAACTAGCATTTATAAAAAAATCAGTGATGCCTTGGAATTATTGAAACAAGCCAATTCCAGCGCAAGTGCGTGTGGGGCGATCATGAAGTCACTGTCGTCAAAAGATTGAACGTATTGTCGTTTTTCTCGTGTTGGTGTAAGGTCTGATCCTCATTATTGCACCTACATTTATTTAATAACGTGCCTGTAGTTTTAAACTTAATGTATCAGTCTATTAATGGTTGCACTGTTTGGAATTTGCCGATACGGATATTTTACAATAAACAAGGAGCTTACTTAACGAATGTCCACCATAAAACCATTTATGTTATAGACAAGGACCAGGTACCTTAGAGACATTAAGCAGAACATAATTGATAATGAATTATTATAAACGTCAAACATCAATGACAAACAAACAAACAACACATATTGTCGCCCCACACGCACTTGTGTTGGCATTGTCTTGTTTCAATAATTCCATGCCATCGCTGATTTTTGTTAAAATGCTGGTTTGATTTTTATCATTCCTTCCATTCCGGAAAATGAAAAATTGTTAGCAATAGTTTAAATGAATGCAGTATTTTTTTATCTACAAAAAATGTATTTACAATTTAGCTCTAAAATAATTAGGTGAGCAAATAATTGCATATAAAGAATTTACTATGCAAATCCCTATGGTGCGTCCCGCAAGTCAGCACCTGGTATGTATATGATCTTTTCTTTCAATGTATGCTGTTTAGCTCGAAATGTTAAAATTTTTGTTTTGAAAATCGTAGTGACTGGATTTCTGTAGTAACATTGTAATGCTTTGATGTGGTATCCATGATGACATAAACACAAATACGGGAGGTAAAAAATATTAGCACCCGTCTGGAGTTAATAAAAATTGCTTCCCGCTGGTTGGAAATTGACAGATTTGTTTCCTAAAACTAGGGTGCAAAAGCCAACTTTCAATCTCTTCTTCTTATTCATAACATCTTGGCAGATGTGTTGTGACCCATTATTAATTTTGAATATTACTGATGGCTTTTTTTACCGTGTTTCTCCATCTTTGTCTACTGGAAACCATATGGGCAGCTTCACTCAAACTAGTGTGGAGAAGATCTCTTGTTAAGTCTATCCAACGTTTTGGTGATCGTCCACGTCTTCTTTTTCTATCTGGTTTACCTAGAACTACCAGCCTTTCGATATTGTGTTCGCTGCGTTGGATATGTCCAAAGAAGGACAGAATGCGACTGTCGTGGTCGAATTTCTTCGAGAACGGAGACGTTTGTACGGTGAGCTGTCCATGAAATTCTCAACATACGTCTCCAGATCCACATTTCAAACGCGTCAATTCGACGGCGGTCTGCTTCTTTGACAACCCATGTCTCGGCGGCATAAAGAAATATGGAAAATACCAGCGAGTTAACGAGTCGGATTTTCGTGTGTTTCGTGATATTTGTATCTTTCCATATTTTGTTAAGTTGAGTCATCGCCGTCCTGCCCAACTGTATCCTGCGTCGAATTTCGTATTCACAGTTGCCGCTGTTGTCTATTAAAGCTCCCAGGTATGTCAGACTATTTATAACCTGGCATTAGCCGATGCTTTGAATGTGAGGCCAATTGTTGTTTTCACGGTCAATTATCATGATCTTCATTTTATCATAATAAATCTTGAGACCGTAGAGAACACTAATCTCTTCAAGTTTGTTTAAGAGTGTGGAAATTTGATTTTCATTTGCAGCAATCAGCGTGGTATCGTCTGCAAACCTAATATTTGATATTTTCATACCGCCAATAGTTATACCACCATTCCACTCTTCCAGCACTTGTCTCATTATTACTTTGCTATAGATATTGAAGAGCAATGGGGAAAGAACGCAACCTTGTCTGACACCTTTGCCTATAGTGCATTCTCCAGATAGATATTTATCGACTCTCACACGAGCAGAGCTATTATTATACAATTTAATTGTCACTTATAATACTATAAGTACTCAAAGTTATGTCGATTATTTTTGGGGTAGTAGGTATCACGAATGGCCAGTGTGTGTGGGTACAAAAAATTGCACACGCAATGGACATGAGTGATACCACCACAAATATAGTCTGCCTAACTTTAACCAAAGAGCATAAACGACTCTATGGGCCGGTTGCAGAAAGCAGTGTTAAGTCTGGTGTTAGCTAACGTCGCGTCAAAGTGAACAAAATCGCATCAAATTTTGTTTACTAATGTATTACTTACCATAAGCATTTGAGATTTGATTCGTTTTTGTTCACTTTAACACGACGTTAGCTAACACCAGACTTTACATTGCTTTCTGCAACCGGCCCTAAATGGCTTAACGTGAAGATAGATCGTACTGAGATTTTGATTGCGTGTATCTATCGTCCACATGACTGCACGCCAGAAAAGGACGCAATTATGTTAAACTCACTATATAATGCTGCCCAGCATAATCCAAACCTACTGGTATTTCGTGATTTCAACTTTCCGGACATCGACTGGTCAAAAGCATCTGTAACCAAAGTCACATAATGCTGCAACATTTTTTATAAACATATATTTGAATTATAACTTTAAGTAACTGGTTCAGCAGCCCATTCGATATTGCAACAACGATAAACCGTCATTGTTGGATCTGATTCTTGCTACAGACTATCAATTCATATCTTTTGTAAATTATCTACCCACAATTGGAATCAGTGACCATCTAGTGCTATTGGCTACCTCGCAGATAGTCGCTGACAATTTGAGTACAACATTAGAGACACCCAGAAGAAACTTTTTAAGGCCAACTATGCTAATATAAACGATTTTTTACTGGCCCAGTGGCTTTGAGACATCAGAACATGTGAATGAATCTTTAGAGGGATTCTACAGATTGTTAGAATTGGCTATAACACTCGTTCCTGAAGATAAATTTAGAAAAATGACAGAGAAGCAGTGGATTACACCAAAATTGAAATTTAACATACCTACACAAAAAACGTCGATTGTGGGACAGTTATCAACGTACCAAAACATTTTAAGATTGGAATTAAGCAGTGCTAGGACTAAATATGAAGCAAACTTTTTAGTGGATACTGGACTTTAAGAACTTCTATAAATATATTAAACAACTTCAAAAATCTAAAACACTACCCGTTATCCTATGAGAGTTAGATGATGATGAATTGCAGAGTGACCCCTGTGTAGTAGCTGAGAGATGTTTGTTAAACATTTTCACAGTGCATATGTTCGTGAAACTATGGAAAATTTCCCTTCTTTGATAAGTTCTACCCGAGTAACATCAAACATCACTTCAATAGAGTTTAACGAAGAATTAGTACACAAACAGTTGAGCGCGATAAATTCGCACTCCAGTCCTGGCCATAACGAGCCGTCACCGCATTTCTTTAAATCTTGTGCTGCGACTCTGTGTGGTCCACTAGCCTGCATAATGAAGCAATCTCTACAGTAAGAGAGAGTCCTAACACCCTAGAAACAAGCTACTGTAATTCCTATTTAGAAGAAGGGAGACAATCTCTTACCCTAAAACTATTATCAACCTGTGAGCCTAACATCAGTGCTAGGAAAGTGTATGGAAAGAATAATAGCAGCAGAGCTTATACATTTTCTTATTGCAAATCACGTGATACCCAATACACAACATGGATTTATGCCTTGAAGATCAGTTGCAACTAATTTGTTGGTGAATCTCAACATCTGGACAAGAGCCTTTGATGAAGGCAAAGCAATTGACCTTGTATACAGTGATTTTGAGAACGCGTTCGATCGTGTACCCATTCGGAGGTTGATCTACAAGTTGGAGCATTATGGAATATGAGGAAACTTATTGAGGTGGTTGGAAGACTTTTTAACAAACAGGCATTTTAAAGTAAGAAGAGGGTAAATTATCACATACTTATTCGGTGTTGAGTGGCGTACCACAAGGTTCCGTTCTGGGGCCCTTGCTTTTTCTCAGATATGTGAGTGACCTTTCAAGCTGCTTACATTCCAACCCAACCTTCTTTGTGGACGACACTAAACTCTTTAACTTCCCGGCTACACATGCAGATGTGTTACCTAAAAAAACTGGAACTCTGGTCCTCCAGGTGATTGCCGACGCTGAATGTAATAATTTGTATATAAGCTATACCAATATGTTTGATATTGTAACGATCTTGGGGGCCGAGCCACGCATAAGTCAGCGTTCGAGAGCGGTCTCGGGGTTGATGCACGCGACGCGTGCAGACAGATGGTCACATTCCAGAACGACGGTAAACTGCAATATAAATTAACCCGTGTGTACATAGCTCTAGTGAAATAAATAATGCGTGAATAACAAATAAATATAACCATGTAAATCATTAATGTTAAGTCGTAAATAAATAAATAAAGTATATCTGTTGTTAGAAATAGTTCCTGATTAGTTTGTAAATAATTTGTGTTCCGCCTTAATAGTTGTGTTGTAAATAGTTAAGATAAATCGTTGTAAATAAATGCTACGTCCAAGAAGCGTCGTATAATTTTTAAATAGCCCAGAACGTAAAACGTAACAATATTAAAGGATCGAACGTATCAAGTGCTCTACAAAAAACATCATTTAAATTATTTATTCTGCTGGTTTTTCGTGAGTGGTGTCATCGATCTAGTTTCCACACCTGCATAAAGGCGACTGAATTTAAAAATGACAAATAATAAATGTTATTATTTCAGTGTCAAAGTACATATTATTCTGAAAATTCTTGCCTAAACTTTTATAAAATGTAGTAACAATACCTATTAATTAATGCTACATCAATAGTATCCAACACAGTATTTGTTTAACATCCTTAAAAGTAGTTATGACAGATACCAATTAAATGTCACACTCCTAACCTATTTGTTTCAGTAACTTTTTGTAAGTACATTCCTAGACAAAAGATGCATTTTGGGAGTACACTCATGAAATTTTAGAAATCAAAGGCAACTTTGTGTTTTTATGTTTAGTGAACAGACTGTATGTAGTCATAAATATATTAAACAAGAAATTTCATCAAAATCGGTCAAGCCGTTTAGGTGGAGTTCAGTCACATACACACGTACAGAAGAATTATATATATAAAGATAGCACATCTTCCTGTAGTACCATGGTGGACAATAAATTTAGCATATATGTAATACTTACTATATTGCTAGCGGCTATGAGTGGGAAACTCATGAAGGAAGTGAGACAGACAACCAACTCTTCAATGCATAATGGTGAGCTGGCACAAGCGCGGCGGCATCGTCTGCCCAATGGGGAAGTGGTCAAGTTTAAAATTTGCTTCTAAAGGCGGAGTTCGAATTCTCACGCATGCGCACGAGACGCGTTATACTCTAAGTGAAACTAAGTCGGCACCATAATGTTTTCGGGCGTTCCGAGGCCCCACTAGCAATATATGTACAAGGTGTTTCAAAAATGTCTGCCAAAATTTCTAGGACGTATAGTACATCAAAAAATAAGTGTAGTTTACTCTATAAAACTAATTCCGAAAATGCACTCCCAAGGAGCTACAGCCCCTAGAAGAAGACTCTCAAAAATGGTTTTTTAGCATTTTCTTCAAAACTGTTACTGGTAACTTAATGAAATTTGGTACAGGGGCGCAGTTTTTTATGAGAAATATTACTAATGTGTTACAATCTTTATATTTTATTTAGGGGCGTAATTTACAAGGGGGCAGGAACGGTTCAATTACCCTATCTTTTTTGTGGGTGGTTTTATCTAATACATTTATCAAAAATCTCAAAGCTTGATTTATCTTACATAAAAAAGGTATTCTTGTTAAAATGTTTTAAAGTTGACCGTTTTCGTGTAATTTGCAGTTGAATGTTAACGTGTTTTTCAAGCTTTGAAATTACTTGTCCAAAATGGCTTCGAAAATCTTTTGAGTAGGCCTAGATATGACTTAAACAAAACATTTTAACAAGAATGCCTTTTTTATGTAAGATAAATCAAGCTTTGAGAGATTTGACAAATGTATTAGATAAAACCACGCACATAAAGCATAGGGTAATTGAACCATTTCATCCCCTTGTAAGTTACTCCCCTAAATAAAATATGAAGAGTCTAACCAATTAGTAATATTTCTCATAAAAAACTACGCTCCTGTGCCAAATTTAATTAAGTTACCTGTAACAGTTTTGAAGAAAATGCTAAAAAACCATTTTTGAAAGTCTTCTAGGGGCTCTAGCTCCTTGGGAGTGCATTTTCGGAAATAGTTTTATTGAGTAAACTACACTTATTTTTTGATGTACTATACATCCTAGAAATTTTGGCAGACATTTTTGAAACACCTTGTATAATACATACAGGGTGTTAATTAAGTACGTAGACAAACTTTAAGAGGCGATTCCTTGATCAATTCTAAGATAAAAAGTTCATACAAACATGGGGCCTAAACGGCTTCCTTTTCAAGATACAGGGTGTTGAAATTTAAACAAAAATTTTTTTTTCAAAAATCTGGAAAACGCCTAGAGGTATTGTAATGAAACTTGGTGTATATTAGTATTTCATAAAGTGGCATTGTTTGGTCAAAATAAATGTAATTTATTTTCACCAGTGGCGTGCATCGGGGCCACCGCAGCTACCTTATTTCAAAAAAATCTGGTACGCCACTGTTTTTTAGTCAATACGACAAGTTTTTTAGCTTTATCCATTGAAACTATACAAAAGATGTATCTTTTATTTTTTTGATAGAATAAACATTTTGTAGCAGCAATTTCGTACATTGGACGTTAATGGGACCTAAACGGCTTCGTTTTCAAAATACAGTTTAAGGAAGCTTTTAAAAAATGTTATTTAATAAAACACAATCTTACAATAGCTACAAAACTTTTTTCTACAAAACAGTGGCGTATCAGATTTTTCTAAAATAATGTAACTGAGATCGCCCCGATGCACGCCACTGGTGGAAATAAATTAAATTTATTTTGACTGAACAATGCCACTTTCTGAAATACTAACCTACACCAAGTTTCATTAGAATACCTCTATCCGTTTTCCAAATTTTTGAAAAAAAACTGTTTTTGTTTAAACTTCAACACCCTGTATCTCGAAAACGAAGCCGTTTAGGTCCCATGTTTGTAGGAACTTTTTATCTTAGAATTGATCAAGGAATCACCCCTTAAAGTTTGTCTACGTACTTAATTAACACCCTGTATATGAAATTTAGGCCGGAAAAGTCAAAATTGAGGTTAGTTGGACCTATTAGTAGTAGTAGATCCACGGATATATACAGGGTGATTCAGGAGGAAGTGGCAATATTTTGAGGACATGTCGAGGAAGCCAAACTAAGCAAAATAAGCTCATATGTTTAAGTCCGATTTTCATTTGTTTCAGGGATAATTGACTTTTTCTTAAAATGTCAAATCTCAAAGTGACAGTTGTTCAACATTAGTTTTATGAAGTTGTAAAAATGCCCCACAAATTTAGTGATAAAGAATATGCCGATATGATATTTGTTTATGGGTTCTGTAATGGTAGTAATGTTCGTGCAGTGGAGGAGTATCGACGTCGTTTTCCGAATCGAAGAATTCCTAACAAGCGAGTATTTCAAACTGTTTTTACACATGTGTATCGAAGTGGGCGGTGGCGTTTTCGAAAATTTGTCGTAAATTAATGCTATTTTGTTTATTTTTGTAATTCATTTTGTAATAAATTTTTGTTTGCTTTTTATCGGACTTGAACATATGAGTTTATTTTGCTTATTTTGACTTCCTCGATATGTCTTCAAAATATTGCCACTTCCTCCCGAATCACCCTGTATAAGTAACCTGCTGGATACCTGTCAAGCGTGCGCAAGGTGAAGCCATATATCTAATACCACGGCCTCCTGGATTAGTGCGAGACTGACGACGTCTGTCTCGTACTAATCCAGGAGGCCGTGTCTTAATACTTACTATCATATATATAATACACATATATTGCTGGTAGGGCCTGGAAACTTCAGAAAACATTACGGCGCCGACATAGTCTCACTTCGAGTATAACGCGTCTCGTGCGCATGCGTGAGAATTCGAACCCCGCCTTTAGAAGCGAATTTTAAACTTGACCACTTCCCCATTGGGCGGAAGACGCCGGCGCCGCCGCGCTTGCGCACAGCTCACCGTATACATGAAGGAGTTGGTTGTGTGATTCACTTCATGGGTGAGTTTCCCACTCATAGCCGCTAGCAATATAGTAAGTATTAGATATATGCTTACTATATTGCTAGCGGCTATGAGTGGGAAACTCACCCATGAAGTGAGACACACAACCAACTCCTTCATGTATACGGTGAGCTGTGCGCAAGCGCGGCGGCGTCGTCCGCCCAATGGGGAAGCGGTCAAGTATAAAATTCGCTTCTAAAGGCGGAGGTCGAATTCCCACGCATGCGCACGAGACGCGTTATACTCGAAGTGAGACTATGTCGGCGCCGTAATGTTTTCTGAAGTTTCCAGGCCCTACCAGCAATATATGTGTATTATACAGGGTGTTAATTAAGTACGTAGACAAACTTTAAGGGGTGATTCCTTGATCAATTCTAAGCTAAAAAGTTCATACAAACATAGGACCTAAACGGCTTCGTTTTCAAGATACAGGGTGTTGAAGTTTAAACAGAGTTTTTTTTAAAATTTGGAAAACTGATAGAGGTATTCTAATGAAACTTGGTGTAGGTTAGTATTTCATAAAGTGGCATTGTTCAGTCAAAATAAATTTAATTTATTTCCACCCACCAGTGGCGTGCATCGGGGCGACCTCATTTACCTTATTTTAGAAAAATCTGGTACGCCACTGTTGTTTAGAAAAAAGTTTTGTAGCTATTGTAAGATTGTTTTTATTAAATAACATTTTTTTAAATCTTCTTTAAACTGTATTTTGAAAACGAAGCCATTTAGGTCCCATTAACGTCCAATGTACGAAATTGCTGTTACAGATTTTTCCATTTTTCTCGCAAAATGTTTATTCTATCGAAAAAATAAAAGATACATCTTTTGTATAGTTTCGATGGTTAAAGCTAAAAAACTTGTCGTATTGACTAAAAACCAGTGGCGTACCAGATTTTTTTGAAATAAGGTAACTGAGGTGGCCGCGATGCACGCCACTGGTGGAAATAAATTAAATTTATTTTGACCAAACAATGCCACTTTATGAAATACTAACATACACCAAGTTTCATTACAATACCTCTAGGCGTTTTCCAGATTTTTGAAAAAAAAAAAATTTTTGTTTAAATTTCAACACCCTGTATCTCGAAAAGGAAGCCGTTTAGGCCCCATGTTTGTATGAACTTTTTATCTTAGAATTGATCAAGGAATCGCCCCTTAAAGTTTGTCTACGTACTTAATTAACACCCTGTATATATGGGTGAAGCAGGCGTGACGTCATAGCGGCCATGTTAATTGTGGGAGTGAAGTTGTAAACAAACGTAAAACCCGTGCATATTCGCTGTGAAATAACTTGTGTTTATTGTGTAATTTTATAGGATTGTTAGTGTTTATATAGTGTACATAGTTCAGATACTTATTAGTAATTATTAGTTTTACCAAAATGCCCCAATCTTGCGTGGCATTCGGTTGTACAAACAAACACACCAAGGGGACTACTTTGCAATTTTTTTCGTAAGTATTGCTATATACATTGTATTTATTATGTGAAACGTAACCATAATTTTTAATAGATTTCCCTTGAAAAACGAAATTAAATTAAAGAAGTGGGTAACTGCAGTTCGCAGGGAAAATTGGGCACCCACAAAACATTCCCGAATTTGTAGCGATCATTTTATAAAACCAGATGATTACTTTGGCCAAGGACAGAATGTCCCTTATTTAAAAGAAGATGCTGTGCCCTCTGTTTTTAAAGCATATCCTGCACATCTTCAGAAAGCTACGCCAAAAACTAGGCTACGGAAAAAACGCAAACTTGAGATTAATGCAGTAGAAGTTGTGCCTGAAAAAGAAGAACAGCTTACTAATATTGAACCAGAAGCAGAAGCAGGACATTGAGTATTTATTTTCTCTGCAAGACCGAACGGGAACATTATTATGTCGATCAGGTAGGAAGACATTTCTACTGGGACTGGCAATAGCAATTAAATCCGTGTTAGATATTGCACGGGATATTTTTGCAAGATCCAAAAACAAATTTAAATATCTCCTTACATATAAATTCAGTCAGGATCATATAGAGCTGCTGTTTGGAAGAATCAGACAAAGATTTGGTTCCAATAATAATCCGAACGTCGAACAGTTTCGAACTGCAATGAAACAAATTTTAATGAAGAATTATATCTCTACTTCTCCCAGTGCCAACTGCCTAGCATTGGATTCCGATATAATAGGGTCTGTGTTTGAGGTGAAGTGGAACACTAGAAGTTCGCCTCTTGTAACTGAAGATACACCCGAACCGGAACATCATGAAAGACAGCGTGACTTACTCAGTAGAAACATGATTCTTAATTTTCTAAGTCCGTAGTTGAAAGAAATCAAGGCCAATGTGTTATTTTATATATGTGGATATATTGTAAAACAAATTATTAAGTCTATCACATGCAATAATTGTGCAAATATGTTAATAAAAAATATTAGTGAACATAATTACACACATGCAGACGTTTGCACCATATTTTTAGACACAATCAACGGAGGTGGTCTAGTATCTGCATCGGCAAGCGTTTTCAAAATTGTAGCTGAAGCAGAAATAGTTATTAAGGTACCAAGGGGCATTATGAATAAAATAAGAGCCCAAGATTGTTAGTGTACTAACCGAGGGCCTTTGGCCCGAGGTGTGTACAACAATCGCGGGCTCTTAGCTCATAATGCCCGTGGTGCCTTCAAGGTTTTATGTCCTACCAATTTTCTTACCTAATTCATATTCATATTCAATTCATATAATTACTATGCTATGGTATTTAAGATTAATCTAGTTAGCTGATCTAAGTTAGATTTGTGACATTAGATGAGCTGTCATTAATTTTCATTGTGACAGTGGTGCATAATTTTTGAAATAAAGGTTGTATCCATGGAAACAAATACTGTTAATTTTTCATAATAACCCTAGTGTTCTTATGAAGAAAATAATTGCCCTGGAGCGTTATTTTGTATCTAAGATCCCTTAAAATAGAGTCATTATAGTTATTAAGGTACCAAGGGCATTATGAGTAAAATAAGAGCCCAGGATTGTTAGTGTACTAACCGAGGGCCTTTGGCCCGAGGTGTGTACAACAATCGCGGGCTCTTAGCTCATAATGCCCGTGGTGCCTTCAAGGTTTTATGTCCTACCAATTTTCTTACCTAATTCATATTCATATTCAATTCATATAATTACTATGATACAGTATTTAAGATTGATCTAGTTAGCTGATCTAAGTTAGATTTGTGACATTAGCTGAGCTGTCATTAATTTTCATTGTGACAGTGGTGCATAATACAGTTGTATCCATGGAAACAAATACTGTTAATTTTTCATAATAACCCTAGTGTTCTTATG
>OW679194.1:79718297-79815532 GCA_940337035.1 Agriotes lineatus | reverse complement strand
GTGGTGGCTTCCTTCGTGTTATTCGTTGCCGAATGTAGTAGATAGCTCCTAGTAGGGCAGCGGTTCCCAAAAGGCTGCCTGTGACCCCAATAGACAGGTGAGAATGATGTCGGATGGCTTTCCAGGTGAAGTTTTTTATATGCTCCTGGAAATCTAACTGCGATGCTTGTAGGTCTTCGAAGTGGTCTGACTGAGTTAGTACAGGTTCCTCTGCGATTTCTGAAAATGAGTTTGTTGTGATTGGGTTGGTAATATTGATACTGATAGCCTTGGAGTATCCAGCCAGGATCTTGTATTTTCTGTTGTGCCTTGGGGTTAATGTATTCCTCGCAGTTTGGATGATGCAATCCGATGAAATTTGAATGACACCTGTAGTGTTGACGGTGACTTCTTCCCTGTTTCCACTACAAGTGATTGCTATGCGGGTTGGTTTACTGACTACAAATAGCCAGGTGTTTTCCATGTACAATTGTTTCCAAATAATGGACTGGATGCGATGTCTTCGTAGGAGACATTGACTGGTTTCTACTCGGTGATATATATCGTCAATGATGCAGTTTGGGTTGTTTTCAATTCCTTTAACTACCGTTGGACTGCAAACATAGGTAGTGGGAGAAATTTGTAGCTCTTCTTTGAATTCTTCATCTGTTTCGTGGAAGTACATTTGTAGGTTGTAATCCACAGCGAAGATTCCTTTCGGCACATCGATCATCCAGTAGGATCCATTGCTGATTTGGAGAGGAATTGGTGTCACTTTAATTAAGGAGTATTCCGTTTTTTCCACTATGATGAAATACCCTTGGACGTTGATGTAGATGTCGTCATGCCCAATGTCAACCTTTAGAATTGGCGTTGGTAATATCTCCAAATTTGGTGAAAGTTTACTGGTTGCATTAGCGAGGATCTGTTTAATTTGAGCAGGTGTTATTAGCTCGTACAGATTACCTTGCTGAAAGTGAACGTTTAAGATGTGAATATGGTAGTTGCACAGTTCACTAATTACATTTGTGGCGACTTGGTACACACTGATGATGTGAATATTTAGTCGGTTGGAGTCGGTTGCTTTATACCATTTGTCCATGTTGTTAATGGCCCGGATTCCTTGGTTTAATTTTTCTTGGAAATGTTCCAGCTTCTTGTCGATTCGTTCTTCGGTTTCATTAAACCTGGAAAGTGCTGATAGCAAGAATTTGGATTGTTGACTGTCCATTTTTATTAGTTCCTGTTGATTCTTGTCTAGCCTGTCTATATCTTGATAGACTTCATCGTTGACTCCAAAAATTGATGTTAATACTGTGCCAAGGACTCCTCTTTTTTCTCGTCTTGTTATTATTTCTTCCATACCATCTCTAATCCATTCCATTTGCTTTTTCTGTTCCAGAAGATGATGCACCAGTGTCTTGCATAATGTGTCTTCGGACAGTTCTTTTGCAGAGTCGCAGAGATTGTCGAATTTGTCTACCATGTCTGTGACTGTTTCGAAGTCTTCTTCGATCTTCCCCCTCTCGAACTGGATTTCGATCCGGAATGTTCCTCTCTCAATCTTCCCGTGTCCAATGTGTTCTACATAGTACCCGCTGTCTGGTTTTTGGATATTAAATTCTGCTTTACTTAATGTATTGGTGGTAAGAAGGGTAAAGATGAGTAACAGCAGTTTCCATTTGGACGCGACAGATTTCCTTGGTGCTGGGGATGATCGTGTCTGGATAATGTTAGTTGAAATTTTATCTTCTGCCTCTGGTTCCTGCGATTCCTCGGTAGTTGCTGGTAATGGAATGATGCTGCCTATGGATCGTTTTAGCTGATGTCCTCCTGATTTCTGGAGCGTCACTACTCGTACTGATCCATCGGCTGCTGGATGAGTTGCAGTGACTCTTGCTAAAGGCCACTTACTAGGATTGATACTATCTTCTTTGATTAACACTAAATCTCCAACTTTAGTGTTCTCCAATGGTTTCTTCCATTTGTTTCGTTGCTGTAATCCATGAAGGTAGTCCGAGCTCCATGATTTCCAAAAATCTTGCTTGATCTTTTGGATTATCCTCCAACGATTCGATAGATTTGAAGATATTGGAGTGTTCATTGGGTCTGGTGGCGATATGATTTCCCTCCCTATTAGGAAATGGCCTGGCGTCAGAGCAGTTGTGTCCTCAATATCGTTGCCTTGTGGACATAGAGGACGTGAGTTTAGGCAGGCCTCAATTTGGCAGAGAAGAGTTGTTAACTCTTCAAAGGTGAGAGTAGCGTGGCCAATAGTTCTCTTCAGATGATGCTTCATTGATTTTACCCCTGCTTCCCATATCCCTCCGAAGTGAGGGGCTATTGGAGGGATGAAGTGCCATTGGGTACCACCGGTTGCTAAGGTTTCTTGGACAACTGGGCCTTCAATTGTTTGGCGGGTTTCCTTGTCCAACACTTTTCTTGCGCCAACGAAGTTTGTTCCGTTGTCGCTGTATAGGTGTGCACAGCGTCCTCTTCGGGCAGTAAACCTCCTGAAGACTGCTAGGAAGCTGTTGGTTGTCATGTCGCTGACGGCCTCTAGGTGGATTGCCTTGGTTGATAGACAGACAAAAACAGCAATGTACCCTTTGTGCGAAGAATGCCCTCTTCCCTTGGATGTTCGGATCTGTATTGGGCCGGCGTAGTCCACTCCGGAATGGAAGAATGGAGGAGTTGAATTCACTCTGGTTGATGGAAGATTTCCCATCAGTTGCTGTGCTGCCTCTGCTTTGTATCGTAGACATCGGAAACACTTCTGGATGCTGGAGCTGACTGCTTTCTTCGCGTTGATGATCCAATATTTTCTTCGGATATATGAGAGAGTGAGTTGGGTGCCACCGTGCAGCGTGCGTAGATGCGCCTCTTGGATTATTAGTTTGGAAATATGACTGGAGTACGGGAGTATGATTGGGTGTTTTTCATTGAAGGACAAGGTGGAATTTTCTAATCTTCCTCCAACACGGATTATTCCATGCTGATCGATGAAGGGATTGAGGTTGGCAAGCTTGTTACTGGAACTCACATATTTGTTCTGCCGGAGTTGAGATCCTGTTGCCCTCAAAATAGGATCACTTCCTTGGATGACCTTAACGAGTAGGAGGATGGTGTCGTCCATTTCCTTCACTGATAGGCATCCTGATTGAGTGGGAAGTCGCTTACACTTGTTGATGAATCTTCGGCAATGTGACATGACTCGTACCATTCTTGTTAGAGAAGAAAAACGATGAACGACTTCGTTCTCGTCTTGATGAATGGTAGTTTGATGCACAGTGTAACTTCTTGCTTCTTCCTCGGTGGTTGCGGTGTCTGGTTGACACGGCCATGAACTCTTGTTAACTAGCCAGCTCGGTCCGTCCCACCATAGGAGATGATTCTTTAGTTTTTCTGGACTAGTGCCTCGGGAGATGACGTCTGCAGGATTCTCTTCGGATTTGACGTGGTTCCAATGTTGAGCCGGAATTAGATTGTTGATTTCGGCTACTCGATTCGCGACGAACGTCTTCCATCGTACGGGTCTCCTTTTATCCATCCTAATGTAACCATGGAGTCGGTCCAGGCGAAGATAGACACCTTAGGAAGGTCTAATGCTGCAATTACCCTTTGAAGTAGATTGGAAAGGAGTACTGCTGCGCAGAGTTCCAGTCTTGGTAATGTCGTCTTGGCTCGGGCTGGTGCCACCTTGGATTTGGCTATTAATAAGGATACCTTGACTTGGCCGGATGATGTGGTGACTCTGGTATAAATCGCGGCCCCGAAAGCTCTTTCGGAGGCGTCACAGAATCCATGCAGCTCTACTAGAGATTCCCTTTTGATAAACAACCACCTTGGTAAGGTAATTTCTTCCACTGCCTTGAGTTGAGACCTGAGCGTCTCCCATTTGCCTTGGATATTTTCAGACACTGGGTCATCCCATTTGATATTTTCGAGCCATAGTTCTTGGATGAGTAGCTTGGCAGTGATGATGACGGGTGCTAACCATCCCAATGGGTCGAAAATTTTGGCAACTTCGGATAGTATGGTGCGTTTGGTGGATTCCTGTTGCTTAACGTCTACCTTAAAACAGAAAACATCTTCATATGGAGACCAGTGAATGCCCAAGGACTTTTTTACGCCGTCTTCACTTATTTCGAGGTATGTTTGTTCCTTTAACTCTTCTGGGAGTTCTTGAATGATGGCTGACTCATTACTGCACCATTTATGTAGAGTAAAGCCTCCACGCTTTAGTAAGGAAATGAGCTGACCTTGTTGTTGGATCGCTTCTTCCACAGTGTCGGCCCCAGAAAGCACGTCGTCCACGTAGAAATCTTTCTTCACTGCTTCTGAAGCTAATGGAAATGAGACCTTTTCGTCCTGTGCGAGTTGATGCAAGGTTCGAATGGCAAGATAGGGAGCTGATGCGGTTCCATAAGTGACGGTGCACAGCTTATATTCCCTGATTGGCTGTGATTTGTCGAATCTCCATAGGACTCTTTGGTACTCCTGGTCTTGGTTGTTCATTCTGATTTGTCGGTACATTTTTTCAATGTCTGCAGAAAAAACAATCCTGTGTGTTCTCCATCGAAGTAGAATGTCGACCAGTTCTTGCTGAAGTTTAGGTCCAGCGTACATCATCTCATTTAAGGATTTTCCGTGAGAGGCCTTGCTAGAGGCATCGAAAACGACACGAAGCCTGGTTGATGAACTTGCTTCTCGGATGACGCCATGGTGGGGAATGTAATACTTGCCGTTATTCTCATCTTCCCTTGCCACCTTTTCCATATGTCCTAAATCCAAGTATTCTTGCATGAATTTCTTGTATTGGACTGCTAGATCTTGATCTTGTCCTAATTTCTTCTCCAGATGTATGAATCGTGCCAATGCTGAGGGTTTGGACCTTCCCATGTGTACTGGAGTTTGTTTGAATGGAATCCTTACTACGTATCTTCCATCTACGTCTCGCTGGACTGTGTCTGTGAATTTATTTTCACATACCTGATCATCTGGGGAAAGTTTCCTTTGAGGAGAAGCCTCTTCAATGTTCCAGAATTTCTGCAACTGCTCATCCTCTTCAATTTTGGCAACCATGGTGTTGACCTTAAGGCTGGTGGGAGGTCGTCTTCCCATGGTTCCTGATAAGATCCATCCCAATTCGGTATTCTGTCCTAGGATGCCATCTTTGGATTTCTTGATTCCTTCGAGAATTATTTGGGAATATTCTTCAGCGCCTAGAAGTATATCTATGGGGCCAGGTCGGTTGAAGGTTGGATCGGCGATGAAGACATGTTTCCAGGCATCCATTTTTATGTTCGGAATGGGTGATGAAGGCATGGTTTTTGTAAGTTTGGGAAGTACCAGTAAAGTAACAGGTAAGGAAAATTTACTTGGAAATCTTGGCGTAATCAAACCTGTGATTTTCCATTTTGCGACTTTTGTTTCGCTGTTCCCCATTCCGGAGATTTCTGCTCGAACCTTGGTCCTGGGTAACGCTAATAATTCGGCTGCGGCTTCGGTGATGAAGGAACCTTGAGACCCTGGATCTATCAAGACCCTCAAGAGATGAGTCATCCCGGATGCTGCCTTAACTTGAACCGTTGCTGTGGCCAGTAGCACTTGGCTCTTCTTTGCGCCTAGGTTGGCGGCAATGATTGTGGGTTTTGGCTTCTTCTCTGGAGCGTTGGAGGTCTGCATGGCTGCTGCGTGAGAAAACGTCTTCATCTTCGGAGCAGGTATCGGCTTTGATGGCGGCTGTGCCTTGTGAAGCAGAGTATGGTGTGGAAAGCGGCAGATTTTGCAGTTATAATACGAACGACATTGTATATTAGAATCGTGTCGCAAACATCGAAAGCACAATCGGTAGGTTCTTACCACTTCTTGCTTTTCGTGGGTGGAGAGCCTCTGGAATTGACCACAGTTATCGATGTAATGGTCCCCATTGCACATCTTGCAGTTGAGATATCCGGCAGCGTAATTTTTCTGTGGCTTGTCCTGAGTTGGTTTTCGAGCTCCATCAATGGATTCCAAGGATTGGAACCGCATTTGTAAGAAGGCCATTAGAGTTTGGTGATCCTGAACTTCATTTGGGCACTGAAGCGATTGCTCATATAATTTGTTAGTTTCAGGATCCCATTTTCGAGTAATAACTCGGTTAATCCACGGACCCCAGCTGTCGGTGGAAATGCCCAAATTTTTGATTGCTTCCACACATTCCTTAGTGGAGTCATGCAATCTTTCAACCCTTGGGCTGATTCCTTGGAGAGGACCGGCTGATCGAAGATGGTGTCTAGCAATTTGGTTAGAATAAGGCGATTATTTTGATACCTTTGTTGCAGCAAATTCCAAGCGGTGTTGTAGTTGGCTTGAGTCACTGCGAGATGCTGGATTAGTCGGCTGGGCTCTCCCTTGACATGCGTTTTTAAATACTGCATTTTGATGACATCATCCATGTTTTGGTTGTCATCTACTAATTTGGTGAATAGGTCCTTAAAAGTGGCCCATTCCTCATAATTTCCCTCGTATATGGGGATTTTAACTTGAGGAAGCGAGATGGCTGATGCTTGCTCGTTCCTTGTTGGTGCTTGTAACAAATTAATTAAATTTCGGTACCTGTCTTTCAACGTAGTAAATTCAGGACTGAAGTGCGTCTGGTTTGAATCCATCTCGTTAGACATGACTTCTTCGTCCATCTCGATCACCCGGTCCCATTCTTCCTTTAATTCCCTCTTTGTGATGGCGGGCCTTCCGAGTGCTTGTTCCAGTTCGGCGTCGTCCAAAGATTGCTTAAAATTCTGCATCCGAATCTGCAGTTTTCGGATACGAACCTTTTGCTCGGGATTTACAACTGTTTCCTCTCGCCTCCTAGTTTCAGAGGGGTCGGGATTTTCAGTTGCCTTTAAACAGCTCTGCAAATAACTTTTTGCTTCGCAGTAGATGGCTTTAATTTGTTCGTAATACCCTGTGGTAAAATAATTATGTGTAGGAATACTTAGCTGCACCATTTTGGCGTGATTTTTGGTCACGGCGTTCCAAGTTTCGTCCAGCGTCTTGTTTCGGCTGGCGATGTAAGCTTCTGTTTTTCGGCTGGCAGGGTCCTTTTTGCTGTTGGAAAATACCTGCGTGATCTTCTGGCCGAGTTCTTCTTGGGCGACAGCTAGCTGATTGAATTCCTCCATATTGTTTGCCATTTTCGGGGAACCGGGTGGGTTGGTAGATGTTGTTTTCTTCTCGGGATGTACCTCTTCTTAGTTGTAGACAGATCCGGCTCGAAGGACCATGAACAGATTCGCTTGGAGGCTGTAGAAATCAGGCGTCCGTTACGTTATTTTGCTGGTTCCATCCCTTATGTTAAGCGCAGAACTGAGACAGCAGTTTCCGCTTTAAGACAGCTTAGTCATGCCACTTAACGGGATGATAATTCGTCACTGTGTGAGATGCAGCCTCACATCCCTTAATTATTTATAGGCTTGGACCCACAGCGACGCAGTAAGTGAATCTAACAAGTAAATGCAGACTGGTTTATTACAAAAATAATTGTTCTATATATACAAACAAATTTGCTTAGATCATAGTAATATACAAAGTTCATTTCTAATAACAGGTGCAATGTATTATATTCAGTAGGTTAATTTACTAGTCTTGCAAAACAATACTCAGCGGTTTTGCTTCCGTGATATGATATGGACTCCATGAACTCGAGCGTCTTTTATGCTGAGCTGCGATTGTAGGCATTTAAACCTTGTCACGGCCTTGCGTAATTGTGTACGCGAAGCCGTGTAAAAATGCTGAGCGGCGACTGCGAGGTGTTTAAACTTGACTGTGAGTAGGTCGCCGCGCTTGCATAATGCAATATTGCGTTTTTGGTGGCTTTTAACTTTTAGAATGTTTCGTAAAATTTAAATGAATAATTATAAATTTATATCTGGTTAATCTGTTAAAGACAAGATTAAACACTTGGCCGTCCACGATTTAATCGAGAAGAAATAAATGTACCCTCTTCTCGAAGGCGTCGATCTATGTTGCCAAACATATTTTTATTTGGAATTTGGCGATTAGGAAATGATTCCCTATAAAGACGTTGCGCTTCTCTTGCATTACCATTTGCTCGTCCATAAATTAGGTGCATATCCGCCATCTCAGCAAAAGTATAATTAAAATTTATTGTTAACACAAACTCAAACGTCAAATTAAACAATAATAATTGCACGTAAACAACTCGACATCAAACAAACAAAAGTTGCATTTTTACTTTCTCGCATACGGTAGTATAAAGTATTGTAATCGTCAAAAAAATCGACTTCGAGATTTTGACGAATCTTGACGTTTTAGACCTCCTAGAGTCCGAAAAAACCATTTTTCGAATTATGTCTGTGTGTGTGTGTGTGTGTGTGTGAACACGATAACTTAAAAACGAAATAAGCTAGACCCTTTAAATTATGTACATAGTCATTATTCAAAATTTGTAGATTCCTGTCAAATTTTGAGCAAAATCGGTTAACTGGAAGTGGCACTTTACCTAAACAGGTAGCGGTACCTATTCAAGTAAAGTACCAGTTTTCTTCGAGATATTTGAACGAAATTTTGTACATATATTTCCTATGTAGAAAAACTACCAGATATTACATTTCAGCATGATCGGCTAACCGGAAGTGGCATTTTACCTAAACAGGTAGCGGTATCCATTCAAGTAAAGTACTAGTTTGCTTCAAGGTATTTGCACAAAATTTTGCACATACATTTATTATTGAGAAAAACTCCCAGATATAAAATTTCAGTATGATAGGTTAACCTAAAGCGGCACTTTACCTAAACAGGTAGTGGTTACCTGAAAATGTAATTTTATCGCTGTATGTATACAGGGTGTCTCAAAAAGAATGGGACACCGATTAGTCATAGATTCCTTACGTCATAATAAATCTATTAAACCTAATATACCTTAGTACAAAGTCCCTTCTGTAAGAAGTTATAGGGCCTTGAAGTTCAATTTTTTATTTTTTATTTTTTTGTTAATTTACACAAATGTAGAGATTTCGATTCGAATTTTGGTATACTTACTTACTATTATATACTGCAATAACAGGAAAAATTTCATAAACTACATTTAACTGTAAAGGGCACTTTACCTAGCTTTCAAAACTTCTTTTAGCTCTAACTTCGTTATCGGTAACATTTTTTGAAATTTTAGGTTATTATCTGAAAGAGAATTAAAATACACAAAAATAATGTACTCTTAGTTTATAAGCGTAAGAGCAACCGTTTACCTTAAAATGCCCATCAAAGGTTTTTGGTTCTCACTAAGACATGTAACTATCGAGTAGGCATGGTTACAAAAACAATGGTCATCTAGTAAACAACAATGATAAATCAATTAATGATATTAGTGACATAAGAATTTGTTCTCTTATGTTTAAGAAAATGCCGCTACATAACGAATTCTCCAATGCTGAAAGGTTCGTTATGTTGCAGCATTTTCGTAAGCACAAAAAACAAAAAACTGATGTCACCAACGTCATTATTTGATTTCTTGTTGTTGTTTACTAGATTACAACCATTACCCATTGTTTTTGTGATCATGCCTACTTGATAATTGCACGTCTTCATGTCAACCAAAAACCTTTGATGGACATTTTAAGGTAAACAGTTGCTATTACGCTTATGAACTAAGAGTACATTATTTTTGTGTATTTTAATTATCTTTCAGATAACATCCTAAAATTTCAAAAAATGTTACCGATAACGAAGTTAGAGCTAAAAGAAGTTTTGAAAGTTAGGTAAAGTGCCCTTTACAGTCAAGTCTAGTTTATGAAATTTTTCCTATTATTGCAGTATATAATAGTAAGTATGTATAAAAAAATATAAATCGATATCTCTATATTTGTGGAAATTAACAAAAATATAAAAAAATAAAAATTTAACTTCAAGGCCCTATAACTTCTTACAGAAGGGACTTTGTACTAAGGTATATTAGGTTTAATCGATTTATTATGACGTAAGGAATCTATGACTAATCGGTGTCTCATTCTTTTTGAGACACTCTGTATACATTGCAATAAAGTTTTCAAATTTGCTAGAAAACAAGGCGAATGCGAGAAAGTCTAGGGAAGCACACTCCCGATTTTTGTTATCAAGGCTAATCAGATAATGATCCTGAAAAGAAAAGCCTTAAAACTTTAGATGCAGTTTCTAACCAAACGGTTTATGTTACGCATACCAAACAAGAGTACATTAATTTTGAATTTTTTTATTCCCTACAAGATGCCGCATCTAAATCGGAGGTATGTCTTCAGATATAAAAGTTATGACTAAAAAGAAAATATGGTTTTAGGTTAACTGCCAGTTCAAAATACATGTTATCGATTAGTTTTCTTTTTGTTTGTGAGCATTTCAATAAAGAGCACGTACACCAAGTTTAAAGTAGTGATCTACTCAGTTATAAAAAATAAATTAAAAATTAAAAAAAAAGTTAAACTTTAAGGGTCGGTATCTACGCCAATAACGATTTTCGTACAATACTGCATATGAAGTTTTTTTATTATTTTAATACGTAGAACTCACCATCAATGTACGGTTCCCTATTATCCGAACACCCTGTATATTATTACATAAAAGGAGACGAGTCAGCGTTATGCGCTAGTTTCGAAAAGTTGGATTAGGAAGGAAACGTTCTAATTTACACACTATTGTTTAAGCATGACAATGCCAAACCTCACACTGTGCCTGCCATTGAAAATGATGTGCATCTTATGTAGCCTCGATTTATCTTCTTATAGATTTTATTCGTTTGTGCCAGTCAATTACATTTGAAGATGATAAGGTTGGACATGTTTGGGGAAGCGTAAGTAATTGCCATAAAAACAGATGGAATCGTTTTTGAAAAAGTTATGTTGTTAAAAAACTTATTTCTTCGAATTAAAAAAAGTTCAAGGTACCATGAATTTGATGTATCTTAATTTTTAAGGAAATTCTGAACTAAAAGTACAAGGTAGTTATTGCTTGAAACATGTTTATTGGCTAAGTGACATTATATATAACCATATATTGAGAGATTTCTGTTGTATATGAATGAGATGATATTTAAATAGAATTCCTAAGTGCTATCGTGGGAAAATGTATTGGATTTTTATATTTTAATGTTTGCATTAAAAGGTTTACCATTTTAGTACATAGTATTTAATATACACACTGTTTTTGGAAAACAGTCGTCAAACAAGATTTTCTGTTTTTATATTAACAGGACATGCACCAATACGCCATCATTTTTAAAGTGTAATTTCCGTTGGGAGCGCTGTTAAACTTTAACTCAGGAAATTAACTATTTTATATGTTTGATATTACACGGTTATAGCGCTACAACAAAATGACCTTTCTTAGAAAGTGTATTTATTTTAAGCACAAGCCGACGAAGTTACCGTAAAAATGAAAAAGAATATTACTAAAATTGTTTTCAGCTTCCTATAAGCATCTTCATAAATACATTTTAAATGCGGCTGCAGCTGACTTGGGCAAAAGCGCTGTAATCATATTCGTTAAATACAGGGATTTTTTTGGAGAACTGCCAATGAAAAGTTAGTATGAAATATTGGTAACAGGTATATCAAATGGGATACGTTAGTTAATTTTTTAAACTTATCGTTCTATGCAAGATAAAGTATAAGAACTAAATTGCAGTTGATTTAACGCTAAAATAAATCAAAGATCTAATAGGGAAATGTAAATAAATGCTGAACCGCAATATATAACACTACAGTAACGCTAGCTTGTACTTGTATCAAAATACATATTATGTATACACAAGGTGCCAAATTTTCGGAGCTCGCCATTGTGATCTCGCTTATTTAAAAGATACTAGATTAAATTGGGCTAAAGTTGCTAAATTGCTCTCTTATAATGTGAAAAGAAATTTGACCTATCTCTACTAGTTGCTGGATTAATGACAATGATTCGAATTAGATTTATTTTTATTCTCTGATGCACTTACTGGTATTATTTTACATGTTTTTCGTTGACGCTGTTACTTATAATTTTCCGTTTAAATACAATTACATACAAGTTCAGGAAATGCCTTAGGTGACCTGCAGTTCCTAAATGTATTGTAATCATATACACCCCTGTGTGTGTTAGAGTCAATTTTAGAAAAGATTAAAGGATTACAATGGGTGAAAATAATTTCGATCTAGTCAAATATAAAGTGGGGATGTGAATGCTTAATATACAATTACAATGTAAAAGAGAATTGATAATTGAGTGGAAAAAGGCTTTTTGAAAAACAGATGGATTCGAAAATAAGATAATATTTTATAAATTTGAGCTTGAAAGGAATGACAAATATTTGATTGAAATAAATTAGAAATTTAGTAGATTTAAATCAAATATGATAAGACTAGAGTGTATAAGGAGGAAAATTGATATCGTATGTAATTTTGTTTCGATTATTGAAAAATAACAAATTTTGAAAATGCAGTAAAATAATTTGGTGAGATTAAAATATCAAAAATAACCCTATTTTATTAATAAAATGTTTGGATAAAATAAGAAGGGTAGTAATAAAACCTACGTGGTGAAGTAAAATGAAAATTTAAAAATGCGAAGAATAATTAAAGACATAAAACTAATGAAGATTACAAGTACCTATGTGGTAAAGACTAATGGCTAGCAGAATTAATCTAAAAAGGTGAATCATTGGAGAAGAATAATAAGTCAAGTTTATTGGAAAAGTCCATTTGACATAATCAAATTGTATTACGTCAAGCTGTATGGGACTAAGGGAAAGCTCCAGAGGAGGATCATCGGTTAAAGAGGCATATTCCAGGAGGTTGGCGGATGCAGTATTGCAAATAGGTGTCTGCAGATTTGGGCTGTTGGCTGCGTACTGCGGGAAAGGTTGAGTTGCTGATTATGGACGATTGGGACGTCTGGTCTGTTGGTAGGGTTATCCATTGCGGGAAGAAGCTTGAGAGAGTCGATTGGTAGGCGGAGGGGAGCAGTTTGGTTGCCTTCCTGAACGTTGTGCTGATAAAGTGACAGGTGGGTGATTTTAGTATTAAAGTCATAACTAGAAAAGGAAATAAAGACTATAAAAAGGTGAATTATTTATGAAAGAATTACTTACTATTTTAATATTGTTGTGTACGATTATAACGATCTGGCATTTGTAATTTTGATTTCAAAGCTTTTTGACATATAGCTGACATAAGTTATATTGACTTTTGAGAATGAAAAAAAAATTAGAACATCAAATTTCAGAAATAAGCTATCTAGATAAAGGAAGCAATCCCTGATGTTTCAGGAGCTTGCTCCAATAACAGTTACTGATTTTCTATACATAAAAGGGCAATTTTAATTTGATAACATAAAAATATAAGTTAAAAACAGATTAAGTTCACGATACCTGAAGGTAAATAGCAGATTTAAGGCGCTGCAACGTGGACATCAAAGAAACAATGATTAACAATTTTAAAATGCGGTACAATTAAATTAATAATGAAATAAGTACAGAGGAGGTATTAAATAACAATAGCGATACACAAGAAGATTATAATGAAGATAGTTTAGAAGAAAGAAAAATAAGGAAATATAGCTGTTTGATTCACACAGATGCGTGCATCAAAACCTTTTTGATTATAATTAATCACGTAATTCAAGTCATAACTGTTTTATCTCATTCAAAGGTCGTGGTAAAGCCAAATTTGCATCTTGCCGTATTTGTTTGCCTCTGTTAATGTTGGAAAGGAATTTGTAAGCTTCCCTTAATGGCTTTAAAGCGGATGGATACATTTTCTACTAGAACTTAAGCCGACTTAGCATATTTGGGAATCATGGGTTTATGGATTTCGTTCAATTGCCTCATTGAGAGAGCTTAGCATTAAGGTTTCTTAGAATAAGCATTTTTCCTAAATAACGTGCGATGCTCCGATTGGCTACGCAGGATCGCCTCAGCCAATAGTGTTTGAGCTTGCCCCTCCTTGAATTGGCGAGTTCGTCTCGCTGTAAATTCAGAGTTAGTTAGATTCAGAGCCTCGAGTAAGCAAGTTCAGCTAGGCTTTGTGCTGGGTTGCGGTCGTTCTAACTCCCTGGGAAAGACGTTTCCAGGTTGTTTTGTGTTACGGTTACGCGCAATTCGCTATTTTCGCGTGGCGAATCCAAGCGTGTCAGAACAGTTGAAGCTTTTGTAAAAAAACCATCGGTCCATCAGTGACGTTTGTAATCGTTGTTACTCAATATACTCGTGTTTGTTAAGTCTTGTTTCACTCCAACAACTAACTGAACCCAAATTAGGGTTATTAAGTGGCAGTTCCCGGCAATCCCATTGAACCGGAACTCGCAGTGGATTAATTGGGGGCCCCATTCGTGGAAGCCTCTTATCAAGTTAATCGTACAAAAAACATTGGTCCTTCGAGCCGGATGTGGAAGAAGCTAAAAAACGCGAGTGTACAAGTTTCCAGTAGCTGGTGGATGCAATTGCTCCAACATCGTTTCGTCGGAGAGCGTCAAGAAGCTTCGCCAACACCAGGAAATTCAACCATCGAGAGCTTACACCGAGTCCAGGTCCCACGTCAAGCGGCAGCGATCGGCAGCGGGTTGGTTTTCTGTTCGTCAAGAAGTTACTACGTTCTCAAATCAAAAGTAAGTCCTTTTCCATTACACCTTCGTTTAGTGCTGTTTTTTGCTTGTGTCAGTCATGGTGGAAACTCGTTCGACATCAGCGGTCATGTCGGAAACTCGCACTTTAACCACTCGTTGCAAATTCATAAAAGCCCAAGTAGATCGTTTCAAAACTCTATTTCATAGAATTTCTTCGTCCAGCCCCGTGAAGGCTCACGAGGTCGGCAACTTGTCAGAAGAGTTTAGTTGTTTCCAAAATTTGTTGGATGAGTATAAGAAGTCAATGGAGGGCCTAATGGAGGCCGACGCTGAAAACTTTGATGAACTTTTCAATGAATTTGACTCTTTTATGACTCATTTTAGCGAGATTAGTAGCGCAGTAAAGGAATTCTTATCAAAAAATAAGATCAGTTCGGGTATAAAACCGAATGTAGGTCAAAATTCTTCGCAAAGTGGCCCTTCAGGAGAGCTCGCTGGATTAAGATTACCACCCTTAGATTTGCCTTCCTTTTCGGGGAAATTCGAGAATTGGGTTCAATTTCATGACTCCTTTACGTCGCTTATTCATAACAACGTTAATTTGACCAACGTTCAGAAATTTTACTATTTGATTTCTTCCCTTAAGGCAGAAGCTGCTAGTTCAATCTCGTCGTTAAAAGTTACCAACGATAACTATACCATTGCTTGGGACATTCTAGTCAAGCGATTTGAAAATAAGAAACTGATCGTAAAATCAAACATAAATGCGTTATTCAGTTTAGAGAACGTAAAAAAGGATTCACATTCGTCTGTTCAAAGGCTGCTCGATAGTGTAGTTAGAATTTTGGAAATTTTAAAGGCGTACGGGGAACCCACAGTCGACACCATACTAATACATATCATAGTTTCGAAGCTCAGCTCAGCAATGCAGACTGACTGGGAATTATGCAAACATGCCGGACAATTTCCTACTTTGCGAGAGTTGTTAGAATTTTTAGAGAGCAAAAGTCACTTATTAGGTTCGCTGGAAGCTGCTAAAATAGGTTCGAGTTTGGGAAATCAGGGATCCGAGCAAAAAAGTCATGCACGCGCTCATGTAGCCAGAGAGCAAGGTAATCACTCTTGTGATTTTTGCAAAAATAGTAATCATTCGATTAGCGCTTGCGAATCATTTTCAAAACTGTCGGTAAACGCTCGTATCGAAGAGGCGCGTCGTTTGAAATTATGCAACAATTGTCTCAAGCCCGGACATTTCGTGGTAAAATGCACATCGTCGAGATGCCGCGTATGCAGAAAAAAGCACCATACTTTACTGTGTTTGCGTCCAAAGCGTGACGCGCACGAAAATATTCCGTCGCCGCGTCCTGGACCGCCAGAAGCCAGCAGCGGCACAAGGGAGGTCGGGGCCGCCGCCCCGAGCGAGGCACCCGTCGCATCCGTTTCAGCAGCCTGTAGCCGTCCTGCAATCGCGGCGCCAGCGCAAGTTTTATTATCCACGGTTAGCGTATTCGTAGAAGGATCCTCCGGGTCATTTTCCCGGGCAAAAGCTCTTTTGGACCCCGGATCCCAACTTAACTTAGTTAGCGCCGAATTGTGTCAAAATTTGAAAATTGAGAAACGAGGTAATATCACCTCACTGTCGGGTGTTGGTGCCAGGGCTCTGAACGCTGAATTCAGGGCAAACGTTCGAATCCGCTCCCGCAACGGGAAGTACGAGGACATTTTGAGCTGTGTTGTGTTAGACAAAATTACGGACCCTCTGCCGGCCCTTTCTTTCTCGTTGAGGGATTTGAAGATCCCACCAAACATTGTGCTAGCCGATTCAGATTGTAATACACCGGGAAAGATTGATCTTTTATTAGGCGCGAATGTCTTTTGGCAAGTGCTCTGTCAGGGACAGGTGAAATTGGGCCCAGAGAAGCCATTCTTAACAAAAACTCTTTTTGGTTGGGTTTTAGGCGGAAACATGAATGTCGAAAATCGAGCGCTCATTCGTTCAAATAGAGTTCATTTAAGTGTAACCGGCATCGAACACGGCATTCAGAGATTTTGGGAAATCGAGGGGGCGTACGGTTCATCAGGCCGACTCTCTGCTGATGACAAATTTTGCGAAGACCATTTTCAATCGACTACGAAACGGCCGTCGTCGGAGCCGCGTAGGTTCATCGTGAGCATACCTTTCAGGAAAGATGCTCCATCGCTGGGAGACTCGCGCGGTATAGCGTTAAAGCGTTTCTATTCATTAGAAAACAAATTGTCAAAAAATCCCGAGTTGAAAACCGCGTATTCCGCATTTCTCAAAGAATACGAGTCGCTTGGTCACTTGAGCAAGGTGGACGACGAAGCGAGCCTTCCTCATCCTCGGTTTTATTTACCACATTTGCCAGTCATAAAGGAGGACAGTTCAACGACCAAACATCGCGTTGTTTTTGACGGCAGTTGTGCGTCCTCCTCCGGAGTATCGCTTAACGACCTTCAACATAAGGGCCCAGTGGTCCAGCAGTCGTTGTTTGCAATTCTTTGTCGCTTTAGGCAATTCAAGTACGTGCTGAAAGCAGATTGCGCCAAAATGTATAGGCAAATTCTCGTGAACCCCTCGCAGACGCAATACCAATTAATTTTATGGCGTGACGACAAAACCTCAGCGGTAAAATGCTTCAAATTATTAACGGTCACCTACGGTACTAAATCAGCCTCGTACTTAGCAACTAGGTGCTTGATACAAATCGCCCAGGAAATCGAAGCATCGCTTCCAGAGGCCTCATTAAGAATTAGCCGGGATTTTTATGTAGATGACCTACTGACTGGTTTTGAAAATAGGGCGGAAGCCATAAAAACGCAATTCGAAATTAGTAGCGCTTTGTCGGGGTACGGGTTTGAATTGCGAAAGTGGGCATCCAACGACAGTGAAGTAGCTAGCGCCATTGGTGTGGATCGCGGCAGCGTGGAGCCCATTTCTTTGACGGAAGACGCCACGGAGAAAACTCTCGGCATTTTTTGGGATACTCGGCGGGACGTGCTAAGTTACAGAGTGAACCCTAGCTGTTGCAAATCAGTTACCAAGCGGGCTATACTCTCTAGTATGGCTCAAGTATTCGATCCCTTGGGACTACTTGGTCCAAGCGTTCTAACTTTGAAACTTCTCGTGCAACGGCTTTGGCAGTTGAAGTTGTCATGGGACGAAACGGTGCCCATGGAGATGCGCTCCAGATACGACGAACTCCATTCTTCATTACGCTCTTTGGGCTCGTTGGCAATTCCGAGACGGGTAATTTGCGATGACATAAATTCGATAGATCTCCACGGATTTGCGGACGCGAGTTCTGTAGCCTACGGGTGCGCCGTGTATATACGTTGCGTTGACGCGCGCGGTAATGTCACCACCAATTTGCTTTGTGCTAAGTCAAGGGTCGCTCCATTAAAAACAATATCCTTGCCTCGTTTGGAGCTTTGCGCAGCCTTACTGTTGGCTCGTTTGATTAAAACTATACTCGATTCCTCCGCATTTAAATTTGACCGCGTGTACTATTGGTCGGACTCCACCATAACTCTGCACTGGATAAATAAGGATGCGAGTAATTGGAAGACGTTCGTCGCGAACCGGGTGTCCGAGATTCACGAACTAAGCAATAGGGAAGAATGGTTTCACGTGCGTACAAATTGCAACCCGTCCGATATAATTAGCAGGGGAATGTTACCCCAGGAGTTACTCAACTCACGCTTGTGGTGGCACGGGCCAGAATTTTTGTCACAGGCGGACTTAAAACCCCAGCCCGTTAAAATTGATTCGGGTGAGCTAGCAGCCCAAGAGTCGCGCCCAGTAGTGGCCACTCTTCACCATCGCGTCCCAGAATTTGAACTTTTCAGGCGCTATTCCAGTTTTACAAAATTGCAGCGCGTAGTCGCGTACTGCCTGCGTCTCGCGAGAAACAGAAACACCGAAACGCGCTGGTCGGGACCTCCAGCCATTCACGAATTGGAGGACGCGACTCGCCGCCTGATCAAAATTGCCCAGGCGGAAGTCTTTTCCGGAGAAATAGCAGTTTTGTCTAAAAAAGCGCCATTGCCGAAAAATAGTGCGCTGCTTTCTCTAAACCCATTTCTGGACGATCAGGGCCTACTGCGCGTGGGCGGCCGTCTAGAAAACTCCAATCTAAGCTTTGATCAGAAACATCCCCTTTTGTTACCAGCTAGTCACCCTTTGTCGTTGCTAATCGTGAAGCAAGAGCATTTGCGG
This sequence comes from Agriotes lineatus, assembly GCA_940337035.1. NCBI lineage: Eukaryota > Metazoa > Arthropoda > Insecta > Coleoptera > Elateridae > Agriotes > Agriotes lineatus. Next base: position 79,796,742 of record OW679194.1, on the reverse strand, counting down.
CTCTTGCATTGTGGACACTCGGTGTCATTGCGGGATAAGTTTTGGATCGTGAGAGCCAAAGACCTAATACGTAAAGTAATACACAATTGCGTGATATGCTTCCGGGCCAAGCCTAAGATGAATGAACACTTGATGGGATCACTACCCGAAGCTCGTGTCACACCCTCTCCCCCTTTCAGTAATTGCGGGATAGATTACGCGGGTCCCGTGTTTATAAAAAACAAATCCGGGCGAGGCGCGAAAGAAGTAAAGGCTTACGTAGCCCTATTTGTGTGTTTAGCCACGAAGGCTATTCATCTTGAACTCGTGGAAGACCTCACGACGGAGGCTTTCATCGCATCATTGAGGAGATTCATCTCCAGACGCGGTTTACTCTCCAACATATTTTCTGACAATGCTACCTGTTTCACCGGTGCCAGAAATCAGCTATCGGAATTAAAAAATATCCTGTCAGGCTCTAGTGAGCAATGCATAAGGGAAGAATTGTCGAAACATAACATTAAGTGGAATTTTATTCCGGCACGCTCTCCGCACTTTGGCGGCATTTGGGAAGCGGGGGTAAAGTCATTGAAATATTATTTAAGGCGAATATCTTGCAATGCAAAGTTAACTTTCGTTGAGTATTACACCATGCTGACTCAAGCGGAGGCGATACTAAATTCCCGTCCACTCTGTGTTCTCCCTACCGACGCCTCATTCCCCGAAGTCCTTACTCCTGCCCACTTCTTGATCGGTCGGAAGCTGACTTCGTTTCCGGAAGCCCAACTCCAGGGCATACCGGAAAATCGTCTCAGCCGCTATGGGCTGGTCCAGCGGCTGTCCCAGCAGTTTTGGGATCGCTGGTCCCGGGACTACCTCCACCTCCTGCAGCGCCGGCCTAAGTGGAAGTCCTCCAGCACGTCTCTAGCCCCCCAGGTGGGCGACGTGGTACTCGTCCACGACGAGGCATCTCCAAGCTACCGTTGGCCACTGGCAATCATTTCGGCCACATATCCAGGAGCGGATGGTGTTGTGCGTGTGGTGCAAGTGCGCGATTCCCGAGGGAATCTCCTGAAACGCTCGGTGCGTAAAGTGTACATCCTACCCAAAGACGATCATTGCGATCAAGGGCAATAAACATTGACTTTGCTCTTAGTTGGTAGTTTTCGCTAATTGAACATTTTGCTAGGTTTAGTTGTTTCTTTGCTTGTATTCATGCTAGTTGTAAGTTATCTGTAAGACTCTTGGATTATCATCTGTCATTAGTTCTTGTTATGCATTTGATTATTTTGTAGTGTTAGATTTCAGTTTAATTTTGGGATTTAATCACGTCGTGCCATAGTCGGCACTTCGGGGGCGGCATGTTTGATTCACACAGATGCGTGCATCAAAACCTTTTTGATTATAATTAATCACGTAATTCAAGTCATAACTGTTTTATCTCATTCAAAGGTCGTGGTAAAGCCAAATTTGCATCTTGCCGTATTTGTTTGCCTCTGTTAATGTTGGAAAGGAATTTGTAAGCTTCCCTTAATGGCTTTAAAGCGGATGGATACATTTTCTACTAGAACTTAAGCCGACTTAGCATATTTGGGAATCATGGGTTTATGGATTTCGTTCAATTGCCTCATTGAGAGAGCTTAGCATTAAGGTTTCTTAGAATAAGCATTTTTCCTAAATAACGTGCGATGCTCCGATTGGCTACGCAGGATCGCCTCAGCCAATAGTGTTTGAGCTTGCCCCTCCTTGAATTGGCGAGTTCGTCTCGCTGTAAATTCAGAGTTAGTTAGATTCAGAGCCTCGAGTAAGCAAGTTCAGCTAGGCTTTGTGCTGGGTTGCGGTCGTTCTAACTCCCTGGGAAAGACGTTTCCAGGTTGTTTTGTGTTACGGTTACGCGCAATTCGCTATTTTCGCGTGGCCAATCCAAGCGTGTCAGAACAGTTGAAGCTTTTGTAAAAAACCATCGGTCCATCAGTGACGTTTGTAATCGTTGTTACTCAATATACTCGTGTTTGTTAAGTCTTGTTTCACTCCAACAACTAACTGAACCCAAATTAGGGTTATTAAGTGGCAGTTCCCGGCAATCCCATTGAACCGGAACTCGCAGTGGATTAATTGGGGGCCCCATTCGTGGAAGCCTCTTATCAAGTTAATCGTACAAAAAACAATAGCTGTCAGGTACAAAAATTAAGAGATTTCAGGGATTCCAGTCACCCCAGGTAGGAGGGAAAAACGACGGAATACCCATAAAAATTTTAGTGGGAATTGTGGGTCTCAATCATCGTCAGAGGTTCGAGACGGAGGTTGCACTCAGCAACATTACTCGCTCTTGCATTCGGCAAGAGGTGGAGTGACACAATGCGAAATTTAAGAAATCGCAGGGATTCCAGTAACCCCAAGTAGGAGGCAAAAACGATGGAATACCCATAAAAAAGTAAAGTTGGGAATTGTGGGTCTCAATCATCGGCAGAGGTTCGAGACGGAGGTTGCACTCAGCAACATTGCTCGCTCTTGGATTGTCCACGAGGTGGAGTGACACAATTCGAAGATTCTCAAGAAAAAGCTCACAGGAACCGAAAACAGGATCCGCAGCTAGAGAATCAGTAGGAAGCAAGAAGGCAAATAAAACCAATAAAAAGAGGGACGTCATACAGGCTGATCACCTAGACGCAATCTTAAACTCTTTAGTGCGCAAAGAGGATATTGGAAACAATGCCGAAGAAGTCACGGGAAAAAGTGACAAGGAACTAGGGAGAAAGTTCAGTAAGGAAGCCATGGTTCACAAAGGTAAAAATGCTAGAAGAAAGCATATAAATGGAAATGCCAATGAAGTAGGCAATATTTTTATCCACAGTGTTGGAAAACTAAGCGAAGAAGAAGAAAAATAAATCCTGCAGCAAGAATATGAAAATAGAGTAAGGAAGAAAAAGAAGGAAGAAAAATTACGTAGGGATTCGAAAAAAGAATCTAAGAAAAATAAGGAAGAAAAATTAGGTAGGGATTCGAAAGAAGAATCTAAGAAAAAGAAGGAAGAAAAATTACGTAGGGATTCGAAACAAGAATCTAAGAAAATAAAGAAAGAAAATTTAAAATGGGTAAGTAAAAAGGTACCGAATTATTAAGAAGTGTTCAAAGGAAGTAATATAAAGGAACAGGTAAATATGGTAAGTGAAAAACTTGTGTATCGAAGAAACAAAACTTAGGCGAAGAAAAAAGGAAGAAGAAATTCAAGAAAATCAAGAAAGTGCAGAATACGAAGAAAAACGAAATAAAATTGTTATAAACTTAATACTACCTCTCCGTACCAAAATAAATCATGAAGCTAAAAATATAAATTTCACCAAAATAAGTCATGAAGCTAAAATATAAATTTTACCAAAATAAATTGAGAAGCTAAAAACATAAATTTCACCAAAATAAATCATGAAGCTAAAACTATAAATTTCACTAAAAGAAATTGCGAAGCCAAAATATAAAGTTTAAAAATAAGCAATAAAGAAGAAACTAAATAATTATTAAACAATAAACAAAATATATAAATAATACAAAAATAAACACAGTATTAGCCACACGCAAGCTTAAGCAAGGCGTAAGGTAAGTATGTTTAAATAAAGATTGGTATTTATAAAAATAAAAATAAAATAAGCAAATATCAAAATTTTAGGAACATTCAGGTAAAAATAACAACGAAAAATTATTATTCAATAAGTTCTGTTAGTAAAGCGTAACAATCCAAGGACTGTTCAACAATCCATTTTTAAATTGCGTTTATAGGTTTCTAAATTATTTGATAATTTAAAGTGAGTTGGTACACTATCAAAAATAATTTTTTTAACACAAATAATAGGCATGTTTTTGAGAAGACGCTTTATTATAAAATACAAATAAACAATAAAAATCATTAAAGCAACAATAAATAATAAAGGTAAATAAGGCAACATTAAGAAATAAATAAAATAAATAGAAGAATGAAAAAAAAGGAATATCACAGCAAAATTGTATTCCCTGTGTGGGAACGGGGATCGAATATTCCCACCGCCCAGGAGTCTGGCGTGTCGTAAAAGGCGACAAAAAGATATCCCAAGGTTTATTCCCTGTGTGGAAAACGGGGTTTAGAATATTTCCACCGCTTAGGAGTCTAGCGGGTCGTAAAAGGCGACCAATAGACGTCCAAAAATAAGGAACGAATAAGAAAAAGCATAAAGTAATAAATAAATATAAAGTACGATGTTAGTACTTCAGATCGTTAACAATGATGAAATAAAAATAAATAAACACTGTCTATGGTAAAAAATTTCAAGGTCAAGCTAAAGTGAAAAGCATTAATACGATAATATAAAAACAATTTTCTTATTCGGTACCAAAACAATTAACAAATACTAACAATATTTTTAAAAGTAAATATCAGGGTACAGTTACGTAAGGAAAGTAAATAATGGGAATTAATATTAAGTAGGAATAATAATATTTTAAAGCTTACTAACATAGGAGGAATAAAAAGGAATTAGAATAATGGGAATTATAATCAATTTAAAACATTTTAAACATATACTTATTTGAGTACTAATAATGAACCGACGAAGCTAAAAGAGAAACATTTATTTTATCAAATATAAATAATTTTAATTTTCAATACAATGTATACGATTAAATTTTAATTTTCTCCAAGGATTAAAAACTTGTTTTGTTTCTCATTTGAGTTTCAGTGGGAATGGTTTAAATGAAAAATATGATTTTAATTAAGAATTAGGAAATTTATAATTAAGTGATAATTTTGCAAATTAATCTTTTTGCACTAATAATATGAATGCGAAGCTAAAAAGAGAAACGGTTGCTTAACCAAATAGAAACCAATTTTAATTTTCAATATAATAACATATGAATTTTTTTAAATTTTATTTTTCAATGATTATCAACTTGTTTTATGTTTCTCATTAGAGTTTCAACATTAATGGTTAAACCAAATATTTGATTTTAACTAATAAGATTTAATTTGGTAATTAGAAAAATTACTTATACAAAATTCAGATTACGGTTAAGTTAACAAAAATGCTCATACCGTTGTTGACATTAATATCAAGTGAATAGTGCGCGTACAAGTTCGCGATTATAACATACAAAGGAACAAACCCAACAACATTAAATCAGTATCCATCCAGGACATAGCCGATTGCCCAAATCCACAGAAGGACGACAAGGAAAAATCAATGAAGTTAAGTCATACAAAGGAATGAATTTAAGCAATATAAAGTTTACGCATTTTTGGTAGAGGTTACATGAAATATAACCCAATATGGGATGCATTAAAGTTCCTTAAAGGTAGCCGAAGGTCAGAGAACCGCTTTTAAGGCACCAGGAAAATACCCAAATGTGGGATGCATTTAAGGTCCTCAAGGGTAGCCGAAGGTCAGTGAACCGTTGTTAAGGCACCAGGACAAGAAGAATAAGGAAGCGTACATAGATATGAAAGTATAAGAATTTATAATGAAGTAATACGAAAAATATAAATTAATGTTACCACTACAGCAATAGGAAGCGTAGTAGGTGAAGTAACCGAAGACGCCAAATGCGAATGAGGATCGTACAATAATGACGATCACTCGTAGTCAAAAGTTATAGTAACTACAGCAATAAATAGGAATACGAAGGATTATTAGGCTACATTAAAATTGGAGGAAAAGTAAATTAGCTTAAATTCAGAAGTTGCATGCGAATATACAGCAGTCATTGGGTAAATTCCAGTTATGAAGAAATAGTATGGGATTACTACAAGACAGCCTATGACAAAGGGCTCAGCTAATGTACCATGGGAAAGCAGAAGTAATATCGCAAATAAATAAAAGAACGGCTCAAACCTTAGTAATCGAAGAAGGAAGATAACATTTTCACCTCATCATTATATAAAATCAACCACTTTATACAGTTTTCCACCTTTAATTATCCTTTACTCTGGAGGCCGTCATGCCTGCAACAATAGCCTCTGTTGCACCATCCTTTTCCTTTACCATTGGAAATAAATTCCAAACACAACCATGAATAAATAATATTTAAGTAATCATAAAATTACAAATAAATATGAGGAAGAAGATAGACGAATAATACAATAATAATTAATACGAATAAATAATAAATATTAATAATGAAGCCCGAAATAAATACAAAGAAGAGGTGCGAATAATAAAATACAAATTTATAAAGGCGACAACAAGAATGAAAAGGATAGAAAAACAAGATATTGCAGAGTAGGAAATAAACCAATTATCCGAAGGAAGAAGACCGAGCCGAGAATCAGCAGCCTACAGCCGAAGGATGACACCCCACGTCAACATAGCTGTGAAACGCGAAGTGCGGGAGTGTTTCAAAAGCAGAGTATTAAAACAAAATCAGTGGACAAATCATATTAAAAAAGAGTGTAGTGCGAAGTCAACTGCGTCACAAAGCAGAGCAATAAAAACAAGTGAGCGCAAAACACGGTATGAAGCATAAAGACACTTTAGGGCAATAAATTAAGGAAAATGGGTCAATATAATCAACATTAATATTTAATTTCACTTAGAAGTCAAGGGTTTTTGTTAAAAAAGCAGACATGTCCATAAGGACATGCCTACTTTTAAAAAGCGGGGAGTAGTGTAACAACCCGCAAGAAATTGCGTTATATTTATAAATCTTGTAGATTTTAAGCTGTCATGAGGAAGAATAAATCAAAGCCGCTCCTGCGTAAATTACAAATATAGCGAACGCAAAACGTTATAATACAATAAACACAAAGTATTGAATTACATCCGGTGCCGGTAATTCAGAGAATAGAAAATTGTCGAATTGACATTCAGGCAAATCCGTGTGAGAAATGCAACATTGCAAATCCAAGAATCCGCGAGTTCTAATTCAAAAATGCTATCTTGCAAAACGGGAGAGTACGAAAGACATTCGTTTTTGACCCGAAAGAAAATTACCTTTTGGGGAACGCGAACTGGACAGTCAGTCTACCCGTATCCCGCGAGATAATGAACTAATTACCGACAAAGGCCGTTTTCGGGCGTACCGCGTCCTGCGCGACGCCGCGCGTAGCGCGAATCAACCTAAGTCAAAATTGAAAGTTATATTCAAATCGTTATGTGACTAGTGCATGTGATAAGCTACTCAAAATTCAAGGATTGCCGACCAGGGGATTTAAAATCTAAGCGAACATATTTAAATTACCTAAATCAATTCGGGCGTACCGCAAATAAATAAAACTAACATTCACCCTTCAAGTTCTAGCAACGGCACCTGGACAAAGGTCAGTCATTTATGTGTATTTTATTAACCAGGGCTGCTATGTTTATTCTTTCCTTCCAAAGTAAATTGATGTCGTAAAAATTAAGCATAATTTTGATCAATCCTTTTAACGAAGCTACAGTTAATTAACCATTGATCAGATAGTGTAAAATTAATTTGTACTTGATCCAAATTTTTAAGTTCTTTTAATATAAGTTATTTATTCTTTTGTGGGAGTTTTATTTAACCATAACTAGTAACTTACAACCCCTAAGTTACCGCACAGTGGTCAGAAGATGAGATTTCGACCTCTTAGGGCAAATAGTGATATATGGGCTTAAAAGCAACCCATATATCACACAAACGTGGCAGCACGTAAAACTGGTAACCAGGGGTTGACAAAACAAACCCCTTGGTTATAGATCTATGACGGCACAACATGCAACAAATTAATAATAAAAAATAATAGCTCATTGACAAGTAAATAAAGACTGCTCACGCGTTGTGATCCAATGCAGTATATTTGGTTGCGTACTCATTTTTCATTGCTGTGATATTTTGAAAATCCTTGAGTTTTAGGGGATTCTAATAAATTTTCAAAATAGAGTGTTAGTACGATTTCCGGCGGCCATTTTATGCCTCTGATTTTTTGTGTGATTGGTTTTGGGCGATGTGCCTGATTTTCCTGGAATTTTGCTCCATGCAGATTTACGATTCCAAAATTATTATGTAAATCGTTGTTCATCCGCAAGAAATCCTGTGTGAGATTACTGAAATAAATCTAGTTATACTGGATAAAGAATTTATTTCTGCAAGATCACCTACTTGATGCCACCTTCCAACTTTGGCCTTTTCCTCGTACCCCCTTGTGGCTTAGTGCCATATTCGGCATGTGTTCGCCTTTCGGCTTTGATGTCTATTGCTAAAGCACCTGGAGGACCAACTGCTACACAGTTCTGAGCCCCTCAATTCATGTGGCTGGTTCCAAAGGTTGGGCCACACGGTCTTTCCTCAGTGCGACAGCTGAAGAAAAGCCTGCTACACCTAATTTTGCACATGCTTGGATAGCATCCCAGCAGCATCCCTAAGTCCACCACCTTACATAGCTACTCTGACGATGCTGCCGTGCTACGTATCACCAGGTATCTTCTGCGTGTACAGCTAGCGTATTTAGTCATCTGATTTCTCAAAACTGAAAATACCATTAGTGCTGCTCCTATAAAATTTCAAGCGTTCTACCTACGGTTTGTCCTGGCGAAATTTCTAGCCGATAGTGCAGCAAATTTAAGGGGCGTGTAACTGCGACGTATTTATTCACCTTGAGCGTTTCGTTGTGCGAAATAGTTTAGTTCGCTTAATATGTATTGTTTATTAGACTGGCTACTCTGTTAGCGTTCCTCAACGTTTTTAAAATTAATGCTTTCTTTGCGAGGATCTCCGGGAGCCAAAACATTAAAAACAACTTCTTATTAACACTGCAACACACCAGTTTAATGTGTAATAAAACCTGGGGGCGTGGTACAATTCGCAAGGATTCGTGTTTGTAATAATTTATCTTTGAAGCGATTTGATGAGGCTCCCGTTTATTTTTAAGTCACTCTATACTCATAGTTCATATACGTGTGCTCGAGCGAATTGCTAGTAAAACTCGTAACTTTGATTTTCATTATAATTTATTAAAATTACAACCTTGTATATCTTATAATTAAAATTAAATTAAATCCACTATTCCAATCACAAACAAGTATGACATCACAGAATTGTTTTGTACGTGTACATACTGTAAATAAATCATTAGGTTATTTCAAGCTCTGGTATTTTCTTTCTTTTGTTATTTTTATGAAACAGCATAAGTTGTTTAAGAACTTACACGGACACCTGTTGGCTTTCTGGTTTGGACTACTCGTACCAGTGGCAAAAATTTGCTACACCACAAAAAATGCCTTAACCGCCGTGTTGTAAAGCAATACTGAACTATTTATTAAAAAAACATTTTTTTGTACAGAAATTCCCCGGGTAGCAACGAAATCACCTTCCTAGATTTTTTCAGATCTTCAGATTTCAAGGTCCCTAGATGACGAAAAAGAGGTTTTCTTAATTCCGCCTGTCTGTCCGTTTGTCTGTCTGTCTGTCTGTTTGTTGGCAGTATAGCTCAAAAACTATTTGTCGGAGGAATACATATGATATATCTACCTCGCATGAAATCGGTACAATATCATGAAAAATATACAAGGCGAGCACATTAAAAAAATAAATTTTGTTTATTTTTGGGTTAATTTTGAAATAGAAGGAAGTAATAACTTTCACATAGGTCAGGCTTTACATTTGCCGGAAATAAGACTTAACCGATACAGCATAATGTCGCAAAAACGTTTCAACAATAACACCCCTCTGTTCAAGAGAGGCGCGCGCCGCACCTATTTTTATAAGGCTTGATGGCGCAGTTGGAATTTCGATGCAGTTACATCCGCTGCCGAGATGCGGTTACGATCGCTATGCAGGTGCGGGGGTTCAAACCCCAGCAGGATAAATTTTTTTTAAATTTGCAATTTGATCTAATTCGGGCGGAGGAAGTTGTGGGTAAAGTCTTTTACAGATTTTTCTTCTTGTTTTTAACGTGTCTTATCCGTTTCGGACGTTGGCAATTAGCGTGGCGACTTTAACTCTATCAGCGGCGTTTCTAAAAAGTTGAGTAGAAGTTTGACCGTAGATTGTATAACCATGAATGCCTTCTTAATATGTTTATTCCACTTTTGAATGTTGAGATAACAATATTACATATTTTTTAGCATCGGCTTTTAATAATAATAGTAATAAAATAACACTTCAGGAATTCTGAAAAGGATAGCTGCTGCTTCAGGCAATAATTATTATCAATACATCTTTTGCCTGAAAAATAAAACCGTATCATAACCGCTTTCAGCTTTTAAATAAATTTACCACTAAACTAAGGTTTATTCTTTAAAAATCTCAGAAAGCCGAATTTAGAGGAGGCTGCGAGCTGAGGTTGGTACGGTACAAAACTGATTGAATGCACCGAATCAACCCAAAGGGTGTCGATAGCTCAATAGATGGGAGGGGGAAGTGAATATATATTTTGGTTTGCTAGCTGAATGCTAAAATGGGGTCGTACTAGAAAGGTTCAAAAGAATCCGGAAATTGTTGAGCATCACCTAGTCTGGAGGTAGAGTGGAATGGCTTCCATAGAATAGGATTTTTTCTGGTCGGGCTGGCTCGAAACTTACCTTAATTCCTAAAAATGCTTTATGATTTGCCTAAAATAATCGCTGTCTGTTTCCAGCTTTGCGCACATTAAAAAACACCTAAAATTAGAAACAAATAAGATATCAAAGGTTCTCATTCAGCTTGCAGTAATTACAGAACTATTGCGCTAATTCTACATGCGAGTAAAGTGCTACTGAATATCCTCCTTATAGGGCTGAAGGTTTTTTTCCTTCCACAAATATCAGATAAACAAACTGGTTTTGTACCAGACAAACGCACTAAAGAACAGATCATAAACATCCGTCAATTGATAGAGAAAGCACGAGATTTTGGTGTAACTTCTGCTTTGTAGACTACTCAAAGGCATTCGACTGTGTAAATTGATACCTTTTTTGGAATATACTAAAGGAAATGGGCATGCCGAACCATCTCGTACGACTGTTTCAAGAATTATATAAAAATAATTAAGCGGACATAAGAATCAATACAGACAAATCAAATAAATTCTCTACTAAAGTTGGAGTGTGACAGTGTTGCACCTGCTTGCCAATTTTATTTAATGTATTATACAGTGAACACATCATGCGGAAGGTGCTGCACGGGTGGCGAGGTAGAGTGTCGATAGGATGGAGGAAGATGGGCAATATTATGCAGACGATGTACTTATTATAGCATTGTGTAAAGAACAGCTGGAAGAAATAATGGATAGGTTGAAAACTACTAGCGAAAGATACACACTTAAACTAAACTCTCCTAAAACAAAAATTATGATAATAGATCGTGTGTATAATAGCCAACCACAACTTCAAACTAGGTAAGAAGCCGAGTAGCGCATATGGGTAGGCGCTTGCCTTGCATTAAAGCCCTCCGTTCGAATCCCGCAAAGGGCCCGGAATTTTCCGCGGCCTTGGCGATTTGAACCGGGTTCGGTGAGACCATTCACAGTTGGACACCAATTAATTGTGCTCTACTCAGAACCATCGACCTAAGAGATAAGAGTAACAAGGTTAACACATCACCAACACACACCCTCACACAATGGTTGCTGCGCAAGCACTAAAGGCACGCTCCAACTCTGTATACCGAATCCGAAGCAAGTTGAGTATTGTAGCACCAGATGCCAGCGCATAAAGCACCAGCCTCTACACCGCAAGGTAAATAAGGTTACAGATAATACATACATACAATACATACAAGTTCAAAATAGGTTATGAAACGGTTAAAAAACTAACTATCTTGGTTTGCTAATGCAAATACCGCTGAATGCGTGCAAGAAATCAAAAGACGTTTGGCGATAGAACGGTTGCAATAAATCTGACAAAGATCTGGAAAAACTCAGCTATTATAAAGTCCACTAAGTTAAGGCTTGTCGATATATGCAGCAGAAACATGGGCCTTGAAAACAGCAGATACGCAAAGAATTAATGAAATGTGGGTATATAGAGGTGTTTTGGGTATATCGTGGACAGCACACCAGACCGATCTGTCTATACTAAAAGAACTTAATATTGAAACCCGACTGTCCACGAAAGTCAGTCAATTTTTCCTTGATGTTTTAGTCACATATCCTTAAGGGAGAATTCTATGGAAAGTTTAATATTGTAGAAGGAAAGATTGAGGTACGTAGATTAAGGTGTCGATCTCCTAAAAAATGGGCTGACCAAGTTGGGGCACTGACCGGGCATACTTTTCACGATACTACATACTTAGCAGCTGAAGATCGCGATGCGTGGCGACAACAGTGTCCATTATCTAATAATACCACCAAAACCTCTCGTGTGGTAAAGGATATAAGAAGAAAAAAATATCAAAACACCTTTAAATGCGCTGCATTGCAGTAGGTCCGGTTACAAAAATCTTTGGATCAAAGGCAATGAATATTTACTTACGCCTACTTAATTTACCATGCTAGTTACGTCACGTAAAGATAAAGAAACGTGACTTGCGTGAGATGACGCAATCCACAATTTTAGACTTTTACTACATTGCCTGTAAACGGAGCGCTCACTAAATAAAAATCTACTTTACTAAGAACTTCCTTCGGAAGTGGACATTGTGATACTAAATACTTTAAAAATTAAAAAAAAAACTAGGGGTATAAATATCTTCATATTTCTAATAATACTGAAATAATAGAAGGAAACACTTGGTAATGTAAATTACATCACTTTCCAAATAAACAAACATTGCCGGCGGTCGTATTCAAGCGGCAGGCGGCTGGAAGTGCGATTCCAACGTTTGGCGGATATTGCAAGTACACCGCCCGTTCCCTACGTGAGGCACGGAGCACTCCTCTTGTCCGTACGTTACGGCTGCCCTCATAAAACGCATTATTCGTTGTTCTTTTTTTTCTGCTTTACAGCATTTACCTGTATCTTTTAGATTCCATTTTGTCAAGGATAAAGTATGAGCTATGTGCAAATTGTTACTTTTATCTATTTCTCACTTACAACAAAATTAACAAAAAATATTTGTTAAGGTACTTACCCTATATACAGTGTGTTTCACCGACTATGAGACACAGCAAAATTAACATTGGGAAATTATGTAAGGATCAACTATTGCTTTGGCCGGATCGAGAATCGTGATTGGTCAGAAGTGAAACAAGCATTGAATTATTTTGTTGTCACAACTGTGCTTTAGTCTGTAATTGCGGGTATCTTAAAATTTGCTGTCCCAATACAAATTTTATTAATATTCATTGGACTGTAAAATATGCCTGTTGTTATCAAAACTGCTGTCTGTTGGTATGCCTAGAATTCGTTCACTATCTACTTTCTAATTTTTAGTGCGCGCACTAAATTTGGCACTGTCAAATTTGAGTGTCTAACTTTCCATAAGTAAAGAAAAGAAATAACTTTTGTAGTTATCGTAGAGGCTGATTTTTGTTCTGGAGAACGTGATGAAAATTATGTTTGGATATATTCATCTCCATCTTGTTATCAACAATTTGAAAAACAGTTCCCTAACGTTGTAGTGCCACGTTTCCGTGGAACAGGTAGTAACGGCAAATGTATAGAGACTCCACCTAATCTGTGGTCACTGAAAATATTTTGCAAGATATTTAAGATCGAATAACCACGAGTCCTAATAAATCTTTACACATTTGTCAGCTCAAACAGGTAATTGACATGTAATGGTGTTCTTTAATAATGAAATTATTATACATAATTTTTTGTTATCGTTTTGTACAGATCCTGTCCTGTTAAAAATGTGTGCAAAAAATGCTGCATATTATGCACCATTAGATGATTTTCGCTACACAAGAGCTATTGTGATTGCAGTAAATACCATCACACCAAGAACATTGACCGATGTGTTTAACGATAAAACGTAGGGTTAACATGTATTTAGAACATGATCGAAGGCATTTGAGGAATTTCTGTGAAAAATAATTATGTAAATGCTGAAATTATTAGTTTACTAACAAATTTACATGTTTTTTAAATGTTACTTGAATACGTATGCATTGTAATTAGCAGGGTGCCTGACATGTAGTAAACAGACACACGAGAAAGGTTAAGTATTTATGTACAACTGTAAACAATGTATTTTTATAATAAAAAGTTTTGTCTTGTATTCCCGTGGTTTGTTCAAGAAACATTTAAAGTATATCAAAAAAATGCATTTTAAATAATGAAAAGAAAATACGAATTTTATACAGAAAACAGAAATTAACTAATTAATTAAATGCTCAAATGTGTTTCCATGCACTACTAAACATTGACTTAGTCTGTCGTAAAAGTTGCGACGTACATTATTTAACATTTGAGGTGTTATATTAAAACATGCTTCTGTAATAGAGTCTTTAGGGGAATCTAAATTTGAATGTCGTCGCCAGCTATACATTTTTGATTTTAAGTGGCCCCATAAATAAAAGTTGTTAGGCGATAAATCTGGTGATGTCGGAGGCCATCCAACAGGACCATCACGACCAATCCACCTACTTGGGAATATTTCATTTAAATGGTTCTGGACTTCTCGAGAATAGTGGGAGGGGGGGGGGGGGGCTCCATAGTGCTGGTACCATATGGTATTAATGTCAGCTACTGCCGTAATAGTAGGAACTACCTGGTTTTGCAACATATTCAGATTTTTTTTTTTATAGCCATACTCTATCCAGATGTCCAGTTCTGGATATAGGCCTCCCCTAGGCGTCGCCATGTTTCTCTATCTTGCGCTGTACGGCGCCACATTAGTCCTGCATGTTTTTTAAAATCATCTCCCCATCTCATTTGGGGCCTTCCTTTTCTTCGTTTACCGTCGTATGGGCGCCAACTTTGGATTACTTTATTCCACCGTTCGTCCTGCTGTCGTTCATTGTGACCAGCAAATTTCCATTTTAGCTTTGCCGTCTGTTCTGCTACGTCTATTACCTTAGATGTGTTTCTGATCCATACATTGCGTTTTCGATCTCTCAGCGTTATTCCTATCATCTGCCGCTCCATAGCTCTTTGAGTTTTTTTCTATTTATCCATTATTTGTTTTGTTAGTGTCCATGTTTGTGCCCCATATGTTAGGACGGGCAGAATTCAGGAGTTTTATACTCTAGTTCTTAGATGCAGAGGAATATTTTTGTTCTTTAGGACGTGCGATAGTTTACTTAATGCCATCCATCCCAACCTGTTTCGCCGACTTATTTCTGCTGTCTGATTTTCTTTGGATATCTTTACTAATTGTCCCAAATATACATATTCTTTGACGTATTCTAATGTTTTTGTGTCTGACAGCGCAATGGGATGTTCTTCTGAGTTGGTCATTGCTTTGGTTTTTGAAAGATTCATTCTTAAGCCTTTGATTTCTGACGCTTGTTGTAATTGGTTCACCATGGCACATAAGTCTTCATGATTATCAGATAGTAGAATATCGTCTGCAAATCTGAGATGATTTAAGCGTTTGCCGTTGATCGATATTCCTTTGTTGTCCCAGTCCAACGATTTAAATATGTCCTCTAGTGCTAGGGTAAACAGCTTAGGCGAAATAGTATCGCCTTGTCGCACACCTCTTTCGATTTTAATAGGTTTTGTCTTTAAGTTTTCATCTAGTTGTACAGTTATGGTTGCATTTTTGTAAATATTCTCTAGTAGCGTTATATATCTAGAGTCGATCCTACAGTTAATGAGAGCCTCTTTCACCGCCCAGAATTCGATCGTGTCAAACGCTTTCTCGTAGTCGACGAAAGCAACGTACAGTGGTAAGTTGTATTCGCTGGCCTTTTCTATTAATAGTCGGATTGTTAAGAGATGATCTGATGTACTAAAGCCTTTTCTAAATCCACCTTGTTCTACTGGCTGGTAGTTGTCCATTTTATTAGTTAATCTGTTCATGATAATTCTCGTGAGTAATTTGTACATCTGAGACAGTAATGCTATAGGTCTATAGTTTTTTAGTAGTGTAGGATCTCCTTTCTTGTAAATTAGTACAACTAGGGCATTATTCCATTCTTTGGGAATTACTCCTTTATCCAAGCATCTATTATATAGTTCTTGTAAGTGTATTCAGATAAACTGCACTATTAACTCTATAAAGAATGGTCCAATTAAATTATCGCCTAACATGCCAACCCATACGTTAACAGTTTGTCGATACTGTGAATGACTGTGAGCCTTCACATGGGGATTCTCTTGGCTCCAGTAACAATAATTTTAATGATTTGGCTCCCCATTTGAAGTAAATGTGCACTTGTTGGTGAAGCAAATGTTTTTCAAGAAATTGTTATCGGCATATACTTATCTAACATTAATTCACAAGTCACTTCTTTTTTCACTGTCTCCTGCTAATAGTTCTTCTGCATTGAATATTTATAAGCAACATATTTGTGCTTTTTTAGGGTGCGGTGAATGTAGGAAGGAGATACTCCAAACTCCCCTGCTATTTGTCGCACACTTGTGTTAGGATTGCCTTCGATAGCTCCCAAAATATCTATTTCGTTATTCAGATTTAGATTTTCATTATTTTCCTCCTTCCTTTTTTTGCAAAAATTATTGACACATCCAGTTGCTCGGAATCGTTTTACAATTCGCGCTACTGTGTCCTTGGAAAGAATTGGCCGATCATTGTAGTACACACTAAAAAGATCTGAAGTTCTTCTCAAGCTGTTACCGGTTAAATTCCAAGAAACTATTTGGATTTTTTCGTCTGTAGAGTAAGCATTTATTGTAGGTAAATGTATTACTTATTATAAATGATCAACTACGTGGATAACTTTAAAATTGTTTATTATTCTAAACAAATTTGCTTAAATACCTCAAATAACTTTGATTAGGTATTTGACAGAATTCATATTTTCTTGTGTTTTGCCTAGTTAAACAGCATCTATAGATCACAGCCCTAGTTGATCCTTATATACTTTTCCAATGTTAATTTTGCTATGTCTCATAGTCGGTGAGACATACTGTATATTTATATGAAATGTCAGTTTTATGCCAGGTAGATATAGAATGTGTATGCAAAACGTTGTCCTCCAGCAAATAGTTTTTAAGTTATACCGCAAACAGACAGACAGACGGGATTGGGAAAACCTGTTTTTCGTCATCCAGGGACCCTGAAACATGAAGATCAGAAGAAATCTCGGAAGGTGATTTTTTCCGATTAGAGTACTGTCTTCGTTTTTTAGACGACGGAAGTAAAAGACACAAATTGAAACCTCAACTATTCGATGGACGAGCTCATGATAGAAAAATGATACAAGCAAATGCATTCCACTAAATAGAGTTTAATTAAATTTAAATAAGGGTATTTTACTCGGTAAAAAACCCTCACAGGCGGTGTCTTACAGCAAGCTTTAACACTAGACTCAAACTTTGAGAACCAGCGGATTGAACCACACTTCTGCTCATCTACCACACTGGTAGGCTGCCGAAATGGGAAACTGGGAACTTATTGCCCAGTTAAATTAGGCGAAATAAAAGCTAAACCTCGGAATGAAAGAAGGCAAGCTGAAAATTTGCATAGACCTTTGTTTTGACTTTCTAAAGACGGGCTGAAAAGTCTCGTAAGATCTCGTGTCTGCTAGTCAAGATATCAAACGTCAAAGGTCACAAAAATTGGTTTTGCAAATTATCTCGCTTCATATGCGGCGCCTGTCGTTAGAGGTTGTTACAAAAGTTGTAAAGTTTGGTTACATACATTTTTTCATATGATCAATCTTGTTAGATATATAGGGGGGAGAGTCTGAAGCGCAAATCCGTTTATTGGATAACACTATATAAACTGCGGAGCTAGACGCATACAAACTTAAAGAGAGACATGCGTCTCAACATTCCTCTTCCTCGTCGTCATCCTCTTCTTCTGGTCGCCCAAATTTAATTTCCGGATCATTAACGTCATCCTCGTTTTCCGTCACATTTGACTTCAAAAATTCAAGGACACCTAGAACAAATTCACTTCCCCCATCCAAATCGTTTGATATTGATGAAGCGTTGAGGCATGCTTGTCCGTGACACTGGCCACGAACTGTGGAGCACTGCAACCCTACTTTCCTACTTCCACAGTTTGCGCCACAACCTTTCTTGCAGAAGATTCTATTTAAGAGTTCGTCCGGTGCTGGTGGCAATAATGTAGTCGGCTTCAAGATCTCGATTTGTAAAACCCACCCCCATTTCTCAGGTTGTAAATTCTTCCCTAACCAAGTTTGGACCTGGAAGTAGACGCGATAGATATGCTGACGAGTTGCTGCACTTGTAGGTGGAAGAGAAGATAATTGCACCCTTCTGCTGAGTCTTGTTGATTTGATGAATTGTGTCTACCTCAAATTGTCAATGCTATGTTCTGATTGTGGAGCATTATACATTGCTAAAAGAACACGCATTCCTTTCTCAAATAATGCTTTTCAGTTGAAAGAATTGAGCTGACTGGTACAAATCGGGGTGTTTCTCGAACATTTTTATAATTTGCAGTTTTCCTTTCTTAAATAGCACAGATGTTGTGTCGCATTCACTGAAGGCGTGCAAAAATAAGATATGTGTTTTAGAACCGAGTATATTTGTCTAAGCTTTTAGACGAATACATTCGTGCCTCCACATGTCTCTTGCCAATTTTCTTTAAGAAAATTTTTTTGCTGATGTGATTTTGTTCGTCCTATTACAAGAACCAGCAGATCAATATCTTCTCCAACAATGACGGCGGTCTTGTGTTGTTTAGATTCTGCACTGGCTGATTCGACGATGAGGACATCAGCATCATCCCTGGCTTATTTTGTAGCTATGTTCGCAGTTTTTAATTGCTCAATAAGCATTCCAATAAAGTTTTTTGTATTGCATCGATTGGATAAAAAGTTTTCTTGACTGATCGCCACAATCATTGTTACATCAAAGAGAATTTCGTAAGATGTTGAAAGAGGGGCGGTTCGTCTCAACTGCTCCATGACTTTTATGTTTTTACTATAGTCTGAGTAACCGTTGAATACAACAACAATATTTTAACCGAAATGAGTTTGCATCTATTGAGAACGATGGAGAAAGTATCGTCTTTGCTCTGTAGGACGCGATGCCGAAGAAATCCACCATCGATGATGTATGTTACATTATCCTGATCCAGTTCAATATTGACAGACTCCATATTATTATACAATTTTCCTTTTGTAGTCTTTCTAATGCCGGCATTGTTGTCAAATAGTGATGTTGGGTATGGACTTAACTCATACTGTAGATATTCCTTAAGATGATCTTCAAACTTTTTGTTTACGGTTATTCTCTGAAACAGTAGCAACGGGTCTACAGCAACTTTGCAGTCATTTATCTTGATTCACCTGTTAACTGTAGAAAGTGGAAGAACTTTGTCTGTACGCTTTAATTTGATTTCATTAAATGTTAATCTAGTTATTTTTGCCATTGATTTCAGGCCAATATTATGTGCTTTGTGGCAGTTTATTGTGTCATTTCCCATAATTTCAGTAGCTATAGATACTATTTGCTTTATATCTGGGAAAGGATTGTGAAGGGTGAACCACTCACCAAGTTTACTAAAATCTGTATTATCTCTTTTCACGCGTGAATCTCTTGAGTCGACGTGTTGTTCCGCAGAGTCTACAAAAATATTACAGGCTAAGCAACATTTATAACTAGCTAATTCGATGGCTACCGGGATCACACATATTTATGGCCACCCGGTATTTAAAAATCATTTTACTCTTTATTATCTCATAAATTTATTAATTATAAATATTCTTATAAATAAACAATTTTTAACTTTATTAACAATGATAATAATATTTTATTCTCTAAATAACTTTGTACAGTGTACTAAGCATCTGGCTCGGCAGTTTATATAGCGTTATCCTATAAAATAAAAGGATGTGCGCTTCTCACTCTCCGCGCTGTATCTCGAAAACGATTGACTATCTGAAAAAATGCATAGAACCAAACTTGTAGAGAATTTTATGCTCTACAACTCTTGTAATAACCTTTAACGACATGCGACAAATAGGAAGCGTGATATTTGCACAAAACCAATTTCTGTGACCTTTGACCTTTGATATCTTGACTAGAGGACACGAGATCTTACGAGACTTTTCAGTCAAAATAAAGGTCTATGCAAATTTTCAGCTTGCCTACTTTCATTCCGAGGTTTAATCCTTATTTGATTGGACTATTAAAAAAATGGCGACGATTAGTGGTTAGTCTTAGTTACATCACATTATGACTATACATTAAAAACTATGAAATTTTATCCCAATTTGGTTTTATGAAAAATCACCACTACCGCTCCATCAAACGTTAAGCGAATTTATTATAACTACTCGAACACTGGCGATTTCCCTCTATAAATGCACCAAAAGTTACTGAACCCTCTTCGAACAAACAATCATCCAAACTTTACTTCTAGCATATCAATTCTAGGGATTCTTTGACAGAATTTCCCTCAGTTGTACTTTAGGAACCCCAAAAATGAAATGTTATGAAGAGCATGAGAACGGCTAAATTCATACTTCGAGGGAAAACGACACCCGGAAGAACCAAAGCGTACGTCTTGCAAAATAATCAGACTTTCGTGTTCAAACAAAAGTCTGCACCGGCCAACCTCTTTGTGCTAAACATGTCCTCTAACGGATAGGCGAATACGTAGCCGAAATGAAATAATTCAGTGTTTCATGGCTTCAGAACCGCAGAGAATTTTTCACAGATCACTAGTTATACGTGCAGAATAATTTAGTCTGCACTTATATAAGGTATTTAAAGATTTAAAATATTTATTTAGTATCCCTGTCAGACATTTTATTTTATTTTTTTAAATTTAATAGGTATGTGACCATTTAGAGCAGTTTTGGTACAAAGGTGCCGAGTTTGCCTGTATATAGGTTACTTTGCAGTCATAATTTTACGTATAACACTTCAACTATTTGCAGCAAAAAATTCTAACACCCACGTAGCTTTTGGTTTTCTTAAAGGTTTAACAGCATTTTCAAAACACAGTCAATGGGAGCAAGCAGGACATCTTCCAAAATAATTTTAACTTCTATCGCACTCTACCGATAGTGAGCTGTCGAGCCTGTTGCGAGTTGCGTTGTGATTGGCTATACCTGGAAAGCGCGAAACAGCCAGCCACCGTGATAATGTGGCTTGGGTTTTTTTCAAGGAGTCGGTTCTCGGCGAGCAGTGTAAGTGGCAGGGTGTGCTTTGGGTGTTGGTGTAATGTCTTGGTCGATGGCATAAGCCGCTTGTAATCATTGTTGAACGCCTGTCTGGCTAATTGTTTCGTTTCCGATTCGGGATCTCATCTACGGTCCCGCAGGTTTTTGTGGTCGCCAAGGGGGCGCTGCACAATTCTTCCCGAGTAAATACGGGACTCATTGGACGTCGCAGGTTTCCACCCACATCATGTCGAACGACAGCTACAGTGATTGGTGCTGTCCGCCTACTGCAATCAACACTTCGCACCGAGCCCAAGCCGCCAAAATCGAAGGTATAGTGCGCTTCTATATTTGTACAATAATCGTGCATGTTTTGCCATCAGCTGGTCCGTTTAAATGTATTAAATTCATCATATTTGTTATCCGCCGCCTAATCAAGGCGTTGTACACGCATTGCTAAATTTTAACCTTTGTGTTACGACCCCGGCAATATCTTGGAAATTATCCTTTATGTTTTTGCTGCCAGTTGACGACGCCGATTATACGTTGATTTACTCGTACAGGGTTGAGTAATATTTTTAGATGAGGTGTCCCCAGCTGGGTTTTATTTCCTTTAGGTTTAGTCTATTGTATGATGCGAGTTTGTTGTATACGCTGACCACGTCGGCATCGTTGTAATTTTCGGCCATGAGTTTGGACTAATAGATTTGTTTACTTTATTTGACTTATGATTATCCCTTGTATTTGTGCATGCTTGTTTATAGGGTGATTTAGTTACTGTGTCAAGATTGATGTAAGGTGAAGCCTGAGCGTTTAAGCGTTGCAGGTAGGTCAACGCGCTTGTGGCTACATTGTGGAAAATCCAGAATTTGTACTCAAGTAGCCCGCCCTGTTTGGCCTTCTAGGTTCGGTTAAGCGTGGGCTTCCCAGATTGAATCTTGTGGTGCCCATTTATTTTGTAACACCCTATACTTACCGTTACTCTTGCCCTATGGTGTACCGTTTCTAGGACCACGCCCATCTTCCTGAGCGTATCAAGCCGTGGCCTTTAGCATATTTTGTGCGATTTCCAGGGTAAGTGTAGACGTTTCCCGAACATGTTTACGTATTTGGCACTCTCTCACTCGTGAGTGTCGTTAAAACAGCTTGATACTGTAACATCCCATGTCTGTTTACTGGATTATTGAAGTCATTGTCAATTATGGTGCGACAGATTTATCATTGTTAATTAGCACAACCTCTCTTCAAATCCCTAAACATTTAAAGATAACGTTTCACAATCATTTCTATATCCAAAATAATTGCAAGATGTGAGTTTCAACAAAGAATAAGCAACTTGCTATTTAAAATGGTTACCGAATCTCTCGGCTGATAAAACTCAGGAGCTACAGAGATTGCCCAAATCCAAATTTGTTGGTATATAGAGAGAAATAGTTGACAAGTCTTTGTTAGTCTTGGGATAGCTGATATTTAACTTTCGTTGTACGCAGAGTCAAACACTTCTGAAAATGCATATTTTCTAGTTTTATCTACAACTGTATTTTTACTATTAAGTCAAAACATTTTTCCAATACTTTTTTGTAATATTTTGATCTTCTTGGTCCATGCCACTATAAAACAAATTATTCAGAAGTGTTAGCAAAAGAAGCAAGCTGCAGTGAAACTATGTAGTAAGACAGAAATCCTTCAATGATGACAATTTAACCGCCGTTTAAAGCAACGTCTTCTAAGGTTTAAGACTTTCATATATTGAGATGGTATGAGGCCCACGACTTGGCTCTGTTTGCAGTGCAAGATAATTGACCGATTCAATAAGTACAGCGTTGGAATGTTTTATCTAATTGCAAATTTTAAAACTAAAGTGAAACAGTAAATGCATCGATAATGATATGCGAGAAAGATTAACTTAGTTGGAGAAAGGTAAGCAAAGGCAAAGCAAATTTCAAAGGGTTTAGATGGGCTTGTGACTAAATTAATATAATTCGAATAAGGTTTGTGCACATGTAAATCCATACCAATTTATAAAATGTATTTGACAGAAAAGGTTGTTGGCTGCATTATAAAAGTAGCGTAGTTTGTTAAGTCAAAAGCAAAAGATAGTGAAATTAGTAAGCAAAGCAGAAAAGTAAATTAAGCAGGATAATATAATAGAAATATTGCAAAAGAGCAATTCTAGAAGGCAGCCGAAGAGAAAAGATAAATATGTGAACATGGCGAACTCAAAAATCAGTGCATTTAAAAAATAAAGTATAATAGTGCAAGCAGAGCAATGACAATAAAAATAATAAAGTTTGTGTGCGTAACGCTACGGAACAATTTAGTTATAAGATTAAAGACAATAATTTAGTTGTAAGAAAATTGTAAATATAATTTAAGTACTCAAATTTACTTCCATATGTAACCTTTCTTTACCAAAATTAATTACCTTTAAGAGAATCATATTAACCCAGCAACCTTATGCTGTTTTGTTGAAAAAACAAGGAGAACAATTGAATTAATTTTTATGTGAAGTTTGTTAGATTTGTGCTCCACTTTTAAATACATATTTATACCATTAAACGAGCATGTTACCAAGAAAAAATAATTGTCTTTTATTGTGCCCATCTTAGAGTACATGTGACAGTGTTTGTGAAGGTTTCCGCAGCACTAAAATATAAAATTCTCCAATCAGCTGGGGTTTCCGATAATCGTTCCCGGGAAAAGTAAGAATCCAGAGCCAGAGGCCTACACTGCATAACGTCGGGGAAGACTGTGCGTCACGAAACAAGCACGGCGAGGCGTTCCTACGTCATCACTGAAACAAAACAGTGCCAATTGTTGCAAGCGCAAAAATTTGAATAATTACCTGACACGTTTCTCACAGCAATTTCACTTTTAAAACATTCAAATACGCTGTCACCACTAGCGACATTTAGTGTCATTGGTCAAATCATCGATTTTTTTTTGATCTACCAAGAACCGCGTATTCAAACTACTGAGTTTAAGGATTATATGTCCGTTTATGAACCCAACCCAATGAGATTTGAGTTTCATGCTTGCCTTGTAGTTAGCCAAATCAGTTTTGCAGATTGCATAAAATATAAAAGGGGCATACAACCATTTATTTGTGTAATCATTTATTACATTTCGCTTTTCACCAGCCATAATTTAACTTATTGAATTGTATTGAAAATTCACAAACGAGCAATCATAACATTTATTGATTCGCAACATGGAGCTTATAGACCCATTTTATCACATTTATTGGCCCGCAAAGTGGAGCTTATAGACTCGTTTTATCACAATATTTTACTTCCTTTTACAATAACGGAAGTATTGGATTTGTCCCAAAAATTCGAAATTGAGTTTTCAATAGATCTTCACGTTTTAGAGTCCCCTGAACAAAAAAAACATGTTTTTGTTCATTGGTCTGTTTGTCCCGCAAGTCTGTCTATGTGTGCGCATGTGTGAATAGAATATCTCTAAAATAAAAAGAGGTATGACGTTAAAACTTCATATATAATAAGTATTGTGTCCTATGTAACATGTGAGCAAACGAAAATGAAATCAAGCTTGGCTTTGAAATATTTGTTGTATGAATATGTTGGTGGCACTGTAAGGCTATGTCAAATTCGAGGTTCTCAGGTTAGGTTTTGCGTCAATCTGTGTCAAAACTGACAGAAAACCTAACCTACTAACCTCGAATTTGACAGTCTTACTGTGCCACCAACATATTATTCATAAAAGAAATATTTTAAAGCCAAGCTTGATTTCATTTTCGTTTGCTCACATGTTAGACGCGACAGCAAGCTTTTGAAGAAAATCGCAGAACCGTGTTTACTCCAGATTATAGAGAATTACTAAAATTGAAAGTCTGAAACTTTGGCAATTTTATATGTAAGAGCGACTACAACTACAATATTTAGACTGTGACATCACTTCCTGTATATTATTACATTTTTGAATTCGGCTTAAAATTTTAGAGACTATTCAACTCACCCCCTTCATGTTAACTATTAACCAATCATAATTTAGTATTTTTGTTATTTGCACCAATTAGCGTGAACTATATTGACAATTTTCACTAGTGAAAATAATCGACAATGTTCACTAGTGTTATAGTGAATATTTTAAACAAATCTGATTTTTATTAGAAAAAGTCAATATTAGTGTTCTGTTACTATAGAAATTGAGTAGTTTGTTGTTAGATTTATTGAAAACTAATTTGAAAAAGTAGTTTGGTTCATTGAATAGTCCCTCGAATGCCATTCTTAGTCAAAGTTAAGTAGAATATTTTTGTGGTGGTATCACTACTCATGTCCATTGCTCTTAGGATTGGTGTTCGTGCTAGCACACTCGTCCTAATCGAACCTAAGCGCAATGGACATTCGTGATACCACAACAAAAATATTCTACCTAACTTTGACTAATCATGGTATTATAAGTGAATATTTGTCTTGTCAACTAACTCTCTATGTTGTACGGTTTGTGTAGAATTTGCAATTTTTGACAAACGCATAAAAATTCCAAAAACCATTTTTGACTAATTAGAAGATCATTGTAAAAAGAAGTGTTGTGCGTGTATCACACCAGATTTTTTTTGAAAATGGTTCGATAATTGTCAAATTAAAAACTAATGTTTATACACAACTTAATACTTGTATTTCACATATTTGATAATAGAAATGCGGTTGTGCATCAAGAATGTTGCATGACAGTAGCAGAAAATTGAAAGTAAAACATGTTAACTTTTATTTTAAGTATCTCATATTAATTATTTCCTGGTTCTGTATACACCTTATTAAAGCAGTATCATGAGCGCTTAATAATTTCTGAATAGCTTGATTAAGTACCTTGTTACAAATTGCTCCTCTATTTTGATATTTAAATTATTTTAATTAAAGCTTAGGTAATTTCTCAGTCAATTAAAATATTCTAGTGTACAAAGGCGGCTTGATACATTCACACAACTTCTGTAGTATTAGGAAGCAAACTATATTAATACGCTGTAATTAAAAATGGCGCCTTTACTGGAACCCCAAGTACATAACGAATCATTTCAGAGTTTGCTAATTAATTGTACAAATCTTTGTAATGCCATTCGTATCACAAAATGCATATTTTTTAAGTAGAAAAGGTAGTACTTGAGTTATATACGTAAATCTTTATGATTCCGAGTTCTTCTGTACAGGGCATGTAATACGTCATATTCAGAGATTGTACAATACTTGTCATTAAAATAATTGTAATACTACTCTTTCTTTTGAGCGTTTATTACAATTAAAATAAAATAGATATCTACCCTCTTGCTTATTTAGAAGAAGCAGTATCAAGAATACTTTATCCAACACTTACCTTTCTACTTATTGAAGTATTTCCAAATGACATCTCTCACCAATAATAGCTATTTATATATCTAGGGATCAAAGGTATTAATTTCCTCCCACACAAGGGAGGAAATGAACCTTTGCACCAGTGATATATATATGGTTTTTTCTTCGAACGCATGTTCTATTGCGCGAAATTTCAAAAATGTTGCTTTAGTAATTCATTACAGTGACTCCAGATTTTTGTAGTGACATTTTGTCTAATTTCCAAATCAGCATAACGTTGTAAAGCTTTGGTGTGATATCCATGGTGACATAAACACAAATGCGGGAGCTAATAAATATTGGCTCCCGCCGGGAGCAAATAAAAATTGGCTCCCGCTGGTTGGAAATTGACAGTTTTGTTTCCTAAAACTAGGGCGCAAAAGCCGACTTTCTATACAGTGAGTAGAAAAAAATATGCCTTTTGAAATTATGTCATTTGATTTAAGTAAAATTTTAAAGCATTGAGACAATTTCTTCCTCAGCTGAATGAGTTAATGTTGAAATTATTAATCTTCTTATTGTTGAAGACTGAATTATATAAAATATTAACTAATGGACTTCTTTAATCAATTACACCCTCTTTAGTATCTTCAAATGAATCTTCTTATTCAGTTAGTATAGTATAAAATTGGTTTGACATTACAATCAATCAACTAAATGTTGTCAAATTATTTAATCAAATGTTCTTAGATTTCCAAACTTGATATTAAAATTAATTACAGGTACTCTAATCCAAAACATATTAATTTCTAATTATAAAGTCCGAAAAAGGTCGAGTACCCGAATCAATGTAAATTTAGAAGGCTCAATATTCTAAATTACTTTCTAAATCTAAATTACAATTCTTTCCACTAATTTTGCGGTATCAAACTTCTTATTTATTTCTTTATGAAATAAAAGAAATATACACTAACCTTCTTTGAAGAATTGCTTGTACCTAAGTGTATTTTCTATCAGCTTCTAACTGAATGACAGCCTGTAAACACTTCCTTTGGGTTGTTCACGACCAAAATAGCTCGTTGAAGCCTTCTGCCCCTGAATATTTGACTCTATCGTAGCACAGCATGCCACAAACACAAAAACTTTCACCTTTTTACTGGTTGAAGCAAAACTTTGCCACTTCAAATGGTTTCAAACAATCTTGAAGTTCTACTCTGAATAATAGTTGTGACCTTTGGTCATATTTGATTGTGAAGAAGGCTATCTTGCTATCACGTATCAAATATACAAATATTACTTTCACAATTAAAGGAAATATAGCCATTTAACGTGATTATTTTAAACGTAGATTATTATTTTCAAGATACTTTTTCACTTGAAGTAAACAACTCTCTGGTTGCCTATTGCTACTACCACCAGTTATATACACCCAACTGTTATCATATGATACCCAATAGATATCTGGATATTATTGTTGAATTAATTAAGCATCCACACAGCATGAGGCATTACAACCTTTATACTGCTCTGGTTTTTAACTTGCGGGTTACAATAATAAAATATAATTGCTGCATTTTGTATTATTGATACATGACAAACATATTATACATTTATTTTTTATTGTATTAATGACAATTTCATGATTATGTGAATAGTTTCTTATTGGGGAATATAATCATTGCTGCATATGCAATTATTTGAATTATAAAACTATACCTTTTTTATGTGTACAATGTGATGTTCGGTATTTACAGTTTTTTCAGAAAGCGATGGACAACAAGTTGAGATCATACTTAAACCAAAATCCACATACTAATTGGTGTAGGCGACTTAGCAGGTAATAATAGATTATGTTATTAGGAGAAAAGTAATAGTTTGTGTGACGAGACTGGATGCGTTTGACTAACGAGCATAAGCGAGTCAGAGAAGTCCGGGCAAGGCACACAAAATCACTTTTACACGGAATATCATATGCTATTTTATTCTCAAACGCCCGAAGTAACGTGAATAAATATATATTTAAAAAATTAAGATGATCGAAAATTGACCTCTACGTCAGTTCCCGGCAATCAAGAAGGCCAATGTCAAAAAAATTCGATAGCTAATCAAGTTTTGAAGTACTTTTATGCCGCATAAAAATAGCGCATTTACCTTGTCTGTGAAGTCACATAAGTTCTTACTTTTATGACGTTTGAAAATAATAGTTATTTATGGTATTTTATGGTATAAGTATAATTCAAATAATCAACGAGAGAATAGTCGTGGGATCGAGGCCGCTAGACCGAGAAGGGTAATTCCGCTAGTGATTTATTTGTAATAACACACGCGTGTCATACAACATTTTATCCAACAACTCAATAAACATCTAAAAAACATAAATTTTGTATTGACAGCCGTGAAAAGTCATAGTGACAATTTGGAAAGTACTCAGAGATCAAATAAATTTATAATTAGAGTCGCCTTTGATTTGTATTATACGTTTGGCACTACTGTAGTGTATTGTCAGTCTATGTCAAATGCCAGGTTAATAGGTTAGGTTTTGTTTGAAATTTGACACAGACTGGCACAAAACTTAACCTGCAAATCTCGAATTTGACATAGCTTGACAGTGTTTTAAATAAAACCATAGAGTTTGATGGCTCTAAAACGCAAGGGGTTTATGGCCTACAGAATACAACTAATATCAGGGTAATTATGCCTCTATAAAAACATGTTTTGCAGTCGTAATTTCCTGTTCAATATCTTAATAGTTTGTAAAAGTTTCAATGTTTACCTCCGTCGACTAAAAGAAGTATCATAATTTCCTTCCGAGATATCTTCAGATCTTCACGTTTCAAAGTTCGTAGATGACGAAAACGATGTTCTCTTAATTCCGCTTGTCGTTTGTCCGATTGTCTGTTGGCGGTGTAGCTCAAAAACTATTTGTTGGAGGAAGACCATACTTTGCATGCGGATTTTTTGTCTATCTGTCTCGAAACCTAATATACATTCGGTCAAATATACGGTATGTCTTCGGATTGGGTTACAAAGAGAGAAAAAAGTTTATTTTTGCCTTCTCAAAAAAATTACTCGCTATAAAAACCCCTCCTGATCTCAAACTAAAACTGCACTTGCCAAAATTTAAATATCTCTTTTCGTATACTGGAGAGGTTCGAAAATATGAAAATGGCTCAAGAATAAAGTACCCTTATTTTTCAAAATAGACTAATAGTAATTTACGATACAAGTGCGTAAAGCTACTCTTTAGGCACGAGTGGGGTAGAGTTAAAACGCGAGTGAGCGAGCGTTTTAAGCCCACGAGTGACTAAAGATACTTTACGCATGTGTATCGTACAATATTTTATCTACGATAGAATCTAAAAAATACGGTAAATATAAAAAATATTTTACATGTAAATTAGAATTACTAGCAACCGGTCCTAATTTTGAGTGTTTTAAAAATTTTAAAACACGTTGCTACTAACTGCGTGCCTAATGAAATTTTTTAAACACGTTGCTATTAACGACGTAAACTAATGAAAACATGTTATTAAACAGTCGTTTTACAAACTTAAAACTGCCAACTAAAAGGCAATTTTACACACTGTCGTAAATAAAATATTATTTGAAAAAGTTGCGTAGAATTACAAGTGGGTGTCAAATATAAAGTCACAGCCACTTGCTCTAAAAAACAATGTTTACTGGTTTTTCTTACTCTTCCATTGCCATGCAAATTACCAAACGCGATACTTCAAAGTTAATTTATGGACGGATATGATAAGAATGTATTGTCGAATTTCAGTTTCGTTCACTTAACCTGAAATTTATGTGACCCGAAGATGATGCTAAAAATCTCATATTTGTGTTAACAAAAACACAGGTATCTTAAAAAAATAATAATACGCGATTCAAACATCAATAACAATTATAATTTTTAATAGAAATGTTATAACAAATATTTCCAATTAACATTATTGTATATTTTGAAAAATAAGGGTACTTTATTCTTGAGCCATTTTCATATTGTCGAACCTTCCCCGTATACGAAAAGAGATATTTAAATTTTGGCAAGTTCATTTTTAGTTTAAGAACAAGCAGGGTTTTTTTATAAAGAGTGATTTTTTTTGAGAAGTTAGAAATAAACCTTTTTCCCTCTTTGTAACCCAATCCGGGGACATACATAGTGAGCACTTTAAAAAAAATCTATCTTTGTTTTAAATGAGGAAAAAAGTAGCTCAGGTTTTACGCGTGACAGAAAAGAGACCCAATAGATACAGGGTGAACCAATTGAAAGATGTATGAGTACAGGGTGAACATTGCAAATAAGACAGAAATCTATAGTTTTTTTATAATGCAGCCAGAAGCGAATAAAGTACGCATCCGGTCGTGGCGCAGCGGATCCCACCGCCAGCATGGGCATTTTTATTTGGAAATTCGTGTAATGGGCATTACTAAGCGTTTTATTTCACTTTTCAGTATTATTAGCAACGTGAAGATATTTGTACCTATTTTACACACAATTTTAAATATTCCTGTTTTCTTTTGAAATTTGCGAAATGTGCAGTATCAAAACCCCACTTGCGAGGGAAGTTCTGAGTAAATCCCTACCTTTTTCTGTATAATATTCATCGGAGCTTTTAACACAAACCTGATAAAACAGAGAATTCCTTGCAGAAGTATGAAATATGTACTCGCAATGACGGCAGATACTTTGTTATCGCCAATCAATGAAAAATAATAGCAGCTGCTAATGAAAATTGTCGTCGTC
The DNA here is from genome assembly GCA_940337035.1 of Agriotes lineatus. Taxonomy (NCBI): domain Eukaryota; kingdom Metazoa; phylum Arthropoda; class Insecta; order Coleoptera; family Elateridae; genus Agriotes; species Agriotes lineatus. The sequence continues at coordinate 79,765,673 of OW679194.1, read as the reverse complement.
GTCAGTCTTGTTGAAAATATTCCCACTGTTAAGGAATCGGGCTATCTTCTTTGAGAAGACGTTAAGAATTACGACCTAGCGGTTGCGAAAGCCAGTTTTGGGAATTGTAGTGGAGTCGGCATTAGACTTTAGTGGCTCTCTAGAAGCATTCGGAATTCCGTTGAGTTTACTTTACCAAAACATGTAAATTAGTGATCATAAATTATGTAACGTGACGAATTGTTAACCCACATAGCACCTATAATGAGGAATACAATTTTACTGTTTTTTTCTAGTAGTTTTCCTCATGACTTTGTAGATTACATATGTATTCTTGTTTAATTTATTTTAGTGGCTTCATCTCTTACATCGTCAATCCAACTCAGCCTATGTCAACCTGGTTTTCTTTTGTCTTCAATTCATAACCATCTTTGAATGGTAGTTGTCACTAAACAGTCATGGAAAGAGTACTTTATCTCAACGACTGTATATCTTTCTCTCACTTCCATAATGCTTATATACCTCATGAATTTCGTAATTCTATCTACTCCTTCAGCCACTCTTTTTCTTCAAAAATAGAGGGTAGTGATTTTTTTGCTTTAATGACTGTGTCCGCTTTAGAACTATAGATTAGAATTCTATAAGAATTTTTCACAACTCTATCTTTGTGAAATAGGAAAACATGCTTGATTTGATGCTTAGCTTCTTCTTCTTCTATAGCCTTTTTCATACAGGTTTCGAACTCTTTCTATACTTTTTCTATATTTCACTATTCATTGCTACCTATCTCCAAACTAACGCATTGGTGGTATTCTTTCTCTGAATTATACAATCTCAACGATTATTTTGATGCTTGTCTACCGTTTCTAAATTAAATGTCGATATAGCTTTTGCTAATATATTGTATTCTATTTTGTGATAAGCTAGCCATGAAATTAGTTTATTGATTGTTTAACTTCAGACTCCGACATGCACTTCGAGGCGGCGAGAAAATGAACCAAATTAATTTTATGGAATGTGTGTTACTATAACCATTTACAATTTCATTGTACCATCAATACCATAAAATCGGTGGTCTCTTTATTTCTTTGTATGTATGTATCTTTGTTCGCTATCTTCTTCAAAGATACTGGAACAATTAAATAGTATGATAGTTAAAAAATTTGCTCATTTTTAGACTTAGATCGTAGGCCGGTTTTTATAAACAACCATTTTACAATAGGTGGCGCTGGGGTCGAGATATTTCGATAAATTGTATTTAGCGTCCGATTTGGCTCATATTCAGAATATATGTTAGTTACGTAAAAAATTGTTTACAAAAAATGTACCCGGTAGGTGGCGCTGGAGTCGAGATATTTATGGTGTGTACAAAAACAAATTATTTTTAGGCAGAACAACGTTTGCCGGGTCAGCTAGTCAAAATATATTTTCTGACTTTAACGGATGCCAGTTTTAACGATCATAGGTATAGAAAGAGTAAAAATAAAAAAAAATCAAAAATAATTAAATATGCGGTCTAAAACCTCGTTTATAGAAAGAAATTGTTATTGCAATGAATGAAAGTGTGCTTTAAGACCTTGGCTTACCTTACGTTTTTCATCTGAAATGTATAACCTCAAATTACGTGAGCTGCATTGCGTCGTACAAATAAGAAACAAACATTAAGTTTAAACTTATATTCAAACAACATTCACAACAGTACGTATGATCGTACTAACTGAAGGCCAGAACCTCAACAAACAATGGGTTTTCACTCTTCAATAGGGGTTTATACCTGCTTGTTGTGATATTATTTGAGACTTAACAGTTGCTGTTTCATAATAAATTTTGTAACGGAAGATACTATTGATACTGACCGCAGATGGCGTCAATGGGCTGCGATCGAAGATAGTCGTGTCGTACAGAATTATTATATTTATTCCGATATTAGACTATGTTATGCCATATCGAACTAGCTTTGGATTTGACACATTTTAATACTGGTTTTGTAAACTACCCCGTGGTGGTTTTATAATGGTTCAATATACATTCTAGTAAAATGAGTATATACGTTTACGTAGACAAAAAAGCAAAAACTTTCATAACACTAAGTTTCTCTATTTCAGTTATGTTGGCTAGTGTTCCATGTTCTAAGAAGTATACAAAGGACACAATGAATTCAACTACGCTTCCAAGAGGAAGCGCAACAATTTCAACATTGCTCCAGTAACTCTTGTGAGTAGTGTACTACTTAAGTAGTTTCTCTTTCGGACCATTTTCTTGCATGCCAGTTAGAGGACACGTTTAGCCCGGAGAGCTTAAAGAGTGCAGTACAATTATTAAGTACAACTTAAATTCTGTATCTTCATCGGTGTTGTTATAGACTCTTAAGCAAACTAATTTTAGTATCGTTATGACCTTCATTACCGCACTCAGTGCGGTAATGGATTGCCGCAAAACTCGGCTCACCGCCTCGTTTTTGGCCATCAAACTCGTGTCGTTAAGATGCTCATAATCAAACTTGTATCATTAATATCTATTACCAAACCTTGGTGGGATTTAAATGCTGAAAGCAGATTTAAGCGTATATTCGCTTTAGCGTAATTTCTAAGAATTTATGGAAGGAATATAATTTGGTAGCATTCGAAACTTAAGCCACATGTGCTGTGGGTTTTGTTAGGTATAAATCTTCATGTTATGAAATAGAACGAGTTCTGGTAAGAGGTTGTTTCACTTACAGAATTGAAGTTCAACATTGTTTCTCGCTATAGCCTTTTTGGGTGACCTATAGGATGATGTAGTTGCTGCAGACGTTCTGGAAGATTGTCTGGTATTAACTAGGGTGTCTTGATGTCAATTTGACGTATTTGTCCTTTCCAGTGTACGGACAGATGTTGTCCGTACCCTGATTGTTGTCCCTTCTCACTCTAAAGTGCTTTTAAGTGAGAGAGGACAATGATCTGTCCGTGCCTGGACAAGGACAAATACGTCAAATTGACATCAAGACACCCTAGTTAATACTAGGTGGAGGCGAGTAAAACCCAGCGTCTGGACGTCCTTCGGACTATTCTGGCAGAAGAAATTATTGTTGCAGCTTCGTTTGGAACAGTTCGTGGGCAAATGGTACCCGAATTATAACAAACACGGATGCCTAAAAAATTTACGTAACTTATCCTGCAATACCATTTATTTCCTCTTGACTTGTTAAACGGTCATTACTGTCGTCTGAACTGACTTGGTAAATGAGGCTTTACAGGCCAGGTGCCTGTAAAATGCTGCCATCGCAACTTTACAAGCACCTTGGTTTCGAATAATGACATCCTTCATTAATCACTAATATTAATTTTTAGGATGTTCCCCAAGAGGAAAACGCCGTACGCGGCTCGCTTGCAATTACCCTTTATTGGGGCTCACCGGATTACAGGGCTCGCTCCTACGTCGCTCTCCCTGCAAATTATCCGACTCGCCCATAAAGGTTAATTTACTCAGCTTGCCTCGTAAGTAACTATTACAGGACTTGTAGACCGTCAGGCCTCGGCTTCGGCTTCGGCCTGAAATTTGCTTACACGTCCTGTAAAGATGTTCTATCCGGACTTGTTACGTAAACTAATATTAAACATTACTGAGCTTTTCTCTCTTATTTTGACATCTCCAAAATTATCTAATAAATTTCGTATTTTAGCAGTACCTACATCATATAAGCTATAAAAGCTGTAGACCTCCATACATGCAACATAAATAAAATCCGAGGGTAGACCGAGTAATATAGGGACTTAGCAAATAATGATTATTAGTATACCTATTTAGTGAAGGTAAAGTTAAGTAAAAAAACATGTTCTTGCGAAATTTTGGAGAAAGAAGATGGTGTTTACAATGCTTCAGTTTTCATAATAAGTTATGGCTTCTATTACGGTGAAGCTTTCTTCTATAGCCCCTATATTTACATATAGTAGCGACAACGATTGATGTTGCCGCTGGGGCAAAATCACGTTGGTATCCCTTAAGTCCCTAGCATATTTAAAAATCGCCTAGGAAGTTGCATAATTAAATTAAAACGTGACATTGACAGTTGTCGTGTTTTTATTCATTTTTCTCTTCGGGGGCTAATTTGAAGTCGAGGGCGTGGAAATGCCAGGGTGTTGTTTCGATAAGTGTAAAAATAGTGGCAGAAAAGGATATCAGGTATTCAGATCTGTTATTTTTTCACTGTTTACACTGAAATTTACCGTTCAGTAACTTTTTGTATTTTCATGTTTGCATCAGGTTTGCCCCATGATGTCGCTACTATTTGTAATAGAGGGGCTATACTTTCTTCTATTCGTATGTTGTTTCGTCCGAGATGAATACTATTAGAAACAATAATAGCTGTTGATAAAATATTCACAGCCGATAGGTAGCAGGTACCTGAAATTAATTAATTCGTCCAGTACCGAAGCCTGTTATAAATTCTCAGCTACTTTGCTATGCAGTTTTCATTCCATCATTGTTTGCATTAGATTTGAATTCCTAACAAAGCTATTTAGAGTATGTTTGCTGCATCGTGATTTAAAAATTTACGACATGGCGAAAATCCCTATGCTTTAGGTATTTTACGAGCTGCGAACGTAGGATTACGGAGAAGATTGATTAGAGGCAGAAAATGCCAACATTTAGAAGCATATTTTCCTCCGTAATTTATTACAAATAAAGGATAATTTTAATGCAATGTAAATTACGCAAGGGAATTTCAATGAAGTTTTTACCTAGTTCTGATTGCGCACTGCGGCGATTTCATTAAAGTGACATTTAGCTGCGGTGCAGTCAGCAGCAGTTGCTTGATGTTGGCAAACCTCAATAAATAACGTGCATATAATGCAGTTTCTGGATGATGAGATCAACTTCAACAATTATACATGGCGGTTTGGAAGCTCGTACATATAACAATTAAACTGTAAATTGGATTTTATAGTACTTTAAATGATTTAATATAACAAGTGGATAAAAAACAGGTATCTAATTTACATACGTGGAAACTTGCGTTTAAATTACTCAGAAGGAAGATGCGTATGTGTATATTATAGAATTATGCGTTTGTAAAATTAAAATATTGGAAAATTGATGATCAAAACAGTTAATTTGTCCTAAGGTATCTTTTCGTTTACTATACTTCTAGTACAAAACTAAAACGTGTTTGCATATGACTGGACAATTACAATATACAACTTTAATATAGTAAATTCCGAGCATTGCGTTTTTTACGTGTGATAATGCTTATTTTTTTAAAATAGCATAATATGCACTATAAAAGTACGATTGCACTCATTTCATAGATAGAAGGTGTATCAGTAGAATTAGTAATTCGTCACATAGATATGTGGAATATTTGTACTTTCAATCTTTGTATAAAATTAGACGAGCAGAAGAATATTATCTATTTTATCACACAGTTTTTAACGTCGCAATCTGCCATTTCAACAATTCTCAGCCTGATCTTTCCTTATAACTTTATTTTAAAAACAAGTATCTGCAAGCATTAAAACACCTTGGAAAATGTTATATACTACTCCACACCCCAGAAACTGAACGATGAATTTACGTAACGCAGTCAATACCTAATTTGATACTGTTACACCTTCAAAAATAATCGAATCTGTTTCAAGTTAATCTCAAACAAAAAATTTAGAGACTTAATTAAAGGATCAGATTTCATACAAACTTCTTAGTAAGACTTCACTTAAGAAGTTTTCCTGCAAGCTTTTTTGTTGCTGTTTGGTGCAGCTGTGAATTAGTCCATTTCATGTAGTTAGGTAATAAAAGGTGTATGCTGAAAAATAGACAATGGAGTAGTAAGCTACGTTTAAGCTCGCGTGCAAAGTAGGTTCGTGCTTTAGGGTATTTAAAAACTAGTTACTACTTCAGCATAGATTAAAGAGAGGAAAATGTAAACATTAAAGATGTATTGCCATTGCTGGGGCAGCGATAAATCGATCTTTGTACTGGCTGCAGAGTTATTGGTCCATGCACTATAAGAATTTCAAAGGTAAATGAGTGCATAATTACTTGTTTCGATAGAAGTTTAAAGAAGTAGTTAATAGGGGGGAAACATTTATTTGCATATGTTGTAGTTATACAGGTTGTTGAAATAGAATCTAAACCAGTTAAAACACTTTTTCATGAAGGTGTTGGCGACATTTTTCAGTAGCGGCACACAATTTCCATCAACAGGCCAAAAAACATAACAGAAGGAATAACTTACGATAAGCTGCTGCGTTGAAGGTACACGTCAAATTGAGGTTATGAAATTGTTTGAGGTTAAAATACAATAAGTGAAGAGAAATGTATTTCATTTAAAATTAATGACGCAAAATTAAATTTCAATTGCTAAAACTTCAAAAAAATTTACATTATTTAGTGACAAAATTTACGCATTTTTTAGAAAAGCAACCATGAGAATGACAATACCACAGCACCTAATAACCAAAATCACTAAAGCTGAAAGGTCAGCAAGACACATCAATGGAGGAGACGATGTAGTATGCCATGATGCTGATGCTTATATGATCAACTGAAAAACATCAAGCTGTTTGAACTTATACAGATTTATCTATTCATGGAAGTCTGAGACAAGATTTGTTGCTTCATCCTGTTACATAAAATTTCAACTTAATAATAAAAATAAAAGAAAACGTCTTATATTAATTTAGTAACTTGTTAACACAAACACTAGCTCACAACAGAATACTGGAGGGGCGTCACAGGCAAGAGGAGTATTGCAAGTTTAATGAATAGTGTAGGAAATAGTAAACCAATAAATCAGAGTGCCTGACTCTAGACTTACTATAACATACGTCTTAAACCCATTTAATACAGTCGAAATACGACGATAAATTGACTGTAATGGAAAAGACGTAGTTACTAGTTAGCAGCGAAAAAGAAACACTGGCTAATTTCAATAACAACTAGGTATTTACTGTAATAATTACAAATAAAGTAGTGTTGCTAGTTCTATAGGAAGGCTGTCTGACGTATATTAAAAACAGGAAAAGAAAAATAATGGAGTGATATAGAAAAACAAAACGGCGTTAGAGCAGGTAGATCGTGTAAGGATAATATACTCTGCCTGCAACAGTTAATGGAAAAGCGGTAAGATAGAAACCTAGAGACTCGTCTACTGTTTGTCGACCTAAAATAGCGTACGATACCGTACAGAGAAACAAAATGATTCAAGTGTTAAATAACTTAGAAATGAATAGAAAGTACGAAAAAGTCATGGCCTTTATAAGGGTACGACTTCAGCTGAAAAATGGAACAACAAAGTGTCCCACACTTTTGAAACGGCGAAAGGACTATTGCAGGGATGCTATATATCACCTACCTTTTTTAAATCTAAACCTTCCATGCTCTTAGGCAATCGACAAGAAAGTGTTTAGCCTTCGGAATAAGTATACTATTGTCAGGCCATTTTGTAGTCTTTAGCAACTCAGTTAAAAATTTAAGCCTTCAGAGCAGTTTGACTGTATTTCAAATCCTTTTTTAGATATTTTTGTAAGCATAATGATTTTGTAAACCCCTGGTTCCATTCCTATTTAATATATATAGCGAAGCCATATGTCAAGAAGCTTTAGTAGAACAAAATGCTGGAATAATTATAAATGGAGAAACCATCAATAATATACGCTACGCTGACGATACACTTTTAGTGACAGATAATTTAAAAGATTTACAGCACCTACTTGAAAACATTAATACCCACAGTAACAACTACGGACTCAGACTAAATCTCAAAAAGACGAAATTAATGGTAGTATCAAAAAATCAAAACATTGACGCCAATTTAACAATTTCCAATATACAAATTGAAAGAGTCGCTTCATACAAATATCTAGGGGCATGGATCACCGAAACTAACGAACAAAATAGAGAAATTAAAGCAAGAATAGAAATAGCGAGACAAGCGTTTGTTAAAATGAAAAGGTTCCTATGTTGTCGAGATATTAACTTAAATCTTAGAATTCGTATGTTACGTTGTTATGTTTTCTCCACGTTATTGTATGGCATGGAAGCATGGACCTTAAAACAGACAAACATCAAAAACCTTGAAGCCTTCGAAATGTGGTGTTACAGAAGAATGTGGAAAATAGCATGGACAGAAAGAGTGACTAATAGCGAAGTACTGCTGAAAATGGGAAAGGAATGTGAAATAATAAAAACTATAAAAAGGAGAAAATTAGAATATCTGGGTCATATTATGAGGGGAGAAAAATACTTGTTACTGAGGCTTATAATGCAAGGAAAGATCAAAGGAAAAAGAAGTGTAGGTCGAAGAAGGACTTCCTGGCTACGCAATCTACGAGAGTGGTACGGCTGTAGTTCCAACGAGTTATTTAGAGCTGCTGTTAATAAAGTGAAAATTGCAGTGATGATTTCCAACCTCCGATAGGAGACGGAACCGGAAGAAGAAGAAGACCCCTGGTATTGTTGTCGCTAATTGTGGCATTTTAGACATCCCTCTAGATTTGTTTCGGCAGTTGCATGTTAAGCACCTCAATATTTAGAACATTTAAAGATTCAGCCTGTGGGTGCGACAAGGATGGCTATGGCTTGCTTCGCGGCAAACAGCTGCATGTCTAGCGCATTCTGCGCTGTGATTGGTTGAGGCGATTTCTCATCGAGGCCAGGTGGTCGTTGGCGACCGTTAGATTGATTTAGCCCCGAACCGTCGAAGGAGTAAGTTGGAATTCATGTTTGGTGCGGCGTCCCCATGTTTGACGCGGGGGCGTCGGCCTTTCCCGTTTGTGCTGTTACAGTGTGTTCGGTGTTCATCTGAACTGTGTTTGCCTCTTGGCAGTTCCCAGAGAGACGTGTTTGAGTGAGCTTGTGTGGTGGCAGTCCGGTCTCGTCTTATGTGCCGCTGCAGGGAATACGTTGTTATGTGGCTTGTATAGTCAATTAATCCGCCATTGCTAGCTTTGCGGGAGCACGATCTCTGTATTTACCCATATAACGGCTACGTTGTCAACAATTTGCATAACCAAGGCAGGTCAACGTAAAATTTCAATCCGTTAGGACATTCAGCCAATGTCTGTATCGCTTTAGCCACGTTTGGTGCAAGGTGCCTGTTCGACTACTATGTGTAGTGCCTCCTCGTTCGCTATCGGCTGAACTAACAAGGTAACGATCTGTAATAATCTTTGTACCGCCAGTAGCTTTAATGGTACCGCTTCCTGCATTCAAATTTGCCGTAAATACATTAGTGCGACGTAAACTCCGCCTAAAATTTACTGTTGCGAGTTAACGCTTAGTCTGTCAGATAACTTTAATTACTCCGCTTCCTGCATTCAAATTTGCTGTAAATACAATATTAGTGTGGCGTACACTCCGCCTAAAATTCACTGTTGCGAGTTAACGCTTGATCTGTCAGCTAACTTTAGTTACGCCGCTTCCGGCATTCAACTTTGCTGTAAATACAATATTAGTGCGACGTACACACTGTCTAAAATTCACTGTGATGTTAACGCCAACTTTACCAATATCGCATGCATTACGTAAAATCGCTTGTGAGATAGTGCAGTGCAACTTACATTCCGACTAAAAATTTACTGTTGCGTGGCAACCTTTGTGCCGTCAGCCCGTTCTAATTGTATCTCATTTATTGCATAAATCTATCATTGCGTTGCCAATTTGTGTGGCTTTGTGTGTCGTAATACAGTGCGCTCGGATGACTCTGGCCCAAATTCAGGCTTTGTTCTCACTCGTCCCGGCGTGCCGCCGTTGGGCTCAAGCCTACGTTTACCCTTTACTTCCGGCCTGGATCTGGCGTCTGGCTCGATTTTGCGCCACCCCCCCCCCCCCCATTAACAGTAAGCGCTTTTCCCAGCTGGGCGTACTGGATAAACTACCTTTTCGAGTTGCTACATTTGTGACCTACACACATCACGTCACGCTTGCCCTGTGGCATATCCTTGTGAACCACGCCCATCTCCCTGAGCGCATTCGAGTCGAGGTCTTTAGCCTGTTTTATCGATTTCCCAGGGTGAGCGTGCCCCATTTTCCGGATTGTTTAGCCTTCGGTACTCGTCTATGAGCGGGTGTCGTAAGGGCAATTTAATACCGTAACACTATTTGCAAACGATGATTATAGAGGCCGAATAAAAGAATGATTCGAACAGGACAAGAAAAACGAGGGCGAATGCGAGTCCTGGGTTTGGAACTAAACCTCTACAAGTATATAACAGTAGGTACTGAAGAAGAAGACTTGCACATAGATGGAGCCCACATACATATTGTGAAGAATTAGATACCATCGTTAATAGATAGTTAAACAGAGATAACGCAACGTGTATAATAAAATTCGATTGATCAAAGAAGTCTGTTTTTGGATGAGTGCTGCTTGTACTCGCTGAAACTGTTCACAATACAAGTTAGCAGTGATGGTTTGACCCGTTTCCGAAAACTCATAATGGATAATTCCAGTTGCTGTCCACCAAACACACAATAAAATCCTGTTTGGGTGCAAGCCAGCCTTGGGAATGTGATATCGAATCAGTAGGCGACATCCAATGATACGAATGCTTAGAATTTGAGTACAATATCCACTTTTCGTCGCAGGTTAACTACCGATCAAGAAATGGTTCATTATCGTTGCGTGAAATGTTTGCCAAACAAATGGGACGACATAATTTGTTATCATTTGACAATTCATGTGGGACCCATTTGCTTAACTTCCACGTCTTTTCCAGCTGATGAAGGTGCAAACGAATGGTTTCACCACTCACACTGAACCTTTCTGCGAGCTCTAGGCACGTTGTCCTGGAATTTGACTTCACAACTTGTTGAATATCCTCGTTGTTAATGATATTTTGTCTCCCAGAGCGTGCTTCATCGCTCAAGCTGAGATCTCCCGAAGAAAATGTTTTGAACCACTTCTGTGCTGTTTGATCACTTACGGCATCATCTCCAAATGCAATACATATTTTTCGGGCCGCCACTGCAGCTTTGGTACCGAGTTTCTACTCATAGAGTAAACGACCTAGAATTAAAGTTTTATTCATCGCCATTTTCAACTATTTATAACTAGGAATTAAACAATTTTCATCAAATGTGTATGTATCAGATAAAAGAAGGATTCATACTAAAGTAGATGACAGATAACAAACAAGTGCTATCGATCAACAACTTTAAAAATATTCATGGCGCTCTGCTGTACACAAAAACCGCACGAACTTATTTGGTTGCCTTACACAAAATTTATATATGAAGTTTCAACGCCATACCTCTTTTCGTTTTTGAGATATTCTGTTCACAGGCAGGCACACAGAACAATGAACAAATAGTATATTAAAGTATGAGTGGATAACAAAGTCTGTAAAACACGCGCGAGTTTTCGAGCACGACGGCGTAGCCGGAGTGCTCAAAATAAAGCAAGTGTTTTTAAAGACCAGTTATCCACGAATACTTTACGCTATTTTTTATTATACCTTTTTGTCGTGATAAATCGATAGGGCATAATAATATTGCTACTATAGTTACGAGAATTATTTACGTTTTTGTCGCGTCCACGTCCTTTGTTGCATTCAGTCGTTTCCTTGACAACCTTTAAAGCTCAGCGAGCTTTAATCGCCTGTTTTCGCACGCTCAGTCGTGCTTTAAACGGCGATTCTGATGCAGGTATAATAAAAAAATATGTTTTTTTGGGTTCAGGGGACTCTAAAAACGTAAAGATCTGTTGAAGACTCAATTTAGAATTTTTGGAGTGAATCCGATACTTTGTTATCGTAAAAGGAAGTAAAAAGAATAGACCAGAAAAATTTACGTAATTAGAAAATACAAGGAGCAGCATCTGACACAAACGTTAGCAAAGAAGGAAATAATACAGCACCTGTCCAGACATTTAGAATCTGAAGTTACGATGGCAGTGGCTGTACAAAACATAAACACATTAATAGATTTCTTGAAAATAGGCAGCATATGGTCTGCCGATGTACCAAGAAAGGGACACGAATCGAAGAAACAGTGTCAATGTTCAAAATTATAGTAATCAGACATACAACGAATTTCCGAATAAAAGGTTTAGAACAATGGGGCAAAATAATGAAAATTCAGGAGAATAATTATAATCAATTTAGAAATAATAATTACGAATGAAAGAGGTAAACGATTTGATTCAAGAAAGAAAGCAGGCAAAAAATAGAACAAACACAGAAAAGTTGTTACAGGAACAATCAGTACGGGAACACAATTTATAAAGAACAGGAAAGAAAGCCACATGCGAGAGAGGATTTGATCAGAATTGAGATGAAAAACAACTCTATTTCTGCAAATAAGAATAATTACACTAATCACACTGAACGAGGAGAACATATAGGAGCATTTTTATTAGAAGAAGAAGAGGATGAAGAAAAAAGTTATACATTATCATTTTTAAAAATAAATTTTAGAAACCAAGAATATTTTGTGTTAGTTGATAGTGGAGCCATGGCATCTTTAATTACAGAAGAAATTGTAATGCAGCACAAGATAAAATCTGTAAAACAAATAAAATCAATTTTATCTACTAGCAACATGATATTGTACATTTTCGTCATAGAAACAAAATATGAAAAGCTACTCATAATTCCCAAGGGGACTTGTCAAATTATTTCTCCCTCAACCTGATGGTAACAATGCAATTACAATTAACGTCTTAGCAACCATACAATGAGGCAATCCGTAATGTTACTTACATATTTCTAATTTTAAATGTCATTATGGCATTTTGAAATTTCATACTATTTTAACGAATATGCTAGTAGATAAATTATTGTATGCACCACGGGAGATATTCATGTTCTTTACCTTCGGTTGATTTTACAGACCTCGGGCCAGAACCCTCGGTCTCTTAAGGCATAAATATCTATATTGTCTGATAGAGATTTCAATAACGAATAGGATCGCAAACATTAAAATAATTGTAGGAAAACAGGAATAATACGTTAGATTTTTTCATCGTTGGGTAGAGATACTATTCAGCAAATAGGAATAATAATAGATGGTGTAAATAGAAACATATAACCTTTAGGCAGAACCTTATAGTGGCTGCCAGGAAGAAATAAATTGTTGCCGAGCCAATAGTGCCGAAAGCAACGCCTTAATTACGTAATCACAGATAATTGTCAAATAATAGCTAACTTGTTCTTGCGAATGGGGTTGGATAGCTATATTTGAATTTAGTTCCCATTAGTTAAATAATATCCAGTATTGTAGCGATCCCAGTAGTTAAATTAGTATTATACAAAGCGTTTACAATTAATTTATTTAAAAGAAAAGATAACACGACAATTAACTTGATAGCAAATGTATGTGATGCACAATCTGCTTTCTTTAAAACAAGTGCTGGTGTAAGGCATGGGGGAGAGTTAAGTGCGACGGAACTGTGGAAATATATGCAGAAAATTCATAGTGGTTAGAATTTATTGCTCTGGATAGAGACATCCTATAGGCAGCCTCTTTTCCGGACCTTCTGATTCAATGCCTTTATGGTTCCATAATCCTTTCACCAGCAGTCTTAGAGCCTTCCTTAGCGCTGCCACCTCCAGTTAAAGATCTAATGGAGGGAAACCCACAGTAAATCCGGCAATATTCAGCCGCAAGACATCCTTTGGGGAAGAGCCCCATGTCTGCCTATCGAGCGGCGACATTGCCAAAAGGCCAAACTTGCTTTTCAATTCTTGTTGCATATGATTCCCCAATTCAGCTTTTTGTCAAACGTAACACCCATACGGTTAAGGGTATATGCAAACATCGTAGTGCCCTAAGGACCTCTATTTTTTCTCTTTAATAAACAGAATAACTTCAGTTTTTGTCGGCTTTGTAACAAGGAGTTTTCCGTGCACCATTGTTCAGTTAGTCTGACTGTAGGTTTGCATTCGATTGCATAGCACTTGCTTATAGTCGTACTTGACGTTAATCAGGATGGATTATGCCATCCGCCTAACCTACACTGTAGAAGCGAGCTGTATAAGTCGACGGAGAAAAACTGTCCACTTCTAAATTCCAAAGTGACAAAACGCCACCTTGAGGACAGCCTCTACTTACCGTCCACCTAATTGTGATGCTTCCAACACTAACACCTACAGATCTGTGCTGCATAAACTGTAGGATCCACTGTCTAAGTGTGTTGCTTGCCCCATGTTCAAGGAGGGCTTCTATACTGTTAGTCATTTTATCAAAACGTTTTTACTGTCTAATAATCGTTCGTTATCTCCGCCTGGCTACAAAAATTAAGGCGAATTCGGTGGATCTTCCTACGATGTAGGTGTGTTGATGCCTCCAGCTTTTAGGGATGTATCTATAAGCGATACAGCCCCTGAAGAGTTGTATGAGGCACCACGAGGGATGAACGATTAAGTAAGAAGCAAGATATTATCTTGGCTGGGGCTTTTAGTTCTCATGGACCTGATACAGTTTTACCCTGCGACTTTGTTGTTGGCAAGAATTAGCCGTATTATAAATTTTGATCTTTCAATAAGTTTTCGTAAACGATTATTCACTGGCTCTTTCAATTTGTGCATGTATTCTATTCACTCTTTTCGTTTTGCTGTACCTTAAGTTAGAAATGCACTCGTTCTATCTTTAATTCTGTGACTGATAGGCTGTCTATTGTTATAGAATCCTAATATTTTTGTTCACCTCGTTTGCTCTAAAAATCATAAATTAAGAATATATATTTAGTACTGGATTTCTTGTTCTTGGGCTAGAATCCTCTACTCTAAATTGTTTAAAGTAACAATCATCCAAAAGTATCTACCAAATTGTTTTCCTACATGTGACATTGAATACGATTAAACGCACACTTGGTTGGAATTAAATTCGACTTTTCTGCACGTTAATTTTATTTATGTACACCAAAAAGTATAATCTTTTGTGATAATTTCTGCTTCCTTTTAAAAAAAAAGGTGTGATTTATGAATTATGTTTAGGCATACCCAACTTCGGTTTCATAAAATGTATAGACTTCCTTTAAAAATTTTATTTTTCGAACATGTTAAATGCCACCACTGCTACATTCGCGTATTCATATTTTTATATTTGAAATATATAATATAAAATTTTCGAAAACCAAGACTAATGAAAGATTCGATCAAGGTGCCATTTCATCGTCTAAACAAGAACGCACTTAAAAAATCAAGATTATCAAGGGATGGCCACATAATGCGTATTTACTAAAACAACACGTTCAGGGCAGCGCAAATAAACACTCAGAAACCCAAATCCGACAGTTACGTTAAAATTTATATCCTAGAGTGCAACCCACTGAACGCGCGTTACCTCCAGTTCCCTTTTTGCACCTTTCCACTAGGTTTTTGCGGCATCCTGAGGGAATACAGAATCTTAGATGAAAGTAAGAACACGAGCGGTTTCCGAAACGAAGTTCATGTACTAAAAGCTTTGACATTAACGCATAGATATATTAAACAACGAAGGGCATTCAATTACAAGTTTAACACATCCGTAGATTCGTTTCGATTATCCTAGGGTGAGAAGAAAGTTGGAGATGCTCGGAGTGGTTTCAAACTCGCACGCCATCAAATTGCCTATGATTTCCTGAATTGTCACGAAATTATTAAGAATTCTAGCTTCGTTCTCTAAAGCCCATAAAGAAGATTGAAGAGTTAATATTCGCGAAAATATACGCTCGGGAAAATTTCAAAAGATTCTGAGAACTTACTCTCAGCTTGGGTATGTTTGAAATGTCCGTTTGAAGTTACTACCAGGAAATTGAATATTAGCTATAAAGCAGTGGAATTTTTATTAAAGTACCGCAACCTTTACGCTTTAAGTAAATACATAAGTACTTGAATAATGTAAATTTAATATTTAAGTTTATCTACTCCAGTGGGATAAGTAACGCATTACGTCACTCATTTGACACTATTTCAGTTACGTAATGAAGCTCATTACACAACTCAGTTGCATAATGAAACCATTACGCAACTGAGTTGTGTAATGACTTCAAATGTGTCAAATGAATGACATAATGACATTTGCCTACTAAAATATTTTTGAAAATGACAGATCTGACATTTCTCTTAATGCACTTTTCTCAATTTTAGGCAGTCGTAGATAAAATTTTGTACAATACATGTGTGATAATGCATCATTAATATACTTGTGTGCTTACATAACTCGTGCTACGCACTCGTTTGTAACTTACACACACGTATATTAATGATGCTGTTATCCCACTTGTATAGTAAATAACTATTTCGTCTTATCTGTAAAGTCTGTAACAACCTTCCTGTCTCTTTTCAAACGATTTAGTTAAATTAATATTTTTAAATATATACGGATATAATTATATATGTATAACATCAATGAGATAACCTGAACAATTAAATATAATGCTTGAGTAAGAAAGGAATGAGAAAAGGGACTTTTAAAACGTATTGAAAACGTATTTTTTTTGCATAGTGATCTCGTATAACTCGAAATTTAGTTGAAAAGAACCTTGGAATTGACAACTGTCAAATTGACATTTCAATAAATAGTTAAAAAAAGTGTACCTTTTTTTACGATTTTGCGTTAAAAAAAGTGGTACAATCAGTACGATTTTTCGTTAAAAAACTTTCATGATCACTATGCAAAAAATAGTATTAGGATACTTATCGGACTTTGTCAATGGTAACATAAAATAAATAACTCCCCTTGGCGCTTCCATGTTATTCAGTCTCTTGCAACATTTGTCTGCCCTGAGCCCAAGTGGTTTTGGATTTTTTCTTGCCAACTGGTTTTCGGTCCTTGTTATTGTCGGAATACACAACGAAGAAACACCGTTCTCTATTTGCGATCACCAACTATCCTTTTTTTTCTCAAAACAAACGCAATTAAAACTAGTAAAGAAACGTGCCCTGGCAGTAAGTACCTGAAAAATGTAATCGTGATTCTTCTTCAAATGTGTTTTGCAAGACAAAAAAACCCTTAAACTCCTTCAAATTCAAACGTTGTGCTTGATTTCCCTTTGTTTCTGCGTGATCCATGATGGCATCTAGTTTATACAGAGAGATGTATAGAGGATCTACGCGACATTTTCCTATGCTAACGTCATAGTTGTACTTGTATCTGAAATATTTAAAAAAACATTTTCATTGTAATGCTATGTTCAGCAAAGAGTAAGTAATTACTTACCGTTCTACATTTACCTCCCTCTTGGCAATGGTTGATACAGAGAAAAACTATAACTTAGTTTTTTCTTGGTTCTTTTCTACTTTTCTTGCTTGTGTATATATTGTTAAACAATTTTTTGGTAAGGCACGATTGTCTTTACCAAGTATAAGACTATTAACTCCATTAAAGTAATTAACTATAATAATTCTACTAAAATGTTTAAAAATTATTTTTTTCACATTTTCTGTATGTTCGCAAGGAACAAAGTAAAAATGTATGTGATCGTTTAATATTAAAATAACCCTTTCAATGATATTAAATTGAAAAGGAATTGTTTTTAAAATATATCTTACAATATTATAAATAGTGATTAAATTTAAAGGTAGGGGATGGTTACAATATGTTAGCCTATTCAACTTTGCACCTCCATATTCTTTGGTCTTTATGTACAGTTACGGACACCTCAAAGTGCACGGTTTTTTGTTACTATGGTTATTTTTGCGATTTTTTGGGTTATTAAATAGGGGTTTCTCCAGTGGCGTTGCTTGTGGTTATAAGAATAGGTATTACTTTTTTAATGTTTGTATTTTAGCAAAGTTTCACAAGTAAACAAACTATATAATAATATGTATTTAATAAATATGTATCAGTATTCAATTGCTACTACGCTTTGCAGTTTGTTTCGCATAGAGTTGACCAATGTTTCCATATTGTATCCTTCTCTCAGTTCCTTCCAAGCATTTCTTATTCTTTCCCATAATTCATCGGTTTTGTTTGGTGCAAAATCCCTGGTATAAATTTTTGTAGTTAAATAGCCGCAAACATTTTCAATGGGATTCAACCCCGGACTTCTTGCAGGCCATAGTAATAAATTGATATTATTCTCATCAAACCATCAATGAACAACCCCTGCTGTCTGCACAGGACAGTTATCCTGTAAAAACAATGTTATTAATTACGTTAACATAGACAAAATTAATTAATTAGGTTATATCTTGCCTGTTGAAAAGTAAATTGATTAGGAAGGACCACTCTTACAGATGGCAGCATCACATTTTGCAAAATGTTGCGATAAAATTCAGCATTCAGTCGACCATTAATTCTATAGCATGCCCAGATCCGTGAGCATTGATCCATCGCCATACGTTTACAGAGAATCGTCTACTACTCCTTAAGGGTTGAACATAATATTGCTCCTCAAATCTTGAATTTTGTGGTCTACACACCCTTAATCGTCAATTGGTAAATGATTGAAATACCTCCTTTTCACCTGAGAAACAGTCGTGTTGTAAAAGTCGTCGATCTCATTCAAATAGCCAGTTGCAAATTGTACTCTTCATTTTTTGTTCTCTGGTGTTAAAAAAACTTTTCTTGCAGATGTCTCTGCTGCAACGATTTTTAATTTTGAAAGTGCAGCTCTTGCTCACATGCAAATCTGTTGCGACTCGACTTAGCGACCAGTTCTCTTCCAGTTTTGTAATAGCTCACATTTTCTCTGCTTCTGACAAATGTCTGGGAATTTTCCGAGTTTTCAGTTCTATGACAGTTGATGCCAAACGTAAACGTCAAAACTCGACGTCTATGATTAGAATATCGTATTACAAGCTAAAAATCTGCCGTGCACTTTGAGTTGGCCGCAACTGTACATGCACAATGAGTTATTATCCACATTTGGCCTTTCGAAAATGTACGTTCAGGCGTTACAATTTCGTTGCAAATTTAATTTTAATTTAACAGTACATCCTGCTACATATGTCAACGCTGAAGCTTCCAGTGCCAGTGGTTTCAGTTGGTCAAACTGAGCTGGCACGAATACTACCTCAACTTTCCCTTCTTCTTCTGCTTCAGGAAGCCCCTAAACAAAAATTAATATTAGAACTGCAGTACTGTTTTTATTTTAATTCGTACCTGGGTTACAACATTGTGCAATGTCATTAAAATATTGGAATTATCTTCCTCATCATTGGAACCAACGGAGTACCAGATTCACAAGCAGCAGGATAGAACGCAAACCTAGTGTATGTTCTGCAACACTTTTCGTTACGTGTGATTGGAAATGTCTTCTTCGTCCCTCCCAAGAATTTCTGCAATTAATAATAATGATGAATATATACAGGGTGCCCGAATTTCGTAGGGACAACATGGGTAACTTTTGTATTTGAAGAGATGGAGAGATGGTTAAATTAGCAAAAAGGTGCAGGTTTGAGAGCTCATTAAGAATCCATCTTCAAATTTTACTTGTCATGACCCACTTTGTAACGTTTCGACCAGCGGGAACGCGTTTTTCTGAATTAAAATCAATTCGCGCGTTCTCCCCTAGCGATTTCTACGTTACGTTACGAGTTTGAATTTTTGGCTCGCGCGGCCAAGTACGTCATTGAGAGATCCCCGCTCCACGTATGCGCTGCTTCCCCACTTAGAATATCCGAAGTGGTTGCTAGATACACGAAGCACGAAGAGGGGCCTATAAAAGCGGCTTCACGACCGTTCCACAGGAGATTCCTTCACATTCATTCTCATTCATTTCCAAAATTATCTCCAGTATCCACCCAGTCCCAGATCATCCCCAATCCTGTCCGTCCCGTCCGATTAAAAAAAGAATTCTCCCTTTTACACTTTGAAATCCTGAGTCCTAAGTGTTTCCTGTATCTAAGTTGAACCGACGACTCCAATACTGGAGGCCGTGTTTCTAGCTAAAACCTGAACAAATCCCTTCCTGAAGGATCAGCTCTGTGAGGCGATGATCTCCACTGGAGAACCGCTTCGCTGATTAAACCAATGCATATTATAACCTGGACTCAACATAAACTTTTAGCCCAAATCCCGTTGGCAGATAGTTGCAACAAATTTTCTGGAAGACGTATTCGAAACGAGGGTTTATTAGCCAGGCCGTTTCATATGTCTATTTTGTAAAAATTACATCAGCTAAATAGCGTAAATATTTCCTACCTGGTCGTATCAGATTTCATGTTATTGCGGCCCGGCACGTCGCCAACTTTAAAGGCCGTTTAAGTTTGCTTTTAATATTTGTTGACTACAGAGATTTACTCACCGTTCAAACAAGTTCCCACCGCATCTCCGGAGATCGACCGCCGTGACCTGTCGTTTGCGGAAGACACAAAGCCGAGCCCCAGGTGGAATTTACCGTGGGCTTCCCATTCCATCGCATCCCGCACAAACACAACTTTGAGTCACTGGGACTTGCCGCACTATCCCGGTGTCGTAAGTCATAAATCCTGACATAGCCAAATTAACCTATATTTGCAGTTACACGTGCTTTCGACATTAAACCTGAGATTCGAGCTTGAAAGTTGGCACCGCCGGGAACCAAGTTTGGCGAATACACTTCCCGACCAGTGGCGTCTCGTCGATTTTTTCAAGGCTCAAACTGCCGGACTATCAACACGCGGATGCAAGACGGGTGCCGGGACGCTGGGTGTTCGCAACAGGACGTCCCATATAATTGCTCAATTTATTGTAAAATACATTGTATTTTGTTCTAATGAGTAATGTTGATGTTTGTAAGTACATTACAATATAATTAAATTATCTAAAATTATCCTGGTGTTTGTTTGCTGGTCTCAAAGTGTATATCTGTCTGAACCAAATTAATCTCCGACTGAGAACGCTACCCGATTGTGATTAATTAATTCATTAACCCTTATTAGCAGAAGGGCAGGGTGTTACAACTTGTCTACAATTAAAATCTCTTAATTTCTTTATATGCCGTAACTTTTTTGTTACTTAAGATATTGAGATGCGATTTGAACTAATTTGCATGGTAATTTAAATACATTTATGGGCACTTAATAAAACCAATTTTATTTGTGCAAATTTTTAGTAATCTAACCTAACTTCAAAATGTGAAATTGGTACAATGCAATTTTTTTGGCCCTTTTAAGGGAGGATTTTTGTCTGAATGCAATGATGTATTACATCATATGGACACTTTTTCAAAATTTTGAAAAACTGAACTTATTCTTTTTACAGGCAGAAATCACTAGTGCCATGATCACAATAATTTTGTTTTTTATTTATTACGTTATCTCTGAAATTATGTTTCAAAACAAAAAGCATGCTTATCATCATACGTGCCTTCCAGTAGTGTCAGTGTGTTCCGTATGTTTGACGTGTAAGTTCTACGTTCTTGTAGCACTTGATATACGTACAAAATACATCATATTTTCAAAATTTTCCATTATAAGTTGAAGTAATAACACTCACACTACTGACAGGCACGTATGATGATAAGCCTGCTTTTTGTTTCGAAACATAATTTCACATATAACGTGATAAACAAAAAACGAAGTTATTGTGATCATAGCACTAGTGATTTCTGCCTGTAAAAAATAAGCTCAGTTTTTCAAAATTTTGAAAAAGTTTCCATATCATGTAAAACATCATTGCATATAAAAAAAATCCTCTCTTAAAAGGGCCAAAAAAATTGCACGGTTCCAATTTAAAATTTTGAGGTTAGGTTAGATTACAAATTTACACAAATAAAATTGGTTTTATTAAGTGCCAATAAAGGTATTTAAATTACCATGCAAATTAGTTCAAATCGCATCTAAATATCTTAAGCAACAAAAAAGTTACGGCATATAAAAGAAATGAGGAGATTTTGTTTTTTTTTAATTTTATACAAGTGGACCATGACAAGTAAAATTTGAAGATGTGTTCTTAATGAGCTCTCAAACCTGCACCTTTTTGCTAATTTAACCATCTCTCTATCTCTTCAAATATACTTCACAAATTTCTTAGCGAAACATTCTGATAGAAAGAGTCAACATTTCAATTAACAACTTTACTAAGTCATTCTGATGACATTATCCACGTTTCTAAGCAAGATACATTATTTAATCATGGTTTTCCAGATTTCGTATTACTTTAAAGGTGACTCACATTAAAAGTTTTATTAAACTATAAAATTTTGATTTAATTTTGATCATAGAATACTTCTGCAAAGTATGTGTCTGTATTTTAGAAACAACCAGTGTATTCGTATAATATATACTTTTACTTGGCAGTTTTACAAATAAATTGTAATAATTTGTAGGTAATTGATAAATGGTATATAAATATAGTTCATTGGTTGTATTATAATCATATTAATATTTCCAAGGTCTGCAATTTATGTTACTAAAAGCATTGTACGAGTATCTTACTGTTACACTTTATCAGTCTTGCATTCTACATTTCAACCAATCCCTACATTTTCCTACGATTCAGTTTGCTTATTAAAATTTATTTGACATTTTATAATACGTTTCATAAGGTGACTTATTAAGGATAATACCCCTGCTTTGGAGAAAAGAAGGGCAATTACTTAAAAGCTTCATAAACTTTGTTGCTCCCTATGAACTAAATTTAGATTTATTTTCTAATTAATAATTTATGGTTATTACTGAACGCAGAATTGGCTATGGTAAATGAACCAGAATCGTATTCTGTGCTGCTACGTCTGAAATTTAAATAGCTGTTTAGTCGCCACTTTCGATAGAAGAGGATACGGCACAAAGAAGAATTTTTAGACTTCATATAATATATGTGACATAAAAGTATTTGAATTGTGTATGTTAGAAAACGCTAGTTTTCTTTCTTTTTTTGATGACCATATTTTAATAAACGACAAAAGTAATTTTTATTGAAGGAATATTATTTAAGGAATAGAATGTTTATTACGGCAATGTACAGTTTTTAAATAACGAAAATTGGAGTACCTTCAAATTCAGTAGGGACATTCGGGCGATTTTTTTTTTAATTTAAAAGAGGGCCCTGTAAACCTTTAATAAAATACGAGAGGGAACAGTTTGGGAAGTGGAAAGAGAAATCAAAAATTTTATTCATGAATGTGACCTGAAACTCTAATATATATTTAATTAACAATGCGATGATGTATTTATCAAAAGATAACATTGGAACATTTCTTGGCTGGTGACTGAATAAACTTTTCTGCGACTGTAACACCGGAATGTTTCCGCAACTTTATGAAATTTTTCGCACAGATTCTTTTATAGCTTCCAGTCTACCGTTCTTTATTCTGCCCCGCTCTCCTTAGTGCCCGTAGTAAGCGTAATTTAAAAGATATTAGGGATAAATGGCGTTCATGTCAACTGCAGTTCAAGGCTTACGTTATATCGCGACCACTCCCTGTGGAACAAGCAAAGATAGCAGACTGTTCAACACCGGTGTTGAACATATTGCCGACTCACACAATCACTCACGTAAGAAATACGGCCCTAATGTTTCATTGCATTAGTTATCGCTTTTCGCTTTATTTTACACCAAATTTATACGTAACTGCGTAGTCAAAATACAAAACTTGAGACACCTTATACATAAATTAACTAACAAATTATACTGACTGACAGATTGATTTATTCGCTTTTAACAATTTAAAAAGTGCGATGGAAAAGATAACAAGTTGCGGTATAATTTTCAATTTCTCGATGTTGATAGATTTTAAACAACTACAACATTATGCGTCATATCGTTACAGCGAATAATATTATAGTCGATTTTCTTAACTAAAATACATTTTCTGCTATTCTAAAGATATTTTATCATTAAATACTCTCTATTAGTAATTATTTTAAACAGCAAAGCCAAATCAAAACCTTATAGTAGGAGAGCTGGTGAAATTTTTTAGTGATGATTTAGTTAAGGCCTATTTTTTGAGAGAATGTTGCGGGAGGCATGTATAATTGTTAGCTGTAAGGATTATCCTTGATAGCGGCACAGGAGGGAGGCAGAACACCCCCAATTTGCACTGTCAGTATATGTAAAATTCGAGGTTAGCAGGTTAGGTTTTGTGTCAGTTTGTGTCAAAACTGGCAGTGCTAATTGGGGGTGGTCTGCCTCCCTCCGATACCGCTATCAAAGCTAATCCTTACAGCTGACACTTATACATGCCTCCCGCAACATTCTCTCAAAAAATAGGCTTTAACTAAATCATCACTAAAAAATGTTACCAGCTTTTAGACTATTACAGGTTAATCTTGAAACAGTGAAAGTTTGCAATTAGGTTATGCTTATTATCCAAATCCAAATCCTATAATCATTTACCCGAAAGCGAATTCCTTATTATTTAGTTAACTAAAATTCATTCAATGTTTAATAGAAATGGAAAACTATTGAACAATATTTTTTTAGGTAAAAGAACTGTTAGAAACTCTTTACTTTAATACACGCTTGCATACTTCTAATCCCTGACTGTCCAACACGTTTAAACATTTCACGCGTAGGTATTTCTTACAATTTTACAATTATTGATATGGGATTTCGTAATTCCTGTACATTATTAACTTCTTCTCTTTTTCTTCGGCTTGTTATAGGCCAATGGCCTGTTCTTAATCACAGAGTGTTTCTATAAGCCTTTTTTTTTTGGTAGGTAGATAGCCATGCCCGTCGAACCGGAGGAAAAGTTTCCTCATTAGGGGTTAACGATTACCGCAGGTGTTAGCATAGTAACCGTGGAACGTACGACTTTATTAACTGTAGTAGAAATAACAAGATTTTGTAGACACCTCCATAAAAACACATTCTAGTGAATTGGATTCTCGGAAAAGTACAGGCCAGACAAATGGTCTATCTCAACCAATCCACCAATTGAGATATGTTGCATGTTTGTGGTAAGAACGTGTGCTCAATGGTAAATACTATGAAAAACTATATTTGTACATCTAGTAAATACATTCTAATCAGTAAAAGTACTCTAACATGGAAAATAGGTTGTAAATAATTCTGAACCATTTAGCAGCTATAAAAGTGATTGTACTCGCTGCATATAGTACTGATAAAGGTGTTAATCATTCAATGTAATAAATCAATTTTATGCTCAATTTTTTTAGTAGGTGTTGTGAGATTCTATTTTATTGCTTCTTAGTATTTTATCTTCTTCATTTACGGCTTACATTCTCTGAACTCCAAGATCAGGGGTACTAATTTAAAAGAACCATTCTTTTGAAGATGTCGATAAATCCAAGCAAAAGTTGAATGAAGCCAGAGTTCCAACCATGTTTTTGTTCGTCCTTTCCTCTTTTTTACTTTGATTGAATTATGTGTCCATATTAGTTTTTTAATTAAATGTTTGTAATACCTGTTCTTGGTTTAGTGATCAATATCATAATAATCTCATTTCGTATCATATCCTTCAATCATATCTTGTTTGCGATCTTCCTAAGTTATTTCATTTCAGCTACGATTGTTGCACACAACTATGTTCCTTTGGCATCACCCATGATTCACTTGCGTGCAGGTATGATAGTTTTGGCATCGTCATTCTGATTATGTTGTACATCTGCTTCTTTCTTTCGGAAGATGGTCTTCTATACCACGTAATATATTCTATTTCCAACCATATATCTAGTACGGTCATTAGCCTCTTACTCGTACAAGGTTTGAGCTATTATCGACTTTCACTTTCAAAGGGGAAAAGTGATCCAATTACGGGGTCGAAAGTAAAAGGCGACGTAACACGAAACCCATTGTATATATACTAGTATATATACAATGGGTTTCGTGTATATACGAGTATATATATAGGGTGGGCCACGAAACTTGTAGCCCCTGAAGATTTTTTACTGCAACCCAAATAACAAATATCAAAACATGGCAGATGGTTATATTTTTTTTATAAATTCCAAACAGATAAATATTCAACCAAACGTAGTGTATGAAATTTCGAACTATTATTGTTGTCCAAGTTAGTTGACTTAAATAAAACAATGTTCTTAAATTTAAAAAAAACAGAAATGATGAATAATGGCATTTGACTGCTGCTAGGCGTTTATATAACCAGCGTTATCCAAATCAAAAAGCGCTATCTGAAAACATGTTTAGATGTTTGGAATTTTCATAAAGGAAAACGATAGTTTAAGCAAGCATACAAGGCCGAGAGTAAGACCTGTTATTAATCAAGAAAATTAAATTGAAGTACTACAAGCGGTTGATGACACTCCTCTTATTAATCAACAAAGCTTAAGTAGGTACTTGAACATTAGCAGAACTAATGTAATAGAATTTTGAAATTTAATTCATTCCACCGCTATCACATTACTTTAGTTCAAGCTCTAAATCTTAATGATCATCTATGAAGGATACAATTTTGCGAGTTTATGCAAAATCAAATAAACGTATATTTAGATTTTTATTATGTTCAGTGATGAATCAAAATTTTCGAACTATGGCGAAGTAAACAGGCACAATAGCCATTATTATGCACAATAAAATCCACATTGGATACGAAAACACATTTTCAGAGAGTGTTCTCTGTTAATGTTTGGTCTGGTATACCGGGTGACCGCATCATTGGATCATACTTCCTCAACGAAAACTTAACAGCTGAGCGATATTTACGGTTTTTACAACAATTTCCCGGATTACTTGAAGATGTCTCACTAAACGTCAGACAAAATATGTGGTATCAAAATAACGGAGCTCAGACTAACTATCATCAACAAGTAAGAATACTTTTTAAAATGAAGTTTGTGGACCAAATTATATTGGAAGAGGAGCATCCTTGGCCTCCGCTAAGCCTTGACCTTACCCCACTACATTTTTTATGGGGTATAGTTAAAGAAGAGGCATACCAAACATCATTTCACACCGAAGAAGAATTAAATGGCAGAATAATCGAAGCATGTGCATCGATTACACCAAACATGTTGGCTCGTGTTAGATCATTTGTCCATAAAATAGAAATGTGTTTAAAAGTTAACGGAGATACTTTCGAACATTTGTTATAAGGATTCATGTTTTTAGTTTGTAGGTTTTATATTTGATTGTGTTATTTTCTGTTTCTTGTACTAAATTAAATAAAATACAACGTTGTTATCAAATTAACTTTGTGAAAAATGAGTTAATGGAAGTCCAGTGATCTGTTTTTGCATTGTATTACAAATAGCAATCTAAACACATACAGCAAGTATTGTTTAGTTTGATATTTACCCACAATGATCTGTTTTTAATAGGGTGTTATGGAAGTCCATGCAATCATTTTAACCAGTCATAGAGCTCACCAAAATGAACAACTTTTCTATTTATCGTTTTTCATTTTATGGCATATTTTTCAATAATTTATTCCCCTAAATTTGACGAGCCGCTTGGTAAGCAATTCTAATGGTGAACGACACAAGTATATTAAAATTGCAAATTTTTTGCACAACAAAACATGCGGTCAATTACTTACCTACTTCAATTAATAAAGTACGTTGGTGACCAGATGTGAACTAAAGGTTTTATCAGTACCTATGCAGTTTCCATGTTTTCCTCTTCGCTCACACACCTTCCAAAAACTTATCTTTTGATTTAGTTATTACAGTTTGTACAGTTCTGTCCCTTATTGCAAGAATACTTACTTGCATTTTTACAGACTTTAGTGTTTTTTTATTATCTATTATAAAATAAAATGGGTGGTTTTTGCTTGGTAAAGTTACGTTGATCTCTGTTTTAGTATGTAGAATAGAACTGATCTGTTTTTCGCAATCTGTTTTTTGTTAGTGTTTGCGTAAGCCACTCCAGTTAAATAGTATGCTGTGTCTGCATCTCTGCATCCGTGCATTTGCGTGAGTTATCTTTTTACCTGCTCAGATCGGCCGTGTTGTCACCGCATCCTGCGTAATGCAACGATAGACAAGCATTTAACGTTTCAACACCTATATTAGGGACATTAAAGATTTATACCTCAAGTAAGCTCAAATCGCAGAACTACGTTTCCTCAAATATATATGCGTTTAGGAAACAAACACCATGCACTTAACAGAAAGATATATTTTGTTTAACTATATGTACAAAATAAGTAATCACTTAATGTGAAATGAATGATATATTACGGAAATAACAGTTTCGCCTGGAGCCTCCCGCTTGGCTACTTTCTGCGGAGCTGCAACCTTCCTGACACTGGTGTACAGCAGGCGGGCTCGACGGGTTATTGTTCTTCGGACATTTCGCGGAACGCACCTGTTTAGCGACAACGGACCGAATTGATAGTGCTAATGGCTTGACGAACTAATCTCCATATCTCAGTTTTGGTTGTTGTGGATGGTGATAGAATCACATGTATAATTACGCTGATGATCAGATAACTACACCTCAGTGTCCAGCTAGGAGTTCGAGCAGCTTAATTGTCGGTGTGACGGCGGTGCAAAATTCGGCCTGGTTTTCTTGCATTAATTTCAGCGGGCTTCGGACATTTGACGTCCAGGCCGCTCGCGAAGAATTTGCCCCGCGGTAGATTCTGCAGGGGGGTTCGACGTTTCGGTTTCGGGAAAACGTCTCTACACGTCCCAAGGGGGGCCTTCAGGTAAGTGTATGGCTGCAGCTACAGGGATTAATGTACATTTAGGCGGGTCGTGTAATTTGGCTTCTTAAGAATTCTGTGATTAAATAGTTTTCAGACTATTATGGGGCGGATTGTAATGCGGGTTCTTTTTACGTGTTCGGAGAGCAAGCTAGAAGTCGGGCACTACGAATAGTCGCCCCCTCAATCTAGCTTTTGGAGTGGTCTTCCGGTTAACAAGCTAGAAGTCAGGCACTACGAATAGTCGCCGGCTCAATCTAGCTTCTGGAGAGGTCTTCAAGTTGACAAGCCAGGAATCGGGCGCTACGAATAGTGGCCGCCTCATCAATTTAGCTTCGGGTCAGGCCTTCAGATTAACAAGCCAGGAGTCGGACACTACGAATAGTGGCCGTCTCAATCTAGCTTCGGGTCAGGCTTTCAGATTAACAAGCTAGGAGTCGGGCCCTATGAATAGTCGCCGCCTCAATCCAGCTTCAGGAGAGGAGTTTGGGATAACGGTAAGTCCGTGGACTCAAGATGGGAATAGGCAGGATCAGGACTGGTAGACTCAAGGGGAAACATCTCAAGTGACGTTAACTGGTCGCGGTTAGTGTCGTGATATCAAAGCAGCCACTTCAGACATTCTTAGACGGGAGGCGGCGCGAGGTTTCTTCGTAGTTTTGTGCAAAGCGGGCCCGAGTTCGTTATCACTTGTTCGAGCGTCGGTAATATGTAGCTCGTGATAACGCTTAAATAAGCGAGGCATAAATTTAATACATTTTTCATGTTTGTTTTATAAATTTATGCATATGCAAGCGTTACAAGCATGATAGGTGCGCGAGCGGTTAAAAAATCTGACTAGCAATCGTGTTCCGCCTGGGAGAACGAGTTCTAATCCCACTGCCTGCATTTTTTTTAAATTGATGAATTCGTATTACAAGGTGTTTCGCTTTACTGTTTCAATATTATTAGTAACGTTAAAATACTTTTACTTATTTTGTACGTAATTTTTAACACCCTTCGACTTTCTTTATTAAAGGCGTTAAAACCAGGTGAGATAAATAGAAAGGTTAATTCCTCACCTATCTAATCAAATATCCTACATTATATTTCAGATCATGTAATTAGTGATAATTATATTGCAACACACTGAAATATATTTTTATTTATCATTTAACAAATCATTGTAAATGAAATGGCTGGCACCGAGCGATCAGTTGCAGCCCGACCGTAGAAAGGGTTGCAAAAGCACGAGGTCAGCAAATAACTTTCTACGCCCATTATACAAATCTTACCAGTTTAATTACATACGTTTAGAAATTGTTTAACAGTACTTTAAATGTGATCCAAAACAAGTAACGCTTAATCTAGTTGCTATGAGTAAGTTTGTTTTGTCAAAAATTATTAACTGCCAGTTACACAAAGTGTTTAAAGACGAACAAAAAGTGTTTTACTTTCTGTGCCTCGATTCCACATTCAGCACAGCAAGTATTTACAACAGCATTTCCATGGCAACAATCATTACATGAATAAAATGTAACATTTTCTATGCCTTTTACAGCCAGTTTTATAAAAAACTTAATTTGGAATCAACTTTAATTCTTTATTAAAATAAACAGCATCGTATCAAAATGCGATTTTGTTTACTTTAACAGGGTATTAAATTTAACTACAAAATAGTGTTTTT
Organism: Agriotes lineatus; assembly: GCA_940337035.1. Lineage (NCBI taxonomy): Eukaryota > Metazoa > Arthropoda > Insecta > Coleoptera > Elateridae > Agriotes > Agriotes lineatus. The sequence goes on along the minus strand of OW679194.1, from coordinate 79,735,629 downwards.
TATAAGACCGGCTGTAAATATTATAAAGAATCCGACTTTCTATCAGCGAGTATAGGAAAAATTCATTGTAATTACTGCGTAAACTGTTTAATGGCACTTTAGGTAATACATTTTGTAAGAAAATCGAATCATTTTTTAATCATATAAAATTAACAACATAAAAAGCTTTGCAATTTTAAATAGGTGCACCAGTTTTACTTGATATGTAAATCTATACTCGTACAACATACTTGAATTTACTTGAAAATGATTTGACAAAACAATTTTCCTCATTCGTGTGAATCACTTTCAAAAAATGTAATCATGAAACGATTTTGGAGTATATTAGAAAATAACTAGCAATCCAGTGAGACAAATGTCTCATTTAAAAAAACAAAAAAGACCGTTTATCAAATAGAACGCGTATTAAATAAAAACTGTACCCAGACATGGAAGGTGTCAAAGTGGTTGCCTAACCGATCGAGGTTTTAAGACGCAGAGGGTCGCAGCTCCGCGTTCTATTTGAAAACCGGTCTTTTTTGTGATTTCTCGAAAACCGGAAGTGTCACGTGACTGAAATTCGTTTCCTGAGCTGACATGACCATTCCAAACATATAACTTTCATAACTTTTTTCTCTATCTCTTACGGTTTGGCTGCTGAAACAGCGTCCCGGACGGACGGACGGACAGACAAGTCTATTAGATAAAGGAAGTACTTATCTGGAATATTACGATTAGCTAACCCGTCCAGTAATATTGCGAGTTTTCTTATCGAGTCCAGTAGTCGAGAATTTTATTCGTACGTTAGCACAGGCTTCTCAAGACAATTTGTTACTTAATAATAATAATAGTATATTTATTATTCAACCACAAATAAAACATACCGGGTGATTGGTCATACCTCTGAACATAGGCAATTTACATGGCTTATCACGGTTATGCATATTCCTGCTCACCATTTTTATGGAAAAAATGGTAGTGGTACTAAATTAAAGAGAATAATTTTCCGCGTCGTTTAGAATTAAAAATTTATTGGATAATGCTAATTGTGCATAAAAATATTAATTTTAAAATTTAGATATTCGCAAATATGGGCGGCCGCGCTTCCCAAATATGAGTGGTCGCGCTTGTTAAAAAACAAACGCTGTCTGTTGACAATTCAGAAAATTGTGTCGCTTAAAATGGATGCAATTTACTCTAACGAGGAAAGAGTGTTCATTATTAAAACTTTTTATGCTGGCAATAGTTTACGCAGAGTTAGGGACTTATTTTCGATATAATTTCAAGATAGCCCCATTCCAACAATTGCGGCAATACAGTCTTATGCTCTTATGTGTAGAGATTCGAAATGACGGGACGAGTAGCAGCTAAAGAAAGCAAAGGTAAATAATTAAGTTCATACAGTGTATGTGTTCATTGCTACTATTTAAATGTATAATATTGTAGGTAATCGAGAAAGTCGGTGGTGATTTATAGGAAAGGGTTTTGGCATTAATACAACTAAATCCAAACCTAAGTGCAAGATCAGTAGCTCGTGAGTGCAATGTTAATCCAATCGGGTCGGTATTAAAAATACTTAAGAAGCTTCGTTAGAGTAAATTGCATCCATTTTAAGCGACACAATTATCTGAGTTGTCAACAGACAGCTTTTGTTTTTTAACAAGCGCGGCCACTCATATTTGCGAATATCTAAATTTTTAAATTAATATTTTTATTCACAATGAACATTATCCAATAAATTTTTAATACTAAACGACGCGGAAAATTATTCCCTTTAATTTAGTACCTACCATATTTTTCCATAAAAAGGTGAGCAGGAATATGCATAACCGTGATAAGCCATATAAATTGCCTATGTTCAGAGGTATAACCAACCACCCGGTATACCGTAGACGCATATTGCTTACAACTAATGCAGTAAATACAAAAACAATAATAACATATACATATATAAGTGATGTCGTTGCACGTTTACTGATAGTTCCAAATTGCTTCTCAACAATAATTAATGTTATTAGCTGTTATGACGCTTAGCTTATTTGTATTCTATATAGATGGCTATACATATTCGTTTTAAAAATTAATGTGATGGAGTTTTCTTAAATTTTTAGTTATATCATTGTAGATCTTATAATCTGAAACTGAAAAGACCGTTCGAATAACGCTGTTCTATGTAAAGAAGGAGGTATGCCTCCTTTAAATCTTAGATTTAGAGTATGCACATCTGCCCTAAAGTTTATTTAATTATACGTATAAGTTTTGTTTGAATAATTTTGTGACAAAGAGTAGCATACTGTAAGTGACGTCTACTTGGCATATTTAACCATTACAAGTCCTTTTAGTTTATATGATATTCTTCAAGCGTGTTAAGCGCTGAACTAGAAACTAAAGATAAAATGCAAAACTACTAACTTATATAATATTTTTAATCTTCTAGATAAAGGGGCTAACTAATATTTATTATGCGTTACACTTATTCTTGAGAACTGGTACAGGAGCCTACAAATTAAATGCAGAGAAGGTCCTTGGAGCATTAAATAGAAAGGACGTTAGAGGCGTTACAACGCAGATTATAATAAACTACCTTGAACCCTCAAGGGAGCTGTATCCCGCAACCTAAAATCGCTTCTCTATAATACTATGGGCTGGCCCTTACAAGAAAATTCGATAGTTCGTCCTTCCTTCGTCTTCTAAACTCTGTTATTTAATGAGTCAATTTATATTTATAGCTTTTACCTATTTACTCTTTGCTTAAGCCTGTTTATTTCAATGCATTGCTTGTGCACTTTGAATAATTTTCATTTGCATTTTTTGACGTTCACGTTGACGTGTTACCTTTCGAGTATTTAAGATTTACTATTTATATATTTGAATTTGTGACAACTCTTTCATCGTACGTTTTATCTTAGTATTGTATTTAAAAACACGTTTTCTCTTGAATTATGTATTTATAGATCGAAACGTTGCACTTTGATATTTGAGTGTACTTTGTACTTATAGGCATATCGTTTTTGTCGATATTATTTACGTATAAAAAAAATATTTTTGAAGAAGATAACGCACTTAAGTTATACCTTCATTGATTTATGCTCGATTTTATGTCAAATAATTGGTAGCTTTATCACAATGCTTTATTTATGCTGGTAGTTCGCTGCCAAACGAAATGTAATTCTAAAAATGGTTTATTAGAAAATTACATATTTCCTTACACAAATAAGGATTTAAAAGTAGGATTGTGCATGTATGCATAAAGCTTAACATATCTACTTTATTTCTTTAAGATAAGAAACATTACGTTAGATTACGCCGCCTTTCTTAGTTTCGAATTCGAATGGTATTTTTCCCGCGCATTGTGCGACTGGGACATTTGGCTGCGATGACCTCGATATGCTTTTATCTAGTAAAAGCCGAGTGCGGTCCTCAACGCGTTCTTTTCCGTATGCAGCTTGAATCGGGCAGTATAGTGGTTTTAGCAATTCACGAGCTTTCGGGATGTTAGTAGGGCTTTTGGTTAGTTATATGCTGTGGTGATATGGAAGCCCTGACGTTTTCGTGGCTTTAATGCCCGAGCTTATTAAAGGAAGTTTTCCTGCGCCTCGTGCGGATTCGTTTTTGGTAATTGCAACCACGAGCTGTTCCATGTGCCCAAACTGTCATCTGGGGTGAGTAACTAGACGCGCTAGGGCCCTCTGTATTTGTTGTAGTCTATTCGGACCTCTTTCTCTTTCACAGCAAGCAGTGCCAGGCATAATTAACGCCGGTTTTCTTAGCTTAAGCAAGCGCAATTTTGGGCCCATTCGCCGCGCTGAATTGGCGCGACGCTAGTTTGTTCCTTTGTCTTCGGTGACCTGCTGCAGGTGTTTTGTGAGTCGACGGTGTTGGGCCTCCACGGAGCTCCTTCGTTGCCAGCGCCTATTTAGGGCACAAGAAGGGACTCGTATTGGGGATGCCTTTGGCCTCCTGGTTTTAGCATTTTAACCTCGCTGCCACGGCGCCGTTTGCGCTGGAAAACACCACCTACTGCCGCATGAACTTCTCGCCGAAAGCTCGACACCGCGTTGAGTTTCCTCCAAAACTGATCCCACGAAATCTGCGGCTAAGTAGCTTGCAAAGCTGCCTCTTTTAATTTGTTGTAAAGTGCTGTATTGCTTCATAAGATTGTAAGTATGTTGTATCCTGTGATTAAGTAATGTAGAGCGATCCTGCGATTCTAATTGATGCTGATGTGATTAATTACTATAAACCTGTACTGTAATACTCGAAATTATATGATCTTTATGCCAGTATACAGGTGAGGTTAGTTACTGTTGATGACATTTATTTGGAGCTATCTTCAGGAAATGTGATATAGCCTGGGTATTGAGTTTACAAATTCTCGTGAGTCACCGGGTGCCATTTGCGTTAATTAAAAATTTGTTGGCGCTCTGGGCATTTGTTTAATTATTGTTCTACCGTTTTATTCTTAAGAACTACACGCCTCCAATCGCTGAGCTGGCGGCCGGCTTCTGCACCTAAGTGTAACTAATTTTGTTTCTTTGGAAGATCGCCCAGTATTTCAATATAAATGTGCTAACAAATTTTAACTATACTAGAACAATTGCTTTAACAGATTTATTGAAAATTTTGAGAATAAACCATTCAAAGATTCAATATATAGTTAATGTAACGACAGTTGATTTTAACAGGTAATTAATTACATCAATGGTACCCGTAGATTAATTTATTTACCATTTTAATTATTGTAGTTAATTACTACTACTATTCTCAAAAATAAAATTTTTACACCGCTTAATATCTTCTTTAGTTACCCAGTTCGACAAATAATCTGTCATCTTTAGTAGACTACTAAAAATAAAACCTAACAGAACAATCGACGAGCTATAACGTCTGAAATGTTGAAGTATATGCGATGCAAAATTTCATTACTCGTAGATAATATTACAATTATTGGAAATGGTGGTTCTCGCATAACTTGAAATTTCAAGGTTCTTTTAGTATATTCATAAGAATACAGTTTTCCTAGTAGTTACAATAAAGTATTTTTTTTAAAATGGCATATCCGTGTAGGAAAGAATAGATAAAACACAATTTCAGGTGTGTAGACTCTACTCTCTATGCAAATTTCATAATAAATTGTGCTTTCATAGTTTCTAACGTGTGTTCCGAAACTTTCGTTTTGAACAGGCAATGGAAAAAACGCATACAGTATTTTTTAACATGACTCAGAGCAGGCCATGACAATAGATTTTTGTAAAAGTGTAGATAGAAATTTAGTTAAAAACGAGGTTTTGGTGAACAAATAAAGTTAGCAAGGTAACTCAGAACTAAAAGTTTTCACTTATTTTAAAAAAATTTAATAAAACTTGCGAAAGCAACAATAAATATTGCTTTCTTCGTTCTTTGTGTTAAACTTCTTTGGCATTTTGAAGATTTATTTTACAAAACCTTGTTATAACTTGGTAGTGTTCAAACACCTGTAAAAAGTGACGTTAGTAATATTTTAGGGTTCGGTTAGTACTCTGTAAAAATATATTTGAAGTCACAGCCCGTTCTGAGTCATGTCGAAAAAAAACTGTAGTTTATAGTGTATAAACGCAATATACGTTATTTATTGTTAAATGTAAATATTGACATTCAAGTATCTACTATTGTTACAAAAAACAACTAAGATAAGTTCTAAATCAGAAGGAATACATTTTTACTATTTTAGTTGATGAACTGTCTTTTTAACTGTCACGCGAATAATTCAAACTTGTCATAATTACGAGTATGTAGTATCAAATTTTACTATCAAAAACTACAATACAAAATAACTACAAAACTGGATAAATGTACAATAATCCCAGCTTTTGAAACTTAACTCATTCTCGACATTATTGAGAGTGACGTTTTGAAACAATTTCAAATTTAATCACATCTCAGCTGTAGTTAAAGAGTCAGATTCACACAGCTACAAAATCTAGTTCTAGTTTTTTTGGTACCAAGTAAAGGTAAAGGTACAGAGTCACTTCAATTCCTCTAACTGGGGGGCGGGCTGCTGTAGGGACCTTGTATTCCTCTTGGGACAATAATGGGAATTTAAGGATGGGTAAGAGAAAGGAGGGGTGGAGAATGCATGAGAGGCCAGGAAAGGTGGAGACGTACTACGCCGGTATTGGCCTCAGAGAAGGTACTGTGTAGATTTAGGAAAACCACCTGAAAACCTGAATCAGAGCAGACGGCAACGGGAATCGCACCAACGACCTCCCGAATGTTAAGCAGACGCGGTAACCACTAGTCAACGGAGATCGGTTTGGTACCAATAGTACGTAGTTGCATTTATAAGTAGGAAACTTTACGTATTTATTTTAGTGTCTGTTCTATAACGAAAGTATTAAAACACACGTTAGGAATATATTAATATTGGGTTTTAAATATAATATGCCCATAACAATTTTTGAACAATGGCGGGTGTGGATTGCAGCGGTATATCTTAACATATATCTTGAACAATTAGCTATTATTTGTTGCTACGTTATCCGAGTTTAGGGGAAACTGTAACAATAAACGAAAGTGCCTAATATAAACTTTTTAATATTTTTAACAGCTTGCTCAAATAGAATGCCGGCCAGAGATCGTGGTCATAAGAAATGCATAATTACTATCATAAACGGTAATTTAATAGATAAGGGCAACCAGTTCAGCAATTTACCGTAATACAGTCCGCTGAATCACATGGAGTAGTCGAGTTGCGACGTGAGACAGATTCTTAGGAGGTAATAAATACCTACCAAAAACAATAACGATTAATACTAAACCTACATAATACAAATTTTTTTTTAACTCAAACTCAGTTTGATTACCACATTGAAACAGTCTGCATTGACTAATTATTGTTTGTTCTTTCAAAACTTGATAATTACCATGTTTAATAAGAATTTCACTACTGGGCAGCTCAGATGCCAAGGTACAATTTACTATCTCAAGTATATAGAAAAGTACATATAACATAAAAGGGATTTATTTGGGTATAACTATTTACATTGTAACACAATAAAAATATTTCCTGTATTTGGTACAAAAAAAACTGATCTTGAGGTATTCTCTGGACGGATCAATGCCTGGCAGGCAGACAACCCCTTTCGCTTCTCGGGCTGGACGGGTTGCAGATCACCAAGATTGTACACGTACCGGGATTATGGCTGGCGCAAACGTCCTCTAGCGGCCAAGACTGTAAACGCAAGAGTTCGAGGTTAATCTCATTTACAATTGCCAAACATAATAAATAAGGGTGCAATCTTGTTCAAAGGCCTGAGTTGCCCCAACCTAGTCCGCAGTGCCAAATAAGCCTCCTTCAGCAAGTGAAATGACAGTGTATCAAATTTCTCCGGAAACGGTGTTCAAATTTGCTAATTAAACCATGGAGTTTTTATTTGTTAAATTAAAGCACTACGGACAGGCTCAGGACGTCTATAAAACACGATTCCTCAAGGTGAGTAAAACTCTGAACTTTTACAGTAAAATTACTCGGCGTATTTGCCGGTGTTGACCTTGACCTCAAGATAGGCTTACGTGGTTAATTTCGGGATTCGAAACTTTTACTTTGATACAAAAGCACTCACAGGGGTTACATGAAGTTAGTTACCAACTTTCTGAGAGGCGAGTGAAGCTCTTTTAAGTTTTATACGACTGATTTTAACCGACTCGGGAACCTTTTGCTACGTGCCCGGTCGGTTGTTTTAATTTTGCTAATAACGTCCTTATAGACGATTTAAATTTTCTAAAGAAACGAAAAGTTTCCGTATTGGTTCTTGCGACTAGTGTGGGGAGCGTCTCCAGAGAGGCTTCGAAATATGGTAGTCCTTAAGACCGACAGGTTTTTACTCAAAAGGCCACGTCGATCTTAAGGAAATAATGAATTCGCCGGGTTTACAGGGAAAAGACAGGTCTGTATTCTAGAAGCCGCGTCTACGGGTTGACAAAGATTTATAACAGGTCGTTTAGGTCGATAATCTCGAAGCCACAAACGATTTTTACAATAGCGAGTTCAGGAAGGCTTAACAGGAATTTCTAGTCGCAGGATTCAAGTGTTTCGGACCGGATCAGGATCTAGGCCCCGGAGGAACTAGAGCGAGACGCTGGTCAGGGACGGTGGACGCAAGCTCCTCTAACAGCGTGCGTTTTCTATTTATACAATGCCAATACTTCTTATCTGTCCTGGACTTCGGGTAGGACTGCGTGAACGACGTCCGCTCGATGTCGGCGCAGAACGATGGTTACGCCGTGTTATCATCCTCCTCGCGCTTTGGCGATGTTTCCAGCTGACTGGGACAATATTTTAGCGGGACCAAATTCGAAAGCATTCCAATGCGTAAAAGCACGGATTTCGGCCGGCGCTAACGTCACAACATCTTAATCGAAAATTAAAATTTGAAGTCGCTCGACATAGAGATTCAAAATGAATTGAAGTTCGAGCAAACAATACATTCTGACACGAGTGTTACATTAATACCACAAGGTACATGTATGCAAAATGAACTCACAATTTAAATCGTTAACATGTAATTATTATTACAGATTCGAAACACCAATAATGCATAGCGTTCGAGCAAGCAGAAAGAATCTGACTATATTAAACAAAATAGTTAAAAATCCCTGAATGACAAGGCATCAATTAAAAAGAGGAGAACAAGAGAAAGAACTCAAAATAAATTGGACTGAGCATTAGACCATGTGAAAACAAATACTACCAAATCCTATCTCAGATCGTAAACGGTTAACAAAATATTTACTTCCAAAAAGTAATTATATCCTGAAGTAAGTGACGGGTGCAAGTGATTCAACTATAAGATAACCTCTAAAATATTTTTGTAGCGTGATATAGTTCCAAGTTTTTTTTTTGATATTTCGCCAATCTGAAAGTGTGTCTCAGTGTCAGGCAATTCATTTGAGGTTGGTCTTTTTCAGTCCCATCGAAAATCAAAGTTCCTTGTTCATTTTTAGTTTTAATTGCTAAGCGTTGATAACGAGGGCAGATTGTTTCTCGAAATGTTTGATATTTAACATTTTAAATTTTTCAGAGTGGCGAAATACCCAATAACAACATCAATTCAAGTATAAGACCAAATCTGCCCCAGAGTCACAACTCACGAATCCAAAGGCCTCAAAAACTATTTAGGCAGCCGAAAACGTAGGATGGCGTTTGAAGTTGCCAGATTCACAGCAAAATCCGGCAGAAATTCGAAGCGATACCTTTGAACCCTAACAGCTGTTTTGCCTTCACAGTCACAAATGTTTATCTAAATTCGTTAATACAAACCCGAATAATATAGCTACGTTCGTCAATTGAATCTTATTTCTAAAATTCGGTTTCTTAAATTTACTAATTGATGTAATTCGATCGAGGGAAGTTCCGTGTAAATCCCTTTACAGATTTTTAAAATCTGGCTTTATTTGGCACTAGAATCGATTTATTCACCAAGTTTTTTCGTGTTTATTATTGTTCGTAGTAGTTCACTTGTTATACTTGCATTTCAACAGTGTTTGTTTGTTATTCCTTGAAATAAAGATCCTAAATGGTTTTTATGTTCAAACTCGCATTATTGAAAACCATTTTGATTTAGGGATATGAAGTAAGATATTAAATGGAAACATATAAAAAGGATTTCCAAAATACTCGTTAACAAAACCGAAATTATTAAATTCACAAATATTGGGCACTCTGTATAGTATTAATACCTGGAGCAACAACTTTACACTCAAAAGTTAACCCATAACTTTTTGGTAACGTTTTCATCGTTGAATTGTTTTCGGTTACTTACAGTACGATATAATATCTCTAAAGCAGCTAGCATTACACCCATACGACTCTATATTAAAAAAATGGTTATTTCAATGCAACATTTCTAAGCTAGCTAAATATAGTGCATTCTATTTCAAAAAAAGATTTGTTACATTTTTCTGAGCCACCCTATATAATACAGCCGAATTGCATACATTTTTTCCAGTGTTTATTGGTGCTTATTGCCTCAAAATTGGTATTGTGCCGACGCACTCGATCAATTTATATGCAATAAACAGTCATACACTTTGGCAAAATGTTTCTACAGTTGGTCGACCATATTGCATATGAAAATTATGAGCTTGTTGAATGTGTTGCCTACCTAATTTTTAAATGGCAAAATGGGAGCCTGTACAACTTTTCGCGCTTCTATAATTGTGTAAGAACATATTATTTCAATTTATGTAAATTCGAGAGAGTAATAATTCTTATTTTAACTCTAGAACGCATACATATAAAAAAGTTACATTAACGTCGTATACGACACCACACCTTTTTTGTTTAACTTTAACTTTAAATTTACTATACGTCTTTTTTAATATCTGGAAGTTAATTTTGACTGCATAGATGCATATTAAAGCGCAAAATGGAAGTTAAAGTTGTTAAAATATTTATATATGAGTATGAATAAATTAATTGTTATATCTAAGGAACTGACCAGGTACTAATATCTACGTTAAACAGTTTTGACAAATAACTACAGTGTGATTTTTTGAAAACGCAATTGCAGCAGACCCTGGACAGCTTGAATCAGTTGGCAGTACTGAAGTGTATTGTTGGTGACACAGTCTGTGTCGAAACTGACAGAAAACCTAACCTGCTAACCTCGAATTTGACATAGACTTACAGTGTCACCAACAATACATTTCAGTATTGCCAACTGATTCAGGTTATCCAGGGCCTGCTGCAATTGACTTTTTAAAAAATCACTCGGTAGTCTCTATTCAGCACATAAATTACACTGCAGGTTATCAGGTTAGGTTTTGCGTCAGTTTTATCACAGACTGATGCAAAATCTAACCTGCTAACCTCGAATTGACACAGACTTACAGTGCCACCAACATATTATTCATACGTTTGAATTTCCACAGCCAGCAGAAGATAATTTTTTTTAATCTTTCGATATTTGCATCATAACCTCAAAAAGTTATTTAATGTCGATTGAAATTAGTTCTAATTATAAGGGTCGCCATCTCTGTCCCTTTTAGTAATTATAGTTAAAATATTATCGAGTGACCTTTGTAATATAGTATTTTGGTTGTCTGCTCCACTCTATCTGTTCGGCGGCTCAAGTATAATAGCTAACTGGCAATCCTATAAAGACAGTAGTGATAGCTATTTTAACAAATTCCACTTCGCATTACGTTACTATGAAAATTATGTACTTAAACTGACCGATGGCAAGTTGTTACCGACCAACACCTACCGAGAAAACTTGTTACGTAATTGCATAGATGGCGTCATATGCGACACCAAGTAACTAAAAATCTAATTATAAAGCTTGTAACAATTTTTGGAAATTAAAAATTAAAGGGATCAACAATAATCTTCTGGAGAGTTACTGAAAATATGAATATGATAACATAATAGCAAATCACTAAAAACTAGATAGTTAAATAGGTGGTGTCTCATATGACTCCACCTATGCGTTCTAGGGTTAATTTCAAAATTACTGGTGTTCACGTTTGACCTAATAATTTCCACAGTTTTGTAAATAACATTCTGCAACAATTTTGTATTAAATAATACTACTCAAAATCTATACAATTACTAAGTTTGAAGGTAATCGGCCAGCTGACCTATTTAAAAATACAGGGTTTTCATTAATTCCCATTTCCCACGTGATCATGTATTCACCCTAAATGTGTTACGGTATCAAAACTATTTAACAACACCCACGCGGTGTGAGTATCGAAAGACTAGTTAAGTCCGGGAAAAGGTGGCACGCTCGCCCTGAGACTCGTCAAAAACAGGCTAAAAGCCTCGGCTGGTACGCTCAGAGAGATGGGCGTGGTTCAAACGGTACGTTACCGGGCAAGCGTGGCGTGACATATATAGGGTGTGTCGAAGTAAAAGGGCGCCACCAGGTCTGTCTTGGTGTATACACGTCCAACCGGACCTAGACGGTTAGACGGAACGGGAAGTACTCCGGGTACTATGTCAGGAAGATGCTCGAGTAACTGTACTACTCGAATTGTTACGTCGGGAGAAATACTTGAATAACTGTTTTGAGAGAACGGGATCTCGGCCTCACAATCCTCGTTGTCACTGCGGCAGGCGTTGTCAAATCTACCTGTGTCGCTCCAACGCTCAAGCTTCCTCGTACATCAATCGTTACACAGAAAACTTATTCTGAAAAGAGCATGCACAGATTCGCCGCAATGATAAGGCCGTTGTGCAAATATTCGTCTATTGGTCGGACGTTAATAACTGGGTGATTTACAAGATTAGACTACACTTAAATAAGGGGCCCCAGCTGGAGAGGCGCTATTTATCACTAGTACAATACGTGGCTAACATTAGTTAAATATGCCACATTCGTGAACCAAAAACAATCTTTAAGCGACAGTGAGGTCTACGAAACCAGGAGTGCTGCGAGTTTGATCCCTCTTTTATCGGGAGGAATGGGCCAACCTCGACACTACGTTAATGAAGCAGAACTATCGGCCATCCATGTACAAAATCACCCGCGCACCAACGGTGAAAAAGCACGACAGCACTTAACTTTCTTGTGTCACAACGACCCTCTCGTCACAGACTGACTGCCGGAAAACGCCCGCCAAAAAGAAGAGTCATCAAGCCAACCCCCGTAGTCAATCGCAAAGCGGAACGCTCGTCGGGTAAAACAAAATAATGTTGGAGCGATAGAGAAGACTAGAGGCCCTCGCAGTTGCTCCCACAAGCGGAATTTTTAACTCACCTGAAACTAGTGTTGCGGAACTAAACCCAGACAGCCACGTGCAAGGATTGGCGTTCAAAGGGTGGCCCAAAATGTTACCAACTCAGGGCAACTACGCTAAGCTATAGGGTGTTTGAATTCAATATTACTAACATCTGCGGTGAAAAGTTAAATAGCCAAAGAAAGGTTTAAAGTACAGACCGACTGTTCTAAAGGCTTAAATGGTTAATTATATTGCTGTAAGCTGCCAAAATGACCTAACAAATGCTAGGCAACCAAACTTACACGATTGGCAACACTCACTAAATACAGTAATACAAAATTATCAGTGGCGTAGACACGGCACAGACTAAATAACGCTTGAAATCTGCCAAAAGTTGCTAAAGCAGACTCGAATGTAATTTTAGCGATCGCCGCGGACGGTTCTCGCGCAGCGCATCCCCAAGCGGAGGCTTGTCGGCCGCCAACCTCGCTCGGCAGGGGCCGTTGAAAACTGCCGAAAATTGCTACTAAACAGCAAAACGAAACGTATGAAGTTTAGAGGTTAGATGTGACGAACGTCTATGTCGCGTTGGCAATTTGTTTAGGGATATTACCAATACCACCAACCTTCGAAAAACAAATTTATAGCGGCAAATTTTAATTTAGTGACGTAGGAAATGGGAATCAATGAAAACCCTGTAGGTAGTTTAAAATTCTATACAGTTAATTTTAGGTATAACGGGGATATATCGGACGCTGAGGGTAATAGGGAGTTTTTGCAATTGCGTTCCGCTAGAATGGAGGCCCGAAAGCTTATGTTACCTAGCAACTTCAATGATACAGCCAATCAAAATCAAATTTTTCGATTTTAGCGTAATGCTATCGTGACGCTAATTTAACGCGAGGGTGGGCAAAAACTCCCTAATATCAAACAAAAACGTAATTTATCAAACTCTGATAATTATCTTCAACGGTAGGCAACCTTTATTACCCGAACTTGTTGGAGGTGATGTATAACTTCCCCGTGATATTATTCGTTGCGCCTGCGTCGATCAGAAAATAATTTTAACCGCGTTAAATGCAGAGTTGCCAGCAAGTGATTTGTTATAGATTTTAGTGACGTCTACTAAACCTCTTCATATATAAGTAATTATTGGTGATATCAATATAGTCCAATGAAATAAATCCTTTTAGGTAACCATAACAACATTTCTGCATGAACAAATTTTGAATAAATTCTTTATTTGTTTGGTTATGGTTAATAGCAATTAACGTATTTAGAGGGGTAACCCAGTCTTAACATTCGAGCAATTTATGTGAGAAATGTTAAGACAGTTACCCCTCGAAATGCTTTCATTAGTTTATTGTTCATTGAGGCAATAATTTTGAATCAATAATAATTACTAAAAACTGCTAAATCGAAATCGGACTATCATAAATATATGTGATGTTGCTATAGTGCAGGCATGTTAAATGAGTGGATGCATGTTACTTGTATCTTAACATTCGAGGACGCGAGTGCATGCATGTTAAATGAGTGGATGCATGTTAAATGTATCTTAACATTCGAGGACGCGATCATGTTAAATACCGTTTAACATTTCAATGAACAATAAAAATATAAACAATATCTCTTGTAGAGTTCTATCGAACGATGCCGCGGGTACACGTGCACCGGCTAGGCACAGAATATAGGAGAAACTATGACCCCCAATCATATTAATTAAGGCTGTTTTGTAGTTACAAGTTTTATTTATGATAAAAACACTCAGAAAGAGGTTGAGAAAAAATTTGTAGCTAAAATTTTGCATATAAAACAACAGCAATAGAAATTAGCTGTATGAGACAATATATGGGTAAAAAACACATTTTTGTATTTCCAGATTTGGAAGATGTACAAGCTGTTAAGTTTTCCCAAATAACCCTCAAGATCTGCACTCCATCGATAAGTCGTGGACTTGACAATTTTCCTGAAGATATTTTATAAGAAGAAAATGTTGTTTTTTATTTTTTTCTAATTTTTTGTTTTCCTTATAAGATACAAGTATTTTTTTAACATTGTTTGAAGAAAGAAGTTATTTTTATTTTGTATTTCATAAAATTCGTCAACAAATAAATCACTTCTCAGTTTAATCAGTTTTTTTCAAATTCCTCCATCAAGAATTGTCGAAAAAAAATTTTTTTTAAAGAAAAGCGTTCAATAAAGGCTACTGTGGTTGCCTATATCGATCATTCACTTAAAAGCTTTAGTTACTGAGAAAAATGTAAAGTGTTCGATATATCCCCCAATAGCGGGTTATACCGAACAAGGATAAAATACAAAAAAAAAATACTAACATTTTGTTTTATTCATCATACATGAAACAATATGTTCCCAATATTACATGCTTCCATTTTCAACTTATAAATTTTAGATTCTTTGATAATGCCAGGAGCTACACATAAAAATCTGAAAAAATCGTTCCATATATCCCCTTATACGGTAATTTCCATTCATTTGCAGAGATTTTTAGCTATAAAAGGGCGAATTCCACAAAAAAAAAACACTAAGGAACAGTAACAGAACTTGAACTTCAGTGCGCTTATTTCAACATTTTTAATAAAAAAAAGTGGTCTCTTATTTACTCTACAGCAACTTTGACAAGTAGTAGGGAGACGAATATACACAGAAAAGTTTACCTTGTTTTATAACCTGTTGATAAAGAGTACCTCTTATTAGGATTATTAGGAAGTGATATAGTTGGAAGAATTCAATTAAGTCTAAAATTGTTACTTGCTACTAATTAGTTTCTGCTAAAGAAATGGTATCGGTAGTTAATCATAGTGGACGAAGGATTTTTATTTAACATTGAACTGATTATAAGAATAAGAAATTTTTCAGTGCTGCAACAAAACGTGTATGAAAAGTTTGGTATACAGAGCACAACGTAGGTAACTGAATTATATAGACCAAATGTAAATGAAAACTATGTTGTTGTGAAAGCAAATTTCCAATATGAAAAATGTTGAAGCTAGGCGTAATCTGCATTATCAGTCTCTTCGTCGAACGAAAAGGTTTTATTGCGCAAATTTATTTCAAGGTCATGAAAATCACAATTTATATTGTTATGTAAAGTTGAGCATGGTGGATTTCTTTCCATTTTCTTATATTTTTAGCCAAAAACTAAAGTGTTGGTGCTACCGCATTGTAGTGCTGCAGTATAATCCCCTGTCTCGAAACTGCTGAACACTTCAGGAAAACATTTTGCGGTATGCCGTTTAGAAGTTACTGTCCTTTGTCCATACAATTTCATTGCGGCAATTCCGTATTTCTAAAGAATGCCGCGTGAGTAACTTATATCATTTTTTAAATGTTTTGCCATTATTGGAGTTTCTTCACCTTTTCAAATGTGTCCGCATTTTCCTTGATGGGTAAGTACAGACACAAATCACTAAACTTTTATAGATACCTTATGCACATGTTAGCTTTTGTCGTTGTTTACAGCGCCTCTGGTGTTTGGAAGCGCAATTAAATCAGCGAGCGGCAATTTTGAAATGTATAAAGAACAAAACGCACACAATTGTTGCTTATACTTAATGTTAAGATTAAACTCAAAATCGGTACCTGATGAAGATACAGATGTTTGGATTTGCTGGTGGCCAAATAATCATTAAAAAATACAAGCAATTATAAATAATAGAAAAAAAAATGAATACCGAGAAGTGTATTAATGTACAATCGTCAGTCACCAAGAGTTAAAAATTGAATGTTACATGTTAAATAGAGCCATCATCTGATAGTCGTCTTGCGTTTCATTTTTGGGGCTGATGAATATAGTAAAACAGTAAAGCATTTGCTTCATGAATACGCCGTGGAGTCTGTATATGATTGACAGATTTACGCTGATGATAAGGTAATCCATATTTTTCATAAACACCGTCTAACACCGAAGCTTGGTCTTCAGGAAATAAATCCAAATGCAATTAGAAACAAGTAGGTAAAAATATAAAGCAACTTATAGTTCTCATATGAAAATAGTGAAATAAATATTTTGATAGTTAGCTATGAAATTTTAGGAGGCATGTGTATTATTAAATTAAAAAAAAATATATTATAAGGTGACAAGACACTAATGATAGTGACATTTGCTAAATTGTAATTATTAGCAAATTATGTTACACATCGAAGAAGATTTAAATTTATGTATTGTTTGAGGCTTTCGCGGTTACTCGAATTATTCTCCTTAGCATAGAATTTCGGCTTAGACCGCGTAGTATTTGTATATGAACACCCAGCATTTTCTGGCTTAATGTGCCTTGCACCTTGTGAAGTCGAGCAAAAACCCGCTCGATGGCCATGCTCTTTGGTGGCTCGTGTTGTTTGAGTATCTTGAGATCAAGATCAAGATTAAATTAAATTAAATTCTAGCAACTTTTTGAGATGCCTTCCTTTCTTCAATGAATTGTATAGCCATAAACTACATTTCTACCAAAGGAAATCTTCTTATTACAATTTGCAGTTTTTTATTAAATGAGCCATGTAGGACCTCCATGTTATTGATATTGAAAACTCTTATTCATGCAAAGTACAAGTTTCTCCATTAATAATAAATGTTACTGAGGAAAGCGATACCTCAGACCTACCGAATACAGTTATAGTTAACGACTAACAT
>OW679194.1:79582321-79718197 GCA_940337035.1 Agriotes lineatus | reverse complement strand
ATTTTGATAGTTAGCTATGAATATTTAGGAGGCATGTGTATTATTAAATCAAAAACAAAATATTATAAGGTGACAAGACACTAATGACAGTGACATTTGCTAAATTGTAATTATTAGCAAATTATGTTACACATCGAAGAAGATTTAAATTTGTCACTGAAATCAATTCATCTTTCGGAAGTTAATAGTGAAAAATGTGTATGATCCTCTTTTAGGAATAAAATGTAAGAATCGTTTAACGTTAACTGCAGAACTAACAAAAATGCCTATAACCATTGCTGCTAATATACTTTGCAAACAAAGCTTGACAGTCACGAAATGTTCTTAGTAAATTAACTAATATGAAAAAATTTGCCATCAGGGATGTGATTTATAAGATGTACAAAAATAAAGAATGTTGTTTGGATACCAGGGCTTCTCACGGCAAACCTGTTATAATTTTGCACGCTTAAAACAAAAATGTATCGGTTGATGGAGCACTGCTTCTTCTTCTTTAGGTGCAGTCTCAGGATCGAAATTTGGCAATCATCATAGCAATTCTAATCGTTGAGGCTGCTGCTCTGAGAAGATCGCCAGATGTGAATTGAAACCATTCCCTCAGATTACGCAGCCACGAGTTTCTTTTTCTTTCTACATTTCTTCTTCTTTGGATATTTCCTTGTATTATCTGCTGCAGCATTGAGTACATTTCTCCTCTTGCAACGTGACCAAGATACTGTAGTTTTGAGTTCTTTGTCATATCTATAATTTCTGTTTGTTTATCCATTCTCCATAGAACTTCGATGTTAGTTATTCGGTCAGTCCTCAATATTCTGAGGATCCTTCTGTAGACCCACATTTCGACGCTTCTAGTTTCTGGAGCATTGCTACTCTGCTAAAAATATAAAAAATAGGTCTGCAGAATAGCACGGCGAGATGAATGCAGAATTGTTTGAAAGCTGGCTTAAAAATACATTGATACCAAAATTGCCAAAAAATTCAGTAATAGCTACAGATAATGCTTCGTACCATAGCCGTAGAAGGAAAGATTCCAAATTGAAATAGAAAAAATGCGAAATTATAGAATTCATGCAACGACATGGTTTAGAAGTGCCAGCAGATTCTACAAAATTATTATGTTTAAAACCAATTTCATGAAAACGGTATTCAAAATCTTATGTTATAAATAATATTGCTCAAAAACCTACGGTATTAAGATTGCCGCCGTATTTTTGCGTACTAAATCCCATTGAACTTGTCTGGAGCCAGTTAAAAACAAAGTTCCAGCTTTAAATACTCATCAAAGTTGAGCAATACGGTTTTAGACCATATTAGACTAGCAGTAAATCAAATTGATACTTGCTTTTGTAATAAATGTGTACTAGTGGAGGTGGTAGGTATAAAAACACTGCAAATTGTGATAAGAAGATCCCCTTCGGTAGAAATGTAGTTTATGACTATACAATTCATTTGAGAAGGGGAGGCATCTCGAAAAGTTGTTAGAATTCAAGATGGCGGCTGAAATTCAAAATGGCGTTATACAATGGAATTGTTTGCAGTTTTCTTACTAACCATCGCACAAGAGTGTGTTTGGTGTCAATTTATATGATTTTTAGGCCAGCAAGTTCATTTTTCATGTTAAAAGTAGGCTAAGTATTAGTCTACGCGGGCATACAGATGTCCTTCAACCGTACAAAAGGCAGTTTGTAATAAAAAAATCGAACAAACTTTTCTCAGCTATCAACATACATCAAGCGCACAAGCAAAACAATGCTATAGTGAAATGAGATGGAGATGCAGTAGGATTAAAACAGGATTCATCGGCACTAACACGTTAAATGATAGCTGGACCGGAGATTTTCCACTTGATACAAGAGCTTGAGTGTAAGATTCAGACAAAGGTAGAAGAAAGTAATAGACGACATCATGAGCAATAACACTCATTTCAAGTTAAATTTGTCACTAAGGTACAAGCACTTTATGATACTCTGAGAGAGTTCAGAAACCCATTTTTAGAAAATGGAAAAGATTTGCTTGTCATCGACAGCAGAGTTATTGTTGATAAGGATATCAGTGCATCTGTTTATTTAGCTGAGTCAACTGGTATTACACAGTTGCATAGTGTCATTAAGGAACTCCTGGTAAAAAGTTCCTCGGCACTATTTCAGTCTTTGAAAAAGAACAAAATCCGCTTCTTCAGTACTCCAACACAAAGCATAAGCAAGAAAAATTAAACTTTGAAGATTTTAAAAACAGACGTCCAGCTGTTTTCCAGGCTCCTAATAGTTACACAGAATCGTCAGCTAGAGATTCAAATAACAAAGAATAATTACTTTCTCTACTTGGACCATTAGCAATGAATAACATAAACAAAACACAAGTTATTACTATTTTAGGTGTTAAAGTTGAACGAAATGTTAGTGTACCTGTAAGTTTCTTAATTGCAGTGACTTGCCCTGGTCATGAAGAAGCACATTCAAGGATAATACTTCATCTCAAAGACATTGTAGAAAATGGATTGAAAAATATTGTTATCCGCTCTGTAGGAGCAATTGCATATTTCTTTGAACTGTCAGATAACAGCCTGGAAACACTTTAGGTTACATTTGGAACAGGGAAAAAATATAGATTTATTCCCGTTCATGCTATAGCTACATCAATTGGAAGAGAAAAACCTAATGCTTTACTTGGATTTCCCGCTTTCACAGGCTATGACAGCAATTCTGGTTTCACGGGAAAGTAAAAAAAGTCAACTTCGGAAACATGGATTATCTTTAAAGAAGCTACTACTGCATTTTCATTCACATCAAAACCGCAAACATCCATTCCTGACAATATATTAAAATTTTTAGAAAAATTTGTAGTATTGTTGTACTGTTCAACAATTAACAGCCAAAGTGTCAATCATGCCAAACAACAACTGTTTATGACAAAAAATAGCCCTCTTGAAAATCTGCCACCAACAAAGGGTGCACTACAACAACATGTTCTACTGAGTGCTTTCCAAGCTGGGCACATTTGGGGACAAACAGACCAGCGAAAAATAAGGACGCCTTCTCCAAATGAATGGGGTTGGTGGTTGGATGATGTATCATGGAAAATAAAATGGTCAGAGTTACCAGAAATTTCAGATACTTGTAAAGAATTAATAAAATGTATGTGCAAAATCTGTAAAAATAAGTGTGGCTGTAGAAAAGTAAGATTATCTTGCACTTTGTTATGCAACTGCAAAAACGAGTGTGACAAATGATATGATAAAATCTGAAGTTTATAAAGTATGTAACTGTGAATGTAAGAGTACATTTTTATAAAATCTTGTATAAGTAGGTATTAATAGAAATATACCTTTGGTATTCATTCTTCTTTAATTTTACTCTATACATGTGACTTTACGACTTTACAACAAGTCTCCTATGTTTACTTTATCCATATTTCTGATATTACAAATGAAATTCTTGGCCTGAAAAACATATAAATTGACACCAAACACTATTTTGTGGAATAGATAGTAAAACAATTGAAAATAATTCCATAGTATAACGCCATTTTGAATTACCGCCGCCATCTTAAATTCTAGGAACTCTTCGAGATGCCTCCCCTTCTTCAATGAATTGTATAGCCATAAACTACATTTCTACCAAAGGCAATCTTCTTATCACAATTTGCAGTTTTTTTATTAAATGAGCCATGTAGCATCTCCATGTCATTGATATTGAAAATTCTTATTCGTGCAACGTACAAGTTTCTCCATTAATAATAAATGTTAATGAAGAAAGCGATACCTCAGACCTACCGAATACAGTTATAGCAAAGAATATAGATAGGGGAAGAAAGACAGCCTTATGGGCTAAAGAGTATATTCTGTGATTTGGGTTGCATAACTATTTACTTGGTTAAATATATCATATTTTGTTCGAAAATGCCGCTGGAAGCTCATAGCGTCAAAGCGATTACCTTATCAGTGGCATTCCTCAGGTAAATGCGTCATTAGCATTCTTGAGCTATAACAGTGTTGCAAGAACTTTCTCTCTACAATTCCAATAGTTTTACAATGGCTGTACCTACCCGAAATAAACTTGTATTCTGCCAAAGAATATTTAAGTAGTTTGATTCTGCTTACATCTAAGTTAAGTTTGTTACAAAGAATATTAAATATAGGTGTATATTCTTTTGTTTGTTTTGTTATTATTTAAAACATTTATTGTCAATCGGATGAACTCGTACCAATAAAATAAAGTTTTTATAAGTTTCACATGCAACACTTTTAAACATTTAATAGGTAGCTAGGTACCTATAAAAATTACATAAGAGGTTTCTAATATAATTTCAACAAAAAGTTCACCGATGAGCATAAGATTATACGGAATACGGATTGTCCCCACTTTATTCTCACAAAATTCTATAATAAATATAGAATTAGCTATGTACAAATAATGGAAAAAAAAACATTAATAAACAATATACGGATTTTATTTAAACATTTTAATACGAGAGGAAATTATTGTTCAAGTAATGTTGACGATTAATATAGTTTACAGTGATATATTTTAAAAAGCAAATAAAAACAAAAATAATATTGTATCTTGTGAAGTTGATACGTATAGAGTACGGCTACTAAAACAGTACGCCTTGAATATCTCATTTACTTGATGCTTTAAAAAATGTCTATTTAGGCACATTTATGTTCTATGTATTTACGTATCTACATGATAATTTGTACGTTTACAAGTGGCAGAAATAAAGACAATATTATTATTATTATTAATGTTATTTACACTATATGCTAATAATGTTTTCTTAAAACTTACACACGACTTACTATTTTTAAAATAATATTCAAAATGTTCAAGTAACATCGTAACTATTTTTATTAAAATACTTGAAGGTTTTTTTAGGTAAATAACACAGTCGCCCGCACCATAGTCTTTTTGCTGTAAAAACAGTTCATTATGATGCACTACAGAGTCACGGCTGCACATATTTTGACACTGATCACAATTAAAACGTAAAAGCGTTTTATGAATGACATAACCAGCTACATATACCGTCGCACAAGATTCTAATGTGGCTTCTTGATTTGGTTGTGTTGAAACTTCTATTACCTCACTGAGTAAACTGAGGTCACCATCTTCTGCTAATTCAGTTTGTTCAGCAACTGTATATGGTATGTCCTCAACATATCCCATGACATCTTTTTCTGGCACTTCAACATTCGCCATATTGACAACAGCATCTTCATCAACTTCGCAGTTGGAGCTCTCTGTAGGATGCTGCAATTTAACCAGCATGTTAAACTGTAGTGCTTGCCCTCCACGTAAAAATCCTTTGATAGGAGATTATTCCGTACGCTTTTTATCAAGTGCGGTACGTCATATATTGCAAAAATTTTTGCGTCGCAGACAAAAAAATACGGCTGTTCTGCAGTAACTCCTAGATTTAAAAATGCAGCTCTATTTGTAGCAGCTTGGTCACTAGTAACAGCACGCACTTTAAGTCCTATTCTTTGTAACTCTTCGATGTTTTTAATAATGAGGGAAGATAGCTCTCCATGTTTAATGGTACCTGAAGAAACATAAAAGCTGACAGGAATCTTCCATTTGTGAATAAGTCTTCTTGCCATAAACACTAGTGCATGACTACCGATTTTGCTTTTCCGTCCAAGATGTCCTAAATCTTCGAAACCTTCAATCATATCTTGGCGTGGATTATATTCTAGACCTTTCTTTAAATGCATTTCGTCAAGTAATACGACACACTGTTTTTCATCATCGGTCATGCTGTTAACTTTAACAGCCAGTTTTTTCATTAGTTCCGTACTGGTGCCTGTATTAAGTTGGTTTAACCTTAACCATGAAACTATTGTAGATTTGGAGGGCATAGTAAATTTTAATTTTTCTCTCATAAAAAAGTAGAGGGCTGGAGATTTGTGGTACATATTTAAGGTCAATTCTTTTTCAGCTTCTGTCCAAGGTTGTTTAGATTTGTGAGAAAGTTGCATATTTACAAAGACGCGAACGGTTTTTGGTTTCAAGCCCAATACATCTAAATTAGCCCCCTTTCGTGCACATTGCTTCTTCATACGGTAAATTTGTAAATTTTTTGCCGCCACTTGTCTTCGCAGTTTTGCAATTTTTTGACGTAGCACAATAGAACTACGGCGCTTTCTTGTTTTGGTAGGTGTTGGCATTTCTAACATGGCCTGTTGAAATATGGTTTTCAAAAATAAAACATACTAATAACAGAAAAGATTTTCATGCTGTAGGCTCCATTAAAATGCTTTACAAGCTCATTGTTTTGCCTACATATTTCTACACAATTTATCAGAGAATTCAAAACGTCAATAATTTTTCTGTATTTTATGAAACTGCCAACCTTTGTTCATTTTGTGTTATTGAATAAAAACGCCTAAAGAAGTGAAAATTGATCACCCTGTATACTTACTGCTTGGGATTTAGTTTTGATTTAATTAATAAAACTTTAAAAGAAATTTTAACTAATTACACCTTATTTAATTAGTACCTACACGAAGATCGAGCAACAAATTTGGGGAAACTATAAGATTTAAGCTCCTATAATCGGACATCGTGTTAACCTACTATCGATGGAAAATTTAAAAATTTTATTATACAGTGTGGTGATAAAGTTCCACCAAAATTAATAATTTTGTTATTTAATGTTTTTTGGGAAAACCCTGACACGTCAATTTTATTCTTTAAAAAGTGGACATGGCACCGTCCCTAGACTTTCCCATACTGGAAATTGTTCATATTTTCTTTTGCATTTAACAGTATGGTTATTTTCCTAAAACGGCTGCTTGAGCGCTATCGTAAAATCCCGCCTCCTAACATGGTTAGGTAAAAAGTCCCTGAAAATCGTATTTTGTATGGCATAAAAATTCGATTTTTTTATTTTCTGATTCTTTGAAGCAAAATAGTAACGACAATTAGAATAAACAATTAATTTTTCAAAAATAGAAGGGGAGGGAGGCTTTTGTTTCTGCGCTATGACGTCATTATTAATTTTTTCAAATGAAAATCCCATTTTCCCCCCTTATGTTGATAGATCTCGCCAGTTAAATGGTCGTATAAAAAATTAGTACCCCACATAACAATTTTTTGAGAAAAATACACATGAAGTTCAAAAAATTCAGAATTTTTTTAAATTAAAATAACGCACCACATCTGTTTCCTTAGAAACGTTAAATTGTTGATTTTGACACATTTGTGAAACAGTGGTAAATGTTTTAAAATCAAAATTAGGTAGTTTTTGTCATAGCTCTTATTTTCATTAAAAATAAATTCTGAATTGTTTGAACTTCATGTGTATTTTTCTCAAAACAATTGTTACCTACGAGGGGCACTAATTTTTTTACATCATCATTTAACTGGTGAGGAGATCTATCAAAATAAGAGGGAAAATTGAGTCTTTTTAAAAAATAAAATGACGTGTTTCGGGGTTTTCCAAAAAAACATTAAATAAGAAAATAATAAATATTGTGCGGGACGTTATCACCACACTGTATACAGAACGGGCATTTTTAAAGGAACTAACCTGTATCATAGACGAATCCGGTATGGTATCTGCATCTAATTGCTTAGGCGAAGCAATATGATCTTCATCCAAATGAAAAGAGCCCGAATAAGACGTCGCTTTACCATAGACCCTTGGCATGATCTCTTTTTTCAATGCGAGTTCTTTGGGCGACACTGGCGATGTTGCGGGGTCAGGCTGCATGGCAGTTTTGTAATTTAAGGGAACAGCATTATGACTCAGCCTATTTTTTCTTGAATTCATAAACTGCTTTTCGGAAAAATGCATGGTTGAAAAAATCGACCAGTTTCAGTTTATCGATTATAACAAGTAGGCTATGCGTTTTTTTCGGAAAAACAGAAGCGTCAATAAATTGGTCTCATAAATGTGCACCTTTTTCCCCATTTGACCGAAGTTGTATCTCTTACCGTTTCCGAGATGCCAATGGTGGCACTTCGAAAATGACCCCACTCTGTATAAAATCTTGTGTATATTTTGAGCGCAAAATCAAATTGCCAATTTCGCTCTTATACAAATAGCTGTTAAAATCATAACTCTGTAACTTCCTTGCAATTTGGCAACGCTGAGACGCGTTCTTGGGAAAAATGCGACAGGAATCTGTAAATGCGTGTCCGACCGCAGCCGTGAACAAGTTCATTAGTACTGGCGGCGGCTGCTTGAGGGCCAGGCAAGAACTGAGGAGCTTTTAAATAATACGCTAATAACCCATAGGCTGTCCTTCTTCCCCTATCTATATTCTTTGGTTATAGTTAACGACTAACTAATTTTTAATACAGGCTGATTATTTTATCATGTAACAACTTGTAGGCAACCCATTATGCAGAAGCATGCATTACGCATGCGTCTGTATAATGGGTTACCCACAAGTTGTTACATGATAAAATAATCAGCCTGTATAATTTCGTTTTTCTTAAATGTTGGTTACTATTTTACTATGTATTCGTTTTATTGGACTATCTGTTACATAAATATTATATACTGCCAAGTGCCATTGTAGTATTTTTCGTATGTTTTGTATTTAATCATTTTTTAATAATAAAAAATGTTTATAATTATATAGGCAAAATAACAGAAGGTATTTAAGGTTAGGTTCTATTTGTCATTAGTGTCTTGCCAGGTTATAATATTGCGGTTTTCTAATTTAATAATACACATGCCTCCTAAAATTTCATAGCTAACTATCAAAATATTTATTTCACTATTTTCATAGAAGAACTATACATTATGCGACTGGTACCTATACCACAACACAAGCTTCTTTTCAAATTCAACGCCTCTTACATACGCTATTGGATTATATATCTACCTGCCATAAAATCGAGAAAATATATCGGACAAATATATACAGTACGAGCACCTAGAACAAATTTTTTTATTATATTTATTTGAACTGAGAAATAGATAAAAGGAGCAATTTGCACATACCTCAGGATTTACATTTGACGAAAATGGGAGCCAACATGGGTTAACAATAAATGCGTTCTATTTAAGGCAGCCGCATCTCAATAATCAGAGGCGACCTTGGTGGGCGAGGCAAAGAACGCGTGCTTTACTTCGGGATAGGCGCAGATCATTGAAATTGCATTCGCTGGCTCGTTCGCAAACGCGGAAGTTCGAATCCCATATACGGCAATATATTTTTGATTAAAAAGTTTATATAATTTGCATTTTATTTTTTCAGTATTATTACGAAAGTGAAGATATTTTTACTTCTTTTTCTTTGATTTTTAAAATTGTTTACTGTCACAACGTCCACTTGCGAAGGAAGTTCTGAGTAAAACCCTTTACAGATTTGTTTCGATTAAGTACACCAGAAAATAGCATGTTCAACGCATAAGAAAAGTGGGTTTACAAGTTTTTGTAAATTAATTTTTATACTTGCTAAAAACTACCACTTTTCTTTACATGTTAAACAATATTCGACGTTCATATATGACAGTCTGATTTTTGTAAGCTGACATAAGAAAATGTTTGAACGCATTTTCTATAACAAAAATGTATCTCTAAAATTTTCATGGGCATATATCCGTAAATAAATTCTATAATTTTAATTACAGCTAACATAAAGTGCTGAATGATGCTTTGGCAAGTCCACATTATTAACTGAAAATCAATTTTGATAAAGCTAACCGACCCATAGTAATTTCAATAACCATCTGAGAGAGTTGGCAAGCAAATCTACTCTCTAGATTTTTATAGCCAACCTCATTAACTTTTAATCGATCAGAACAAACACCCCATGCTATTATACTTTGTTGAGCTTTAATTAAAATTTGTGTGCTGTAACCACAACGCTGGACATCCTTTTAACATACTGGTAGCATGTAGGATGGGGGTTCCGAGCTATCGTTTTCGTTATTTTTCACTTAACTTACCCATATTTTCCGTGTATAAATTTGTTACACTTGCGTATACCGTATATTGCTTATATAGCATATTAATAAAACTGAAAGACACGTTAATACATTCTTAAAATATGTACATATAACTAAAGAAAATTAAATCATATTAATTTCTAAATTACAACTAGTAAGCGCAATTTCAGTTTCTTAATATAGTACCTATTAAGATTTTAAATAAAATTACCATTGGTGGTCTATTACGTATTCGTGCAACCAAGATGGTATAATAAAACTCTCTTACAGATAATGGTATTACAACAGTCTATACAGCTAATTCTCGCAATTGCAGGCCCGTATTTAAATTGCTAATGGCCAACCTATCGATTTTCACAGGCAAATGGGAAATAGGGTATCCCTTAATTCTAGATGTAAAATTACAAGTAAACGTTAAACGTTGAGCACGCACGAAAGCTAATAACACTGATTAGTTTATGCCATACGCAATTGTTGGATATGCAAATAGTATTAAATTCAACTACGAAATAGACACCTACCTAGGTTTTTCCAACGTCCCCCAGGTTATGTATTGATGAAATCTCCACGATGTTTGTATTGCAAAATATGTTTTGCATACTATTATTAAAACGCAACAAATAGTTATTTTCTTTGGCAGTATGTATTCTATAACCATTTTGAAAATTGAAGTTAATAGTGTTTAATAGTATATTACACAACAAGTTTAGAAAAGTAAAGTTTTACTAAACGAATATAGCTTGATTGAGTATGAGCGAGCAAAGCGAGCGAGTAATTTAAAAAGCTAGATAAGTTTAGTAAAACTACTTTCCTTACGAAGTGTGTATACTATTTTTTCGCATTTTGTATTAGTATTTATAAACAAACATTTATATGAACGCATTATACCACATGTCCATAAAAAAAGGCAGCTGTGGAAATTCAAACGTATGAATAATATGTTGATGGCACTGTTAGTCTATGTCAAATTCGAGGCTGTCAGATTAGGTTTTCCGCCAGTTTTCACACAGACCGGCACAAAATCTAACCTGCTAACCTCGAATTTGACAGTGACATTACCATATAGTAAAGTGACATTTATATGTACCAAAATGCCACTTTATTAAACGATTTTGAATTTAGTAAAATAGCACATTATTATACAAAATACGAAAAACATATTTAGTACACTAATTTATATAGGTCCTTACAAAGACTGCACATATTTGAACAAATATTATTAAACAAAACTAAAAGTGTAATAAAAAGAATATTAATTTACAACAGATGTTTCAAGTGCCCACCACCCAGTTATAAATAAAAAATTACCATTATTGCGAGTTAGAGGGCCTTAATAACATACTAAATGCGTTTTAAACCCATTTAATTTTCATATATATAACAAGCGAGTTGATTTACAACTGTTGTTGTCTCTAGCATCCTTTACGCCAGAGAGTTCTATCTTCCAAGTCGGTATCGTCTAGCTGTCTGGTTTGCATTGCCTCGTGCACTCCTTTTATCCAAATGTTACAAGGTCCTCTTCTTTTCTTTCGTTTAGGTGGTGTCCATTTCCAGACCCTAACTGGCTATTTTCTGATTCCATTCGTCGCATATGGCCATACCATATCAACAGTTTCCGTTCTATTGCGTTCATGTTTGTTTTTTCCACTTTCATTTTGGCCTTTACTTCTTGGTTTGTGACGTGATCTAGTCTGGAAACCCTACAGTTCGTCTCAAACATTCCATTTCCATAGATTGCAGTAGCCTCTCATTTCGTTTATATTTATTTTCCATGTTTCTGCCCCGTACTTAGATACATCTTCTACTACTGGGTTCTCTTGGTAGCTTTTGTGATGTATTTCCTCCACCAGATTGAGTTTAATTAGTAGATGGCATTTCTTCCTAGACGAATTCTGGTTTTTATATTTCTTTATCACCAGTACCTCCTTTAGTGAAAGTCAAGCCTAGATATTTATATTCATTGCCATTTTTAATTGTACCATTATATAATTGCAAATCTTCAGCCAGTTCTCCTACTACTGTGTATTTGATTTTTTCTATATTGATTTGTAAACCCCACTGTTTGTATTCGTTTATTAATTTTAGCAGCATATAGTTGATTTCATCAGAATCTTCAGCAATCAAGACCTGATCGTCCGCACACAGCAGGTTAGTCAAACAATGTTCGTTCATCTGTATTCCCATCCTACCACATTTCTTTGTGCATTGTTTTAATGCCTCGTCTAAGCATAGTTTAAACAGTGTTGGTGATAAGCTACATCCTTGCCGTAATCCTTTGGTGGTCTTAAGCGGCGAGATAATTGTCGTCCCATCTTAACTATACTTTCGTAATTTTTTACATTCTTTTTATAGCATTATTGTAGGTTGTAGAAACTTTATTTTCTAATATTTTGAATAATTGCATTATTGGAACGCTGTCAAACGCTTTCTAAAGGTCTTTAAACTTCTGTTTATGGGTTTTTCTTACACGTGCGTCTTTTCCTCAATAATTTGTTTTAAGATAAATACTTGTCCACACATGACCTTTCCCATCTAAAACCGCTCTGTTCTTCGTTTCAGTTTCAATTCTTCTAGTTAATATTCGTCCATACAGTTGTCCAATTGAAGATATTAAGGTAATCCCTATGTAATTTGCGCAGTCGGTTTTTTTCTTTCTTATAAATTGAGGTAATTAATCCCTTCTTCCATTCTGGTGGAACTTCGTTAGTATCAAAAAGACATGCATTATGCATTAAATATATCGGCAAGTAACTTTAAACATTTAGAATGGTCGTATTTAAGCAACTCAACCGAAATACCTCCTGGACCACCAGATTTTCCATTTCACATTCCTCCTAGTGCTTGGCTTATTCCTTTTTTTGTAATTGATGGCACTTTTGTATATTTATCATGTGTCAAGTAAGTTATATTTAGAAATTCTTCTCTATCTTCTGTTTGTAGTAATTTTCCCATGCTTGCATATTTATTGTGGGAATATTTATTCTTTCGTTGGTGTCTTGTCTTAAGTTTTTTATAGTTTTTTAAGATTTTGTTGTTCTGGTTCCTCTCATGTAGCTGTCTATTTCTGCACATTTGCGTTTCCATGTCTCATTTATTCAAGTTTCTTTTTTACTTCCGCATTATTATGTAAATAGTGGTTGATAGCTACTTTTAATGTAATTGTTTCTTTTTCTGTAATCAATCATGGATGTTTGATATATTATTGTATACTGGTTACGAGGTCTTTATCACCATTTCACTTTTTTCGTTTTACAGCGTTTTATCTATATTTAAAAAATATGTTTGCCTTTACAAGATAGTGGTCTGAGCTAGAAACTGCGCCCCTGAATACTCGGACGTCTTCTGCTTTTAAAATTGTGTCTTGTCTTAAAATGACATAATCTATTATAGATTGTAACGACCTAGTTGGTTGACACTACCTATATTTTTGAAGTAGCCATTTTATATTCTTAGAGAGAAGCGTTCACAGATTTCAATCAATCTCTCTCAGTTATCATCTGTTTGTTCTTTACCATATCTTCATATTACTTGATTTCCTATTCGATGACCTATATTTCTATTAAAGTCACCAATTAAGACAATTTATTTTCTTTTACCTGTCTCATCTAGCAATGCGACTATTTGGTTTTAAAATAAATTGATCTTATGTTACTATATTCGCATCATCCGTCGGGGCTCGCCAGCTCGGTAGTGATTTAATAATATTTAATTCGTAGGTAGGCGGGGCTGCTTAAATTTTACAAACGTCATTCTTTTAATTGATTTATATCTGTCAGTTCATTTTCGACAAATGTTTTGAGACCCATTATTTGATTTTCAGTTCAAAGCAAAAACAGATAGTTACTCTGGAATAGTCGGTTTTTATTAACCAAGTTCAAGCGATGGTATTGTAGTTCTGTAACATGGTTCTATTAACATATTATACAGAATTAAAAAGCCTGTCAAACTGACTATCTAGTAGTTGTAAAATAATTCTAATAGACCAACCAGTTGAGATTCGATTAGCGTTTAAAAATGATCCGTTTTTTGGCCCACTGAGTATATATACGATGTACACCCGGTAATGAAAGTTTACAAATTTTGTTGGACTGCTTTATTGAATTCCATATTCATACATGTAATTTGGTTCTACTTGATAAGTTCAATATTCCCGCTTCTATCGACTTATCAACTAGATACCCTAGTGGCGTAATATTGTGATCTGTTGAGTCTTATGCAATTTAACAATATACGCAACAATAACGATAGATTACTAGACTTAGTAGTAGTATCTAATAATACCTATAATCTAAATCGAGAGAATATTCCATTAGTTGTTGAAGATGTTCATGATGGGCGCGTGACGTGAAAATAGTCGGGTCAAGCTGGGTCACGGCGGGTCCCGTCGTGAACGTGAATAGTATTTGAAAATCGGGCCGTGAACGTGAGTGAAAATTTCCAAGGTGTGATTCCGTTTTGCGTTAAATATTTAGTAATGAAAAAAAGATTACAGGGTGCCCCGCTAGAGCTGGAGCGGGAGGTCATTGTACTTCTATGTGGCAGCCTGCAGCGACGGTGCTTCGCACCAGTGTTGTATTGTGAATGTCAATCCCGTGTCTGCGTCTATAGGCGACCAAGTAGAACTTACTTTTAGTTCTTCGGACATAAAAGTACTTTTACAACTAGGAATTAAAAGTGTTGCCTAGCAACATATACTTTTTTGTTCTCGTATCAGTAAGAGAAACGTCAATTCCAATAACAACTTTTGGTACTAAAAGTAATGTCTTTGAAGACGGTTGCAAGAAAGGTTTTTTGCGAGAAATTAGTATTTGTCGCTTGTTGAAAGCTATTGTGGTCAGTTTTCATTGATTTCTTTTTGTGTCTACTGTTCTGATTAAAATATATTACTTGAATTATTTCAGGTGCAAAAGTATTTCCTCTTAAGTTTCTAGTTGTTGGTTTTAAATTTGAACATTCTGTTCTATCTGAATTTGAATTTTCAAATTTAAGCTGTGGGTCTAACAGATCTAACACCTTTACAAGGCTACAAATTGACAAATAATCACATTAAGATGATTTGCTACGCAGACGACGCAGCATTAGTCGCAGATAACGAAGATAAATTACAAAGACTTCGGTTCCGCTTCTCGCAAAACTTGAGTGTTTAAAGCAAGCGTGAAACTTGCGTGACGTGAGTGAATACTCACTCACGCGCTCATGTTTAGTTTGTTATCCACCACAAAAAGTATTTTTTCTACGATCGTGACAAAATAACAACTTTTTGCAGTTTCTAGTGTCAATTTAAAATTAGAAACTGTGATATCAGTAGTTGCAGTGAATTATTAACGCTTAATACGTCAGCAAAATAAAATAGGATATTAATAAGGAGCTTACAATTTTGGACATTATGAGAACAATAACATTTGTATGCATACCAATTTACATTCTAAGGTCAAATTCAAATAAAATAGCAATACAAGTTAGAAACTTTCCTATTTAAAACTATAAACGTTCAAGGCATGACCAAAGTACATACTAAACAAAAATATTTAAACATTATAGAAACCTACCTAATTTGAAACAAGTAGCAGATTAATTTAATAAATATTTTTTTACGATCGTGTCAAAATGACAACTTTTTGCACAGTTTCTAGTGTCAAAACTGACGTTTATGGCACTCTTAATTACGTCTTTTGCGCACGTTGCCATCGCTGGCGTGTTTTAATACTATACTGATGGGGCCACAATTATATATAACAGCAATGAGATAAAATGAACAACAAAATAAAATGCTTGAGTAAGAAAGAGATGCCCATACAACAAAATTATTTTAGTAGGCACAATTAGTTGACATATGTCATAATTAAAGTAAGCGTCAAGCCTACTCGTATATTTGCTACTAAGTTTATCTCTTTCCTACTCAAGCAATATGTGTTATCTTCTTATTCATGTTATCTCATTGCTGTTATATATAATTGTGGTCCCATCGGTATTAAAACACGTTTTGCCGTACGTTTGAATGTCCACATAACCTAGAATATCTAATACAATGTGACGGAAAAAGTGCCACCGAAATAAGTTTTTATATTTCTGTTCGCTTCGCGTCGTGCTTTTAAACTCATCGCACGTGCTGTAAAGACGTACTTATACAGTAGTATCATAACATACTATTTTAGTTCAAATGATTGTCAACAGCATCACTTTATTTCGAATATGTGTAATGAGTGTATGAGTGGTTTGACGATTATGCACCACTTCATAAAAACAAGAGTCATATATATCCGAAGTGGTATACTAAAGATATTATAAGCGATACAAAACATCACAGTTAACGAAACATTATTATGAATTTCAAAATCTTAGAGCCTTATTGAAACCTAAAGTTAGTGATGCTTTTAAACAATATTTAGATACAGTAGAACAATCTGCAGTCGTCCATTCTAAAAAATTTTCGTCATACGTGCAATCTAAACGCGGCTGTAGCAGGATACCCCGTGAATTGTTTAAAGATGGTGTTTGTTTTGGTAAACCCCAGGATATCGTCAATGAGTTAGCTAATCAATTAGGTTCAGACATATTTAATGACATTTAAAAAAACTCAGTGGCGTACGCTAAATATTTTAAACAAAATCAAAATTTAGTAAATATTGTCGTCAGTAGCATCAACTGCCCTTTGACTTCTCAATTTCTAGACTTCTAGAGTGGTTGTGGTAAATAAGCGTGCCTTACTGCTTTATATCAAAAATATTTGCAGTATTTTTTAAAAATAATTATTAAAGTAACTCCAAGTTCCTTGTATGTAATAGTTAATAGTTAATAAGTAATTGAATAATTATTCTTCTCTCACTATTTACATTTATTTTTGTGAGACCCGTACTGATAATAACATTCCACTCTCACGCCTCTTAATTATTATCTTATTTTAAAAATGTTAGGGCATTTTGAGATTGTACGACTCCATTTGTATATGGGTTTTTAGAATTATTCCGCCTGAATTTGAGCATATCGAGTTTTGTGCAAGCATTTAGTGGCTTTCCAGCGCCCACAGCTGTGCTATTTTCGTACCGTCAACAGGTTTGAAATGCACTCTTTCTGTGTATATCTGTTTCAATCTGTTGGCGAGCTAGAATATAAATATCGATCCGTCAACAAGGCGCATTCCTGCATGTTTCTGTACGTTCCGTGGGGTAAATTTAAGGGACAGCTGCCGTGTGTGCAAGAGAGCGAGCTTCAGTTTTTGCTCCTACCACTTTATCGATCGAGCTATCTGCGCGCATTTTTCTGGGAGAATCGATCCGTACGTCCGAAGCAACAGTTGGTTTTTTGAATTGTCGCTCCCGCTGCGTTTTGCCCTTCGCGGGGATTGCGTTCGCGAGAAATTCTTGACGTTTTAATTATTGCGTGTTTACCGGTTGATGTTTGTGCCCCGGACTTATCTGTGTGCCGCCTTTTCGTTATTATTTCGACTCCTGTGGCTTCGCCGCCAGTTTTGTGTTCCGCCTTGCTTTAAATAATCGAACTGCATGCCGGCCGTATCGGGTGAACCGGGTGTTGTGTCGTTTAATGTAGGCCTTTTGTTTACCATGGACTGGCAGGCCCATTATAGCGTCGTTTGGAGGATTTTCCGTGAGATCTCAGTGCCGGCCTATTCGTGTACCGCGAAGCTCCGCTTTACCGTTCTGCCAGATTTCCGCAGCAGGCTTCCATGTCAGGTAGAAAATAAACTCCCATGAGTCCGTCCTGAAGTCCCTTGTTGAGTTGTTGCAGTATCCTTTCCGTTTCGTCTATGCAGTGTCTGTAAACAGCAGCTGATTGCAGTAGCATTGGACATCAATTTGCCTCACATTCAAGCTATTTAAAGGTATCGTACGTTGTATTACATTTTACAGTGCGAATTTAACGTATACAGTGTGTTTCGCCGAAGAATCGGGCAGTTGACGTAACGTCGCGGTCATTTAACTTTTATTGTGTGCTGTTTTGCATTTGTCAAACCATTATAGTTGTTTACCTGCCAGTACAATTCATTTACAGTCAGTTTATATGGTTGTTGTTTAGCTTTATTCAGTAGCCCTGTCATGTGTCACTAGCGCTACTTAATATAGTTGAATGCAGCCTTTTATTACGGCTATTTGATTTATTTCATGTTTATATCGTTTTTCAGTAATTGTAATAGTTGATGCAAAGTTACCGAATAATTTCAATAGATTAAGACGGTAAAAAATTTACGTAACTACCGTATACTAAACCATTTCATCTTTTTATGTGCATTTATATAATATATTCAAATATTTTGTCAACACATTTCATGTTAATTTAACTGTGGCTTTCTTTGTTGTTGTGCATGCGTCGTGCGTATTGTATTTTAAAGTGTAAGAGGAGTTTGGCCAGCTGATCAAATGGATTTTCGGAAGGTAGGTCCGATGGTGCTGAACCGGCTCGCTGACGAGATTACTGTCAAGCTTAAAGTTGAAAGGTGGACTCGTTTTGCTTCCATGTCTACTCATCCTTATCATTTTAGGTCTGCTTACCGTTTATTAGGCCGTTGCTCTGTGTGATCTCGTGTTGGACCACTCCTCGCTCCACTGAAGTCTAGTCGACCACTCTTTTGTAATGGGCTGGGCAGGCATCAGTCTATGAGTTATTTTTTTATTCTCGATTTTGTGAATCTAGATTTATTTTGTCTTTTCGTAAATACCGTGTTGTGCCGTTACCAACTGGCGCGTTGTCGTAATTGTCGATTTAGCCCGTTACAAAAAGTCGACATAGCTACATGTGGTGCAACGGATCAAGTTATGGCATGATTGCTCTAATACTAATGATAGTCACGCGTTATCTGATCAACTGCACCGCTGAAAAAATGTTTCCGTAGATTCTGTAGTTATCTCTAGGGATATCAAAATTTTATAAAAATGTAAGTTTACATATGGTTTATACATACAACCATTGCAGTTCTGTAAATTTGTTGTGTTCAGTAAATCTGTCCGCACCCTACGTAATAATCACTTTCATTCTATTAATAATGTCTTGCCAACCACATCTGCTGATGTTGACTTCAATGCAATTGATAATGAGGAAAATAATTTGCTTTATCTAAATATTGCTTCTGTAACAGAGGATGGCATTTTTATGGCTATATGTAAACTGAAAAATAAGGGCACAGCTGTTTTTGACAAGGTAACTAGTTTTTTTTGTAAAGGATTGTGCTGGTGTTCTTTGTAGTCCACTGTCAATTATATTTAAAGCTGGTGTTGGTAGCTCAGTGGTTGGACATTCTGACTATTGATCTAAGGGATCTAAGAGGAAAATTGCAGTATTCCGTTTCTAGACGTCCTGGTGAAACGTAATTCAGATGGCAGTTTAGGACATGCAGTCTATAGAAAAAAAAACACACACGGACAGATATCTAAATGCTGACTCACACCATCATCCAATGCAAAAAGCAACAGTTCTCCAGACTTTGGCGACAAGAGTCGTTCGTATCTCAGATGAAGAAAATCTAGAGAGAGAAAAGCTACAGCTGTTTGACTCTTTACAAAAGAACGGATACACAACTACCGCCATACGAAAAGCACTAGACAAGACTATGACACAAAAGGCTAAAGAAGAATCCCCACCTCTGGAAGGCTTAGCATTTCTACCTTACGTTAAAGGCTCGACTGATAAGATAGGGGGTGTCCTGCAACGATGCAACATCAAAACTGTGTTTACGAGCAAGGAAACTTTGGGTAACGCCTTCATATCGGTAAAAGCAAGATTCCAAGTTTAAAAACCGCTGGCGTATACCGCATTTCTTGTTGTTGCGGCTAGAGTTACATTGGACAGACTGGTCGTTCAGATGATCTAAGACTTCAAGAACATAAAGGCGATTGCAAACACAAACGCATCACAAAATCAGCCGTAGCTGAGCATACTTTTACAAATAGGCACCCTATAGAATTTGAGCACGCAAGAGTACTTTCCAGAATACCTCACTACCTTCCGCGAGTGATACGTAAAGCCATAGAAATAGAAAAACATCCAAATAATATCAACAGGGAAAATGGCTTCAAGCTTAGTAAAACCTGGACCCCTGTGATACACGATCTAAAGCATTACAACCACTGTGCGTGATACGGTCATGCCCCACGGATTACGTTGCACTCGGACGACAAACCAGCGTTACGCCACTCCGCGCGCTTAGTACGGAGGACTATAAATAGCTCCACACCGACCTTCGGTGCTTACCGAGCTCTGTAGAGTAGTAGTTATCACATCTGCTTAGCATTCGGGAGGTCGCGGGTTTGATTCCCCTGGCCGTCTGCTCTGATTCAGGTATTTAGGTGGTTTTCCTGAGTCAACAGATACCTTCTTTGAGGCGAATGCCGGAGCAGTACTTCTCCACCTTTCCTGGCCTTTCTTCCATTCTCCACCCGTTCTTTCTCTCACCCATCCTATAATTCCCGTTCTTTCTTGAAGAGGGACGGAAGGTCCCTATAGCAGCCCGCCCCCAGTTGGGGGAATTGAAATAACCCTGAACCTTTTACCTTTTTACCTTTTACCTTCGGTTCTTAGTGCGACTTTCACTCTGATGATGCAAGCTGCAAAGTCTTGCGAAACGTTAGTGAATATGGATGCACAAACAGCAAAACGGCCAAATCTGCCTAAGTATCCTCGTTCTCAAGATACTCGAACAACACGATCCTCCAAAGAGCTTAACCTTGTATTACTGTTCATCAATGATATTGCTGATAATATTGAAGCACATATACTGTTACTGAAATTAAAATTTCGTTTAACAGCTGTTTGTGCAAATTATGTTTTTGCAAGGTTGATGAGTAATTGCTATTTACCCATGATGGGTTTACATATCCACCAGAAAATTTCTCCCACCTTACAGATTTAGAGAAAAATAATGCTGATCTTTAGTAAAGTTTTTAAGAAAAATAAACTAGGAAAAGTTCTTAAATGATTTAGTAAGAGAAGTTCTTTCCATATTACTACAAATCGTTTCACTTACCATTTAACAAAAACTTTAAGACGATTAACAACAGGTAAACCAAAATATTCGCCATAATACTGTAACTGCTACAAGAAGAAAATTTATTCGGCACAGCAGTTCGTTTTAAACATCGAGTCAAGTCATTTTCAGGGTTTTTGAAAATGTATCCTCTCAAAGGGGTTAAATGGGGTAGATGTGTTTATCTAAAGGTCGCGTCAACGCGGTAACTGCTGCAGGTAGGAAGTTGAAATTCAGAAAATACTTTCCTTTTACAAACCTGGTGAAATCATTTATAGATTGTGTTTTTATAAAGAGCGTCACGAGATAGATACAAGTAGAAAGGTGAAATTCGGCATATTAGTTAATTTTACATATCAGATCAAATCATTTTTAAGGTTTTGGCGAATTCATCACCGAAAGGTTAGTTTGTCAAAATATCGCCACGGGGAAACTACTACAGGCAGTAAGTTGAAATTTGGCATATTAGATCGTTTTACAAATTAGGCCAAATCAATTTCAGGCTTTTTCGAAATTAACTACCCAAAAATAGGATCAATAGATATTCCCTTGATAATTTTAAATGTGTCTATTGGTTTAATAGATCAGATAAGATAATAATGGTATGCAATTTATTTGAGAACTGCTTAGATTTGGTATTAAATGGACAAACCACAGGCGGAAAAGTATTATTACCGCTTATAGATTCACACATTTTAATATTGCACTACCTTTTTGCCTTCGGAAAAGACATTTTTCTCTGCTCCTATCATTTGCGATAACAATAAATCACAAGCACAAACTATGGATAAAGTGGGAATATATCGTATTTACCACAACCAGTATTTTGCCATGGTCAAGTATATGTAGCAATATCAGGTGTGAGTAGTTTTGAAAACTAAGCAAAATGGTTGTCAGTCAAAAAAAAAATTGACTTCGGCTCGTATTTCAAAGAGCAAATTCAAGGTTTTGCCGTGAGAAAACCATCTTACTTCTGTGTAAACATGTAAAGATGTGCTCTCCATGTCCTCACACAACATTTTGAATAGTCTTATGTTCTTAGGTTGTTTTGATAAAATTGATTACTGTCACGCTTTGTTCAAACACTTGGATTTTTTCCACAGCAAGAGCTTGGCAGTGGATCTTGTCACTTGTATGTTATTTATAGTTCTTTCCAATTCCTTCGCAGAACGCTCCGAGATGATTAACTGAGCACAGTTTGGGAAGCACTGGCCTAGACTATCTGGCGAGACGATGATAGAAAGCTCTCGGAAAGTGAAACATTTGATCTCTACACACTTTTTTTTTGTGCCAACGATTCGCTAGTTATTGGAGTTAGTAAATTCCACTTTTTGAATTTTAGTGCTCTATAACTCTCGAGCGGCAAGTGAGGATAAAATATTTTTTGGTATTCTGGGATCGTCTCGACTTCCACTATCTACCTAGTATAACGAACGGGTTTCTTCTACCTTTGAGACGTTTAATATCAACTCGACGTCTTATAGAACTACCTGATTGAAAACGTATAAAAATAATGTAGCCCAGATGTTTGGCACAAATGTTCGTTAGTGCCCTAGAAGCGAATCTTTAAAAGTCTTCGTCTCTGGGGTGCCGGTGTCGTAGTTTTTTTTTTTTAGCAACAAGCAGAAGAAAAAACCGCCTGTTGATTAGAAAGAACTATGATACAGTACCTTATTCATACGTTATTATATTATACGTTATTAAAAAGGTTGTCCGAAATGCAAAATTATAGCCCGCTGCAAAATTTCAGAAATATTGGCTTCCTTTTATGAAATCGTGTGTATGAGATGCAACATTTTTGCAATTCCTTGCAATAAACACGGTTTCATAAAAGTCAATATTTCTGAAATTTTGGGGTGACGCTATAATTTTATATTTTGAACAACTTTTATTAATGACAAGCAAACGGCGCGCTACGCGCACGTGTGAAATAGGATACGCGATAAGCTCCGAGCCGAGCGCCAAGATAAGAAAAACAAACCTAAACAAATATAAACATCTGCGAAGTCGGAACGTGAGATTTTATGTGGTGCCACAGACAGACAAACACACATTAAGGAAAATTATATTATAGATGTTCTAATGTGCTCAATACATAAAAGGTACTTTACCTGAACAAACTATGTTTTTAACTACTTCCAAGGCACCCCCAGAAGCGAAGACTTTAAAAGGGTCGCTGCTAGAATATACTAAGGAACATTTGTGCCAAAAATCAGGATGGATATCTATTATGCCTAGGGTAAGTGTATTACCACCATCATATTTCGGTCAAATATATACAGGGTGGGTACTTTAAAAAAAAATAATTCTGCCTATTTTTGCTCTAACTCAAGAATATTTTGCATATAGCTCAGGTTTTTGCCCTTAATGAAAAAAGCATATTTTGGTCCCAACATATACATAGCGAGCACCTTAAAATAAACTTTTCTTTATTTTTGCTTTAACTGAGAAATAGATAAAATAGTTTGCACATAACTTTATCCTTGACGAAAATGGAACCCAACAGATGCAGGATAAATGTTGTAAGAGATGTGTTTAATGGAACTGCATCGCAGATATCCGAATAGCAGTGGATGGAGGAGCCTTAAAATCGCATTCGCAGGAGCTAAAGTTCGAATATCACCAGTAATGCTTTTTTAAAAATTGTTGTATTTCGCATTACCAAGTGTTTCCTTTTATTGTTTCAGTATTATTACGAACGGTAAAATATTTTTACCTTTAGTTTCGTTTGATTTTTAATTTTTTCGTGTCACAATGCCAGTTGTGGAGGAAATTCTGAGTAAAACCTTTTACAGGTTTTTTCCATATGGAAATGCAAATGGCGAATTTCTAAGGAACTATTGCCAACAAAAATTCTTACTAGATTGAATTGTGTTGTTAAATAATCTTCTGGTTACTATTTTTGCAGTGAGACTAGGTTTCATGTTGAGTATTTGATGTTTTATTATTTTAAGTTGTAGTTCTGGCTATTATAAATCTCAAATGTGATTATCCTGATGGGGCTAAAATTATATAACACCAATGAGATAACATAAAAGAAATAGAATGCATTGCTTGAGCAAGAAAGAGATAAACGTTGAAGCAAATATTCGAGTAGGCTTGACTCTCATTTTAGTTATGACTAAACTAAACATGTACACTGAAATAATTTTTTTGAAATACCTACTTGTTAAATATTTCGTTAAGAACTGTTTACTACTGCGTAAGCAACCTCTTTACGGCCCGGCCGTTTAAAGTGTCCGTAAAGACCACGGCCTGCTAAATTGTGTGCCAAACGTCAAAGTGACGTTTGTCACCTGCTTACAGCCATACACAAAATTCGTAATAAATGACATTTATAAACAACAGTTGCAACGTCCTACGCACTCTCAATTATTCTAAAACGTTATTACACAAATCTAGAATTTTGGTGAAAATAAATTAGAAAAAGATAGGTATGACCGAATTGTATGTAGGTATTACAAAAACTATTGTACAATACACGTCCGTTACGGCCTTTACTGCCTCGCCAGTATTATTGGACTCGCTCTTCGAGCTCGTCTCATAAACTCTCTGGCTCGGCCGTAAAGGCTATCCTAACGGACTTCTACTGTAAAATAATATTTCGTCATCCCTTTCTTATTCAAGCATTCTATTTTGTTGTTGATGTTATCTCATTGCTGTTATATACAGTGACTGCCAACAAGTCGGCATCATACGGGAAAGATTTTTATTTTGGAATTTTCAAAATAATTTGTACTTGTATAGAAACTTATTTAGTGTTATTATACTAAGTGCTATTTTTCGGGAATTAAGTAAGATTTCAGTGACATTTTTTTAGAGTGTGTTAGTTTTAGTCAATTAAACAATCTCAAGGCCAGAAAACTCCTATCTTTTTAACTTTAAATCTTTAGTCTTCATCTAAAAAAATTGAATTTTAAAATTAAGTTTTGGTATGCGACACAATATTAAAAAACGGAAAATTAAATTTTAGCTAATGTTTAAGATTTCTAAATAAGTAAAAATCAGTCGGTATATATGATAGGGGTTAAATAGGTTTTTAGGCAAGCACAAATTATTACCGTAAAAAGTTTTCTTTAAATATTTTTTTTCCATATGAGTCTTTGGCGGTCACTGTATAATTATGGCCCCATCCGTATATTTTGGTTTTAGCTAGACATGTATTGTACTGAGAACAATTTCAGCTTATAGGTAATAGCCGGAACTACAATTTAAAATAATTAAGATGTCAACCTGACAACATGAAACCTAACCTTACTGCATAAATCATAGCTATAAGCGTCTGTATCAACACAATTCAATATAGTGACAATACTTGTCGGTCTAGTACGTTTAGGCGCCATTCTTTAGGCGCGCATCTTTTGGCGCGAACTTTTAGGCGCGAACGCTTTAGACGCAGAAGCTCTTAGGCGCCTGGACGTTTACGCGCTAGAACTTTAGGCGCCGGGACAGTTTCACATTAGTCTTGAAATGGACTTTGTTACCTAGTTGATATAAGTTATGGAACTAGACCTCTTTCCTAAACAGAAGTAAAACAATCATTTTAATTACTAGTTTAAAAAAATGGTGGCCAGTTTTTACCGCTGGGTGTAGATTTGATAACAAACTAATACAATGGGAAGCTGTTCTTTGCGAAAGTTTAAGTTAATAACATTAATCGTTTAGAAATGGCAAAATATAATACTCAAGATTTCTGGTTTCTGGTGCAAAATGGATTCCTTTTACTAGTCGTAAACTGTCTGACTTTTAAGAAAACCGTTCACATTTTGCGACTAGTTAACATACAGTGTTTTCCAATTGCTTTTCCCCATGTATCAGTTGTGTTTCACTTTACCTCAAATGATTTTCCCTCTTCTCAACATTTGTCATTATTGATAAATGGGAATTACATTTGACAAATAGTGAAACACAATTGATATATGGTGAAAAGCAATCGGAAAACCCTGTAAATCACTAGTTTCTACGTTTGTTATGAAAGAGGCAGTTATGTAACTGTTTTCAGTTAGGTAATAAATATACTAACGTTATGCGGAAACGTGTTCACGTGTTCCTGCGCCCAATGTTCCGGCGCTTAAACGTAAGCTCGCCTAATAACGCCAGCGGATAAAGGCTCCGCGCCTAAAGATTCGCGCCAAATTATTCGCGCCTAAACCCCCTTTCCGATGCTTATTGCCAATGGTTTCCTTCGAACATGCCGAATTGACTATTTACCTACCACCAAATAATTGCAGCACAAAAACCCAAAAACTAAGCCAAACGGAACTGTTTATTTATATTCATTAATTTCACCATAAATACACAAACTGTTTTTTAACAGACTTGAATATTATTTAAAAAATAATTGTTATAACAACATTTTCAAAGTTGCAAGTAAATAAATGAATATTTATGCGGTTTCAGGAAATTTTTTATAGATAACACGTTATTAAAATTATTCTACTGGACTCAGAAGCTTAAGGTACTCGACCTT
This sequence comes from Agriotes lineatus, assembly GCA_940337035.1. Lineage (NCBI taxonomy): Eukaryota > Metazoa > Arthropoda > Insecta > Coleoptera > Elateridae > Agriotes > Agriotes lineatus. Next base: position 79,691,847 of record OW679194.1, on the reverse strand, counting down.
ACGACCTGGCACATGGCTCTTCGTTCAGTATTTAATAACTTTCATGAATTTTTATGTAAATACCTATTTTTCAACGTGACACCCGTTGCATGCCGTCACTTCCGATCTAGGATACTTACTTTACTTCGTTATCTATTGTTGCAGTAATTGCCTTACATTTTACATTCCTTTTAATGCCAGAAAAGAAATGGAAATCACTGTGTTTCACATTCCGGAAAATTATTGTCCCAACGATTTACTGTCCTTTCATCAGTATTTTTACCATAAACGTGACGAATACCTCCGGTTGTGGTTACATTTTCAGCTGTATAAACTTCCTCTCATATTAGGCCAGTTGTTATTCTACGAACCGTCTTTTCTCATATACAGGCTAGGTGGCTAGCCTTGCCCGTCAAAATTGAGAAAGAGTTTTCTTATTAGAGATTAACGACTACCACAGGTGTTAGCGTAGTAGCCGGAGAACGTAGTCACATAGCATACGTATTGTTCATTTGTCTATCTGCTCGCTAACATTATACACAAAAATTCTTTAACGTTAATCGTGGTGATGGTAAAAAGCTATGAATTCAAAGATTTGTGGAATTAATATAGATAATAATATTAGCTAGTGTTCCGCATTTATTATTTAATGTAGTATTATAATTTTTACGTTTACAACAAAGATATGATTTCGGTGACATAATTAACAGCGATGACAATTTTCTTAAAGTTTAATGTTCTTTCGTAACGTACAAATGTACTCTTCGATGCGAAACAGTAGCCAACTCAAGGAGGAAAATCAGTTTTTAATTTTTTCTATGACCACTACTAAAAGTAGGCCTTTCAGCACTAGCTTGTTTCACTAAAAATGACGTTTTATAAATCAGCGTGTTGATAGTAAACAGCGGGTGTTGAATTTAGAATTTTAAACAGGAAGTCAGGTTATTCCAGTTAATTCTTTTGTTAGAGGTAAAGTGCTTTTAAATAATTAAAGCATTATGCAATGAATAAAGTGAAATGTATACTATTATAATTAACTTTGATAACTAACTTTGACAGCTACCGGCTGCAGAAACAGTGACCTGCCATCTCTTTACTATGAAATAATTTATAACTGTCATAAATGCAAACCTTTGATAAATCGACATTTATGGTTTAATAACAGTAAATTTATGGCTGTAGAAAAAATATTGTGTAAAAACTTGTGCTAAAGGTGTCTCGTGCATAAACATTCACTTTTAGCACTTGTTGCATAAATAGCTATTATATAACCAACCTTTTCTTTTTAGTACTTTTGGCATGACAGATCAGTCTTCAGAATTAAAAACTCACCGAAAAATATGTTAGTTATCAATGATAGCCTACAGATTTATTTTTAAATATACATAAAGGTATGCTATGAATACTAACATAATAGAATATTACTTTACATATTCAAACAACCAATAGCTAACAGATAACTGAATTTAAGAAATAATTTTGCATTAGTGCAATTTCTTGAGAATATTATACGTGAAATGAATATTTTTATATATTTTTCCTTGCCAATTACTCATGCCTTTTACAAAAGCATTTTATACCTCGCAAAAATTATAGTTAATATTTAGTGCACTAGGGATATCACAAGTGATAATTAATTTGCAATTGAATCAAGTGTATACAGCCTGTTTTAAACGAAGTGTGCACTATTGCTAACTTCTTTATTATTGGACGTACGATATCGGTTAGATTAGCAAACTAGTAGCATTTTTTTGTTGATTAGAATGGCGAAAACAGAAAAACAATTGAACATCGCCTTCTCGAGAAATTTGGAAAAGTTTACTTTTGTTAAATGGAACACCCTGTATATTTTTATATAAAACGATTGAAAATCGCGATCTAAACATAAAAGTTCATATAAGGTGCGGGTCGAAAACTAACAATAACCGAGTTATTACAACTTCTTACTTTTAGACGAGGTGACTGTGTATTTCTGACATATGTACATAAAATTGTTTTGTTTCAATAATTACTTGCTTTGTTGTCACTCGGCAAGTGTCGTCTAATAAAGGATGTTATTGAGATTTATTTACAATGTTTATTTAAACATAAATTTTATTTTATGGATACACAGCCACCTCGTCTAAAAGTAAATAATTGGAATAACTCGGTCATTTTCAGTTTTAGGCCCGCACATTATATGAACTTTTATGTTTAGATTACGAATTTCAATCGTTTTATATAAAAATATACAGGGTGTTCCATTTAACAAAAGTAAACTTTTCCAAATGTTTCGAGAAGGCGATGTTCAATTGTTTTTCTGTTTCCGCCATTCTAATCAACATAAAAAATGCCACTAGTTTGCCAATTTAACCAATATCGTACGTCCAATAATAAAGAAGTTAGCAATAGTGCACACTTCGTTTAAAACAGCCTGTATACAGTATGTCCCCGGACTGGGTTACAAAGAGGAAAATAGTATATTAAAGTATGAGTGGATAACAAGGTCTTTAAAACACGCGCGAGTTTTCGAGCACGACGGCGTAGCCGGAGTGTTTGAAATAGAGCAAGTGTTTTAAAGACCAGTTATCCACGAATACTTTACGCTATTTTTTATTATACCTCCAATACTGGAAATAAATTACGCACTAAAAACTTAGAAATAATTTTTGTCGTGATAAATCGAGAGGGCATAATAATATTGCTACTATAGTTACGAGAATTATTTACGTTTTTGTATCGTCCATGTCCGTTGTTGCATTCAGTCATTTCCTTGACAATCTTTAAAGCTCGCTGAGCTTTAATCGCCTGTATTCGCACGCTCAGGCGTGCTTTAAACGGCGATTCTGATGCAGGTATAATAAAAAAGTATATTTTTGACTTCTCAAAAAATATTACTTTTTGTAAAAAAACCCTGCCTGTTCTCAAACTAAAAATGCACTTGCCAAAATGTAAATATCTCCTTTCATATACGGGGGAGGTTCGAAAATATGAAAATGGCTCAAGAATAAAGCTCCCTTATTTTTCAAAATATACAATAATGTTATTTAAAAAAGTTGCTTAGAATTAAAAGTATTGACGGATACGATAAGAGTGTATTGTCAAATTTGAGTTTCGTTCACTTAACCTGAAATTTATGTGTCTCTAAATTGATGCTAAAGTCTCATATTTGTGTCAACAAAAACACAGATATCTTAAAAAAGTTAATAATACGCGATCCAAACATCAATAGCAATTCAAAGCAATTATAATTTTTAATAGAAATGTTATAACAAATATTTACAATTAACATTATTGTATATTTTGAAAAATAAGGGGACTTTACTCTTAAGCCATTTTCATATTTTGGAACCTCCTCCGTATACGGAAGGGGATATTTAAATTTTGGCAAGTGCATTTTTAGTTTGAGAATAAGCAGGGCTTTTTATAAAGAGTGATTTTTTTTGAGTCAAAAATAAACTATTTTTCTCTCTTTGTAACCCAATCCGGGGACATACTGTATATTGACAGTGACACTGCGGAGAGTCAATAAATTCTCTAGCATGTAATCTCCCTGATATTATTATCTATGCCCAACTCTTATATATTTTTATTTGAGCACCCTGTATAAACAATAGGATATAACCATGATCTATAATAATACAGTGTGACGGACCTTATAGAGAGTATTGAAAAAATGACCGCAATAGAAGATGTCTATAAACAAATTCAGTTTAAACAAAGCATTAACACTGAAGTGGAAGACATGATTTATTGGTATGTGAGAAATGTTACCGTGCGAATCGTGTTAGCAGTTACACTAGTTCTGTTAATAACACAATTAAAATACGAATCGACTACGTGCGACGATCGTTACATAAAAAATCAGTTGCAAAGCCATTGGAATTTGAAACTCTTTCAAATCAATCTGTATCGCGGTCCCGGTTCATTGAACTGCAATTGTCATTCTTAGTGCATCACTGCATTCAGTTCATTTACACGTTCTCGATATAATCTGAAGTTGCCCGTTATCAGACTATTATTGTCGGAGCTACCGTCCTATGTAATTGCAGAAAATTAAGTGCACTATAAAGTATTACCAGATCGTATTTAAGATTAAATTGCAGCGAATAATTTGAACCAGCTGGATAATGATTATAATTTACATGCTGACAAGCTATTCTATGCTAACGACTGCAAACTGAAAGCTGCAGTTTCCATTGTTAACAGAGAATTGAAAGGCGCTTTCAGAATTATAACCTTAAAATAGTTTCCAACTAGTCTAAGTTCAGCCTACATGATTGAAACTCATTGCTCTTAGATAGTTTTCAGCTTTAAATGCAGAATGGTTTTGTATTTTGTATTTCTTTCAGTTGTGCTAGTTGTGCGGAAAGCATTCGAGCAATGTTTAGTTTAGTGTTTTTAAAATTGTGGTTTTCTGAAAATAACATAACTAACTTGCGGCAAACCTTTATTTAAATTTGATAACAGTTGCTATGGCAAAATCTATTATATTCAAAACGCGCTTGTCTGTCATTTTTTATCATTATGTCAAGTAAGACTAAACTAGGAAAGTCGGGAAAATCCGGAGGAACAAAACCGGTGGGACCAAATGTGCCGGATCCACTTCCGCCTGTTTCTCCTGTTCCTGTGGGAACAAACCCAGCAACTATTATTTTTCCAGAATGGTCGGATCAGGATGTCAATACGGAAAAATGGGACCTGCCAAAGTCAAAGGTAAATCTTTAGCAAAGGTCAAAATGAGTGCACAGCGTAATATTCTTTCTCAAATCACATATAATGGTGTAATCAGAACTTCTCGAGTGAGTGGTCTCAAATTTGACATGTGTCGATTTTAGAAAATGAACGGGCAATTGTCGCCGCCCCGGCGGCGGCGTCTGAAAAGCCACTACCTTAAGAAGCAACCTAGTACGGCATTATAACTCAGTGTGATCTTTAACATATTATTTTTTGTGTTCAACTCAGGAAATGGAAACTAACCACGCTTTGCGTTTGTCGAGACAAAAAGAACAGACGTCTCAATATTTTTTTTTTCGATATTTATACTTTAGCCGTTGTATTTGCACCAGCAATTAACATAGAAGGATAAGAGTTTCATCATTAAGTAGTTCATATATTTAGATTCAATACAATAGAATTTTTGACGTTAAGATTAAAAGCTTTATTGCCGGCATTAATTTGAGCTAACGGGTGGTATACATAAAACGTAGTATACGCTAATGCTTCTACTTCGCATGTGGAGTGTCTGCTACACCAACAAAGCATTTACTGCTCTCAAGTAGTATTTACTACTATGTACGATATACATACGAGTAGAAAAATGTAATTCGCCCCAGAAGTATCTACTCCATTAATTCATATAGTTTCCAAAAAATGGGAAGCTTAGTAGTATTTGCTTCAGTTTAAGTGAAGTTGCTATACAGGGTGTCCAAAAAATGGCGGATTAACTCTACAGTGCGTTACTTGGGGATGCCTAATGAACTATGGAAAAATATGAAAAAAATTCCCTGGGCCGTATTTTTCGAAATATTTCTGGTCAAAGGTGGGTAATGAAATCCATTTATTTAAATAACTAGTGTATAATTATAGTGTCAAATATATCTGGGACTTATTAAAATATCTGTTTTTTAATATTCTTGGAATTTAACTAAATTGTTTTCAATATTTAACTATTTTAAAAAACTGATTTCCTGTTGAGTTTGTCAATTACTAAATATGGCAAACAGGCTTTGTACAATAATAATATACGAAATCAAGCTTGGCATTGAAATATTTGTTGTATGAATAATATGTTGGTGGCACTGTAAGTTCATGTCAAATTCGATGTTAGCAGGTTAGGTTTTGCGACAGTTTGTGTCAAAACTGACGCAAAACCTAACCTACTAACCTCGAATTTGACATAGACTTACAGTATCACCAACATATTAACAACTTACTATGGATACATTTTTGATTAAGAAATTGTTGCAGTATCAATGTTTCCAGATTTATTTTTATTAATTTCGAAATATTTCGAAAAATACGGCCCAGGGATTTTTTTTCATATTTTTCCAGGGTTCATAAGGCATCCTTCAGTAACGCACCGTAGAGTCAATCCGCCATTTTTTGGACACCCTGCCTGTGGAACTTCAGGGATTGCAAATTTTGAATTTAAATTCGAAGAAATGGTGGCTTCTATAATTGTGGATCTAGAAAGGTGTACAATAAGAGATGAAGATACAGCTGCGATGTATATCCTAAATTATTCAGATATTTATTATAAATTGTGCCGTTAATTATATACCAGGTTACTTTCATAATTTGGTTTTTAAGGTTCAACAGGAAAAGTGGCTCGTAAATTACTTACTGCCGTAAAAACAAGAAATGGCGCCTTGTCGTCTACTCAGAAAACGGAAGTGTTTTTCAGAACCTTAGGTAATAATAGTGATAGTCGCGTCAATGAATACATAAAACAGGCAATCTTCGGAAGTCCTCAGGATCAGCTCCGCTCTTGATGATTTTTTTTTAAATTTTGGTTTTTTTATATTATTTGAAATCAGAAACCTTTTTTAGCGGGGACGAAATGATTTATATTGTTTCAACAATATGTATGATAATTATGTAGAAAAATTTTTTTTATACCATATACATTGAAAACGAGGAAAAAAGAGATATTTATGATATGTTTTCATATTACTATTGAAAATAATTGTTATATATTAATATACAGTGTGCCCCAAAAAGTTTTATACAAATAGAGAAAAAATTTATCTTACATTGCACAAAAAAAAAATTCTTGATAAAAAGCTCTGCATGACTTGTAGATCCATAATCAAGTACAAAATTTTTAAAACATTGGCTGATATACAGGGAAAATCAAAATTATGATTTGTAATGAGAGTAAAATACGTTCAAACTGTAGTGGAGAGCAAAATGTTCATTGAAATTGTTATTAAGTAGCAAAAAATTATTAGATTAGTGATTTTCCCAGATGAAAATTATAAGATTATTTCAATAAATACGTCATCAATTGTTAGATTAATGCGCAGTACGAAATATCGTAAGATCCCGTTCATAATAAGCGCCTGATTTTGTGTTACTCGTCCTTATTAAACACGTTCTGAATGTCAACTGCTACTTAATTTCAATGAACATTTTGCCTCCACTACAGTTAGAACGTATTTTATTCTCATTCCAAATCATAATTTTGATTTTCCCTGTATATCAGCCAATGTTTTAAAAATTTTGTACTTGATTATGGATCTACAAGTCATGCAGAGCTTTTTATCAAGAATATTTTTTTGTGAAATGTAAGATAAACTTTTTCTCCATTTGTATAACACTTTTTGGGACACACTGTATATTAATATATCCTTTATCTAATAGACGTGTCTGTCCGGGACGCTGTTTTGTCTGTCTGGGACGCCGTTTTGTCTGTCTGGGACGCTGTTATTCAGCAGCCAAACCGTAAGAGATAGAGAAAAAAGTTATGAAAGTTATATGTTTGGAATGGTCATGTCAGCTCAGGAACCGAATTTCAGTCACGTGACACTTCCGGTTTTTGAGAAATCACAGAAAAGACCGTTTTTCAAATAGAACGCGTATTAAATAAAAATGTTTCAGCAGCCAAACGAAGCTGCGAACCTCTGCGCCTTAAAACGTCGATCGGTTAGGCAACCACTTTGACACCTTCTAGGTCTGGGTACAGTTTTTATTTAATACGCGTTCTATTTGCAAAACGGTCTTTTTTGTTTTATTAAATGAGACATTTGTCTCACTGGACTGCTAGTAACTATTATTTTCAATAGTAATATGAAAACATATCATAAATATCTCTTTTTTCCTCATTTTCAATGGATATGGTATAAAAAAAATTTTTTTTCTACATAAATATCATACATATTGTTTAAACAATATAAATCATTTCGTCCCCGCTCCAAAAGGCTTCTGATTTTAAATAATATAAAAAAACAAAATTTAAACAAAAAAAATCATCAAAGAGCTGTTCCTGAGGACTTCCGAGAAAAAGGCTTTATTGACGCGACTATGAGGCATTGGTGAAATATTAATAATGCACATGTTTTTTTCGCGTGCAGCACCTGTTGGACTACATAAGCGACCCGACCGCTAGTCAGAGCAGTGAGAAGTGATAAAGGGGTAGTAGATACTTTGATTTAATAGTAGGTACTCCTGTTTAGCTATGCGCTGTAGTATGTTCTTCTCAAGTAGAGTAGGTAGGTATAAGCCGTTCACGATCTTTTTGGGTCAGGTGAGGCTATGTCCATCTAGTAATTTTGTTGGCAGAACCTTTGTTGCAACTAAACTCCCTCATGGAAAATGACACTTTTTGTGTTAGGTTAGGTTGTTTTCAGTTTAAGGTTATATTTTCTGAATAGGTACATTGTTGCCGGATATTCTCTAGTCTCCACATCAACTCGCGTTCTTTTAAATTTGGTCTCTCCTTTTTAAATTATAAGTAGCATCGTTGAATGGAAATTTTTTTGTTGTAACAAAATTATTTTGGGCATTTTGACTTTTTCTTCGATGGAAATTAAAATTATTTTTACACATTTGATAAATCATTTATTTTCTTTCGAATATTAAAATAATAAATCTGGCAATGTGGTGGCAAGAAAATGTCGAACAGACACTGACAGAAAAAAAAAGTTGCATCCGCTACATCATCGAATCAGTTAGTCCAACATGAAAAGAAAAAATCATAGCCAACTCTGTCCCAAAAAGGTCGTGAACGGCTTATAGGTACGTGTATATGAAAGAAAAGGCTACGTAGAAAATACTTTTTCGGGGAGCATTAGCATGTACTACGCTTTATGTATACCGCCCATTGTGTATTGTTTTCAAAAGGAAATTTTACTTTAGCTTATGCAAACGAAAAACCATAGAAAAATTTGAAAAAGTATGAGAAATATTTAATTCTGCTTGATATTGGCTCTATTTTCAATAATATAAGAGCTGGTAGCGTTTTAGCTTCGGAATTTGTAATTGCTTATTCCAGAACACCAATGCGGATTCAGCAAACAACACTCGACTGTGAAACAAGTGCATAGACTAGTTGACATTATAAGCACCACTTCTGAAGAAAATAGCTACTGTTCGGCTGTGGCTTTGGACGTTAGCCAAGTATTTAACAAAGTCTGTTTTAAAGATTTGCTCTACACGCCAAAAAAGTTTCTGGCACCTGCCATATACAGTGTGTCCGCAGATTGAGTTCACAAAAGGTACGAGGGTTGCGCTGAAAATTGTTAGTTATTAAACGACCGTTGCATTTTTTAACAAAAAATCTTTATTGGTTTTCAAAATATTCTCCGTTTAGACTAATACACTTGTGCATTCTTTGAAACCACTTTTTAAAACATTCGGAAAATTCATTTTCTGAAAGGTCCTCAAAAATTCTTTGTAATTCTATAACTGCTGCATCTGCGCTTGAAAATCTTATACCTCGCATCATTTTTTAACAGTTGGAAACAAAAAAAAGTCGCACGACGCCAGATCTGGGCTATACGGAGAATGAGTTACCAATTTAGCTCACGAATCTTTCACAAAATCCAATGTTCTGGCAGTAGTGTGGGAGGATGCGTTGTCGTGATAGACGAAGATGTTACGAAAACCGGTCTTTTGGCGACCTGTCTGTAATTTTCCAAATATATGTGGTAAAGCCACTTGGCAGTACCATTCAAAATTAACAGTTTTGCAATCTTCAAGTGGAATAACAGCAACAGGACTACTCCGGCGGAAAAAACAACAATCATTTTCTTTTTTACGCTTCTGCCACAAATTATTTTTGTGGGCAAGTCTTCATCTTTGAATACCCAAACACTAGACTGCTGTTTAGTTTCAGGGTCATAACTGTATACCCAAGATTCGTCACCTGCTACAATGTATACCACTTGCTTGGAAGCGCTTCCGTCAAATTTTTGCAACATAAATTTACACCAGTCTACTCGATCCTGTTTTTGACTTTCTGAGAGCAAATGCGGTATCCAACGGCCTGCTAGCTTTCTTACCCCAAGATGTTTATGCAAAATGGTATTCACCGCCGAGGATCCAATCTTCACTTCCTCCTGAGTCTCTCTATAAGCAATATTTCGATTGGACTGAATCAAGCTTGCCACACGATCAACATTTTCTGAACAGGCAGCTTCTGCAGGTCTTCCAGGTCTTGCTTCGTCTTCTAGCAGCTCTCGACCTCTTCAAAATTCGCGGAACCAATGACTAACAGCGGATAATAAAGGGCTAGCATCGCCAAAAGCTGCTATCAATTTTTCATGGCTTTGCTAGTATCCTAACTGTCTTTTATAGTCATAGAAAATCATAGCTCTAAAGGCAGTTCGCGGAATACTCATTTTAACTGAATTAAAAATGCACAACTACTTAACTTACAAAATTAACTAGGTTTCACAAGGAAATCGGAACGTTTGACAATTGTAGGAAACGAATGTCAACTAATGCGACATTCAATTGTTGCAATTGTTTATAGCCAATTGAGCTTGCATGGCCTACTACTAACTATTAACAGAGCATCCCTCGTATAACTGACAAAAAAATTCGAGTTAGATGTTAGTATTCTAGGAATCGCTCCTACTTGTTCTCAAACCAATATTTTGTGAAAATCAATTAAATTAATATACAGGGTGTTTTTAGAATCAATTTTTAAAAAATGGACAAGAGTAAAATACTTTTATTAGAAGAGTTAACAAAAAAAAGTATTAAGAAAAGTTGTTTAGAATTTAAAATAATGTCAGACTTTCAATTTTCAGACAAATCGGCCTACTTTGATTTTTTAAAATATTTTTTGGTTTTTTTATATCAACATACTTTTTATCGTGGCTGTAGGAAGCATTCTAATTAGTTCATAAACTAACATGTTAAAAAAAATAATCTAGTGCCTCCTACAGCTACGATAAAAGGTATGTTGGTATAAAAAATTCAAAAAAATTTAAGAAATCAAAGTACTCCGATTTGTCTGAAAATTGAAAGTCTAACATAAATCTTAATTCTAAACAACTTTCCTTAATACTTTTTTTTGTTACCTCTTTTAATAAAGGTAGTTTACTCTTTTCCATTTAAAAAAAATCGATTCTAAAAACACCCTGTATATTAATTAATTTGATTGATTTTCTTAAAATCTTGGTTTAAGAACAAGCAGGAGCGATTCCTAGAATATTAACATCTAACCCGAAAATTTTTGTCAGTTATACCTTATGTGAACTCAATGCGCGGACACACTGTATATTTTTTAAAATCGTATATGGACGAAAGATGCGAGTACTTCGAAGTAAAATTCAAACAAGGGGTATTATGGTTACACCGTAAAATACCGGAATTCCTCAAGATAGGTAGGTAGGTCCATTCCTCTAGTTGTTATACACTGCGGAACCGTTTGAATACAGTTATGCAGTCACACGTACGAGTATCTTTGCCGATGATATGGCGGTTACGGTAAAACATTACACCCAATAGAAACTGCACGGTTGCTACAGAAAAACATTAAAAAATCTGTAAAAGACTTTACCCAGAACTTTCCCTCGTCGACTGTATAACACTAAATAATTTTAAAAATCAAATTAAGTTAGGAATAAATATATCTTCACGTTTCTAATAAATTAAATAAATTTTCAAATAAAAGAAAACGTTACCGGTGGTCGAATTGGAACGGCAAGAGGACCGCGTGTGTAGCCCCAACGTTTAGTGGGATATCGTAAGGGGCCGGACAATTTCTACCTGCGCCACTGAGAACCGACTTCTCCTATTTCTACGTAGCAGCTATACTTAGTAAAGCGCTAATTTGTGCATAGTTTTTGTATTGTAAAAAATTATTCTGTATCTTTTGGCTCCCATTTTTGGTAAGAATAAAGCCTGCACTATGTACAAATTATTACTTGTATCTATTACGAAGTTGAATAAAAATTAAGCAAAATTTAATTTTTTAAGGTACTTACCCTGTATATATTTGTCTGACATTTTATCGGTTTCATTCCAGGTATATACCGGGTTGTTGGTCATACCTAAAAATATTAATTTTAAAATTTAGATATTCCTCTCACTTATATTTGGGAATATCTAAATTTTAAGATTATAATTTTTATGCACAATTAACATTATCCAATAAGTTTTTAATACTAAACGACCCGGCAAATTATTCTCTTTAATTTAGTACCACTACCATTTTTCCCCATAAAAATGGTGAGCAGGAATATGCATAACCGTGATAAGCCATGTAAATTGCCTATGTTCAGAGGTATGACCAACCACCCGGTATATATAATGTGTATGCAAAATATCGTCTTCCTCCGACAAATATTTTTTGAGTTATACCACCAACAGACAGACATACAGACAGACAGACGGACAGACCAGACAGACAGACAGACCGACAGACCAGACAGACAGACAGACGGAATTGAGAAAACCTGTTTTTCGTCATCTAGGGGCCCTGAAACGTGAATATCTGAAGAAATCTCGGAAGGTGATTTTTTCGTGATTACAATACTTCCTTCGTCTTTCAGACGAGTTTACAGGTGTAGTGGTACTAATCTTCCCGTGCTCATAATGGACAAAAGTATCCCAAAATGATAGTGTAAAATGTTTAACATGCACCTAGATAAGAGACTTATTGTGGCGTCAAATGCTGTCTATAAGTGTACAAAACACAAAAAACGCACATTTGTTATATTCAAGACTATTCTGTTGAATATGTATTTTTCATGACCTGCCAACTCTGAAACCCTACCGTTCATCATTTAGTGTAACATTATTTCAGTTCGTTGGTGATGATCCTTGTTAGCAGTTTTAAAGTGGTGTTTATTATATTAATATGTACTACAAAGACAAAGAACAAGATTGCAGACCACGTGACAATGTAATATAGTCAACCCATTTAATACTGTTGATAACATTTTCAAATGTCAATCTGACAAGCTAGAACGCCTATATAAATTAAAAAGTGAAATATTGTGACAGCAAAAAAATATTCCAAGCAATGGGACAAGCAGACATGCACAGAACAACGTGTGAGATTGTTAGTTTAAACGTGGTTTAAACGAACTCGAGATAAAAGTCTAATAAATACGATTCTTATACTCATTTATTACTTGAAAATGAAGTAAGGAATTGTATTTTCCCGCTGCTGATCATGTAAGTCAGTGATACAGTCTTAGTAACAAAACGTGTAAGTCGGTGATTATATTTGTTTGCTGCTTTCCCTTGACAACGGAACTTAATATTATTATTAAGTTCCTATGATAATAAAATTAACAGCGCAAGATGCAGATTTAGACTTTTTGTTTAAAATTACAAGTGTTTATGTGACATGTGACACTCACAGGTAACACAAAAATTAATCTTGGGTGGTTTGTCCCCTGTTAGACAAACCAAACAATTTTTTCAAAAATCTAGGATAATTTCGATAAGCAGCGGTAAAAATGTAAGTAATAAGATAACTAGGAATGTATTGCTTATTAATATTTTCGGCAGTCAAGAAGCCGCAGCTTCGCCTTGGCTTGTACTTGCCTACCTCAAATGTTAATAGGTCCTTACATTCCTTGTTACTTAAATCGCTATTAATTCACCGTCGTACCTAGATTTTTTGAAATAAAAACGCTACAGCGAGTGTCCGTTTCTCCCAAATTCATTCCGACCAACCAAAAAATGTCACATGTGTGGGTTAACTTGTTTCAATTTTTCTGCACTCCTTGTATTCCGCAACGCTGGTTTTGCGCCTCTGTTCCCAAGTCATTCTCCTTTAGTTTTCTTCTGAGCCGTTGCTGCCGAATGGAGTTTTGTGTGAACTGTTACTGTGATTGGTTGTTTCGGCTGTTAATGTTTTTTTTTGAGGTCTCCAGTGGGGGCACGATTTTATTTTGTCGGTTCCTTTTTACTTTTCTCGTCTGAAAGACGAAGGAAGTATTGTAATCACGCAAAAATCACCTTCCGAGATTTTTTCAGATCTTCACATTTCAAGGTCCCTAGACGACGAAAAAGAGGTTTTCTCAATTCCGTCAGTCTGTCTGTCTGGCTGTCTGTCTGTCTGTCAGTCTGTCTGTCTGTTTGTACATTTGCCGAAAATAAGACTCAACCATTACACCGTGCTCTTCAAGAAATGCGCGCGCCGGACTTTTCCCGAGGAGACGCGGTAGTGCAGATGGAATTTCGCTGTACTTATATCCTCTGCGGATATTCCTTTAGGATCGAGCATTCTGCAGAGCTGCAGATGCGGCGGGTTCAAAATCCAGCGCGATACATTTTTTTTGTTTGAAAATGTATTTAATTTATTAGAAACGTGAAGATATTTGTACTCATAACTTAATTTGATTTTTAAAATTATTTAGTGCCATTATGTTGACGAGGGAAGTTCTGGGTAAAGCCTTTTACATATTTTTTTGTTTAAGTTGAGGAAGTTTTGAGTCTGTATGTGTCGTCGTGGTTTGACCTTTTGGGGTGCGTCTATTATAAGGGGTGGGTTAGTGATTTGATCGTGGGAAGGGTTTCTTTTGGGTTTTCGGTTTTGCAGTATCTTAACTGTGGGGGTTTGCTTACGCCTCAAACAATTTTTTGGCTCCGCTTAATTGTTTCGCAGTTATCCAATTATTTCAGGCCTCACCTGTATATCTTTATTTCCAAAGCAGCTTATTTTGTACCTGGATCGAGTTCCTTTCGTTCGCACTATGCCCTTTTGACCCGTGCTATCTGTTATCACAGGCCATTGTAATGCGAGCTTTCCTTTAGAAACGAATTTTTCGTCTCAGGGACTTGCTGTTCTCGCCTGGGTCCACCGTCATCGGCGCGGCTGAGGTTTCATTGTTTAAGTCAAATTACGTGCGCTCAACCAATTTTTATGAGCATTGTGTTTCTAAGGGCTGACCATGATCAGGTACGATAGCGCTTTTCTGTTTTGTTATTCCCATATTAATTACATTTTCTTTAGCTCTTAAATAATAGTTTAAACCGAAGAATTTAATCTGGGACGCAAGGCCGTCGTTCTGCTTTGATTTTCGACACCGGCTAATGTCCAGCCTAACTGCTGAAATCTGGGAAGTAATTCTGCTTTGATTGCGGGCCCATTCAAGGTGCTCCTGACCATTTGGTATAACAACCCCTGACCAGTTTTTCCCGTCAACAATTAGTGGGTGCTGGAAACTCAAGGTTAGTGCCGCCCTTGGTGGTAATTACTGTATTGAAAGCGGATGGTTTACCCGGCCTTCAAGTTGATTTGGTCCGGCTATCCACGATTATTCTTCGTTAAATTATATTCAGTACTTGGAATTTGAATTTCAAAACCAACCATAGTTAAAATTTGCATTTACACTTACTGTCATTATTTAACTATAAAGCTCAATTTAATACATGCTCTTGTTTTTATATTTAACTGGTTATCCTTATATTTAATCCTGATCGATATTTAAAGCTGTAATTTTGGTGTTTAATAGACCCTTTGTAAAAGGAGCATTCACGCGTTTTGAACTCAATAACCTGGGCAAAAAAGTTTAATGATACGAGAGTGATACGCTTATCCCTTGATTTATTTTGTAGTTACCAATAATTTAAGAACCCGAAAGGGGTTTTTTGATCTTTGTGCATGTCGCAACCTTCAATATATTTACACCACTTTATTATGACATTTTGTTTGTGATAAAATTACTTTGAATGGTTACTGTTGACTACAAGACGATTTTTCTTATTATTAAATAAACGCTAGTCGCTTGTAATAATTATTTTTAATTATTTGAAATCTTTGGATTTCTGGCGCCCATTTTTTTGAAGATATTGCAGGGATACAGCGGGTGATTAGAATCCACGACTTTATCGCCGAAATTGAGTTAGCTCGGCCATCGCGGTAAGTAAAGATTTTTCAGAGCTGCCGTGGTGTACAAACTGGAGAGGGGTTGATCTGCGATGTTTTACTACCATCGATGGTAGTAGGACCCCAACGTGGGGCGCCAGTGAAACGATAAGGAAGCCGACCTGCGATTGATTAATAAATTAAGCAGTGGTAGTACCAAAAATCGCAGATCAACCCCCCTATAGTTTGTACATCACGGAAGCTCTGAAAAATCTTCACTTACCGCGATGGCCAAGCTAACTCAATTTCTGCGATATGGTCGTGGATTCAAATCACCAGCTGGGCACCCTGTAATATCTTTGAAAAAATGGGCGCCAAAAATCCAAAGATTTCAAATGATAAAGGATAAACTACAAGTGACCAGCGTTTATTTAACAGAACTGAAAAACTTGTAGAGTGAGTAATAAATAATCAGAATGATTAAGAGGCAAATAATGTCATAACAAAATGGTGTACGTCAAATGAAAGCTGTGGCACGCACAAAGATCAAGAATCCCTTTCGGGTTATTAAATTAACTGCAACATCAAAACCAATCGTGGGCTATGCATACCTCAATCATTTGATAAAACTTTTCTGTTTAGGCTATTGAAATAAAAAAGCGTGAATGATCCTTTAACAAAGGGTCAATACACATCAAAATTGCAGGTTTAAATATTAATCATAATTAAATATAGGCATAAAACTTCAAATATTAGAACAAGCGCGTGTAAGAATTTGAACATTACATGTTAATAATTGCGGAAAGTATTAATTTAAATTTTAAATATTGACGGGTTTAAAATGTACGGATGTAAATTCCAGGTATTGAAGATAAGTTGATACAATATTAATCCCGGAGTAGCACTAACTAACCTCAATCCTCCAGCGCCCACAAACTGCTGACAGAAAAACACCGGCCGGGGGTTGCTACACCCTGCGGTTAAACATATGCTGGTCGTGAACTGCTACACACATTGGTCGAAATCGCTGTGGATGTACCGGTAATTGTAGCGAAGGCACCCTCACACGACAGCAACTAGACAGAACGCCAGCAGGTGTCAAAAATGAGATTAGGCTAACAACTTTGCTTTCAAAATAAACTCTTGGATGAAACTGTTAATTAAAAGCTAAAGAAAATGTAATTACTATGGGAATAACAAAACAGAAAAGCGCTATCGTACCTGATCATTATCAGCCCTTGGAAACACAATGCTCATAAAAATTGATCGAGCGCACGTAATTTGAATTAAACAAACAAACCTTAGCCGGGACGGTGACGGCGGGCCCAGACGAGAACAGCAAGTGCCTCGGACGAAAAATTTGTTTCCAAAGGAAAGCTCGCATTACAACGGCCTGTGATAAGAGATAGCACGGGTCAAAAGTGCATCGCGCGAACGAAAGGAACTCGATCCAGGTACAAAATAAGCTGCTTTGGATAATTTAAGAATTCGAAATGCAATGGAATTATAATTCAAATAAAAATATACAGGTTAGGCCTGAAATAAATTTCTAACAGGCGAAACAATTAAACGAAGCCAAAAAATTGTTTCACGCCTTGGGGTTTTTCAGGTAGTTGTCGCGGTATTTGTGGAGATATGGGGTGATTTTGAAGGGTTCTTGAGGCTGGGACTTCTTTGCTATGGGTTGCGACGGGACTGTTTACTGCTGCAGCATTAAGATCCAGCAGCGACGAGCAATCTCGATCCCTGTCGTGTAGTTGGGCTAGTCTGGGGTTCCTCCTGGAGTCACTACCGTCTTCACAGGTAATTTCATATCTTGGTGTGGATTTGGATTTTCAGTTATTTTTTGTTACGATTTTTCATCTTGGTTTAGGACCCAAGTTGCTAGCGGTGGAGCTTTCTTTCACATTAGCTCGTAGTCGAGAAATTTCTACTAAATTTTTCTGTTCTGGTAAGTGGGGAGTTTTTACGATTTTTCTGCACTCCTTGTAGTTCCAAAATGATTTGGTATACTGGGTTCATTAGTCGGTTGGCAATAATTTTAGAGATATTTGACTGGTGTGGTGGTTTTTCATATGAAGGAATTTCAATACTTCGTACACTTCTTGTCGAAGTAATTATGAGAACTGCTGATAAGATGACGTATTAACTGACATAACATGCACGACTACCTTTTTAAATTGTTACTAAGCTAATATTGGCGGTTTTCAATATGTAGATAATATTGGTTTCGACTACCCATTTATTTAGAAAAAAATGTTTATTTTGGACCTTTGTACTGGTACTATCAGTTAACTGCATAAATTACTAGTTACCCTGTATGACTACAATAAATTATAACATGTGAACAAATGAAAATGAAATCAATGCTTTGAAAATTTTAACTCATGTTCTCTATTACTTCTGATGTTTTTAATTTAAATATTACAGTTATTTATAATAGTAGTAGTGTCAAGTGGTTTAAACTATAAAATTTTCGGTTACACATGTTTAACCACTAGCAAAAAGTTTTTGTAATCAAAATGATTGCTATAGCAGATGTAACATTGTTTAAGTGTTGGTTTTTATGTTAATTTTCAAATAAAATTGTGACATGACAGTTGGTGACAACTGCAATGGTATAGGTTAGGTAAGTGTATTTCGTTCTAGAATTCACATAATGTGAATTAATAATAGATATATGTTTCAATTTTCAAAGCCGAGCTTGATTTCACTTTCGTTTGCTTTATTGTTAAAATTATTGCAATAGAAGAAATTTAAAACTTTATAATTACTTTCAAGGAAAAGACAAAATCAAACTATTATTATTTTGTACGAGAACGATTTAAAAATAGTTATAATGTTAATTTTTGAAAATCTCTTAACCGCGTTCCTGTTCTAACCTTTACACTGGGTGGTGATTTGTCCTACGCAGCATTACGATGTGAATGTAAAATTATTGGCTATCTTATTATTTTGAAGCCACAGCGTAATAAACCTTTTATACAGTCTGTTTGACTTCATACAGTACATAGGGAAACGCTAACCGTAAATTTCGCTGAAGATCAACGAGAGCCATGCATGGCTTATGCTCGCAGCGAATCATTTGTCGGATTTATTTTCCTGCGGGCATAAAATGCGCTCAGAGACAACTTTCCCCTCTTTCCCTTCAAGTTGCTTATCGACCTAGATTACTCAATTTTGACTATATTATAATTCATAATTCGTTTTCACTTACAGTGCAGCTTTATTTTTACTTATAGTAAAAATTAACGGTCGTATCTAATTTAGTAGAGCATGCTATTCTGAGATTCCGTACTTTTGTAGTCGTAATAATGGCAACTGTCTTGGAAAACAAGTTTTGTATTAAGTTCAGCAGAACATTTCCAATGAACAATTACTGAAATTTTACTAAGTATAGGAATACCTATCTACAATAGGAATCGCATTGTTGAGTTCCTTTAATTTCTAATAGTAATGGTTGTTGCTGGTCAAAAAATTAAGAGGTAGGTATCAGAACAACATGGTCTGCTTAATGGATTTATTAAATAGTACCTACCCAAGGTAATTGTTTAATACATTGTTTTCACTACCTTATTTGCAAGTGATCCTTACACTGTCAGGTTTGAGGGGTATATTGAACATTTACAAAAAATGTTACGGTTTCCATGGCAATGTACTTTGGTTAACACGAAGAAAACCATTATCGCTCTTACGATTATCTATTTTTAATCAGAATATAATTACAAACCTCACAAAACAGCACTCGCAATCGCATTCACGCATTTTTTCCAAGAATTGTTCATAGTGCGTTTATAACTGTCAAACAAAACTTGACAGCGCTATAAGGCTACGTTCACTCTGGCATCAAACGGTCCCCGGTAGTGTAAGTCTTACCTACATTCCTTGTAAAGTAATATACTATTACAGAATAGCAAGCTTCCGGAAACAGTTACAGTTCCTTACGTTTTGTTATAAATAAAAATAAATGGCACGGTAGGCAAAACCAAAGTGTGAATTATAGTATAGCCACAGTTGAGAAATCTGCATCGATAATTAACCTGAACAGAACACTATCAATGAATCTATCTTATACAAAGATACGAGATTCAACAAATGCACGACCCTAGTTAATTTTTAGCAAAATTTGGCATTGGCGTTGACTAGAGATGGGCGCGTGAGTGAATTTTCGCTCACGTCACGCACGTTTCACGCTTGCTTTAAACAGTCACGTTCACGCACGTTCACGCTCACGTTCACTCACGTTCACGGCGTGACACGCCACTTACGACGTGACACGCAGCTTTTATTTCAAAATTTAAATTCAGATAGAACAGAATGTTCAAATTTAAAACCAATGAAAAAACCCTAAAGAGAACTAAAAATATGTTTTGCACCTGACATAATTTACGTGATATGTTGCAATCAGAATAGTTGACATAAAAAGAAAAAAATGAAAATTGACTACAATAACTTCGACAAGGGATAAATACTGATTTCTCGCAAATATATTTCTTGCAGCTGTCTTCAAAGACATTACTTTTAATACTAAAAGCTGTCATTGGAATCGACGTTTCCCTTATTGCTATCAGTCCAGAAGGTATATGTTGCTAGGCAACACTTTTAATTCGTAGGTTTGCAAGTATAGTCCAGTCTGTAGGGACAAAAAAAGGCCTTTGCTCAACAAAAAATGGAGTATGAACGGTTTTTATATATGTTGTTCAGGTCGGGATCCTGATGTTAAATCCAAGCTTTCGACCTTGGAGGGGCGCCGCGCGAGCCGCCATCTTGGATTAAAGGTGCTAAAAACTGGTGTTTTCTAAATAGCTCGGCAACAGTTGATCCAACGTCAAAAAAGTTCAATATAAAGTTAAAGAAGACAAAATTCTTGACATTTTTTTGTTTATTAATTTTTGTTGTAAGTGTAATATGTAACGAGCTACAGCGGCTGAAAGTTGAACATTTCTCCAAAATATCGTTAAATTATATTTATGTTGGTACATTTTGTAGGAACAACTTACACTATATTGTTTGTAATATTTATATACATCAGAATAATGTTCTATAGACAAATACAAAGTATTATCAAAAATTATTTTCATCTAGTATAGCTATGGAATAGTTCTTAATTTATGAATGCAACTATAAGTCGCTTATACTCGCACATGCAGCCGTTGTTTTCGATGGATATCCGTTTGATGGTGGCAAAAAATACCAAGACTGCAAAAAGACTTCGCCGATCTAAAAAGCAAATGTCTGCGGATGTTATTTTCGATGGAACAACGCCAGTTCTAGTTTCCCAAGAACGATTTCTAGCAAACGAAAAGAATAAAGTCCGTTTGATTTCGATGCTGAAAAAAAAAATTCGAACATTACTGTATTACAGTTAAGTAGGCTGAAGAAGATGTGTTGACTGTCAACAAGGCGATTTCTTTGTGCTCAACATTTGATGCTGTTTTCGTCATTAGAGAAGACGTCGATCTTCTAGTCCTGCTGACGGCATTAGCAACATCTACTTTCGCAAACCTGGGAGAGGCAAACTTCTTGAAAGAGTGTATTCTGCAAATAGTTTTAAATATGAAAAAACATCTGAGAACATTCTGTTGCTCCATGCTTTTAGTGGCTGCGACACAATGTCGTCCGTCTACAACCAACGAAAAACTAAATTTTGATGGCTTGTCCAGAAAAGCACCAGACTCAATGACACTATAGGCATATTCAAACATCACGATGCCAAACCAGATGATATCGCAGATGCTGAAGCAGGCTTACTCGTTGCTTTGTATGGCGACATGGAAAAAATATCTTGGAAGAAGTCCGTTACCAACATTTTGCAAAATTGAGTGCAAGAAACACATTTCATTTTGCTTCTTTGCCACCAACGAAAGACCCTGTACGGTATCACGCATTCAGGACGTACGTATCACCAGGTCCAACAGTGGTATGGAATTGAAAAAAAAGCACACTCCAGTAACAATGAGAGAGAATCCAGCACATGAGACTTTATTAAAATTAATTTCATGCCATTGTAAAAAAGGATGTGGCGGAGCATGTGGCTTTAGGAAAAGTGGGATGAAGTGCTCTATTCTGTGTGAATTCTGTAATGGCCAATCATGCGAAAATGCACCAGAAGTTCACATCGAGAGTGGGAACGAAGATGAGGACATTTCATCAATAGAAGTCCCGAGTCTCAGGAGCAATGACTTCGAAGATAACATTGAGGATAAATACTCTTATGGAGACGTCAACATCTATCGACCGGGGCCTTCAAAAATTAAAAAAAAATATATAATCGCGAACATGAAACATCACTAAACTACAGCATCTGTGGATTAGGCCTACTGGGATACCACAATAATAAAAAAGCACCATTAACTTTACCTCATGGTGGTGTGAAAATTAGTTTACTATACGTTTATCAAATTATTATAACTACGTAACGAATAACTAGAAATAATACAAAAAAAAAATTTTTTAATGAGAAATTACACTTTTTTTTAGAGAAATGTTCATTTTTCCGCCGCTTTAACTCCTTTCATATTAAATTTACAAAAAATAGTTAGATACAAAAGATGTCAAGAATCTTGTCTTCTTTAACTTTGAGTTAGAGTTTCTTGGCGTAGGATCAACCGTTGCGAAGTCATTTGGAAAAAGCCAGTTTTTAGCACCTTTAATCCAAGGTGGCTGCTCGCGCGGCGCCCCTTCAAGGTCGAAAACTTGGATTTTTTATTAGGATCTCGACCTAAACAACATATATAAAAATCGTTTATACTCCATTTTTTGTAAGGCAAAAACCTCTACTGACTGGACTAGTACTTTTACGTACAAGGATCAAGATTTTCAGCATTAGCCGAGTATAAAAAACAAACCATTACTTTTATTAGAATAATAAGTTCATCTACACATCTACACATTAAAATGTTGGTTTAAAAATAATATGTAATCAACATTTTCAGCGTTACGTCGAATTCTGCGCTCTTCTAAAATTCGCCCAGCTGTAAAAAATTCTCTTTCGCTTGAAGGGGTATTTTTAAAATTTCTCAAGTTTTTTTAACAGTGGCGTATTTACAGTGTTTTTCCAAAATCATAAAATGCCATTTACATTTCTGAATTTTAATTTAATATACTAATTTAGTTTTGTTTCGACATCATCCTAATTACACGTGTCATCGTCAGAGCTATCTCTTAAGTGTAGAAAGATAAGAATCTGATGCTGATGTACCAGTTTTGAGTCGTTTGCTATGTATTTCATCATTATCATCTATAGTTTTATTTGCATTATAATCTTCTCTTTTATGTGAAGGTATGAACTTTAAGGATTTATAATTAGGGTCCAAAAATAAAGCCACATAATGTAACTTGTTTGGCACAATTTGTGATTTAATGAATTTAAAAGTTTCTGCACCCTGCAGTTTTTTATTCGTTACTAAATATTTAACGTGAAATTAACGTGAAACGTGAATCACGCCTTGGAAATTTTCACTCACGTTCACTCACGTTCACGTCACGATTTTAAAATATTAGTCACGTTCACGACGTGACACGCCGTGACACGACGTGACACGACTGTTTTCACGTCACGCGCCCATCCCTAGCGTTGACCTATTTTTCGTATTCCGTCAGACACACTGTAGAAAAAGAAATGACGCATTTAGGCATACTATTGTTTAAAATTCTCTTGTAATCTATTCATAAACATGCATGCATGCCTTTACATTTATCATTGTTGGATTATCATATCAAACCAATCAAAACTTTGTGAGCTATCTAGTAGTTGAAACCCGACTCGGCTATTTCAGTGGTTTGTTAAAACACAACGGCTTCAATTTGAATCTTTAAATAGTCATTTGTATATCAAGGTATTGAAGTTTAACTTCTTATCATGAATGTAGATTTAGTTACAGAGGCCCATAGGGCCGAGACAAATTAAACACATGAGAGATAAGAAGGAACTTCAGTGCCGAGGTGCCCATCATGTTCCTTTTAAATCGAACAGTCATTAAATGAATTTTTTACCAAATCTTATAGGTTATGTTGACGTTTTCTATCACCCATCGATCACCTCGCCAACTACAAAACGTCGTAAAACAATGGATTTCTCGTATTTGAATAACGATTTCGGCGTTCTTTTCCGATTAAAAAAAACATTTTTTCTTCAAACGACAGTAAAATTTGACATTATACTGCTTGATTGATGATGCTAAACTGTCACTTCATTGCCAGGGCATCTAAAACACTTTATTTGCCGATCGTCAGCTGCCGCTGACGAGATCAAGTAATTTTCTTCGAATTTTGTCCACAAAGTTGTAAATATTTTTTTCGACGACTGACATCGAAAGTAGATTTTTCTCACTGTCATTTGACAACAGAAAGTTGACATTTGCCGCTGAGCGTGCGTTTTCATCTTTTTGCCGCTCGCCGAGCGTTTTGGGTTACCGCGTGAACAAAATAGGTAGCCACGTCCGAATGTTTCCTTGACAACGCCCGTCATTTGTGGAAAAAATCGCGTCACATGTCATATAGACTGCGCAAGTAATGTTAACTTGATTGTCAATTAATTTTTGCGATAAAACAAAATTTGATATTTTCCTTTAATAATATGCTCAGTCGTCGAAAAAATAGTATGTATATTTCGAGCTAAAAGTGCGCTTGCCGCTTTTGCATGATTGCTGGTTTCGACTTCGTCTCAACCAGCAATATTCATGCGCAAGCGGCAAGAATGCACTTTCAGCTCTTAACATACAATATACTATGTTATAAAAACGTTTCAAGAAAAAATACTATATGTTATTCGGAGCAAAAGTATCTTTATGTGGCTCAGCTGTACTGATCTGCCTCGCAAGCTCGGCAGATAACCCGTCCAGCCCGCCACATAAAGAATAACTTTTGCTCCTAATAACATAATATACTATTACCTATATAACTTTTTCAAGTACGTATTTTAGTCTCTACCAACTCAGGGTGCCCTTACTTTCCATTTCCTATGCAAAAAGCGCAATAAATAAGAGGGCAACGGTCGCATTGCCTTATACTCTAACATTAGTGTGGTAGTAACAGTCGCTCAGTCTATAATAAGAGGAAAAAGAAGAAGAAAAATAATGAAAATTCGGACCAACCGACGTGTTAACGCTACTATGGGAATTTTACGTTATGTTAATACCTAATAAGGTAGAAAAACACTTTGAAAATGCAGACAACAACGTCGTAAATCATTGCATATCTAAAACTCATAGTGTGCAACCTTTTATCAGGCGAATTTGTAAGTTTATTCAAGTGTGTACGTATAACGTAAAAATGAAATTTTTAGTGCTAAAGGCAAATAAACTGGCGGCACATAGTGTTTTGGTTACATCATTAATATAATGATAGACATATTTAATAGGATAATACTTAGACAAGATTTTAGAATGTGAATTAAAACCCAAAGAGGGAAGCAAAGTGAACTCAGAAATAAAACTGAATGTTCTATTGGTATCATAAAAAAAGTAGGAAATCTTTTAAATCCAATAGCCAGGTACTTTTAGTATTTTAATTGATTAAGTGTCCTTAACTGTCATATGACAGGTTAGAATTATTCACATGTTATATCAAATTTAATGTCAAAAGCTACAACAAAAACAACTATAAAACTAAATATATGTGCAATTTGCTGAATAGTTACATCATTTTCTAAGAAAGAATTAAAACCTAGCCTTTCAAACTGAATTTACTTTGGGCATGATTGACAGTTTAAGATAATTTGAAAGTTATTAACATCTCAGTTGTCAATTAAAAATTCTGATTCACATACCTAAAACACATTGTCCTAGTTTTCTTTCCAAGCAATAGTACGTTATTTACAATAAATATTAGAGTAACTGTTGTTAAATTAAAAATAAACAATTGAACAAAGTAACCTTAAAGTAATATTTTCAATATTTTAATTTTAATTTTTTGTTCACCAGTAAATGTTTATTTTAGTCGCATTCCACCATAAGGTAAATTTTCCCTAAATACGTTTTCTTTTAATCTCCGTGGGACAGAGGCAGCAGGGCTTCAATGATTAATTAGGAAATGCTGCTCGAGTAAGCGCATTTGTGTTTTATCTGGCCGTTATAGTAGGACTTTGAGCAGACTCTTTCGTTGCCCTTCGACACAATTTTTATCTACCAAATTACGGATTAAACGAAATGGAACCTAAACCGCGATGTAGGAATTTTAATTAAATTGAATACCTACAGTATTGTTGCCAATTTCAAATGTTTTCATGGTGCACATAAATAACTTTCTCTGTGGAAAAGTAAGCCTGCATTATGCGAATTCAAAGGCAAGACTAAATTTTTACTTTGTACTCGTATTTAAAAATTTATTTTTGAAGATAAAAGCAGATTCAATTGAAAACTAATTAAACTTGCAGTTGAAGTGCTAAATATCGTAATTTCTTACAATGCATTCTTTAATATCCTACTATTTTCTTTCTGAAAGTGTTTTAACTATCATAGTTAGTAAGCTTTGCACATATAAAGATGCAATATACTTTAAAAATATTTTCTTTGTATAAAGCATATGTACAGCGCTACGTGAGCTACTAAAGCACAAATTCAAAATTCCTTGTTAAGAAAATACTGAATGGCTGATTCTTTATAGTGCATAAATTAAAACTCTGTAAAAGGCTTTACCCACTACTTCCCTCGTCGTCATTGTGACACTAAATAATTTTAAAAATAAAATTAAGTTAAGTGTAAAAATATCTTCACGTTTCTAATAAATTAAATACATTTTCAAATAAAAAAAACGTTACCCGTGGTCGAATTCGAACGGCAGGCGGGCAGCATATGCAGTTCGAACGTTTTGTGGAATATTGCAAGGGAACGGCCTATTTCTACCTGAAGTACGGAGCACCGACCCTTTGAATTACTGCGTTGCAGCTATATTAAGTAACGCACTAATTTGTTGCTTCTTTTTGTATCGTACATTTATTGTGTATCTATTGGGGCCCATTTTTTGTAAGAATAAAACCTGCGCTATGTACAAAGCATTACTTGTATTTATTGCCAAGTTAAATAAAAAATAAACAAAATTTTATTTTTTAAGGTGCTCACGCTGTATATATTTGTCTGAAATTTTCTCGGTTTCATGCCAGGTAGATGTATAATAATTATGCATGCAAAATATTGTCTTCCTCCGATAGTTTTTGAGTTATACCGTCAACAGACAGCCAGACGGAATTGAGAAAATCTGTTTTTCGTAATCTAGGGACCCTGAAACTTGAAGATTGGAGAAATCTCGAAAGATGATTTTTTCGCGATTACAATACTTCCTTCGTCTTTTAGGGGAGGGAAGTAATAAAAATATTATTATAAAATCAGACTAAAGAAACATCCAGTAAAGTAGAAGATTCGTATTTATTTAAGCTATCAAATGGAACATAGCTATTTTTTCTCCCCTCGTCTAAAAACCCAAGGAAGTATTGTAATGGCGAAAAAATCACCTTTCGAGATTTCTTCAGATCTTCACGTTTCAGAGTCAGATGACGAAAAACAGATTTTCTCAATTCCGTCTGTCTGTCTGTCTGCCTGTTGGCGGTATAACTCAAAAACTATTTGTTGGAGGAAAATAATATTTTGCATACACACTATATATCTACCTGGCATGAAACCGAGAAAATTTTAAACAAATATATACAGGGTGAACACCTTAAAAAATAAAATATTGTTTATTTTTGCTTTAACCTTTAACATAGAAATAGATACAAGTAATGATTTGTACATAGCGTAGGATTTATTCTTGCCAAAAATGGGACCCAACAGATATAGCATACATGTTGTATGAGACAAAAAGGAGTAACGAATAACTGCGTTATGTCAAATATAGCTGCATCGAAGGAATTCGAAAACTACCGCCGAACAATGAAACGAATGCACGGGCTCGTTCGCAGGCGCTGAATTGGAGTAGCATCACCGGTAATATTTTAATTTTTGCTTTAACTGAGATACAGATACAGGTAGCAATTTGCACATAGTTCAGGCTTTACCCTTGGACCTTGAACCCAACAGATACAACGCAAATGCTGTAAAGCAAATAAAAGATGTCAACGAAAAATGGGTTCCCTTTAAGGCAATCGCATACGCAGCCGGCTGCCCTTCGAGTTCGACCACTGGTAATCTTTTATATTTGAACATTTGTGTAATTTATTCGAAACGTGAAGAAATTTTTACCCCTAGCTCAATTTAATTTTTAATAGTAATTTACGTTACAAGTATAGAAAGTGGAGCTTTTCAGTACGAGTGAGATGTTTCCGGAAGAGACCGTTAGGCCGAGTCCGGTATTTCGAGACGAGTATGGAAAAGCCACTTTCATACGAGTTTCGTACAATATTTTTTCGTACACTAGCATACAAAACGGAATACTAAATTTATCCTCGTATATAGCAAATAAGTAGAGTAATGTTATTATGTACGTAACGTTTTATATGTGTTGTAACTAAGGAAACGTACGGCAAAGTGCTACTTTGCCGTACGAATACCGCAAAATACTACTTTGCCGTACGAATACCGCAAAGTGCAACTTTCTGATTAATAAATTGTACGGCAAAGTAGCTCTTTCAATGCTAGTGTACGAAAAAATTATTTACGGTCACAAGGTCCACTTACGAGAAAAGTTCTGAATAAAACCTTTTACAGATTTTTTTCTAATAGTTTCAGTACCGATTATTCTCCATATTTTAACATTTCAGCTAGAATATTGTCTTCTCCCGACGCTCGACCAACTGTCTCAGTCATTTGGCGATTTCTTCTGTTGTTATATCAGGTATTCCTTCTGAACCTATATTGCTAATATAATTCTGTCTCTTTCTGTATTATCTTCTGGCGGTTTTATTGTCGTATTGTAGTACAGTGTTTGATAAAAGTCGTCGGTTATTTTTGTTGTTTGTTATTTTTGTGTAATTATTTCATTTTATTCAGTTATAAGGTTACTTATGCTAGATTTTCCTTCTGTCATTGATCTCATTATGTTCTTTAAGGTCTTTCCTTCTTCTAATACCTTTTTATTTGCTGGTTATTGTAAGTTTTTGCGTCTTTCCTTATCTTTAATCGTTATATTTATTTACGCAACTTCAATTTGATTATCTTTTTGCTGCGTCTCATTCGTTTTTCCATAAAATCAATTTTTCCTCTACCCAGTCGTTTTTCCTTTGTTTTTATTCTTGCCATTTTTTCAGATGTTTTATTATACACTGTGATATCTCCTTATTAGCGGTCTTAAAACCATATGACAAGATTCAACAGATCTCTAAATATAAAGGAATATATACGTACATTACGCTTTAAATGAACAATTTATTGTTTAAATACCACTTTGGGCAGCCACTGCCACTTAGCAGTAGCTGCCCGCACTTGCGGGCTTAGTTGCATTCGATTATAGTCATCTACCTTTTTTCGGTTAAAACAGTGTTAATAAGCCGCTTATGTTGAGCAAGAGCTTCGTAATTAATTTGCACACCGGGAAACGCCTCAGTAAATTGTTCGATGCATGAGTGAGTGAAATATGACCATGAACCATCCTAATTTCGGGTTCCACTGTAAAAGTGAGCCATTAGAATAAAAGAATCTTGTTCAGCTGTGAACGGCATGTTTATAATTTGTAATCTAAAATAGGAAAATAATTTCAAAACTTCAAATTTATTAACTAGTGTGTATCCTTACACCAAACTCAAATACGTTATTTAGTGAAGTGATTTTTGCAAAAGAATAGTGCGATGAAACCACAGAACAATAACTGAAACTGGCTGTAAACTTCGTACAACACCTAAAAGCACAACGAACGAACGCCAATGATAAATTTCAACGTCAAAATATAACACTGCAACTGTAGCCAAAATCAAATAGTCAAAATAACTAGCGCCAAAATAATGACCATTTACAAACGTTGGATCATTTCTGAATGCACTGTATGTCTTAGAGTTTATTACATTTGTATTTAATACTGTTTCTCTATTGCTACTTAGTACAAAGTCAATTTCTTTCATTGTTGTTCCATTATGACTCTGCCAAGTCCCACGTTTCCTTTTGGGTTTCTTAAAATATGTATTCGTTATATAAAAATTATTTTCCTTGGCGTTATTTATTAACACATTTCCTCTTTTGTTTTTTACCCCCAAGCCATATGGCCCTATTCCTCTTTGGTTGTCACCTCTTTTCTCTGTAATTGATGCCTTCGAAGAACTGCTCAACTTCATCATCTTCTTGTTCTGCAGTTGGAACATACACTTGTCTATGGAGTGACATCGTTTCTTAATTTTTATATCTATTTGAATTACTCTTTCAAATATACTTCTGTATTGTACTATGTTGGCACCAATGAGATCTACACTACAACGAAAACACTTTTCAGTGGAGATCTATATACATTTCCTATACAGGGTGTTCCTTAATGAAATGCGAATATTTAAGGTGTAGATTCACACTACATGAAAAATTAATGATAGTTTGCTTTATAAACTATGGTCCAAAAATGTCCTGTTACGAAAAACAGGGTTTTAGGGAAAAAAATAGAAATCCATTAATATTTTCGAAACCGTTTGAGATATCTCAGTGATATTTAGTACGTAGCGACAGTTAATAAAGGTGCATATTTTTCAATATAATAGTATATTGTATGTTAAGAGCTGAAAGTGCACTCTTGCCGCTTGCGCATGAATACAAAAGCAACAAGCACACTTTTAGCTGGAAACGTACGACATATTATTTTTTCGACACCTAAGTATATTATTAAGACGAAAATAATCATATTTCATTTTATTGAAAAAATTCATTGACAATCAATTTAAAATTATTCACGTAGTGTATGGCATGCGACGCGGTTATTTAAACAAATGACAGGCGTTGGCAAGGAAACATTCGGAAGTGCCTACCTGGTTTGCTCACGCGGAAACCCAAAACGCTCGGCGAGCGGCAAAGTGATGAAAACCCACGCTCAGCGGCGAATGTCAGCTTCCTGTTGTCAAATCACAGTCGGTCGTCGAAAAATAGTATATTGTATGTTAAGAGCTGAAAGTGCATTCTTGCCGCTTGCGCATGAATATTGCTGGTTGAGACGAAGTCGAAACCAGCAATCATGCAAAAGCGGCAAGCGCACTTTTAGCTCGAAACATACATACTATTTTTTCGACGACTGAGCATATTATTAAAGGAAAATATCAAATTTGGTTTAACGCAAAAATTAATTGACAATCAAGTTAACATTACTCGCGCAGTCTATATGACATGTGACGCGATTATTTCCACAAATGACGGGCGTTGTCAAGGAAACATTCGGACGTGGCTACCTATTTTGTTCACGCGGAAACCCAAAACGCTCGGCGAGCGGCAAAAAGATGAAAACGCACGCTCAGCGGCAAATGTCAACTTTCTGTTGTCAAATGACAGTGAGAAAAATCTACTTTCGATGTCAGTCGTCGAAGAAATAATTTTCAGCTTTAACAGTGGCATGCATATGGGCAGTGACTTCGATATTTTTTAAGACAAAAATGGTACGCCAATGTTTTTTTTTAAATAAAAAATATTTTTGAATTCACCGTTTAATTTGAAACATAGGAGTTCTCTTGAGTTGTTTTTGTGCGATGCGCCGTTTTTGAGTAAAAAAAGCTTGCGAAATTATCATGTGGTTTATTTGCGGACTTGCTATACAAACTACTATTTTTGTAAATAAGTGGGAATTTTAGTATTGAGTTACCTCACTAACTTCATTTGTAACCAACATCAAAGCTGTTCCATCAAACTGACAAGTTGACAAATGACACATCGAAGAGAGTGAAGTTCGCAATTTCTCATAATAAAATATACAAATCTATGAGTGATTAGTTGACTAGTGTGAAATTGACAAATACTTGGCAACCAACAGAACTGATTCTATTTCATAAATATTGCTATTCACGGTATCAACTATCAACACGTCACAAAATTTTGGCTGGTGTCCCAAGACCGCTATCTTTTTGAATAAGATATGTTGGAATGTTGGTTGCTGATTCTTCTTCAGATGATGAAAATAGTCAGAGAAAGAGTGTTTGAGCATGTGGCAAAAGCTGGAATTGTGTTTTCTTTATTAGTTAGATGTCCAACTTTTTTGAGTGCTGTCATTATACGTCAATTCTTCTGTCTCTTCTTCCCACAATTCTACAGCATCGTTTTCTTCATCTGAAACAACGAAACCTAGCATGACAGAAGATTCATTTCTAACTGGCTAAATTTTATCTTTCTTTCGCCTGTTTGTCGTCTTCTGTGAAATACATCTTTAGCCCGCCTTTTCCAATTTGACCATGTCTAATGTCAGCTTGCAGCTGTCATTTTATCCGAGAATTTTGCTTCATTAATTGATAGCTTGCCTTTTCTTTGATCTACGTGCACAAATGTAAATTTTTTAATTCATTTTTATTACATCCCTCGTCTGAAAAACAGGTTTTCTCAATTCCGCCTGTCTGT
The DNA here is from genome assembly GCA_940337035.1 of Agriotes lineatus. Lineage (NCBI taxonomy): Eukaryota > Metazoa > Arthropoda > Insecta > Coleoptera > Elateridae > Agriotes > Agriotes lineatus. The sequence goes on along the minus strand of OW679194.1, from coordinate 79,659,672 downwards.
CTGCCTGTCTGTCTGTTGGCGGTATAAATCAAAAAATATTTGTCGGAGGAAGACGATATTTTGCATACACATTATATAGGGTGAGTCGGGAGGAACGGGCCAAACTCCAGAATTGTATTATACACGTGAAAATAATGTAAAAAAACTCAAATGCTGTTATCCGATTTTCATTTGATTTCAAGTTATAGCATTACAAAAAACATTTTTTTATGGAGAACTTAACTGAGTTTTTGTAAAAAATCGATATTTTTATTAATTTAAGACGTAATCATTTGCAAACAATCTAGAAATGTTCCATTTATTACAAAAGTTAAAATTAAAATAATGTATATGGGGATTTTTTTATGATGCCAAAACAAATGAAAATCGGATAACAACATTTGAGTTTTTTACGTTATTTTCACGTGTATAATACGATCTTAGAGTTTGGTCCTTTCCTCGCGACTCACCCTGTATATATATACCTGGAATAAAACGGGAAAAATGTCAGGCAAATATATACAGGGTGGGCACTTAAAAAAAAATAATTTTGTTTATTTTTCATTCAACTTAGTAATAGATAGAAGTAATAATTTGTTCATAGTGCAGGCTTTATTCTTACCAAAAATGGGAGCCAATAGATACAGAATAAATGTTTTACGATACAAAAAGGAGGCACAAATTAGCGCGTTACTAAATATAGTAATAAGTAGAAATTGCCCAGTCCCTTACGGTATCCCACTAAACTAGGGCTGCACACGCGGTCCGCCTGCCGTTCGAATTCGACCACCGGTAACGTCTTTGTTTATTTGAAAATTTATTTAATTTATTAGAAACGTGAATATATGTTTTCTCCTAACTTAATTTAATTTTTAAAATTATTTATTGTCACAATGTCGAAGAGGGAAATTCTGGTTAAAGCCTTTTACAGATTTTTTCCTTCTGTTGGAAAGTGATTTTGTATGAATCGCCCCTGTTAGTGACAATCATTTGACAATGGCCAACTATTCACATTCACTGTTTCCTTGTTAACTTGTCAGTTTTAATGACAAAGTAGAATAGTATATTATGATACTAGTGTATAGGTACGCCTTTAAAGCACGTGTGACAAGTTTAAGAGCACGACTCGAAGCGGAGTGCTTTAATGGCACTTATACATGTATATCATACGCTACTTTTTCTACGATCGTAACAGAAATATAAAAACTTAGTTCGGTGACATTTTTTCCGTCACATTGTGTTAGACAATGATTTGATACTTGTTGACTAACCATTATTAACTATTCGCTTGTGAACTTATAAGCTTTATGAAGCCGGCCTCTCTGTATTTTTACTAACTTTCTGTATACAATCTTACAAACATAGATGGTCATGGGTTGCTCTAAGAGATCTATTCCAAAAATATTTTTGATTATACAAGGTGGCCCAAAAAATTAGGGCGAATTAAACTTATTTTCTTTTCAATTGATTGCTTTATATTTAGGTAGGTTAAAAGTTCCTATAAAAATACTTCAATATCAAGTTATATGAAGCTAACGTCATTTGTTTTAGAGATACTAACGATGTTATGCAAAAAAATGTTCAACTGCAGTCGGCTGCTGTCACAGAAAACAACCAATTGATTGAAAACGTTACACAAAAAATTGCAAACGGCTTTACTCAGAACTTGCCTCGCAAGTAGACATTGTAACACTAAATAATTTTATAAATAAAAGAAAACTAGGTATAAAAATGTCTTCACGTTCCTAATAATACTGAAACAATAAATGGATACACTTGGCAATGCGAATATATAAATTTTTAAATAAAAACACTGTTACCGGCGGGATTCGAACAGCAGTGCTTGCGAATGCGATCTAAACGTTTGGCTATATCCCTCAAGTCCACGGGGAGCACTCTCACAGCATTGCGTTGATGCTGGCTTAAATACAACGCATTTATTGTTGGCCCTTTTTCTCTCATTTACGCTGTATCTGCTTGGTCCCATTTTTGCCAAGGGTAGAGCCTGAGCTATGTGGGAATGATTACTTTTATCTATTTCTTACCTACAGCAAAAATAAACAAAATTGTATTTTTTAAGGTGCTCACACTGTATATATTTGTCCAAAATTTGCTTGGTTTTATACCAGGTAGACATAATTTGCATGAAAAATATCGTTTTCTTCCAACAAATGGTTTTTGAGTTCTACCGGCAACAGAGGGGCAGGCGAAATTGAGAAAACTAGTTTTTTGTCATCTAGGGACCCTAAAACGTGAGGATCTAAAGAAATCTTGACAGTTTTTTTACGATTACGTGTAAAAGATGAAGGAAGTAAAATATGTTTTTCTAGAATTGCCTTTTGAGGGTAAAATGGTGGCTATAGTTAATGCTGTTTCGAGAGCATAGTAAACTTTATAAATGCGGATTTTTTAAATGGAAGGCCTTGTATGTTTTTGTGTTTTCAAAAAGCTCTTTTAATCAACTGTTCTCCGAAATGCGAGATTTAACAGAAAAAGCAATTTTTCTACTCATGACATTGAAATCAGTCATTTTGACCTTAATTCAGGTGGTCGCATTTCAACCACTTAAGATTGAAATGTTCGGACTACCGGGATTTTTGTTAAAATGAATGTTGATAGTGATGTAGAGCCAGAAAAAATTATAAAAGCGCCTGACAACGCATTTTCTAATTTAATACCTCCCAAGTCGAAACGGATTTACGAGTTCACTTATAAAAAGTGTATGGACTGGAGAACTAAAAAACAAAGCAAATCATTTTCTGAAGAATGGTTTAATAACGTTTATTTGAAACATTTATAGAAAAAATAGTATATGCAACTCGTTGCTGATAAAATTGTAACGTCTCGAGTTACTTTTTTCAACGTTGAAATTTTATTGCAACCACTTGTCCCATAATATACTATTATTTATTTATTCATTTATTTATTTATTTACTATTACAAGAAGTAGGCGGCGAAGCCGATAAAACTTCTATCAGGGAAGCAAGCAAGTACAAACAACGAAACAACTGAATTTAAATGACACACATGTCATATGACAACTTAAATTAATATGTTATTAATTTGTTAAGCAATAATTATATAAAACGATCATACAGACTCTTGAAAACGTTTAAAGTAGACGAATTAACAACAGTGTGTGGTAACGAGTTGCATTGCTTATTATGTTTTATTTCAAGGAAGAACAAAAGAAGCCGTTCAAATGTTAATCTAAATACTTAAGCTGTTTAAACAAAACAGAAAACCAGATTTAGAATATAAAACTGCAGTCATTATAGATACAAGAAATAATAACCACGAAAAAAGCGAGAAATGCAGGAATAAATTTATTCCTATCAAATGCAGTCTGATTAAGGATAAAACAAAAGCGAATACATCAAAAACCGATACGTAATTACGTTAAGACAAACTATTTCTCAATCTGCTGGCCATATAAAATTTGCAAATTGAATCACTTGGATTGTTTTTAAATGGAATATTCTTTATATCTCTCTATTTTTGAAAATCCCCTTTAATGAGAATTTTTCTCATATTTCATTTTCTACTCCGAAATTCAATCGTTTTCAGATTTAAGTTTCTCCCGATTTTTTCATTTTTTCGTGTTTGTTGTATTTTATTTTAGCAGCGGTAGTAGAATTCTTTTTCAAACTTTTGAATGTTTCGTCTTAAATTGACTAGTAGTGCTTGTTAATGTAACTATAGTTACCTAATTTTAATTATTAATATTTTAAGAAGAAAGTCACATGCACCAATCAAAAGTCGTAACGGAATTCTTACACTGACGTATAACTTGACGTTTCTCTATAATTTATTCGTTTAGTTCTCCAATCGAAGATCATTCGTACAAAACTCTAGTCTATCAAGATTTTTTTTATTCGCATTTATTGCTAGAAGGTAATGAAACTCGACCAAATTCTTAGAAAAAGAAAGATGGCGCTACTCGCTCGTGTCTTCACGGCCAACTAAATTACTATGGCCTGCACATAGGGAACACCTCTGGTAGCCACCTATTGTGGGAATTTAAAAGCATTTAGTGTGTTTCTTAGCTCAAATGTCAAAATCTGATGTTTAACTTTAAAAGGTTAGTTGCACCATGAAATCTCAGTTTATTGTTTTTGTTGAAATTTAACACAATTTCTAATAAATCAATACATAAAGTAAGTTTATTTGTGGAAGTTTTGATCCACGGTCTTACAGATAAATTAAACGTAGCAAGGGTCCTGGCACAGTAGTTGACAATAATGGGGAGATTCAATTATCACAGGTAATCTTTTGTTGTATTTTTAATATACAAATGCTATGGATGCTGAATAAATGTTGGTTTCAGGCATATAATTGATTTCTAAACTTTGGATTTTCAACCGTAGTTCTACTGGTAATAACAATTCTTCGCTATTGATGGATGCTGTTTGGAGAGATGACAGTTGGGCAATACTACTAATAAAACTAAAATGTTCTGCGCTATTTGAACTGGCAGATGATTTAACTATTCCACAGCGCAAAATTTGCCTTAGTGCATATTCTGTTGTTCAGGCATCTGTAGCTTCATTGAGAGAAAGTTGCTGAAACTGCATCAGAACTGAATACTCGTGTTAATACATGATAGAAGCCAGCTTGCTCAAGAAGAAATTCTAAGCATAAATAAGTAGTACTTTCTGAAGGGAATTCTAGAGCTTGTGTGGTTTCCTTTGTCAATCCTGGTAATCCCGTACTACATGAACGTGCAATGCTGCTATCCAAGGAACGAATGTATTGACTTTTGTTTGAAACGTGTATTTGGAAAAAATTATAAATATTCCCCATGTATGTTACTGTAGTATTAACGTTAAGAAAATTATTGTCACCGGATTCTTTCAAAAATTTAAATGAACTAGTCACTGTAGGAGCAAATATTGGGATAGCTCGCAGAACATTCATCTTTTCAAAATTTGTGGGATATAAATGCATTCTTGTTAAATATCGAACAGATTTAACTGGTAATCCCTTCTGTAAATTATATAATAATCTCAAATCTCTTACCAGTCGTAACACAACAAAACCACAATCAGTTAACAGTTGCAGAAATTACCACTTTAACAAGGTGCTGTGGTTCGAAATGATTTTTACATAAGGCTGTAGTCTGTAATTTTAGAGATATGTACAATAAAAATGTAGTTAACATGCAACATGTAGTTTTGTTACAGTTTATTAATACCACAAAATTCTTGTAAAAATTCAACCCATTGCTGCCGAACACACAATTCACTAGGCAGTTGGCACTATAACCATTTTAAAATTTAGTAGAATATTTTCACAACTAAGGATGTACACAGAGCTGGACTGAGTGTGGAGTGAAAGTTAAAAGTTTTTCGGCGATAACGAGAAGACCTGAACTGTTACGATAGCGATAACGATATGGGAGACAATGGTTAAGGCCCTGAACACACGGGATTCCGTTTCCCAGATTCGGTATGCGGGATACAGAATCTGAGTCTGTTCAGACACGGCGACTGAATCTCAGACGCGGGCCTTCAGTCACTTGCAGTGCCGTGCTGTTATGGACCTAGCATTGCTGTTCTTTGTTTCTGTCGAATTAGTCTAGAAGTGCTGTATTTAAAGTCAGGGATTGGGCTCTACAAAGCTAATACTCTTTTCATTGTCAAATAATGTACGCTCTATGATCGTTGTATAGTACGGAACGCCTTGCTTATTCGATTTAAATAGAAGTTGCAGAAAATCTGCTACGCCTATGATATGATATCATATGTTCTGGCTGGCAAAAGTAGGCGAGTCCAGGCCGTGGTACACGTGGACTAATATCCTCTATATGCTCCAATGGTAAATCGGTATCCGAGATAGAGAATGTGTCGCCGGCGGCCGAAATGGAGAGATAAGGAAAATCGGCCGCCGGCGACAAATTCTGTATCTCGCATACCGATTTACCATTGGAGCATATAGAGGATATGAGTCCACGTGTACCACGGCCTGGACTCGCCTACTTTTTCCAGCCAGAACATATGATATCATATCATAGGCGTAGCAGATTTTCTGCAACTTCTATTTAAATCGAATAAGCAAGGCGTTCCTTACTATACAACGATCATAGAGCGTACATTATTTGACAATGAAAAGTTTATTAGCTTTGTAGAGCCCAATCCCTGACTTTAAATACAGCACTTCTAGACTAATTCGACAGAAACAAAGAACAGCAATGTTAGGTCCATAACAGCACGGCACTGCAAGTGACTGAAGGCCCGCGTCTGAGATTCAGTCGCCGTGTCTGAACAGATTCAGATTCTGTATCCCGCATACCGAATCTGGGAAACGGAATCCCGTGTGTTCAGGGCCTAACTGCACAGCTTGTTTAACCTTTATCAGCAGAAACCCGCAAGGAGTTTGTTGGGAAGGCTTCAAAAAATAATACCATGCTTCTTACATGGCAAAAACTACGATATTATTATACCGGGGCTACTATAGAAATTCTCCCAATGTGCAAAGAATTGTCTGGTGCTTGATATTGCAGGTGTTCAAAGCCTGGTTGAGATAAAACTGTTTTGTAATTGGGTATTTATTCTGTAAAACAGATTAAAATAAAATAAATAAAATTATATTCAATACTTTTAACAAGCAGAGTACTAATAAGTGCTATAACTATTTTGATTGTTAGAATAACATTTAAGTTGTCAATACATTTTCAAAGGCGACTTAATCTATTCATATTTCAATTTTCGACATTGGAAAAATAAGCATTTCTATAGAAACAACATATGCTATTGTATTCCATATGTCAAATACTTAAATTTGCCGCCATACATAAAATACGTTTCAGTATTAATTACTAGATGTCTCTAGGTGGTGTTCCCTATGTGCAGACCATAGTATTTCATTTAGTCGGCCATGGTGTCTTTTAGAGTCCCTGTATAATATTATCTTACTATATACAGGGACTCTAGTGTCTTTTCGTTATTTTGTTCTCGTTTAATTATTTTAGTAATATGTACTATACCGTTATTGTATTTTAACCGAACTAAACAAACACATGAAAAGTAATTCGTAACAGCCGCCGGTCATTAAAGATCACGTAATTTTTAAATTATGTTTAGTAAATTATTCTACAAATGTATAAATGTGTATTACGAAAAATCTTGAAAGAGGCAAGGCTTATACGCAAATAACGGACTTGGTTCATTATAAATCTCGGCTATCGCCTCGGATTACAAAATTCAACTGCGTCCGTAATTTGCTATATATCGGCGTATATACGTTAATAACTATAAGCACTCACTGCTAATAAAATAAAAATATTTCCGGCAAGAGTTCATCACTCGTGATCTTACTGTTGATTTAAACAAAATCTAATCAATTTTACAGTTTTGTTAACTACAACCAGTAAATGAAAAAAACGCACCCCAAATTTAAAAAATGTGTACTAGTAAAATCGCGTTGAGATCGCTAACGAATAAATATATTGTAAAAATGTTACGCGACAAGAATTTGGGTAACTTCATTTGTATTCCGCAGCATCTCTTAAAGCAGCGAGAGATTGGTAAGGTTTAGACACGATAACATATCAAAGCCAGGCTGAAAATCTCTGAAAGCTAAAACATGTAGGTATTATTAGAACGAACATTTAAGAATACGGTATCTGAAAGCATACATTACGCCTGTCTTCGCTCAATTAATTGAAAATCTCTTGATATAAAATTTTCTCTTTAAATTTGCTTTTCACATACTTAATTCGGGAACATGGTATATATTTCTGTAATTTTTACCTAATATAGTGGCATTTTGTTGTCGTTTTGAACGTCAAAATGATGCATATACGTATTCGTACTAGTTGCAATATGAGATTGCATATTGACACTAGTTGAAATATGAAATTTCAGATTGACTCTAGTTGCAGTATGAAATCGCATATTGGCACTAGTGCTAATATTAAATTTAGAATATCTTGACTATAAAAATTAGTATGACTCAAAATTACAGATTTTTTATGAAACACGTTGCCCAATTCGCTTCGCTTCTCTTTACGACTAGTGTGAAAAACACTTTCATTGTGCAACTTGATACATAAATAGCTATTTCATAATTTCTTTATGTAATAACAGCGTCTATTTTTAAAAATCACTGTTTAACATTTTACAAAACGTTTGATTCTTTAATAAGTTTCGCCTCATCAGCTTCAAAGATTTATTTAGTATTAATCGCATATAAAGTAACTTTCGGCTTGTGGTCTGTTTCGATTTTAAACAGAATTTAACTTTCCTAAAAATTATATACATTAAGTTTGCCAAGAAACCAAAACCTGAAAACTTCGGCATGTTCCATACATATTGGATGTGCTACGTTCATAATTTAGAGGAAGATAGTTAGCACAGTAAAAAACAGATTGAATTTCTATTGCATGTATGCAACAGTTTTGCATGAAAACGTATACGAGTTTTAAAAGGTCTCTGTATTTACAGGATAAGGCAAAGACTTCACCAAAGAAAGGATCACCTGTAACACCTGGACAGGTTCCCGCTGAAAACAATCTTGACGAACCCTCGGAGTTTGTCGATCCCCATTTAGTTCGGTTGCCACATAGCTTACCCTTACACGAATGGAAACGGCCTTCTCAAGTTTTTGTGAATGTGAGTACGGCTTAATGGAAGGCTTCGTCTTGATATGCCCTACTAAATTTTATAAATAGTAATCTGAAGATATAACTTTCAAACGCGATTTATGTCATAAATATTCGTAAGAAGTTTCTTTTGAAATCTTTAAAATTTAATATAAGTAAGTACCGTTACTTATAATACGTAAAAGTTACGTAAATTTCATGAAATATGAATGTCTTTACTGTTAAAACGAACTTGCAGGAAAAAATTGGTGACGCAGAAACTGATACAATGAAAATCTTAAATATAAACGTTTGATAGTAATCAAAATTTAATACTTTTGGAATTTTTAACTATCATCCTTATATTTCTTTCTATTTATGGTATTTAAAGTTGTAAACTGTGATATCAGTAGTTGTAGTCAATTATTATTGTTTAATACGTCAGCAAAATAAAACAGGATATTAATATTTTGGACATTATGAGAACAATAACATTTTTATGCATACCAATTTACATTCTAAGGTGAAATTCAAATAAAACAGCAATACAAGTTAGAAACTTTCCTATTTAAAACTATAAACGTTCAAGGCATGGCCAAAGTGCATACTAAACAAACATATTTAGACGTTATAGAAACCTACCTAATTTGAAACAAGTAGCAGATTAACTTAATAAATATTTTAAGATAAACAGCTGTCACATTTCAAACTGTTTTTATTTGGCTGGGAAAATCCATTTTATCTTTCGCTAAACTTTCCGAATGGGGAAGAAACCCGCATTTTTATACTTTCTTGTAAAATAGATGATTTTTGTATTAAAAAATACTGCTTTTGCGCACTAGTGCGATGAAGTACAACATAGAACAACTTTTTGCAACACCATGCTCTTAAGTTGTCATTGAAACCTTTTGTAGGTCTAATATGTGTCATTATTTAAAAGTTTAAAATACATAGGTTATTATAAAATAATAAACTTACTATTAAAAAGAATACTATAAAGTAAAAGAATTACTTACCAGTTTTATTAATATTTAACTGCAAACGGAAAAAGATAATTAAGAATATTGTGATGCAAAAAATTATGTATATAAAAAACACCTCTTCAACGACGCGGTATATAATAGAATATTATATCATGAGGGACTAAAGTGCACCATTTAATCCCGCGAGTCGAATTTGCCCACAACAACCACTCAAGGGCACTTTAGTCCCGAGGTATATACGCTATTTTTTGCACTTTTGGGAACATTATCATCAAACATTTCCAAAATTTGGAATCTGTCAATTTGGAAACTGACAATTATCTACAATTTATTAAAAACTGATTTGCAGCAGGTCCTGGATAGCCCGAATCAGTTGGCAGTACTGAAGTGTATTGTCAGTATATGTCAAATTCGAGATTTGCAGGTTAAGTTTTGCGTCAGTGTGTGTTAAATGACAAACAAAACCTAATCTACTAACCTCGTGTGTACATAAATTTACCATAGTTACGGTATCATTTTTACTTTAGTCCCTAGAGATTAAATGAGCTACTTTAGTCCCTGTTTACGGGGACTAAAGTATCAACTTTAGTCCCGGAAGTGCAAAAAATGCTATTACAATCTGTGCAGCGTATATGGACCTTAGATTTTTATAATTTGTCAATAAAAATAAATTTCTTATTTGAAACGTTACCAGTATGGTAGATTTTATAATTTTTGTTGAATGATATACCATCACATAAAAATATTGTATGTAATACGTGAACGGCGTTTATAGCTATAAACATATATAGGAATGTTACGAATATCATAACTGCAGCAGATTTTGTTTTGAAATCCGAGCTCGTAGAGCATAGTTGTGAAAACTGAAAGTGAATAATTAATTGAGCTAAGGTATTTATAAGCCACGGTAGTGAGTTAAGTACATATAAGTCACGTGTGGGTTATTTATTATAATCCACGATGTTAAGGGCATCGTGGGTTATGATGTAACCAAGCTAGTAATAGCCCAGTTTGCTTGTTTGAAACGGGTTAGTAAAATACCATATTACTATTAACTATTGGATAGTAGTATATTACACAACAAGTTTAGAAAAGTAAAATTTTACTAATCGAATATAGCTTAATTGAGAATGAGCGAGCGAAGCAAGCGAGTAACTTAAAAAGCTATATAAGTTTAGTAAAACTACTTTTCTTACGAAGTGTGTATACTATTTTTTTGCATTTTGTTAGTGTTTATAACAAACATTTATACAGTGTGTCCCCGGATTGAGTTCACTATAGGTATAATTGACAAAAAAATTTACAATTTTATTTTAATGTTTTGGGATTCCGCCCTGCTTGGTCTGAAGAGAATTTTAAGAAAATTTTCAGTTTTTGAAAACACAAGTTGGCCTTGACAGTGAGGCAAAAACTATTTTCTTTTCAGGTAAACTACCCTTTCTGTTCATGATACGGCAAAATTTTACCAAGAAAATTTGTTCAGAATGATAAACTATGGCCCTATACAAAATTTCAGGAAGATCTACCTACTTAAATTAAACCGTTAAAATTGTACCTGTTTATTAAAAATTGCGGTTTGATTTAAGTAGGTAGAACTCCCTGAAATTTTGTATGGGGCCATAATTTCCCATTCTGAACAACTCTTCTTAGTAAAATTTTGCCGTATTATAAACAAAAAGGGTAGTTTACCTGAAAAAAAAAATACAATAGTGTGTCCCAGGATTGATGTTACAAGAGGTGCGATGGACTAAAAATTTTTGAATTTTATTTTAAGGTTCTGGAATTCGGTCCTGCTTGGTTTGAAAAGAATTTAAGAATAATTTCAGTTTTTGAAAACCAGTAGGCCTTGGCAGGAAAACGAAAACTATTTTATTTTCAGGTAAACTACCCTTTTTGTTCATGAAACGGCAAAATTGTATTAATAAAAGTTGTTTATAATGATAAATTACGGCCCTATGCAAAATTTTCAGAAAGATCTGTTGACTTAGAACGTTAGTTTTTAGATAATTGTATCTTATTGTCAGGTAAACTACCCTTTTTGTTCATGACATGGAAAAATTGTATTAAGAAAAGTTGTTCAGAATGAGAAGTTGTGGCCCTATACAAAATTTCAGAAAGATTTGCCGACTTAGATGAAACCGTCATTTTTAATAAATGCAATTTGTGTAATCTAAAAAATAAGTTTAATCTAAGTCGACAGATCTTTTTGAAATTTGGTACAGGGCCATAGTTTTTCATTCTGAACAACTTTTCTTAATAAAATTTTGCCGTATCATGAACAAAACGGATAGTTTACCTGAAAATTAAATACAATTATCTAAAATATAACGGTTTTTTCTAAGTCGACAAATCTTTCTGAAATGTGGTATAGCACCATAAACTATCATTCTAAACAACTTTTCTTAACAAAATTTTGCCGTATCATGAACAAAAACGGTAGTTTACCTAAATAGAAAATAGTTTTTTCACATTTTTCATGGCCGACTTAATTTCTAAAAGTAAAACTCTGCTTAAAATTGTTTTCAGACCAAGCAGGGCGGGATCCCAAAACATTAAAATAAAATTGTAAAATTTTTTGTCGATTATACCTATAGTGAACTCAATCCGGGGACACACTGTATAAAAGCATTATACCACATGTCCATTAAAAAAGGCGGCTGTGGAAATTCAAACGTATTAATAATATGTTGGTGGCACTGTAAGACAAGTCAAATTCGAGGTTATCAGGTTAGGCTTTCCGTCAGTTTTGACACAGACTGACACAAAACCTAACCTGCTAACCTAGAATTTGACAGTGACATTACCATACAGTAAAGTGACATTTCTATGCACCAAAGTGCCACTTTATTAAACGATTTTGAATATAATAAAATAGTACATTATTATACAAAATGCGAAAAAAGTTATTATTTATCAAAGAAATCCATTGAGATATTTTGAATTGCTAACACAACCTACATTTGAAATAAATTTTCCCAGAATTACTTGAACACGACTACTATTGCTACAAAAAAGACATACTAAGACAATTTATAAATCCAGTAGCCATGACATTTCACTCTTTTAGGTGATTAAATGACCTTGACTGCCTTACTAATAATTCGAACCTGTCATGTCACATCAAATTTAAATATATTTTGATTGAAAGACTTTGTGTTGAAATCTAAATCCTGTGCAATTTACCGAATAGTTATGCCGTTTTCTAAGCAAGAAACAATCCTAGCTCGTGAAACTATACTAAATTTCAAATAAGCACGCAGTACTTGGAACTAAGTAGTAAGCATAACTATGAACAACTTTTAAATTATTGGAAAACGTCACTGTCAACCATGCCTAAAGTAAGTTCAGTTTCAAAAGCCAGGATTAATTATTTCTCAGAAAACGGTATAACTATTCAGCAAGTTACACGTTTATTTAGTTTGTAATTGTTTTATATTTTAGCCTTTTATATTAAAATTTGATCTGACATATAAATAATTATAGCCTAGCATATGACAGTTAAGGACACTTTATCAATTAAAATAATAAAAATGCATGGCTAATGGATTTAGAAGCTGTCTTAGGTTTTTATGGTACGAATAGTATAAGTTACCCTTAGGGAACGCAAACAAAATTTTAGTGAAAGCACCCTTAACCTGTTTTGAGACACTTTTTAGCTGTAAGTTGTTAATGATTCAAAAAAAGGTATGAATCCATATAACATTTTTTGATCAGAATAACATCCAAAATAAATGCGAGAGAAAGACCAGGACATCCTGTATATAAACATACGGAAAAGGTTTCAAGCCTTTTTACACGGTTGTGGTTTAGGCGTTTATGCAACTATAAATGTCTGAAGACCACTGGTTTCAGTCAGTAATCAAACAATAGTAAAATTATTCTTCGCTAAACAACTTTTTCGTACCTACTGTTAATGGTTGTGTATCATATCTTATATACCGGGTGTCAACGAATTTATTAGACAAGTCATAACTTCTAGAGTATTAGGTATATCAAAATGAGATTTGGTTTCGCATAGTTTTCACTTTCTGATCACTTCCGGTTTTACTGGAAATGGCTCCGATATAGAATTTTTAAAAGGAACATCCTATATATTTTTGCATATTTGGATTTTTGAGACAATTTTGGATCAGAATGTGACATTTTAAAAAGTTTTTAAGCTTACTTGATTTTTTTAGAGCCACTTTTAATATGGCATCTAGGTGGCCATGATCGGACGCAAACTAATCTAAGGACCTCAGGTGATGCCAGAAAATTACAATAGCAAAGTTTTAGTGATTAGTATGATAGGTAGGAATAAGACAAGTTGGCAGAATCACGTTTTCTAGTCTAACTATTTTTTTTCAAATGGCGACCCTTTTTTGGCATGCACTTTCCGAAAAGAGAATTTTTTGGCGAATCTAACGATACTAATTTGTTTGCGATTGGATTAAAAATAAGCTCATAAGTTAAATATTTCTAAGCAAAATACTGGATAATAATTTATTTACTTTTGTCAAGTGTGACATGGATAAGTTTTTAAAATGTCACATTCTGATCCAAAATTGTCTCAGAAATCCAAATATGCAAAAATATACAGGGTGTTCCATTTAAAAGTTCGAAATTGGAGCCATTTTCGGTGAAACCGGAAGTGACCGGAAAGTGAAAAATATGCGAAAGCTCTCCACTCCCTATACCATTTACCTGTACCAAATCTCATTTTGATACACCTAATACTCTAGAAGTTATGACTTGTCTAACAAATTCGTTGACACCCGGTATATTTCTATAAGTCCTGACTCACTCACTCACTCACTGACTTATCAACGCCCAGCCCAAACCCTTGGACTTAGAAATTTTGTACAGAGGTTCCCTTTATGATGTATACAAGGAATAAGGAAGGATATTTCGAAATTCAACCCCTAAAGGGGTAAATGGGGGGGTCCAATTTTGTAGGGAAAATTATATTAAATAGACATTTCGGCTTGAAACTTCGTAGGAGTATTTCTAAAAACAAATAAGCAAACACGTATTTCGTGATTTTCTGAAAATCAACCCCTTAGGGGGTGAAATGGGGTAAATAAGCCTAAACATCGATATGGGTGTCGTTATTGAGGTTTTTTGGGATGTTGATTGCGAAAATTGCATTTATTTTTAAGTCCAAGACGGTTTCCTGAGTGAGCGAAGCCGAGGGCAAAAGCTAGTATTTAATATGTGTAACGTAGTAAAACTTTAAATCAGGAAACAATACGATTTAATAGCTATTTATATATCTAGGGAGCAAAGATATTCATTTCTTCCCGCGTGTGAATTTAATGCCGACGCGTTAGCGGAGGGCATTAAACACACAAGGGAGGAAATGAACCTTTGCTCCAGTGATATATATATATATATGATTTTTTCTTCGAACGCATGTTCTATTGCTCGAAATTTCAAAAATTTTGCTTTAGCAAATCATTACAGTGACACTAGATTTCTGTAGTAACATTTTGTCTAATTTCCAAATCAGCATAACGTTGTAAAGCTTTGGTGTGATATCCATGGTGACATAAACACAAATGCGGGAGCAAATAAATATTGGCTCCCGCCGGGAGCAAATAAAAATTGGCTCCCGCTGGTTGGAAATTGACAGTTTTGTTTCCTAAAACTAGGGCGCAAAAACCGACTTTCTATACAGTGAGTAGAAAAATAGTATTTGTTTATACCTATTCCCTATTAGTACTCTTATCAGTGGCAAAAAATAGTTGCCGTTATATCAGAAATCCTTAGCTGCGTTGTTGGAGAAATATGAAATAATTGGTTATATTCTATTGGTTAACTTAGAAATCTACAAACTTAAAATTTGAAAGACAGTTTTTCTTTTTAAAAGTCAATTTTTGTATATCACTTTTAGTCGAGTCAATGAAGGTTTTAACTTCTTAATTCTCAGCAACAGCTCCGATTTTGATCATTTTTGTTTTAAAATGTGTGTTTTTAAATATTATTCAAAATCAGAAACATCCCAATTTCAGGAAATATTTTTTTATATTGTTTAAACAATAAAAACTGAATTTATGAGAAAAATTATTTAAATTTTTTTTTTCACAATATTTGTGAAACTATTAATTGTTTTTATTGAAAATTTATTATCAACAATGTCTCCCGCACTCGTGGTTAACATGTATTTATATTGTTTAAGCAATAATAACAACATTTACGGAAAAAAATTATTTTTTAAATGTTTTTTCGTAATATTTACAAGAAAGTGAAGAGTTTTTATTGAAAATTTAGTATAAATAATATTTTAGACAATTTAAAATAATAATTATTTATATTGTT
Source organism: Agriotes lineatus (assembly GCA_940337035.1). Taxonomy (NCBI): domain Eukaryota; kingdom Metazoa; phylum Arthropoda; class Insecta; order Coleoptera; family Elateridae; genus Agriotes; species Agriotes lineatus. Next base: position 79,643,832 of record OW679194.1, on the reverse strand, counting down.
TAAACAATGATAACATTTATATAAAAAAAAAATTTCGACATATTTATAGAAAAGTGAACTGTTTCTATTAAAGTCTTACGAAAAGATATATTTATTTAAATCAGAGTTAGTAATTATTTTTATTTTTTAAATAACGATATTTTATGAAAAATATTTTTTTTATTTTTTCTGGCGATATTTATAAAAAAGAAAATTGTTTTTATTGCAAATCTAGTACACAAATGAATAGTATAGGTACATAATTTGTTTTTAATGTTTTTTATTTATTTATGTTATTTATAAAAGTGTCATTATTTAATAGTATATTATGTATCAAGTTTTATAAACGTCATTTTAGTCACGAGTTTTATTAATCACGAGCGAAGCGCAGCGGAGCGAGTGTTTAATAAAATGAGTGACTAATAAGTTTATAAAACGAGTTGCATACTATACTTTTTCTACGACCACAAATTTAGAGAAACTAACATCATATTATTTCATTAAAATTTTGACATTTATTATATTAGGTTAAATTATGCTTGACAAACGTCAAAGTGACGGTTGAAAACTAACTTGATTTTAGTTTTGGCTGTGGCTAATAAAGCAAATACCATTTGAACCTAACTTCACCCCATGACTAAAACATCGTTGCCAACTTCAGCTCATGACTAAGAGGCTCTTTAGTCATAGGTTATGAAGGCATGATTAAAAGGTCACTTAGCGACGTGTATGTTAGTATGTTAAATGGCATTTTAGTTACAGGAGTAGAAAAAAATATTTACATGACAACTTTATTAAAGAATATTATATTGTTTTATAATACAGTAGACGAATAAAAATCTAATCGGCGTTTAAATCCTCAGTTTCGAATTCTGGCTCCTCTTCAATTGGTGGATGATTATTGCAATCATTGCCACTACAAACAATGCATGCAGGGGAGCAATGCAAACCACTTTTTCAGCATCCACATGCTGCCCCACATCCAGTTTTGCATGAGCAAAAAATAATATTTAAAATGTTGTCCGGTGTTGCTGGTTGTGTCATTTGCACTGGTATTAAATAATCGAGGCATTACCGACATATCTACGATTCCTTTTCTTACGCTTTAGTGCCATCAGTATTATACCCATCAAATACAACTTTAACATTAGTGCCATAGTTGTTACGTAAATATTTGATGTAGTTTTGACAAATGAAAGAAAATTTTTGATTTTGGTCCCAATTCGATCTGTGTAGTAACATATCGCCATCAATGATATAAAAAAATTTATTAACATGATTAACATTCGTTTTAGATTGTTGAAAAATATCGTATAACGATGATTTTGTAGTTTTTCTCATTCCGGCATTATCAAACAGGGAAAGAGGATAAGGGGCCAACTCGTAGTCAAAATAATGTCTAAGTTTAAAAAACATATTCGTTGAAAGATTAAATTTGGATCGACGGCAATTTCATTATTATTCACTTTAACTTTACTGTTCATGTTTAATAAAGATTTGACGGTGTCCTTTATTGTCATTTTTATGTCTTTAAAGTTGAAGCCGTTTGTTTTATTTCTTAGTTTTACTCCAACTTCAAACGCTTTATAATAATCTACGGTATCATCACCTACAATTCCTGTAGAAATTCCCATAACTTGTTGTACATCGGGAAATGGATTGTGAATTGTAAAAAATTCTATAATTTTATGTACAGCTGTACAATCTTCATTTATTCTACTATCGCTGGCGTCAACATGTTGAAATGATGATGTAAATGACACTTCACAAAATTCTTCCATTCCTTCGACTACAGCCGTTGAAAATATCGCTGATTTGATCCATTTGAAAAGTACACTTGGAGTTGTTCCACGTCTAAATGGTCCCCCATCCACCTTCATGGATTTCATTAGTGTCTGCTCTGTCGATATTTTTGAGAAATAAACATCTGACCTTCTGGCGCTGTGATTTTGTTTAAATTTTTCAAAATCGACTGGATCTAATTGGTCTTCTAATTGACGCATTTTTTGCAAATAAATTTCACTTGATTTTGCATAAGGAAAATGCCTTGCAGCGTGAAAAAATGGAATCATTAACTGGACAGTTCTCAAATGTAAATTCCAGTCTCCCATTCTCTCAGCAGCTATAATATCCTTGACAAGAGATATCATACGAAAATAGGTAATCCAAAGTTTACAAGTGTTACCTCTTTCTACAAGGAGAATCTTTTTTTTTTCAAAGAAATTCACTAATTTGATAAATATTTCATTATTTTCCATTTCAGTGTAATTAAAATTGTAAAATATCAAATTCTTGAATAATTATGTCCTGATAGTATTTGATCACAAGTTTTATGTGCATATACAGTTGAAAGTACTTCTTTTAGACCACTGCCAGCCATAATATTAAAAAAAAATTATCATTGTTTAAACAATATAAATAATTATTATTTTAAATTGTCTAAAATATTATTTACACTAAATTTTCAATAAAAACTCTTCACTTTCTTGTAAATATTACGAAAAAACATTTAAAAAATCAATTTTTTACGTAAATGTTGCTATTATTGTTTAAACAATATAAATACATGTTAACCACGAGTGCGGAAGACATTGTTGATAATGAATTTTCAATAAAAACAATTAATATTTTTACAAATACTGCAAAAAAAATTTAAAAATAATTTTTCCCATATATTAAGTTTTTATTGTTTAAACAATATAAAAAATTATTTCCTGAAATTGGGATGTTTCTGATTTTGAATAATATTAAAAAACACACATTTTAAAAAAAATTTGATCAAAATCGGAGCTGTTTCTGAGAATTAAGAAGTTTGGTCGATTTTTAGGCTTTATTGACTCGACTATTTACCGCCTTTCATAGTTTATATTTTGATAGTGTGTAAATGAATGGTAGCTGTTCATTTTATGCTGCCATTCTGTTTAAATATACAGTTATCACAAAAATATTAACCGCATATGCTTCGATGTTTAGCATATAAACAGAACCAGAATTTAAAATGCAGATATTGATCCGAGTTTATATTCAGCCAGCTGTGGTAACACACCGGTATGTAAAAAATGAAAAAACGGACACGCATTTAACATTCATCTCAAGGGACACAATAAAACGATATAATTATTATTTACATTCATATTTAATAAACACTTATTATTTCAGCAATTATCGATATTGCCTGAATCGTACATAAATGTCTTTCAAAATATCTACTAATTATACGTCCATAACGAGCATAGGTTTCTTCCCGAAAACTCCATATGTACTATGCAAGACAAAAACAATGGAAGACTCTTGATAGAGATTTTGGAATTATTTGATTAGCTTAAATGAGGCTTCAAACAGTTACGTTTACTATAACACTTTTGTTTCATAGCAACGTCTAAACAAGTTGATGATTGAGTTACAAATAGCTAGCAACTTACATACGTATTAAGGCAGTAACATTTATAACAGACCATATTAACTGCCCCAGTTTTTTTGTCTCGCATAGTACGTTAATTAATGTACCTATTTAATATTTCAGTGTGGCGAAATATGCAAGAACGTCAACGAATTTTCGATAAATACAGAATGTGTTATTTTCAGACATTTCAATCTTTAAAAATACCTTTACAGAATAGTCACTAATAATGAAGGTTTGAAATTGCACTCAAATTGATATTTTGTATGTACTGTAAAGATACATCGAATATGTTTAAGTAGTATTGAAATGTAAGTGCCTAATTTACGAAAATTGCCATACATGTATGTACAATTATGCGAGCGAAAATTATTGTCAGAAGTCAAAACACCAACCAAACCGAGGCTTATGAATATTTTCTATTTATTTTCATTCTATCGTTAATATACGAAACCTGACTAGTTCTTTTTGGCCTAGGCCGGAAAAGTAATGCTGGGTTTTGAGTATTTAGCCGCACTACAAAATCACAGTTATTAACATATGAATGTTTCGAGAAACAAATTTGTTCCCATTTTTAAAGAAAATATTCACTGATAGATACAAATATTAAATATTTTTTTACTAATTTTTGTTTTTAGCGTTGAATAGTTTAGAATTGAAGCTCATAACTATGGTAAAATTATTTTAGAATGATATAATCATCCAAAAGTACAATAGGTCAATTTTTAGTAATTTTGAAGTAACTTAAGTTATTTAAAATAATGCACTTATGTAATTTATTGTTCAGATATGGCTAAGATTCTAAATAATTGTGTTTTGTTTCTACTACACTGGCATTACCGAGTATTATATGCGTATTGTTGATATAAACATAACACGTATACATAAATTGAACAAATTAGATGATGTACAAATTACCACTTTGTTTAATAATAATAATAATAATAATGTTATTCGTTTCCACAATTACATAACAATATGACAAATATATACCGGGTGACAATGAGACTAGGGCCATACTTATATCTTCTTTATTTATGAATCGATTTGGATAAAATTTTATACAAAGCTACTAGACATAATTTCTGATTGGCCGATAGATATAGTCAAAATGGCTGACTTCCGGTTTTACCGGAAATGATACTAACTTTGTTTTTTTAAATAGAACACCCTGTATATTTTATATTTTTTTGCATCTACAAGTAAAATTACATATAATAGTCTTGCCAAATTTCAATTTTTTTAAACAAAAAATTTATTTTTTTTATTAATTTTCAGTTTCAGATAAAGATCAAGTAGTGCATGATGCACATCGTTAGATTGGTAATTACATTTTCTATCTAATGGCAAGATGGCCCTTAGTAGGTGCCATTTAAAAAAAGTGACTTTTTCTTAAAAAACGGGTTTTGCAAATTAAATTCTTTTATTACAGGTTTGTTATTGACCTTATTGATAAAATAGCTATTATTAAGAGTTGCTAGAGTCAATTAGAAAAAAAATTTCCAAGTCAAGGCCTTCTATGGTAAAAAATAAAAATTGAAAAAATAATTTTTTTGTTTAAAAAAATTGAAATTTGGAAAGACTATTATATGTAATTTGACTCATAGAATCAGAAAAACATAAAATATACAGGGTGTTCCATTTAAAAAATCAAAGTTTATATCATTTCCGGTAAAACAGGAAGTCAGCCATTTTGACTATATCTATCGGCTAATCAGAAATTATATCTAGTATCTTGGTATAAAATTTTATCCAAATCGATTCAAAAATAAAGAAGATATAAGCATGGCCCTAGTCTCATTGTCACCCGGTATATAAGAAAATTGTTTTGGGAAACCTCAGGGACCCAAATCATTTACTGCAGCGCAGTAGCTGTTCTTCCATTGGACCCCTGTATATTAGAAAGAACAAATTTGTTCGCATTAAGACAAAAAAACAACACATGCAAAAACTACAGGATAATTTATTGCTTTCTTCCATCTCATGTATTTTTATAAATTTAAACGATTAAAAGAAGAAGAGGAGCTATACAGTTTGCGTATTCAGCAAAAATTCTCGAAATTTATTTTTGAATTGTTTTACAGAATAATTTTTTTAATACATGTGGGATGAGAGTGTAGACTTTGTAAATATTATAAGAAAATGATCCTTCATATAGAGCTGTTCGATGAAGAGGCGGCGTTATCCCACGTTTGAATCGCAAATTTAAAGTATGTATATCATCTCGAAAAGATATTTTATTATATATATAAAGAGGGCACTGTTCAGTAATTATTCTATGATAAAGACAAGCAGCACTCAGCAACCTTCTGTTTTTCATATTTAGCCATGATAAATCTGACAATTTGTGTGAAACATGATCAAATTTCCGGATTCCAATGATGGCTATAACTAAAAAACCTGGCATGTATGATGAGAATTCATCAATCAACTGTTTCACGTATTGTAAGCCAATATGGAGACACCGGAGAATACAAAAGAAGACTTGGACAAAGACGTAAGAGGTGCAGAACACAAGAAGATGATCGCTTCCTGTAGATCCAAGCTTTAAGGGATTGCACTTATACATCTTTTCAAATGAAAAATGAATTGCAAAGTGCAAGACATGCAAATATAAGTGCTAAAACAGTCAAATAGACACTCTAGGAAGCCAGCTTAAACCCTTAGCCGTTCCGCCCAAGTACCTCGACTTGTCTTGAAGCATAGAACTGTCAGGCTGCTATTTGCACGAGCTCATGCTGCTTGGTTCAAGGCTCTCTTCACGGATGAAGCACGAATATAATTATGGAAGCCCTATAGATGTAACTAAGTTCATCAAAGAGTTGGAGAACAGTATGCTACGTGTAACTTGGTACAAAGTGTAAGTTTTGGAGGAGAGTTTATATGTTGTGGGATGGTTTAAATTGGGAAGGACGTACGGAGTTGGTGAAGGTTTAGTTTCAGAATCGCTGCAGAGTGGTACATTTGCAACCTCCTAGAACGACAAGTTGTACCATAATAGGTTTGTGCTTTGCATGATAATGCCCCTGCACATGTTGCTAGAGCGGCAATGGATTATCTTCGTGCTGTCAATACCTCATCATTCGAATGGCCACCATGGAGCCCCGATGTAAATCCCACCAAACAGATGTGAGACATGCTGAAACTTCGTATACAATTCCGACAACCAGCTCTAAACTCATTAGTAGAACTTAGGATTGCAGCACAAGTGGAGGGAAATATTATTCCACAAGAGAATATACAGGATCTTCTTCGAAGTATTGCTAGAAGGATGACGGCAGTAATTAGAGCTGAACGAGGATGTAGTCGATATTAATTTATCTCGATTACATACTAAACCAACATTAAGTTATATGTCTTTTGAAATTTGTTTAGTAAATATTAACAGAAAAACAGGTTTTTCTTCAATAGGCAGTAAAATGTGACATAATACTGCTTGATTGATGATGCTAAACTGTCACTTCATTGTCATGGCATCTAAAACACTTTATCTGCAGCTCGTCAGTGGCAGATAATATTATCTGCCGCTGACAACTTTCAGTAATCAAGTAATTTCCTTCGAATTTTGTTCACAAAGTTGTAAATAATTTGTTATAAAAACTTTTGAAGAAAAAATACTATATATGTTATTCGGAGCAAAAGTATCTTTATGTGGCTCGGCTATACTTGTCTGTCCCGCAAGCTCGGCGAATGAACCGTCTAGCCACGCTACATAAAGTATAACTTTTCTTTCTAATAAGATAATATACTATTATTTTATTGTAACACTCAGTGTGTTGTTACATATCCTTAGCAAATCAAGCTACAGTGCAAAACATCGTTACATTTTTAATTTTATTTGTAAAACTACCAGCAACTAACCAATGAAAGAATTATAATTAATAATAATATAATAAATTACAATTAGCTGTTTTACTGGAAATTGCTTGACACTGACATCTGACTATAATCCATTCAGAAAACTCCCGTGACGTAAAAGTCACTATCAGTTGGTTAATATGAAAATCACTAGTAGGGTGTTAGTAATTTTTGCATTTTATGTTGGCTCCATTTTCAATTTAAATTTCAAGTGTTTGTTTTTTACTTTCACTTTGACATTTGAATTATTGAAGTACATTTTTGTTTAATTTGGTTGCATATATAATACAAGATTACTTACTAAAGTTATGTTTTTACTTTGTTTCACTAAAACTACGATTCATATTTACTTACTTACTTACTTATTCTTCTTTATAGGTCATTGACCTGTTTTTCTTCGGGTTTAAGATTTACTTCAGGCCTGTTCTTGGGAGGTGGAGGTCCAGCTGTCTTTCCAGCGTTTTGGAGGTCTCCCTCTTGTTCTCTTTCCGTGTGGTTCATACATATCTTAGTTATTCGATCGTCGTCCATTCGTTGTACGTGTTCCCTCCATTTTTTCCTTCTTGCTCTTCCCCACCTTACTATGTCTTCCACGCCGCATTCTTCTCTTATGCTGTGGTTGCTCACTCTATCTACTAATCTTTTGCCTGTTATATTTCGTAATATTTTCATCTCGTTTGTTCTTGGTATTTGTTTTGTTTTTCGTGTGTCCGGTGTGTCTGATCTTGTTTCTATACTATATGCAAGTATTGGTCTAACACAGGTCTTATATATTTTTGTTTTGCTGCATACATATTTAAGTTTAGCAAAATAACAAATATTTTATCATAACCTTACTTACAAGTTTGACACTACTGACTGTTAAATACAATCAGCTGAAGTGGTAGGTACTTATAAATGATCAAGTACACTAAAAATTTTGCATTTGACAGTATAAATGTCACGGGAGTTTCCTAAATGGATTATACTTGATTTAATCTTTAAGAATCAGTAGCCAAGTTTTATCTAAATTTGAGGAATACGACATTTATACAGAATCCCTACTATAAAGAGTGTCCGAAAACGCACCAAAATTATTTTAAGGATACATATATAGAAACTTATTTACAGCAAAAAATTCTATATAGACACCTAAACGTAACCATTACTATCGAGTAGTTGTAACGCTATAGTGGAAACAGCCCTTCCTCCACAAAGAATATGATTTTGGCTTGGTATGAGTCGTCATAGGTTAATTGAGCATTGGCATTGGCATGACGACTTATAAAATAAGTATTCTCGTAAATTAACGGTACCTGCAGCTGCAAGATCTGCTGCGCCATCGTGTTACAGAAAACGATCCCGTAATTCATTGTCGTGTGAAGTTCAAATGTTTCGAAGGCACTTTAACTGCAAAAAGGTACAGGAACGAAACTTTCTTCAATGAACAGTGTATTGTCTATTTTTAGGAAAATAGTTCAAGATCAAGATGTAATTTAGATCTCTCTAACCAGTTCATTTGCTTCTATGGGTATGTATCAAGTTATGGCAAACTTCAATTTAATCGTGGCATGTTTCGAAAGAGTTTTTTTTAAATGTTACATTATAAATTTCCAATATTGAATCGGAAAATGCACTCGGACTAACTCAGGGGAAGCGGGTAGGTAACTTACCTTCAAAACTAATAGATCTAAATTTATAGGGGCACGAAATTATTCAGGCCCATGTTCCTTTGTTCGTTTGAGCGAACGAACTATTAAATTGCTCAAATGTAACACACACAATATAATCAGTGAAACCGACAGTTCAAAAATCGTATAACGATTCAATCAAGTAATGGATCACAATAGGGGGAATAAAATCGATTGTAATTACTGGAATCAACGAACAATAACACTTAATACTATATCACATAATTAATTATCACAATTCATTCCTGAGACAGTGTGCGTGGAAATGCACCAAGAGCCAAGAAAATGAAAAAGGTCTATCCATGAAATTTTGCAGAACGGAAATGAATCAAAACTATATCGCCATCTAGCGACGAATTACTGCATTTGGCGGGAAGATTTCAGTTTGTAGGAAACTGTACTAAAGCAGAAAACTACATTCGACAAAATATACGTTTGCAAAACCAGTTGCCTATTCGACTCGGCGTTTCTATGCCCGTGAATATTGCCTAATAATGGGATGAACAAATAAATTAGTCTCAGAAACACACGCTACTTTCTGTCATATACAGGGTGTCTCAAAAATAATGGGACACCGATTAGTCATAGATTCCTTACGTCATAATAAATCGATTAAACCTAATATACCTTAGTACAAAGTCCCTTCTGTAAGAAGTTATAGGGCCTTAAAGTTCAATTTTTTATTTTTTATATTTTTGGTAATTTCCACAAATATAGAGATATCGATTTAAATTTTGTCATACATACTTACTATTATATACTACAATAATAGGAAAAATTTCATAAACTAAACTTGACTGTAAAGGGCACTTTACCTAACTTTCAAAACTTCTTTTAGCTCTAACTTCGTTATCGGTAACAGTTTTTGGAATTTTAGGTTATTATCTGAAAGAGAATTAAAATACACAAAAATAATGTACTCTTAGTTCATAAGCGTAATAGCAACCGTTTACCTTAAAATGCCCATCAAAGGTTTTTGGTTGACATGAAGACGTGCAATTATCAAGTAGGCATGATCACAAAAACAATGGGTAATGGTTGTAATCTAGTAAACAACAACAAGAAATCAAATAATGACGTTGGTGACATCAGTTTTTTGTTTTTTGTGCTTACGAAAATGCTGCAACATAACGAACCTTTCAGCATTGGAGAATTCGTTATGTAGCGGCATTTTCTTAAACATAAGAGAACAAATTCTTATGTCACTAATATCATTAATTGATTTATCATTGTTTTTTACTAGATGACCATTGTTTTTGTAATCATGCCTACTCGATAATTACATGTCTTAGTGACAACCAAAAACCTTTGATGGGCATTTTAAGGTAAACGGTTGCTCTTACGCTTATGAACTAAGAGTACATTATTTTTGTGTATTTTAATTCCCTTTTAGATAATAACCTAAAATTCCAAAAAATGTTACCGATAACGAAGTTAGAGCTAAAGAAGTTTTGAAAGTTAGGTAAAGTGCCCTTTACAGTCAAGTCTAGTTTATGAACTTTTTCCTATTATTGCAGTATATAATAGTAAGTAAGTATACCAAAATTCAAATCGAAATCTCTACATTTGTGTAAATTAACAAAAAAATAAAAAATAAAAAATTTAACTTCAAGGCCCTATAACTTCCTACAGAAGGGACTTTGTACTAAGGTATATTAGGTTTAATCGATTTATTATGAAGTAAGGAATCTATGACTAATCGGTGTCCCATTCTTTTTGAGACACCCTGTATATACCGGGCGAGCACATTAAAAAATAAAATCCCGTCTGTTTTTGCTTCAACTCGAGAGCTGTTAGTTAAATAAAAGTACTATTGTACCCTCTACGAAAATAAGCATATTTTGGCCCCAGCAATATACAGGGTGGGCACCTTAACGAAATTATTTTTCTTCTTTGATATTTTCAAAGTTGTTAGTGTCAACACTTCCACTTGTTTTTAACAGCCCGAGAATATTAAGGGTAAAAAGGGTAACAAACTTTAAAGAGGTAATAGTACTAATCAAAATAACACAAACGTTTCTATGAACATCGATTCGGAAATGCGGCGTAAGATAGCTACAGCTTCGAGAAAAGTAAGGGGTTACGCTCCTAAAGTAACAAATTTCAATCTTTAAGTTAGATTTTCTTGAAAACTACTGCTCTCAGCAAAAAATGGTGCCCTTTCCATGTAGAAAATGCAAAGATTTTCGAATATCTAATCGGAATTGATTAGAATGTTGACTGAATAAAGTTACGATAAAGAATATCTACCAATCCTTACATAAACTAACGTTTCTGAAGCGTATTTCAACTTTTTACTTCCTTTTACAATAAAGGAAGTATTGGATTCACCTCAAAAACTCGAAATTGAGTTTTCAACAGATCTTCACGTTTTAGAGTCCCCTGATTCCAAAAAACATATTTTTTCATTGGTCTGTCTGTGTGTATGCCTGTGAACAGAATATCTCAAAAACGAAAAGAGGTATGTCGTTGAAACTTCATATATAAGTTTTGGGTACTATGTAGATGCGACAGCAAGATTTTTAAGAAAATCGCATAACCGGAAGTAGGTGTTTACTCTTGTGATTTTTCAGTTTTTTTCGATTTTTCAAAAACGACTCTAAGGATTTTTTTAAAACTTCACATTTTTATTACATTTTAAATGTGTATTGATGTGAGATAGGTAATTTTCCAGTTGAATTCTTCTAAAATGGGTTTCTTTTGTTTTTTTTCTATGCTTTTTATTAACTCCTATTTTAAATAGAACACCCGGTACATTATTACATTTTTGAGATCAGCTTAAAATTCTAGAGAAAATCGTACGACACTCATTAATGACCAATAGAAAAATTAGTTCACGAGCCGTAACCCAGACAACTAAAAAATTTCTTGGAAATTTTTTGTAGGTGGACATTATGTATTTCTTTTTAGGGTTTGTGTCGTTACGATTTTCTTACCGAATCTGCATTCGAGCATTAATTCATATCCGGAAATTATTTTTCGTGCATTTCAACAACGTCCTAATTTGTCCTCGCGTCCCGCTCGGGCAAATTAATACGACGTTGTTGGAATGCACTCAAAAAAATTTCCGGAAAGAATTAATGCTCTTGTGAGATTATGTGTGAAAATTTATCTCTTCAACTAACGCTCTATTTTGTACCGTTTTTGTAGAATTTGTAATTTTTTTAAATTTTTGACAAATGCTTAAAATCACTTTAAAAGTTGTGTGAGTGTATCACACCATATTTTTTCAATATCATAGAATTTAACATACAAAATCGAGTAAATGTGCCGAATTACACCTAATTTTCTGTTTTTATTAACCTTCTCGGACCTACGTTTATAGGAACTGTTAATTTTATTTTGATGAGTCCTACCACCCATTAAAGTTTGTTACCTCTTTTGTGACACCTTGTATGTATTTACTTACTTCATGGAAAAATCTCAAACAGTGGAGATACAACTCTTTCGCAGAACTATACGATTAAACGAAACATTGATAGAGATATTCGATTCGGTTAATCGTTTTTTATTAGCCTATGAAGTTTGATGTTATATTTACCCTACACCCTGTGTACACGCCAGAACAGAACTTATTTTCCTCTGCGTACGTGTAGCACTCTGGCTTCAACATTACACTTCGGAATGTTTTTCTTTCGATTAGTGTGCTGTATCTACTATTTTCTACGACCTTTAAGTTATAAGTAATTATTTCAAGCATTTGAGCTAGGTGAGTGACTCCATTATTTCATTTCACTGGGTGAAATAATGAGATTTTAACAATCAATATGACGGTACAACTATGCTCTTTTCGTGTATTCTTTTATTTTTTAAGTTAATGTACATAACTATTATAAGAATGGCAGATTCATAATTCTAAACGCGCTGTTTGTACTTACTCAAACAGTCGGAAAAATAATATTGTGTGAAACACGTAAGAAAAAAGGGTGATGATTTCCGTCATATCCATAATAATGAGTAATCAACATGGTTTTTGTCAGTTTAATAATGACAAACATTCAAACGTAAAAATTTTACCTCGGTTAAAGATGTGTCAAAATTTAATCGCTTGTGAATAATTTTTATCGGTTTCAGGATATTAAGCCTTTGTTTACATATACAAAAGTAGGCTGGTAACTAGATCATAACTTATCTGTAGGGTTAAAGAATATTACCCTACATGGCAACCATAACCATATAGCAACCGATAAACTATTGAACAAATCACGGATGTTATGAATCATAACTGCCTTAGAAGTTTTAAAATCCTCGCTCTACGAGCTCGGAATTCAAAACATCTGCGGCAGTTATGATACTCATAACATTCCTAGATATGTTAATAGCTATAACATTATTGTTAAAGGTGCTTCATCAACTGAATTTTATCTGATTATTTAGGAAATAATCACGCCGAACATCCCGCATGCATGTAAACTAACCTGAATAAATTTTGACGATTTTCTATCAGAATGTTTTGCGCTGAAGAAATTTTCCGCTTCAAAAATTTTTGTTGAGCGGAAAATTTACTTGACAAATTTCTAAGCAAAAAATTCTGACGGAAAACGTCAAATTTAATCGGCTATTTTAATGCACTTAGCTATCATTTTTGTGTTGAAAATCGCAGTTAGTGGGAGAAATAGTCTAGTTCGTTTTTTAGCTATGATGTTGATCTAGGGCTATAACGAACATGCAAAGTATAACATGTACTGAGTATGTCAATAAGTGTTTCTGACTTTTTTAAATCACAGCAGAATTTGCTATTGAGCATAATATTAAATTAAAATAGTAATTATAAGTGTCCTTGAACGTGTATAGATCTAAGTAAGAAAGTGGCGTAATTAGTAAAGTTGGTTTCACATCTTAGAAAATATTATAAAATGTGTACGTTTTGATACGTCTGCAGTATTTCGTTTTGTCTATTTAAAATAAAATCGAGTACTAAGCACCATTAGAAATGTTATCTTGATTTTCATAAGGTTACTATACAGTACAGAATGTATAAAGAAAGAAAAAGAAACGCAATTGATAATATATGAGAAGCAGAGTATATAAATACAGATTTAGAGATTCATTTGAAGCGAGGCGTCATATACTGCATCAAGTTTTATTTACAGCACGCATTCAATTGACGTCATCGAATAAAACGTATCCCTACGCCTTGCGTTCTACGCTGCGTATAGCCATGTCGCTCCCTCTAGAATATGCCTTTCCGAAGCTTACTCTTCTCTAACAAACTGAAATTTTTAGGCAAATTTTATAATGTATAAGGAAAGTTCAGAATACCCCGACCTCGTCAGTGGAAGTAAACATCTTCTACACAGCGACTTCATGAGGAGTTTCATATCTGCCATAGGCATATTGGAGTACTTAGGCAACACTCGCCCGACACCAATAGAGTTTACTTCCCCAACTTTTGTTCCTAATACAAGCGATGTCCCGTGGAGGCCATGGCATCACATTTACTCCATGTGCAAGGCTGGAAAAGGACAAAAACACAATCCGCAAGTAAACCAGTTAGGTCAGAAAATATATATTTATTTATTTAGTGAACAGTAGTCACGCTCACATATAGAGGGTATAAAAATTAGTGTTGAAAGATTCTAAGAATTTGAATGTGAAATTGTCGCTTACGGTGCTGCAGGGCAGAAAAGTATTAAAAAGCACGGTTTTTATTTAACTAAATAATATAGAAAAAGCAAATATAGCGTAATTCGACATACACGTACATTATGAGATATCTTATGCTGAATTAGATGAACTTTTTGTTGTTATACATTTTGGAAAAGGTAATTTCTGAAGGGGTTAAATCGAAAAACTTGTTTGAATCGCTCAGAAGAATAGTTTTAGAGAGAAGTGAACCTAAAATTGAAATCCGCGTAATTAAAAAGTACAAACGTGGCTAATAATTAATTTCACCTACCTTTCATCCGTTTAAAATGGGAGAAATTAGCAGAAAATATATTTAGATGGAGTATTTTTGGAACAAAGGCGAGTAATGTATTACCTACACCACGCTTTTGCATAACGTTGGGTTTGCAGATAATGTTGTCCATTTAGCAATTTACCCTATATGAAAGTTCAACTTTCATCATAAAAGTGGCAGTTGCAACGGAAATGAATATTTAACTATACCGTTGCCCGCAAGAATTTTCGTAGTATGACAGAAACTGTTAGATTCTCAATTAATTTGATTTTTTATATTCGTAGAATTTACTGCTTGCGATGAAATACGTTTTATCGTTCCTGAAATTTTCCCAGTAGCAGCTGACCAGGCTCGTGTTCAAATTCTCACCTCACGAAAGAAACCCTACGTTCATCTCTTGTAAAATATATATTATTATTGATTATGGGCAGGGCAATCTTTAAGTTCGATTTTATCGAAAACTACTGCTCTAAGCGATTCAAAACCAAAGTATCGTTTTACGTAAAATAGCATAAGTTTTTCGAATACCAAAATATGCACAATTTTGTGTGAACAGAAACACGTCGTTACAGGATTCCAATTTTAACGAAACTTTTGTAATTCAAAAGTACCAGGAAAAATATGTATCAATAATGACGATTCGTCAATTGATACACGAATTAGATTTAAAAAGTTATCCATTCAAAATTAGACACAATAGGAAAAGGTTCAATTTTCCATACGGAAACTCGTCTTGGCTTTTTGAAGAGTTGTGATTTATTGCTCGAATCGGTCAACAACAAAAATTATCATAAAATAATGAACGCGGAAATTTTTAGAATCGCTGACTAATGAACTTATTATTCTTTTTTGGATCAACTTCAATCTAAATGTGTTGTGGTTATGGACAATGCACGTTATCATTCGATGCAGTTGGATAAACGTCACACATGTTCTTGCAAGCCAAATGTAAGAATGGCTTATTAATCACAATGTAGAAATTGACGGAAAAAAATTAAAAAAAAACTTTGGAAGTTAATAAAAATTGCAGTTCTTAGGTTACCCCCGTATTAATTTCAAAACCGACTACAACAAACATGGCTGAAAATTTTTGCGCGAGAGTTTTTCAAAGTAACATCCGACATGTGGTAAAATTTTTGCAACCACTGTGAAAAACCAATTTTGGATGATGACTGATCTAATAACATAGGCAATCTTCAACGGATCATTATTTCCGCTCTCAGCTTTTAAACAAGCAGTACGGTGGTTTTAGCAATTCAAGAGCTTTCGGGGATGTTTTAGTGATGCTTTTGGTTAGTTTGGCGTATTTTGTAATATGCAAGCCTTCACGTTTTGTGGCTTTGATGCCCCGAGCTCACGAGAGGAAGTTTTTTCTACGCCTTGTGCGGATTTCTTTGTAATTGCAACCACGAGCTTTTCCATGTGTCCGAATCGTCATCTGGGGTGAGTAATTAGATTCGCTAGGACGCCTTGTAGTTGTGTATTCTATCGTTGGACTTATTTTCCTATTTACAGCAAGCAGTGCCAGGCATAAATAATGCCGGTCTAATTCGTTAATCCAGTGAAATATGGGGCCCGCTCGCTGCTTCGAATCAGGTGAGGCGCTCGAATGTTCTCCGTGTCCACGGCGACCGCTACAGCGTCTACCTAGGGCACGAGAAGGACCCGTCTAGGGGTTGCTTTCCCTCCTGCTTTGGCATCCCTACCTCGCTGTCGCGATGCAGTTTGCGCTGAAAGACACCAGCAACGGCCTTACGAATTTATTGGCAGAGAGCCGGAACTACGTTTACGATTTCCTCCAAGACTGAGCTAGGAGGTCCTGCGAGCCAGGTGGCTTGCTAAGCCGCCCTTTTATTGTGTGCAATCTATAGAATTGCTGTATTTTGTTGTAAGTCTGTAAGTATGTTGTAGCCTGTAATTAAGTAATGTAGAGGCGATCTTGCGATTCTAACTAATGCAACGTATTGTGATAATTATGTATTTACTTGTACTGTGATATTTGCACGAAATTATATGATCTTTATGTTAGTATACAGGGTGTGTTTAGTTACGGCTGATTACTTTGTTTGGAACTATCTTTCAGGAAGTATAACATAGTGTTTGGTATTGAGTTTACAAATTCTCGTTAGAACACCGGGATGCATTCGCCGTTATTTCAAAATTTGTTGGCGCTCTGGACATTTGTTTAATTATTGTTCTACCGTTTTATTCTTAAGAAGTACACGCCTCCAATCGCTGAGCTGGCGGCCGGCATTTGCACCTAAGTGTACCTAATTTTGTTTTTTTTTAGATCGCCCAGTTATTTCAGTAATAATGAGCTAACAAATTCTTCTGATGAAGTAACTGAAGTAACACTAATGTGGAATAACTTTTGTCACAAAAGCTTTGAGAAAAAAAATGCAAGCCCAGATTTACTTCAGAAGTAAACTGTAATTAAACATTTCTATATAATAAGCATATAACATCTGTCACTAATGAAATTGCAAAATTAGGTTGTAGCTAGGGCCCCATTATCTTTAATTTCACGTAATTTCTTCCTATCGTGTGTCATAAGTCTGGATGGTGATAATATCAATTTCGCTGATTTTTTGGTAGATCGTTTTTCTTACTTGTTCTTCGTTCCCACTTATGCCATATAATTTACGGTTAATTACAGTACGAAGTTGCTGTATAGGTCTTGCCAGTAAAACATTGGAAGGATTATCTGCTTTCGGAACGAAATTATTCGCTTCTAATCAGTCTCTACTTCTTCTGGCATAATGACATGATACAAGATCAGGTCAGAACATGATATCATCATTATTTTGATGTATACTGACAAACTGTAAAAGTTGGGTGGGATTAGTGTAAAAGCAGGCGGTTAGCTTAAATTACGCCCAATATTGTGTTCAATAAAATTATATTGTTATTATAACGGGTGTTTCAATAGGAACGCAATTTTTAAACTTTGCACCATTTTTTTTGTAAAAGTTATAACCCTATATTGACATCTGTCATCTATGATTGTTCCAATTTTTAGTTATAGAGCGCTACAAGAAAGAACAACGCCTTTTTATCGAGACAACCGATCACAAAAAATGGGGAAAGTTACGCTGAAACCGTTCGCAAAGTTCGTGGAATTTTCAGTCGTCAAAGTGAACCAAATCTGTCTACTGTTTAAAGATTGATTAAGAAATTGGAGAAAATTGGATCAATTATAGATAGTAAATCTCCCGTGCGTTGTCGTTCCTCTAGAAAACATTGCAACTGTGAATGTGAATGTCTCTTAAAATCTGCGAACGTTACTACACGTGATAACGGAGTTCTCGTGACCTCAAGTGGAAGGTATGGATCTGGAAGACAGGTGGTTTCAGCAGAACGGTGCAACCTGCTACACAACGCTTGAAATATTCGATTTATTGGGAAAACGATTTTTGGACCGCATTGTCTCCTGAAATGTCAAGGGAAGTTGACCACCGAGATCGTGCGATTTGACGTCGTACGATTTCTTTCTTTGAAGTTTTTTGAAATCTTAGGTCTATGCGAATAACCCTTGAACAATTCCTGAGTTCAATACCGATATCCAACGCGTAATTACGTAAAAATATCAGCAATCCCTCAAAAAAACCTTTTGTTTTATTTTAAAATTAAAAATTGCGTTCTTTTTGAAACACCATCTAAAAGAAGAATATAAAAAATATTTATTATTATTATTATTATTATTATATTACTAGTGAATCACCCGAGCTACGCTTCGATTTGCTAATTTAAGAGAGATTCATTAATATAAATTAAAAAAGGGATGCATCGGCCGGAAATCGAGCCGGGGCCGCCCGCGTGGCAGGCGAGCATTCTACCACTGAACCAACGATGCTTCGTTGAATAAGGCGCTGCAATAATGGTATATAGTAAATAACCCGAGCTACGCTTAGCTTTGATAATTACACGATTTAATTAAAACTTTACTTTTTCGTACATTTTTTAAAAATAAAAGCCGGCCTACGATCTAAGTCTAAACATTAGCAAAATTTGAAGCTATCATACAATTTAATCGGTCTAGTATCTTTGGAGGAGATAGCGAACAAAGATACTCGTACATACATACAAAGAGATAACCGATTTTATGGTATAGATTTTGCATCGCCATTACATGTGTCAAATATGGCTGCAACAAACAAACCGAAATTGCGCACAACACCAGAAGTTCATCAGAAAATTTGGCTTTTTCCTTATTTTTTACGTTGTCAGGAGCAGTACTGAAGTTCTCTGTTTTAGCAGTCTTTATGGGTAATCTCTGTTGTTTAACACATAAGAAAGCAAGGCTTACTACATTGTTTCACCACCAATGGTAATTATATTAGACGCTTTTCGTCCTAGAAATGTGAAGAATAATTTGTTTCAAAACTTTTTTCATATACGTTAAGAGGTTCATACTTCGTATTTTCGAAATAACATATCGATCTTCTACTATCACTGACAAAATGATGACGAGGTTTTACTGCTTCTGCTACACTGGTCATCTATATGAGTACAGACAAGAAGACATCAAAATGAAATTATTATTTTGAAAAATGAAATTGAGGAAGCTATTTACATCAAAATGAAATTCAACTTGAATACCAAAAATAATACACTTAGTATAGAATAGAAGTTGGTAATTCCGATATGATAGTATTTTCAACTGCGACAAGTAGAATTCTGAAGTATGTAATAGTATATTTAAAAGTTCAGCTTTATGATGACTACATCTTCTATATTATTGCCAATAGTTATAAGTATTTATAAAATAAATAATAATCTGTAAAGCAGTAAACTCATTTGCGATTTCAATATCGAATACAAAATACGAGGGTTAGTTTTTCAACCTCCGATTCAGTAGGAATAAAAAAGTAGAACCAATGTGAAACATTTTTAGTGTATAGAAAATGTAAGTACATCTCTCAGCTGCGTTTATACATAATCGCCATTTCGGTGAAGGTACTTCGCATATAGTGGCACGAGCTTTTATATATCCTCATCAAAGAAGATTGCCACCTATTCACTCGCCCAACCGTTCTCGTTGGTTTTCAGCTTCTCCTTTAAACTTCTGCGCCATTTTCATCACTTATAAACTGTACTCACCTGAGGATAAATTTTGGCTGCATTATGGCTTTGAGAGTCTATGTCTTCAGCCTGAAGAAAGTGAAATACGGCAATTCACACCTCGAGGGCGTACTAATCCGTAATTTGCTTTCTTTCTGCTGAACACATAGACTCTGAAGGGCATAATGCAGCTAAAATTCTTCGTTAGATGAGTACAGTTTATGAAAGATGTTCGAATCATACAAGAAGTTTAGAAGAAGCTGAAAACCAACGTGAACAGGCGGCAACGTTCATTGAAGAGGCATACAAAAGCGCGTGCCACATTATTATAAGTGCCTCAATCGAAATGGCAATTGCGTAGAAATATAGCTGAAAGATGTACTTACATTTTCTATGCAATAAATGTTTGATATTCATTCCCGTTTGTTATTTTAATTGAATCGGCGATTGAAGGAGAGCAACCCTGGCAGTATCAACATTTGTCTAACGCAAATTATAAATAAGTTAGTACATCATTATATCAAAACAAAATGAATTCACTTGGCAACAATGAACTTTGCTGTAACCTTAAAATAAATATAATTTGACTTTAATGGGTCAGCAACATATTTACATGTACAAAACAGGCACTCGCAATTTCCGATCTATGCACATAGGAAGTTTTTTTACATTTTGTTGAGCACTATCACCACACTTAAAAGTATATAATGCTATTTTTTATGTTCCTTGTCCAACACAAGAAGGAAGGAAGTAGCGAAAAAATTACCTTCTGAGATTTCTTCAGATCTTCACGTTTCAGGGTCCCCAGAAGAAGAAAAACTGATTTTTTCAATTCCGTTTGTCTGTCTGTCTGCATGTGTGTTGCCCGGTATTACTCAAAAACTATTTGTTGGAGAAAGACGATATATGGATTATATGCCTTCCTTACATGAAACCGTGAAAATGTCGATACAATATGTACATGCACAGGGTGTACCTTAAAAAAGTAAAGTTCTACCTACTTTTGCTTTAACTCAAGAACTATTACCTAAATATTTGGCACATAGCTCAGGTTTTTACCTTGAACGAAAAAGGGCATATTTTGGACCCAACATATACAGGGTGAGTACCTTAAAAAATTTAATTTTGTTTATTTTTGCTTTAACTGAGAAATAGATAAAAAATAAGTCAGGAAGTGCATTTGGGAAGGCGCCAGGTTTGTATTAAGCAAGTCCTCAGTTCGCATCTTACGGGGGCCGGAAAATTTTCACGGCCTTGGCGATTGGAATCGGGCTCAGTGAGACCATTCACAGTTGGGCACCAAATTAACTGTGCTCTACTCAAAACTACAGACCTAAGACATAGAGTAACAAGGTCAACACATTACCAAGACACACACTTCACACAATGGTTGCAGTGCAAGTACAAAAGGTACGTTCCAACTTGTTACCCGAATCCGAGGCATGTTGAGCATTGCACCGCCAGACGCAAGCGTATAAAGCACCGCACCAGCTTCTACATCGCATTGTAAAATGAGGTTACCGATAATACATACATACATACATACATAGATAAAAGTGATAATTTTCACATAGCCCAGGCTTTACCCTTGACGGAAATGGGAACCAACAGACACAGGGTAAATGTTATAAAAAAGTAAAAAGAGTCAACAATAAATGGGTTGTTTTTAAGGCAGCCGTATCTCACCGATGAGAGCCGTCCTCGGTGAGCGCGACAGCGAACGGCTGTTTTACTTGCGGGCTACCGCCGAACATTGAAAAGCAGGCGCAGACGTTCGAATCCTATCGGCGGTAATGTTTTTAATTTGAAAATTGATGTAATTCGCATTACCAAGTGTTTAATTGTATTGTTTCAAATATTATTACGAACGTGAAGATATTTTCACTCCAATTTGCTTGGTTTTTAAAATTGTTTAATGTCACAACGTCCACTCGCGAGGGAAGTTCTGGGTAAATCCCTTTACAGATTTTTAAACCCTGTATTTAGTTGAAATTAGTGCATCTATTTGAAGTTAAACCTCAATTACTGATATGAATCATTTGAGTGCTACCTAATAAGTGCTGATGTACTATTATAAATGTTGAGAAAAGTTGTACAGTCTATAGTTATTTCCACAACATTATTTGTTCTCTAGGAGAGTCACTGTAATAATTTGATTAATTGTAACCGTGCAACCTCACATCTCGCAATTGCTGCTTTTACATTTAGCTGAAAATCTGTTAAAGGAAACAATAGAATTCCCCATCTCTCTCTATTAATTCAAGCAAATGTAATCAGTTGTTCTCGATCACGCAACAGCTTTGATATGTAAATTATTACCCATCCTAGGACTGCTAAAAGCTTTTTAGTAACGAATTCCGAATTAAATTCGTTACAGACTGTCACACCTGTGATTACCCTACAGCTTAAAACTTAAGATACGAACAGTATATGCGAGAAGAAAGTTTCTCAAACTCATTTACAAGGCAAATGATTTTAATGTCTGTTTAACATATCATATAACATACCTTCATAATCATTTTTATCGAAATATATTTTCGCATAATAGTAAAAATTAATTTTTACAGAAAAGGCAAGGCTAATGCCAAAGTAACCGTAGCTAAATTGTTTAGGATATCAATATTTGTTTTTGCACTCCCGGGACTAAATGACCTACTTTAGGCGTCATTTTTAACGATCAAAATGACATTATTTACGACATTACCTTAGTTACTCATCTACATTTCCAAAGCCATCCGTTTTTCGGAATCGAACGTATAGATTTTAAAACCAGCAAAATCAGATTTATTTTGATTTGTGATCCGGAAGTACAAAAACTAGCGTATGTACCTGGGCATCAAAGTGCCTTTGATCCCTTGAGTGATTATTGCCATCGACTTCGTCTCGGGCAATAAACTTCATTCGAGGGATCAAATGATGGACCTTTGTCACTTGGTGTATAATATACTATTGTTTGTGCCTTAGACACCGACATTTAAATGGACCGTTAGCACATAATACCTACTGCAGGATTAGACTTTCAGCTGTTTGCGAAACCTATAAAATTATTTATTGTTCATTGAAATATTAGTGTTTAACATGATCGCGTCCTCGAATATAAAGATACATTTAACATGCATCCACTCTAAGGGACAATTTCCTCCGTGGCGGAGGCGGAAATCTTTTTAATTTCATCCGGGATAATAAGGAACTCGTTTTGCGTTTCCATTTTAAGATTTTTATTGTGTTTACGACAGGCACTATAGCAACATCACACATATTCATGATAGTGCGATTTCGATTTAGCAGTTTTTAGTAATTTATTGATTCAAAATTATTGCCTTAATGAACGCATTTCGAGGGATAACCGTCACACATTTTTCACATAAATTAACACTCTTGCTTCGCTATGCTAGCTCGAGTGGTAAAAATATGCTCGAATGTTAAGACTGGGTTACCCCTTTAAATACGTTAATTACTATTAACACTCACAGCGTTGTTAAGTTCTAAGTAAATCTATTTTACCTTAGAAATTTATTGAGCTAATATACTAAAAAGTAGATTAACAGTTGACGATTTCTGACGTCTTCCAAAAATTCAGTAATAACACAAAAACTACATAGAAAAAATTATTGCACAGTTTTAATGTTCAAAACAAAATTATATATTCAACATTTTTTCTTTACTTTTAATACAATTGTGATACGATTCCAAATAGATAAATCCACAAGGAACTTAGTGTAGACTTTCTATCTTACCGAAACATGAGAGGTACATATTTTTTTCACATTGATAAAATAATATAAGGAATATTTATTTTGGCTTTCATGTTAAAAATTAAAAATTTAAAAGTTTATATTCGATGTCTCCCTTTATTTGTATTTCAAAATCTAGAAAAATTAAGTAGTAATTCTTAATGCAGTTGTACGTAGATTAATCTAATCCTCTTAAAATTAATATATTACCTACCGGTATTTCTTAAGTGAAAAGTGTATACAGACAAACGTTAAATGTTAAACGATCAGATAGATTCTAGCGTCATTGCAGGAACATATTTAATAGACCTGCAAGAGCAAATGTCTGTAATAAAATTTGCAAATGTGAAAAGCGTTGACTAAATTCGCTTGCTGTTAGGCAATAACCATTCATACAGCGGGGGGTGTTCTAGCACGTTCTAGAGCATTTTTTGAACTAACTATGACTTCTCTTGTATTAGTTCAAAAATCATACGATAATTTCCTAAAAGTCCATTAAATGTAAACAGAACTACTGCCAATAAAATTCAATAAATGAATGTGAATTCCTCGAATACGAAGATAGTTGCAATTGTTAAAAAAAACTGAAGAAAATTAAAAATTCAGAACAAAAGTAAAAAATGCGTTATTATACATTTTGGATTCCCCTTTAACCGGATTTCTTTGAACTGTAATAAACATCTAGGAGAATATATTTCGTCCACTTTTAATAAAAATACGACAATTTGCCTCCTAATCCTAACACCAGGTCCTAAATGTACGTATATGTTCGAGTGTCATAGATAGTGAATTAAGAAAATAGCCGACCAATTCTTGAAAATGCACTGCAAAATCGTTCACCGTGCATATAATTTTGCCCTGTCGGGTTTTAATTACTTTCATCCCACTGAAGGGAAAAATTGCTGCCCGAAACACCGAAATTCATACATTGACAACCATTTAGGAATTTTTAAGACTCAATTATTCTAATGGAACTTGCTTGTTTACAACTGACATGAACTTTTCGGAATAGTTTCTAATTTATTTAAAAATATTAAATATCTGAGATGACATGCGAACCTCGAATTTATAAAACTGTATTAAGCGAAATCTGATATTCATGCTGTTTTTTAAACATTTGGGTACAGCGTGAACAGCAAAACGCCACAAAAATGTTTCACACATTGTGAACTTATAGACAATTCCAAATTCATCATTAGATAGTATAAATAGTAAGTATGATATTATGAATATACGTTTGAAGTTACATAGATAACTTGGGACTTACACTACTTTTTTATAAAGTTATATACGAGTTTTCTAACTTTGAGTTTAAACGTCGCTGCTGAATAGTAATTGCGAGTCAGCAACTTTTAAAAACATGGTTGAATGCGACCGTGCAATTAATATCCTTTCCTTATTTAAATTGTTAGTCCAAACTAAATCCCCAGACCTTAGAATATTATAAAATTGGTATTGCACTCGTTCAATTTGTTGAAATTGGTTCTGACTTCTGTTCTGGACGATATTGCACAGTGGCGAATGTGAGAGTGGAAGTGTACTCCATGTACTAATTGGCATTTTTGTGCATGAAGTAATTTACTATTATTGGCGGAAGGTTGCAAACCATGATCACCAGTTATTTTCCTTAGCATAGAATTTCGGCTTAGACCGCGTAGTATTTGTGTATGAACACCCAGCATTTTCTGGCTTAATGTGCCTTGCACCTTGTGAAGTCGAGCAAAAACCCGCGCAATGGCCATGCTCTCTGGTGGCTCGTGTTGTTTCAGTATCTTGAGAACGAGGATACTTAGGCAGATTTGGCCGTTTTGCTGTTTGTGCATCCATATTCACTAACGTTTCGCAAGACCTTGCAGCTTGCATCATCAGAGTGAAAGTCGCACTAAGAACCGAAGGTCGATGTGGAGCTATTTATAGTCCTTTGTGCCAGGCGCGCGGAGTGGCGTAACGCTGGTTGGTCATCCGAGTGCAACGTAATCCGTGGGGCGTGGCCGTATGACGCACAGTGGTTGTAATGCTTTAGATCGTGTATCACAGGGGTCCACGTTTTACTAAGTTTAAAGCCATCTTCCCTGTTGATATTATTTGGATGTTTTTCTATTTCTATGGCTTCACGTATCACTCTCGGGAAGTAATGAGGTATTCTGGCAAGTACTCTGGCATGCTCAAATTCTAAAGTGTGCCCATTTGTAAATGTATGCTCAGCTACGGCTGATTTTGTGATGCGTTTGTGTTTGCAATCGCCTTTATGTTCTTGGAGTCTTAGATCAACGGAACGATCAGTCTGTCCAATGTAACTCGAGCCGCAAGAACACAGGGAAGATGGCTTTAAACTTAGTAAAACGTGGACCCCTGTGATACACGATCTAAAGCATTACAACCACTGTGCGTCATACGGCCACGCCCCACGGATTACGTTGCACTCGGATGACCAACCAGCGTTACGCCACTCCGCGCGCCTGGCACAAAGGACTATAAATAGCTCCACATCGACCTTCGGTTCTTAGTGCGACTTTCACTCTGATGATGCAAGCTGCAAGGTCTTGCGAAACGTTAGTGAATATGGATGCACAAACAGCAAAACGGCCAAATCTGCCTAAGTATCCTCGTTCTCAAGATACTGAAACAACACGAGCCACCAGAGAGCATGGCTATTGCGCGGGTTTTTGCTCGACTTCACAAGGTGCAAGGCACATTAAGCCAGAAAATGCTGGGTGTTCATACACAAATACTACGCGGTCTAAGCCGAAATTCTATGCTAAGGAAAATAATTCGAGTAACCGCGAAAGCCTCAAACAGTACATAACACGCCTCTACGGCGAGGAAGTTCACAACCAAACTAGAACATTAGACCAACTAAGGCAGAAGAAGGCGAAATTATTAGCGGACCTAGCATTTCTAAAACGTTGCCGTGACAGCAAGGTCTTACCTAACTGTGTCCACATTAAACACCATCTAAGAAATCATCATAACAACAGAATTCTCAACAATGCCAGTCTGGGCTTATTAAGATCCGAAATACAAAGAGTTAGACAGGAATTAGATAGCACAGGATCAAGGCTGTACACCCTACACATAAAACTGGCGAACACGCTGGAGCCAACATTGTGGGAGAAAATCGATGTTATCACTACGCGACAAGCACACAATACACTGGAACAAGCAACAGCTAAACAATCAGCCAAATATGATAAGCTAGCGCCTAAGCAGTCTTCGAAACAATTGGCTACGGACAAAGTAATCGTAAACCTTAGCAACATACAACTGGATAAACAGACCACATCCTTACTAAAGAAAGGTTTTAACTTCGCCGTAGCCCCTAAGAAAATACCTGTGGAGGAGATAATATGTGGAGTGGAAGCAGCAATCCAAAAACTTCCCAGAAAAGATGCAGAAATCATCCGACAAGATGTGTCTTGTATTTTAAGAAGAGCGAAACCGCCCCGCTCCAACATCAGTAAAGCAGAGAGAGAGGCAACTAAAGCATTAAAGAAGAACAAAGACATTGTCGTTTTCAAAGCTGACAAAGGAAATGCTACTGTGGTAATGAACACTGAAGATTATAATGCGAAGATGGAAGTCTTACTATCTGATACAACTTACAAAAGGCTAAACCGCAACCCCACTACCTCTCTCAAAACAAAGATAACCTCTGCCATAAAATGCTCCGATAGTATCGATCCCACTTTAAAACACCGATTGATTCCTAGAAATGCAATAACTCCTCGCATGTATGGCCTACCTAAGATACATAAGGAGGGCGTGCCATTGAGACCAATTGTCAGCGCGATCAATTCTCCTACACATGCTTTGGCAAGACATTTAACCAGTATACTACAGCCTCTAACTGGTAAAACAGACTCCTTTGTCAAGGATTCAGCAGATTTTGTCCAGAAACTAAAGAACATAAAGTTAAACAAAGATGATCTCTTAGTCAGTTTCGACGTAGTATCACTCTTCACGAAAGTGCCGGTTGATGAGGTGCTAGTAATGCTCAAAGATCTCTTGCCTACAGACCAAGTTGAACTTGTCGAAATTTGCCTGAAAAACACTTACTTCAGTTGGAACAATAAAATATACGAGCAAGTCGAAGGAGCGGCCATGGGTTCACCACTATCACCTGTTATCGCTAATATCTACATGGAAGCTTTTGAAACCAAGGCTCTCGAACAAGCGCAGCTAAAACCGACTTGCTGGTTGAGATATGTAGATGATACCTTTGTCATCTGGGCACATGGACGCCAGACATTGAATCTGTTTCTAAAACACCTGAATTCTGTACATCCCAACATACAATTCACAATGGAAGTAGAGGAAAATTGCAGTATTCCGTTTCTAGACGTCCTGGTGAAACGTAAATCAGATGGCAGTTTAGGACATGCAGTCTATAGAAAGAAAACACACACGGACAGATATCTAAATGCTGACTCACACCATCATCCAATGCAAAAAGCAACAGTTCTCCAGACTCTGGCGACAAGAGCCGTTCGTATCTCAGACGAAGAAAATCTAGAGAGAGAAAAGCTACATCTGTTTGACTCTTTACAAAGGAACGGATACACAACTACCGCCATACGTAAAGCACTAGACAAGACTATGACAAAGAAGGCTAAAGAAGAATCTCCACCTCTGGAAGGCTTAGCATTTCTACCTTACGTTAAAGGCTCAACTGATAAGATAGGACGTGTCCTGCAACGATGCAACGTCAAAACTGTGTTCACGAGCAAGGAAACTTTGGGCAACGGCTTCAGATCGGTAAAAGACAAGATTCCAAGTTTAAAAACCGCTGGCGTATATCGCATTCCTTGTTCTTGCGGCTCGAGTTACATTGGACAGACTGGTCGTTCCGTTGATCTAAGACTCCAAGAACATAAAGGCGATTGCAAACACAAACGCATCACAAAATCAGCCGTAGCTGAGCATACATTTACAAATGGGCACACTTTAGAATTTGAGCATGCCAGAATACTTGCCAGAATACCTCATTACTTCCCGAGAGTGATACGTGAAGCCATAGAAATAGAAAAACATCCAAATAATATCAACAGGGAAGATGGCTTTAAACTTAGTAAAACGTGGACCCCTGTGATACACGATCTAAAGCATTACAACCACTGTGCGTCATACGGCCACGCCCCACGGATTACGTTGCACTCGGATGACCAACCAGCGTTACGCCACTCCGCGCGCCTGGCACAAAGGACTATAAATAGCTCCACATCGACCTTCGGTTCTTAGTGCGACTTTCACTCTGATGATGCAAGCTGCAAGGTCTTGCGAAACGTTAGTGAATATGGATGCACAAACAGCAAAACGGCCAAATCTGCCTAAGTATCCTCGTTCTCAAGATACTGAAACAACACGAGCCACCAGAGAGCATGGCCATTGCGCGGGTTTTTGCTCGACTTCACAAGGTGCAAGGCACATTAAGCCAGAAAATGCTGGGTGTTCATACACAAATACTACGCGGTCTAAGCCGAAATTCTATGCTAAGGAAAATAATTCGAGTAACCGCGAAAGCCTCAAACAGTACATGATCACCAGGTTTTATGTGATCTTGAAAGAGTTCCTATTCAAATACATAATTTCTTATAAATGAAACGAACAAATGAATTTAAAATCAGGTAATAATTTTTAAGAATACACATATAGTCTCTTTTTTTAAATATAGGAAATACATGAGTACAATAAGTATGCAAGATAACATATAGAAAAATAGTTCCGGAAAGGAGAATTACTTACGTATCCAAAAATATTATTAAATTTAATTTGAGTAATTATAGGCAGGCGCGGGCTGGCTATATTTTTTCAGGGACGCAAATATTTGTCAAGGCCCGCAATAAAAAAAAAATAGAAACACTTACCCCTCTACATAAACAGCTTGTTTTCTAGCGGTTTTGAACTTCTTTCAAACTGGTCGATTATGGCGTCTACGGATGACGTTAAATTGGTTTCTGTGGATATCATAATTAACATAATACCCCAATGGGTTATGGTCTGAACAAAGTTGGAACTAGACGTGGCGAATGTGACGTACGCCACGAAAGCACGCTTTTAAAGATGCAAAATGGTATACAATTTTTGTGTTTTTTTTTCAAAATTACGAAGTGCAATTTTATATATTTTCTTGTCTCAGGGGCGGTAAAACAAAACGACGAAATATTTGTTGTATTTTTAAACAAAAACCTGTTAATTTCAAGAAAGGTTTTATACCGCTATACTAACACATATTTGCTGATACCATTTGCCAAATAATTTTCAAACTATCTTGACTACATAGGCACATTTGAGGGCCGGCCAGTTGCAGTAGAGGCGGCATGAGTTGTTTACATAATCTTAAATTCACTAATCATTATACAGAGGAGCCAATGAGTTTTTAATACAACACATATGACCAGATAGAAATGAGAACTTGTAAACCCAAAAGCTTAGCTAAAATCACAACAACCTGCAATGAACTTACAAAACGGCAAGAACCATGAAAAAGTATACAGTAGCTAGACACACATGTCGATAATGAAATGTATAATGATCAACAAGATGTATAATAGCCAGCAATACAGAATTAAGTATTAACTGCTAAAGCTAATCAAATATTAAAAGCACATGGTGCATTCGATATAAAGATACTGTATCTAAATTATCAGTGTTGTACACCAGTAGAACAGAAAACACAAGTAACACATATTTGCAAATTACAAAGTAGGCTTAAGCAAGCAAACTTCGAGTAGATTTGAAAAATCTCGTAAGTAAATGGAGAC
The DNA here is from genome assembly GCA_940337035.1 of Agriotes lineatus. Classification (NCBI taxonomy): domain Eukaryota; kingdom Metazoa; phylum Arthropoda; class Insecta; order Coleoptera; family Elateridae; genus Agriotes; species Agriotes lineatus. The sequence continues at coordinate 79,613,467 of OW679194.1, read as the reverse complement.
ACTTGGCAGAACAATAAAACAATAGTTAGATAAAAACGGAAACTCTTTCGCAACAAGGCTTATCAACTGTGAGTCGTTGCAGAATAGCTACAGATGCAGAGAGAGGGGCGCTATTTACGGCAATAAAACTGGAAACCCACCGGTCAGATTCAGGCGAGCGTTAAAATGGAGATCAAAATGGCACGTGGTCCAGAGAGAAATAATCCATAGGTTGAAAAAGTGCTGAAAAAAGGCATCGTAAGGTAGCCAGATAGGAGGAGAAAAAAGGCACGAAAATTAACCTACAAAGACCGACGCGACGATCGAGACGAAAGTCACGGCGCGGTAATTTGAAAAGTACGCAATGTAACTGTAATCCCAACCAAGTAGCTTTCAGTCCGTAACACTGTTTAATTTATTTTGTCGTGCTGTTTACATATTGTAAGTGGCTCTATAAATTTGGGCCGCAAAATAATGAGTCGCCTCGGGCGCTGGGTACTCTAGTTCCTGCTTTGAATCTGAGCATTCGTGCATTTACGAGAACGATGATTGATAGTAATACAGTTTTGTCTTCTTATACTTTCTCTGGCGTGTTTCGCGTTGAATTCGCATATCAGCTAGTTTATATCTTATGTTTAATGTGCTTAATTGCTCTGTCAATTGGTTTGCTCTTAGTTGACATAACCCAGAAAACTATTCAAAATTGGAAAAGAGACACATGGGAAATTCTTCATAAATGGGTATGAGAAAGTGCGAAAATTGTAAAAATTGTGTAAACCTTGAACATGAAATTCAACATTTTTTGAAAAAAAATATATAATAGCTGAATAAGCTCATTTCTGCTTGAAAGGAGCTGTAAACAAACAAAGCAATTGCTTCAGGGGTAATGAAAACCCAAGAATTATTCATAAGCTACTGCTATACCAGTCAAAGATGACTATATGCTGTGGAATTACTGCTGGAAAAGTCATTAGGCCTCATCTTTTGAGGACGACATAGACAGAACCATTACTGTAAATGGCCTGTGCTACAAATTGAGAAATTTTTTGTTGCTGCAAATAGAATTGCTTGGCTTAGAGGATGTGGTTCTGACAGAATGGCACCATAACACATAAAGCTTGCGAAACAATGCTCATTTTGAGGAAAAAGTTTCCTGGGCGGATCAACTAGAAAAACAGCCATGTTTCATATCCAACAAAATTTTCAGATTTGACAGCGCAATGGTTCTTATGGGGTTGCCTGAAAGACCGAGTATTTGTAACTAATAATGGGACTCTAAAAGCTTTAAAAGCAAACATATGGTAATAAACAGCCAATGTTCCGCCTGAAATGTTGGAGAAAGGTTTGGAAAACGCTTTAAAATAGGCTCGCCATTATGTGAACAGATAGGAAACCATTTGACTGAATTTGATAGAATCGTTGAGCTATTATGTTAGTATTATGCTCACATAATTACGACGATGGTTATCATTATTTTCGGAAGCATTTTTATCATGGTAGTATTGTCTTCTGTATATTTTACATTTTTTCTTCTCATAAGCACTACTTACATTCCAGGTACTTATTCTTGTGATCATAAACTTTTTATGTGTTTTAGCGTACCGTAAAACGGGGTTACATTGAACATTTTATTTATATTTTGTTCAATGAAATCCTTATTTGTTGTTCAATACAAATAAAAAGAATACCACAAACGACATAAACGGGTTACTATAGAAGGGTAATTGTGTGTAACTTAAATTAGAAATTAAGCGATACAGTACATTGCTATATATAAAAAAATTGTAAAGGGTTTTACTCAAAACTTCCCTTACAAGTGGACGTTCACACTAAAGAGTTTTAAAAATCGAAGGAAACTAAGGGTAAAAATATCTTCACGTTTCTAATATTACTGAAACAATGAAAGACAACACTTGGTAATTCAAATTACATCAATTTTCAAATAAGAAATATAACCGGTGGTGGGATTCGAACTACAGTGTCTGCAAAATTAAACAAAGACTATTTTTTAAGATGCTCACCCAGTATATGTTGTGTCCAAAATATGATTTTTTACAAAGGTAAAATCTGAGCTATACGAAAAATATTTCTTAAATTTAAGTAATAGTTCTTGGATTAAAGCAAAACTAGGAAGAATTTTATTTTGTAAATATCGTCTTCCTCCAAGAAATATGAGTTATACAAACAGACAGACAAACAGACAGACAAACAGACAGACAAACAGACAGACAAACAGACAGACAAACAGACAGACAAACAGACCGACAAACAGACAAACAAACAGACAGACAAACAGAGACAGACAGGTGAATTCTTTTCGTCATCTAGGAATCCTGAAATGTGAAGATCTGAAGAAATCTCGGAAGATGTTTATTTCGCGACTACTGTACTTCCTTCGTTTTTTAGACGAGGGAAGTCAAAATTAAGTGCTCAATGCTACCTCACGGTAGGCGCAACATTGATCAGTTACAATGTTTGCATTATAACTACATAATATAGAGTAATGATATGTTCAAAGTAACCCCACCATTGAAACAAGCGGAAAAAAATTATTAAGTAAAGTTTGTAAAGAATATTTATTTATAAATCTGAAATCACACTTATTTAGCCAATATTCATAAAACATTTTTTTTTATAAATTTACAAAATTTAGTAATATATATTAACGATACAAGTTTATCCGATCCTCCTTCTATCCAGGTTGTCTATAAGTCTATAACTACGTATAGAGGCAGCAACACTCCTGAAACGCTTCCGCAAAACATTATGGAAATGTTTGATTTCGAATGAGAGACATATTTTATCCTCCTATAGAAAAACATTTTATACAACCCGGATCATCTGATAGGTTAGTCATATGAAAATTATTTATACGATCAGGAAACACACCTTCTATGGATTGCTTCAGGTTATAAAATAAGTACTCAAAGTTTCTCTTATAGCAGCTGCTCTGTTTGAGTTAATGTATTGCGATTTCTTTCTAAAAATCAATATAGGGCATATTGTTTTTAAATTGTTCAAGTTTTGGTGGTTTGCATCACTGAAACTGTTATGTTGTTTATTACTGTGCAATTAAGTCCAGTAAACTACAACCGTTTGTGGAAAACAATAACATTCCTTTTATTACTTTAGAACACACCAACAAAATACAACATATACAAATTCATTAAAATTAATTTAATATACAAATACGAATTGTAAGTAGCTTAGTTTTCAATACTGATTTATTTATTAAATTAAGACCTTCGAAACTGACCTTGGTCTCGGCTTTGCTCCAAAATGGAATAAGTCGGTATATGCAGACAACGTGATATTAAGTCAAGTGATATTACGCGAAGTGATAAGGTGCTCTGATGTTACGTAAAAGTAAAAGTAATTTCAAAATCAAGCTACTTGCGTTTATATAGGATGCCCTGAATGGAAGGGACATTCCCTAAGCTCCCTTTTGCTCTATTGTAGCACAAGATGTTGAAATAACTTCCGTCGAAAAGGACTTTCCCTTTTCAAGCGTTTACAACCGTATTCTCGACCGGGGTTGACTTTCCCTTGTCGCCTTTTCCATTGTTAGTTGGGGCAAAAGAATTTGTTGGCCGCTATCCCTGCGTTTACGACCTAGCTCCAGCTGTGCTAGAAATTGCACCATAACGTTTAGACAAGTTAGTTTTGATTGTTCTATTCGACGACACAAATCACATTGTTGTTTATGGTCTTCTCGTGCACGAAAGACGTTTTCAGGCCATTCATCACCGTTACGCTACAAACTGTTCTGCCAAGGCTATCTAAATGGATATCGAAGATCTGCCGATCATATGTATTCAGGGTTCGGCATCTTTTGAAGCGTTATTTTTTCCACCTAAAACGTTTGAATTAGGTCAAAGCCAAATTTGAATATTTATAAATTATAAAAACTAGAGCAGACCGCAATTTCAACCGTTCTTAACAATGTACCACAAAAATGAACTGTAGCATATTTCTTCATACTAGGTTCTATAATAGTGCCATATTAAAAACTCTACATGTAATGCATTGCCTTCGTCTTTTCTTGGCTTATTACTTTTTTACTTGGGTATGAGTACGTATTTTGCAAGAGTATACGTTAGTGTAAAGTTTTAGTTTTAATTTATTTCTACAGGAAAATACGTAGTGCGACTATTTTGGATGGGTTGTTGGAGGAAAATAGTGGTAGATGACCAGCTACCGGTTGACGCAACCAAGCATATTCTTTTTCCTATTCTACATATACCTCCACCACCGTCTGCATCTTCTCCCAGCAAAGCTTCCCTAGAAAGTTCAAAAGCTAAAAGTGGAAGTAAAAAAAGTTCCGAACCTAAAACTGCTAATGATCCAAAGACCAATGAAATAGAAATGTGGCCGCTTATTCTGTGCAAAGCACTTTTAAAACTGTCCAATCTTACTATAACTGAATTTAATGAAATGCTCGACTTCGACATTATTCATTGTTTAACTGGTTGGTTTGTGCAAAAAATTGATGTAACAGGTGCTTAAATCAAATATTATTATTCTATAGAGTCTCACATGAAAATTGCGCAGGCATTGGCGTTTCGGATATTTGGGAAATGTGTATTGGGTATTCCGACCACTACACCTGGCCTGATTCTACTAAAAAACAAGAGTCCGGACCCAAAAGTAAAGGCAGCAAAGGATCTAAAGCATCTAAAGGTTCTAAAGGTTCTAAAAGTGGTAAATCTGTATCTAACTTCTTAGACGATGAAAATTCGGGGATTGCACCCTTCCACTTAATTGCTACTTGTTCAGATATGAGGTTTATAGCTTAGGTTTTTTTAATAAATTACTAATATAAACTTATCACCAGAACGCTTGCTGATCATGATGTACCCGATATATCACCATGTTGGAGTCATTCCTTTTTAATTGACCAAACGAGAAATATCCCAATAGTAAAGCCTGATCCATTGCCAGGTTAAATTGTCAAACTTGCTTGAAGACGTTCTTAAACGTAAATGTTGTAGAACTTGCACGATGGAAGAGATTTAGGTGGCTAGCGTGGGCAATTCGAGAAGGGTTATGGCCTGCTCCAGAACTTATACCAATTAAATGCTTTAAAATGGTTAGCGTTCTCAAAAATGCTCAGAACACATTATTTATACAGTGCCTAGCAAAGAAGCTTTGGATATAAAGAAAAGTGTTGCAGTAATCGAAAAACTTGCAATTGAGATGGGCGACGGAAAAAGAAAGATAAAGGTAAATTACACAGGTTTTTTTAATCGATTACTAATGTCTACTATTAATTAATTTATAAATTAGCCGCAGATGCAAAGAAAGCTAAAGCTTCCACAAGTTCATCAAAAGGTAGCAAAGCTACTAAGAGTACCAAAGGATCGGCGGTTGTACCTATTCCTCCAGACCCCAGTCTATGGATTGATTTTAATAAATTAGGTCCTTACATTAATACTCTCTACATATTTCTTAAATCGTCTCAGTTTCAAACCAATATTAAAATTACCGATATTGCCCAGGCTACTAGTGATGGGAAAGCAAAAGCCGACAAAGGTAAAAAAGGGAAGGGAGCACTAAATAAAGCAGAACCAACTTCTCAAGTATTAGTCTGGACTAACAGAATTTCGTCATTTAGAAATGAACCTATTTACTTATTTATGGATAGTATTGATTACAAGCTCATCGTACTTAATCTCGCTCAAATAGGAAATACAAACGCTTTATTGGAGGCCAATGACAAATCAGAACAGCCAACTGATTTAGAACCACAAAGGGAAATTTCTGAAGATATACATGGAATGGATAAAAGCGAATATCTTTTCTTCTCAGATGAATTCATACAAGAATCGTTTTCCCCTCATGAGTCAGAATACATTAATCCTCCAGTGCCTTATGCCTATGTAATAATTGAAGATTATGACTGGCAATCCCTTACAACTGGAAATACTACATCATTTCTGAATACTTATGGTACTAAAACTACCCTAATTGATGTTGCACCTGGTCGGTTCATTTTAAGATTATGGATAAAGAGTGATACTTCGTACATCGTTAATATTATGTCAGATTCTCCAATGGTTGCTGGAACGCTAGAAGCTATATTGGAAAATATGTGTCAGGAATCGGAGAGATTAATGAAGCTGTGTCACGATATTTCAAGCAGCTACGGTCAATTAGTTCAAAAGTTTGGAACATCCAATTTGCAGAGGGATTAGTAACTTTTTGTAAAAGTTATTTACCAAACTCAATGTTACCCAAATTGGAGTTATGGAAAGTGCACAATTCTTTTATTAAAGAACTATTGATTACTATCAAAGACATTTGCCCGCCACAAGAATTTAGAGATCGTATTTTTGCGCTGAAGGTTTTATTTATGAATCCGGCCATAAAATACAGTAACTTAAAAACATGTAGCTCTACTGAAATCATAACTAGCAGTTTAAACGCAGAATCAACTAGCGATGACATTTCGCAGACATCGGACGATGTTCAACAGCTTAAAAAGACAGAAAGGGCTGCTGTTACTCTACAAGCCTACTTCAAAAAGTTGTACGTTAGAAAACTAAGATCTTTACACAAAGAGTCGCATAAAGATTACCTAAAAATATTTGACCTTCTGAAAAGAAACTATACGAATTGCTTTGGTATACAAGTAAGAATGCAAGTGTGTTTGGCTTTGATACGAAATTTTATCTTTGCAACGTCAGAAATTTGTCATATAACAGGAAAGTTCTCTTTATTAAAGGATTTGAATTCAACCATACATCTCCAACATTTTACTGGGGAAATATTCGCATCAGCAAACACTTGGATGCCTATTACTAGAAAAGTATTTTATTCTAATTCTCCAAATGCAGTTGTTGTAAAAATTTGTTTGTTTTGCGGGTTCTGCAAATATATGGTTAGAATTTTTGATAATGATACTGATGAGGAAATAAAAGATTTACAAACAATGCTGCTGTACACGCATACAGCAGTAACCTAGCAGGTTATACAGTTCTCATGCTATGGTTGGTCACAATCTGAAGATAAGTTGTATCCTTGGAAACTAGATTTTATCACTGCAAAAATAAAGCCTGCTAGTTTAATTATTGTCCCAGAAGTTACCAGTTTTAACTACGTACTACAGCAGAATTATAAACCTAATGTATATAACACTATATGTCGATGCCTAGTGAGTATCAATCATGACGTTTTAGTAACATTCAGATTATCAACAAGTTACGAAGGTGTCAAATTCTACTTTCGCTGCGTAAACGAGGTGGGTCAAGTATTTGGAGAAATATATGGGGTTGCGGGTGCAATTTTACCCAAAATTATGTTAAAATATGTTGCAATAATAGACGATTCGACACAGTACACTGATGGTAGTCAGAAATCAACAGCATCAAAAGACAGAAGACTTTCTAAAAGCAAATCCCGAAGCGTTTCCTTAACAAGAACAAATTCGAAACTTAAAAGGAAATCTAAAGGTTCTGATAAAAGTAGTGCAGACAGAACATCTCTAACAGGGTCTATATCGTCGCAAAAAAATCTAGAACAAGTATCACATCTCAAGATATTGTAAAATATAAAGACACAGTGTACCTTATAGAAGGCTTTGTTATTGATAATTCGTGGCCGTTGACTAAAAACGAATGGAATATAGTCGAGGAAATAAAAGCGAAAAGTTTATTAGGACCAATAATTATACCAGATTTCGACAGAGAAAATAGTGTAGCAAGTAGCATAAAGTTCAAGTGAGTTAAAGTGTAGTAAGAAATATATCATTTAAAATCATACTTATTTATTTTTAGAGACAAAATTTCCTCGAAACAGTCGTTAGGTTCCAAAACGAAAAAATTCGGAAATAAGAAGAAAAAGCAGTGAAGTTAGAGTAACGGATCAACCTTTTTGGCGTCTAGAAACAATTTCAAATTCTGACGATTGTTTAGTCACGACAGTCGATAAAAGAAGAGAATTCGAAATAAGAGACATAAAAACTGGTTGGTATGAAAACGACCCCGAACGATACAGGAAATCTAAACAGTTACGGTAAAGTAAAAAATATTCATAAAATTTATTATGTTTTAATTATTATTAAATATTCCTGACGTTGACAATTATTGCAGCTAGACTTTTTAATTTAACGAGTAAAAAATAATACAGAATATCAAACAATGCGGGGCAAAAATTGTTGCAAATACTTTGATTTTGATACAACTTCTGAACTAATGATAGCTTTTAACGTAAATATATGCAGCTACACTTTATTTTAAAATGCCGCGGACAATGTTATGCGACTCAAAATACTATTTTCAGTTGTAATATAACAAGTGGAATGATTATTATCGATGATTTTTTTCGGAGTTAAAACCGGACCCTATATTTAACGAGTGCGTAGCACGAGTTAAATTTGCTGTTTCGGTTTTAACGAGTAAAAAATTATCGATCATTAATCATTACACGAATTATATTTGGAAAGAGAATATATTGAATGAAATGCAAAATATCAAATATTTACTTTTTGTTCTTAGGTTGGCACTGTTAATGTTGGTTACTCTGCTGTCAATTTTAAGTCTATGTCAAATTCGAGGTTAGCAGGTTAGATTTTCCGTCAGTTTTGACACAAAATTGACACAAAACCTAACCTGCTAAAGTCGAATTTGACACGGACTTAAAATTGACAGCAGGGTAACCAACATTAACAGTGCCAACCTAAGAAAAAAATCACAACCATTTATGATCACCCTTAAAAACAATTACGAAAATAAATTACTACCGCTGTAATAATGTGTAACTAGGCAATTGCATGCCCCTCATTGGTTGAAATAGCGTCACATGATACATGAATTATATTCTCAGTAATAATAGGACGAGAGGTCAAAATATTGCCGACAATAATTTTTGCGATTCAGATACGAGTTTCTGAGGCGACGAAAATAACGACGAGTGCTTGCACGAGTCGTTATTTTCTAAAGCAACAGAAACGAGACAATCTGAAGAGCAAAAATTGTCTGCAATATTTCGACCTAGTGTCCTATTCGTCTTGACAATTTAACTTTTTATTAAAAAATAGTTACAGAAAAAATTGTCGCTGAAATAAAGCTCCTCGAAATATTGTCACTATAATAATTGTTACAGAAAAAATTGTCGCTGAAATAAAGCTCCTTGAATTATTGTCGCTGAAATAAAGCTCCTCGAATTATTATCACTAAAATAATCGTTCGATTGGTAGTTTATTTTTAAATTGAAGAATGCCATTGGTTGATAATGACATCAGTTAAATTGTCTCATAAATTTACCAGGTATGAAAACTGTCCTTTCAAACTGTACCTACGTTAGGATCCTTGATTCATAAAATTAAATCTTAAAAAATAGTATGAAGTCGACTAATATAAATGAACAATGGTTGCATAACCTGGTCTGCATCATTTAAAAATGGAGTATACCAATAAAATTTACTGCATTCTCGGTTGCCTAGCCTTAATGTGGATGGTTTTAGGCGGGAAGAACAGGTTGTTAATAGTTTTAACATGCAATACAGCACATTCTCCTCAGTTTCACAGAGAACTACAATGGTGATGCTTTAAAGGGTTTTTTATAGTACCGCTATTAAAGCACCCAATAAAGCGTGTTTATAGTTCTGTGCTGTAATCACCTAGTACAAGTTGGTAGCTGTGAAATTTCATAATGTCAAACACCAAACTGTTGACAGTATTTTCAGCAATATCTAGTAGTGCAAGCGAAATACATGAAAAATCTTCTTCTATACTCATTTTGAATTAATTTTAATAAAAAATATAAGCAAAAGTTGATATAACTTAAAATTTTCAATTGCCAAATCAGCAGTGCCAATCACCAGAAAATTCCCTACATTATATAGCTGGTATTTTTAATTTGAAAATATACGGTACCCCCCACCCAAGAAAAGCGCCCTTCCTTGCTTTCCAAGAATACTTCGATACTCAGCATCACTCCGTTTCGCTAATACAATGAAATGCTATGAACCACTTATTTATAAAAAAAAAAAATTTTTTGCCGACGACCATAGCTCAAAAGTTGATGTTGCCTTCATTTTCGGAGGACCTATCGTATGAAAACGATCCAAGACTTCAGGAAGGTTCCTGGCGACCGGAATCGTGTACACATACGAACAGACATCCCCCGCACAGCACGTTTAGGCACCCCTCAATACGGGGGATTGATCTAGCTAGTGGACTGGGATCTTCACCAAAAGATCCGCACCGCCGAGACGGAGATTTGATATAGTGGGTTCATTAGTCGGTTGGCTCGAATTTTAGAGATATTTGACTCAGATTGGTTTTCGATATGAGGGAATTTCAATACTTCGTACACTTCGTGTCGAAGTAATGGCATAAAAGACGTAAAACAAAAAGAGTAGAATAAAAGATTTGTTTCAAAAGTTATTTATCGCACTCTCTGCTGGGCGACTTATGTTTTAAACTTGGGTTCGAGCAATAAAACTGTAATTACTGTTATTATACGATTATATGCATTTGCGCAGAGCTGTATCAAATTCAAAGTGTTTTTAATAATGTGGCCAGCCTCATATAAATCATCATTCTCGAAAATAATAGTTTATGGATTTATATGACTGCACAAATATATTTTAGGCAGGACTATTTAGAAGCCCATTATATAAAACCAGAAATACCTTCGGAGCATTCTAATTCTATTAGAATGTATAGCTTAACATCACAAGCATCCGACCACTGCAATGGCGACAGCACCGCCCAACGTATGACAAGTCGCATGTTTAGCAGTAGAGTCTTCAATAGCAGTATATCTAGTACATCACGACAAATTAGTGCACAGACTAGTCTATCGATTGACAATAGTGCAGACACAGTGCGAATGTTGGAAAAGCCAGTACTTATAACTGAAATGTTACCACCCTTAAAATTAGAAGATTATATGCTAATAGATAACGCCGCGAAGTGGCAGCAGCAAAACCAGAAGAAGAATTTGAGAAGTAAGCACCTATGTATAAATAGTTTTCTAAAAAATAATACTGTTACGTTACTTTAGTTTAAATTTATAAAACGCTTCTTTACAGTTATTTTCAAATTAATTACTCTATCATTATTAACAATATATTTCTGATCGCTATATTATGAGAAGTTCAAATGAAACACGGTTAAGACTTGCAGTTTATATTAACATACTATTTCAAAAAATCTCCATTGTCATTAAGACACAACTCCAACGCTTCATTAATTTATAGATCCATTTTATATAAAAAAATCTGTAGTCTGCTGACCTGACAGTGCTTGCAGTTTTCACACATGCATTTGTCCAGAACATAGTGTGTGTTTTGTGTTAAAAATTGGATTACATCTAGTTGCTATTTTTGGACTTTTTAATGTAAAGGGAATTTTAAAAACCGATAGAATTCAATATAAATTGTGTAATTATACATATCAAACAAAAAAACGTTAATAAATAGGTAGAATTAACTTGTTTTGTCACCGAGGCTAGCAATCATGGCATGCTCATAATAAACGTGTTTCAGTTGAACCCTCCTCATATGAACAAAAATTATTAGAATATTACACTTGAAATTTTTAAAACTTTATAATTTAATAGTTTAGTGCTAACATTGATATGTGCTTTCCAGATTTCTTAAAACTCTCGAGCATGAAGAGGAGATGAAGTTATTAAGAGCACAAAAACTTGAAGCTTTTGAATTAGATCAAATGAATTTTGAAGAAGATATGATCAAGTATCTTTCTACCCACGCTGGAAAAACTAAAATATTAGAACTATTTTATAAAGGTAAACTTACTTATCATTTATTTTTTTTTTTCGTTTTAATCTTTTGTACTAGGAATCTTAGACACCGACTGCTATGCTGATACGGTTAGAGACCTTTGCTCCCTAGATATATAAATAACTATTAGTAAGTTGTATATGAAAAAGCTTTAACTTTGTAATCCGAATCCGGGGCAAGTTGAGCATTTTACTACCATGCGCAAGGTAAAATGAGGTTACAGACAATACATGCATACAAGTTGTATATGAAAAGAGTAACTGGTTACATTTATTATTATTTTTTTAATAAACGTGGAATTGCAAACTCCTAGCCAAAGCTGTAAATTTTAAATTTTACAAGCAAATTGCGCGCTACGCGCACCTGAAATAGGATACGCGATAGGTCAAGCTCCGAGCCGAGCGCTAAGATAAGAAAACCAAAACCTAAACAAATATAAACATCTGTGAAGCCGGAACGTGAGATTTTATTTTGTGCAACAGACACACGGACATACATTAAGGAAAATTATATTATAGATGAAAAGCGGTCTATAAACGAAGCAAATACGACAAGTTTTTCTACCGAGGTGATATGTTACAGACCGACTCTCGCATCAGCCAGCTTGCTTGTCACTCTAGACGACGACTCGGCACTTTGCACTTTGAGTTTGATTTTTGATTTTGGGAGCCTGACTTGACTTGCCTTTGGTTTTTGAATAATCACCTTGATTTGCATTGTAATACGGTAGTAGTTTATTTGATTTTATAAGCAATAAAGATAGACTGAAGAATTTGTCTAGTGGTGCAACTACTTTGACTATAAAATACGTCCGATTTCTAGTTACCATAATCTCCTTCGAAGTAATATCTTTGAATATGCATACGAAGACTTTTTATTCGTACCTTATGAAATGTCTTATTTCAAAGGCAAGACAATACTCAAGGGTAATACCACAAGCAGTGGATATATTTTTGACAAATATTTTATCGTTTCCATGTAAATTATTGCGTTTAAATTTCACGATACAAAATCACATCAAAAATGTCACGAGCAAAAGGCGAGTGACATTTAAATGTGATTTTGTTGAGTGAAATTTGCAATAATTTCTATGGAAATGGCAAAATATTAAAAAAATATATATCCACTTCGAGTGGTATTTGGGACGACTATTTAACAATATTAATACATAAAGATTAACTTTACTGAAAAATATTCCAGAAATTAATATAATTAATCATTCTCAATTAAATTCAGCGGAATACTTCCAAAACACAGCATTTTAAAATTTTTAAAACAAGCCACACAGTTTGTTGGGGTTTAGTGTTACGTAACCTAGCGATATCACAGACAGAACATCGTTGCTCCGCGATACTTCGCAACAAGGCTATTTATTTTTTGAGTACGTACATTGTTTTGTGAATATTTTGCATGGTGCCCAATATTCAGTGATATACTGCTGTTATTGGTTGAAAAAAAGCAAATGTCTGCAATGTGATTGGCTTATATGTTATAGTGTTGAATGGTCAATAGAGTCGTATTTGTGGACATCAAGGAATATTCGGAATATTTCCCTACAACAAAATGTTCTTAGCCTACCATACGTTTTTGAGATGACTTTATATTGAGAAGTGTCTATGAACATAGATCAGCAAAAAAGTTTCGTTAAATGGACGATCCTTTTTAAAGATGCTGAAAAACCGATTTATAGCTTATAAATTATATTTCGGCCTTCAATTATTAATATATAATTTTTTTGGAGCATTTTACTTCTTATTTTGATTTTAAGTGTTGGTTAAACCAAATAGTAGACCTTTTTTTATTTTATTCATTGAACTACTGTTGGACATGAATCTTTAGCTTTTTCTCACACGTAAGTAAATAAAAGGACTGAGTAAATAGACAACCTCTCGAAGCAATCACAGTGAATGCTTACGCAACTGCAGATGAAGGGAGAGCCGATCGTCGTAAACCTTTTTTATACAATGTTGCCCATTTTTTTACTTCCTTCGAAATTTGATAACATTTTACCTGATAAGTTTGGGCAGTCCCGGATGTAGAAATTCTTCGATAGATTACGATGTTCGTGAGATGCTGCGAAGCTGCTACAGATCTCCCTCAGGTGTTTCTATGGCTATCTGCAGTGTATTCTAAGATATATTTTTACTGTTTTGTAAATTCATCACTACTATAGGTTTTATTTGTTAAATTTTTGATAAATACAAACCTCCTACATCCCTTATTTTTTCATATTACGGCAACTGGCGTCCATGTTTATATTTTACCTTTCTGAACTATTGCGTTTTTTTTACATTCGAAACATAATCATGATTTTGGAATAGCTAAAACCATACTCCATCAGAATAACTTTGATAAAAAGATAGTAAAAATAGACTGCCTTGAGTCTACGTACATTTCTTCAACCTTTATATTATAGTTTTCTATAGCACCTTTAAATAACTCTGATTAATGTATGTCACTCTACTACAATCCTTTGCTTATCTTTATGTTTTACTTTTTCGTATGGTTGTTTAGAAACTGTGGTCTTGTTATTACTAAAAAGTCAATAGACGTTTCTACAGAGAAATGAAACTGCTTGAAGGTAAAACGGGATAATAAAACATAATTGCTTGCTTTCTTTATGAAAAACTAACAATTTATAATATAAAACAAATTTAAAATATCGTATAGACAATCCCCGTATGTGTTCAAACAAATACTTTTCTGGGTGCGCTTACTATTCTTGAATGTGTTAAAATGTTTCGCATTTCATCCGATATAAATACCTTGATTGCTACTTTTGTTAATTCTATATGATTCACTTATCATAAAATTCAATAAATATCTATTTTGTTTTGTATGCTGTGAAAATCATGTAAATTTAAAAGTTAAATTATACCGTAGGTACTACTTTTTAAATTAATAAACAAATCGTTATCTTGTACAGATGTAATTGATTGGGTTAAAAGAATGAGAAATTACTAAACAGAATTAGGTTGTTTCACTTGTTTTACTGTTTAAAATGACAATTCATTGAGTTACTAGATAGATCAAAATTTCCATAGACCGACTACTGATCGATGAGATACATGAAATAAGAATGAATATAAATATAAAATTGATCGCAACTACAACCATCTTCTTGGTTGTTTGCTGGTGAATTGTCTGGTTAATATAAATTTATGACCCTTCAAATTATTTACATGTTTTGGTCGCATATTGTCCTGATAATCTCTGTTTGAAAATGTGCTACATAATAACTTTTTATAATTTGATATAATTGTATTAATATATTGCACAAAAGGAACCGTGCGGTTTAACATTTACTTAACTCCTTATTGAATGCACATTGGCATTAATAAAATATTTTGTCGAGTGTTCGTCATTAAAAGAGGTTTATAATTTTTTTATGTCCATCGCTTTTTTGCCGATATAATTTAGCTACGTACTTAATTCTAATCTTCTTAAAATTCGATGCGGTGCTTTTTCACAGTTCTCAGGATTGACCGTTATTTTAATGGGGTCGAGTTTAGTTCACGAAATACAGCAGCCAAACTTTATTTTCTGCTAGTCATGCTTCGATTCATTCTAATTCCATCAATATACCTACCTTTTTCGTCTAAAAGGGGAATCAACTAGTAACGCCGGAATGTGATAACATGGTGTCGAGCTATTTTTTTACTTTTGCGGCTTTTTAATAAAATCAGCTCATATATGGACAGACAGTTATTCTATTATGTGGTTAAGATGAAGCTTATAAGAAAATTCATATTAAATATATACTTAGTATCGTAAAAAGTGCAATGGGGGCAATTTAATCAGCTTCAAAATATTAACGGTATAGTCGGGATAAAATTCTAAGATCATGAACGACTACTGTTTAAGCAATTTGTTTCATCAATACTTAACATGTTTAACTATGATTCTTTGTAGTTACTACACCTTGTAGTGCTTTGCCACCGTATTTATTCATTGCTAAAAATTAACATCTTAGGAATCCAATAATAATAAAATTATCTAAATTATAGTTTTAAAGTTGTTAATGAAACTTTGAACATTTGCATAAATTTCAACTGCCACCGTACTATTGTATAGTTTCTTCTGATTTTTAAAAATATGTTGATTAGTAGTCAGAAAGTACCGTGTATATGAATTCATTTCGCAACATTTTTTATTAACTAGAAAAATACTTAAGCTCTCTTTTTGATGTGATGAGCTGTAATAAACGAGAGTGAAAAAACTTTGTTAAAAATAAATTTATTTGATTTGGAAAATAAACAAAAAAGAAATATTTGTCACATAAAAGGCAATTTACTTAGTTAGAAAATGGCGTTTTTCGAAATTGTGTAAATCCAAAAAGTGCTATTTTTCGGAAATTAAGCAAGATTTCAATGAGATTTTTATTGTGTGTTAGCTTTAGCTGACTGAACAATCTCAAGGCCAGAAATTTTTTTTTAGTAAAATGCGTCTCTATCTTGCCTAATAAATGCATGTTTCGTAATTACGGAAGTCACGTGACAATTTTTGTTTGGCCCATTTGTAATCACTTTGCAACCACCTCTGGTCGTCAGTGTTTGATTTTCTAAGAAATTCGAAATATTTTTTTTCATTTGATGCCAGCTCTTTTTCGATCACTTTATTTATTATTTGTTTATAATAATTTTCTTACGTAGTCCACATGGTAGTTTGCGAATTTGAATTCGGCGCCGAGATGGCCTTGCTCCGAGTTGGCTGGCGCCGAGATGGCTCCGCGGCGAATTGTCCCGGCGCTGAGCTGCCCCCGCGCCGAAATGGCGGCGCCGACATGTCCTAGACCCCGATAAACTGAGAATCATTGAACAAATATATATATCACCGTTTTGTACAATCTATTAACAAAAGTTTACAAAATTTAGCATCATTACCACCAACCGAAAACTCAGCTCCGTACTTATAATCAAATTCAGCTATGGTATGGAAACGAAAAATCAGCTTAGACTGCCCATTCCCACTGTACGAGTACAATACGCAGCTCCCAAGAATTACTAAAACTCCTTTCTTGTAAATGCGCCAAAGGTTGTAAGGTAGCTTGTAGCTGTTGGAAAGCAGGTTTGCATTGCTTAGTAATGTGTGGTTTCTGCTAGGGAAAATCTTGTTTGATCTAGAGTATTCAAACAACGTGGTCGAATTAGACGACGAAGATGACGACGAGGACCTGCATATCAATATAGAACAGTCAATAGAACATTGCGAAGTTTATGAACCAAATCCGGAATATGAGACAGATGTTGTTGAAAGTCAGGGTGAAATTGAGAGTTATATTGAACAACCATCAACACCAAAAACGCGAAAAAGAAATCGATGAGCCATCAACTTCAAAAGAAACTCTACCTCTAGGTTGTGTAGATGCGAGTCCAAAGTAGGCAAAATAATTTCTTTACCCGAGTAATAGAAATCGTATATAGTACCAAAAAGAATTTTTTTTCTATAGCACATGTTAAAGTGTGCTTTTATCAACTGAAAACAAAAGGTCAAGTTTTACTTTAACAGCAAGGGTAGATAAAGTGGCACTTTAACATCAAGGATAGATAAAGTAATTTAATTTTCTAACTTTTGTTTAAATTAAATATGACAGCTTCGTATTATCGTAGCAACCCAATCTAGCTGCTGACATTTTGAAATGTGATTTGACTGTCCTTATTTTCTTTTGAAATCGTTAAAGTTCTTGCTATAGAAAAAAATATTGTATTATACACGACGATAAAGTTATTTCTATCCACTCTTGAATAATTAACGTCTCGACTTCGTCTCGACGTTAAACGATTCACTCGTGGATAAAATTTAACTTTATCGTCTTGTATAATAAATTACTATTATCACATCGTAAAAAAAATGCTCGAAAAAAGTATTTCGAAGACTATGGATTCGAAACAATGTATGAATTTACTCTTCTTTAATATTGATAACTACGTATTTGCTCAAAAGTTGACACTAATAGAGATATTTACTAATATTAGGAAAAATATCACTTTTTTGGCCATTTTCTAAACATGGCGGTTAAATCCGGGCCTGTCAAGGGGCGCAAAACAAAACAGCTTAAAATTTATTCCACCTTGTTCGGAATTGCTCCCTCTATTAATATACTTGTCGACTGGCCTGTAACATTGAATGAAGATTTCAATCTTGGGAGGAGACAAAAACCGTACGAAGCCATGTTAGGGTTGCACAGAGGGGCAATTGGCTTGTTTAGCAAAAAATTCCGAATAAGGTTAGATAAGTGGGCAGGAGCGTTGCCTTGGTGAAGCTGATAGTCACCAGAGACATATCGTGCATATCTATTATTTTTGTATGCAATGCAATTTTCAATAATGGAAAATTGAAGGAGGACAACCGACCCTTCCATATGAGATATAATATTTATTAACATAATTGAATGATGTTCGAGAATAGTTTAACAATTACGGTAGCCAGTTTTGTTATTTATTGTTGTAATTTTGTCCACAGATTGCAGAACAGCTTCTCAAGAAATGATTACTAGTGCTTACAAATTACGAGAGCAAGTAATTGACACTATAATAGATGAACATATGGCCAAGCAACCACCGCCAGCAGTAAAAGTAGTACCAGCCAAGGGAAAAAAGAAATAGTAGATTTAATATATGTTTTTATATAATTTATGTTTTATTATTTTAAATATCACCCTTTAATTAAGAAATAAATGTTCTCCACCTCAATACTGATGTTAAACTCACTCTGTATTTGTTAAAGCTGCAAATAATTTGAAACTAAGGAAGATAAAGTAAACTCATTGCCATCCTGAAATATTGTTAATAAATTCATCGTGTAATGGAAAATATTCTGTTTTAATGTATAGTGTTACAACTCTCATAGTGGTGCCAACATTGTAGTCCTTGTTTTACAATGATGATTATTTTGTCTACTGGAACGTTTGTTAATAGACCATCAAGTGCTTTGTATTTTAATTTAGTTCTTTGGAGTTTTTCTAGAAAATGTGGTGTGTTCTTATTGTGGGCATCAGTATTTTTTGATAGAAGGTTGCGTATTTGGCTAAATATTTAGCTAAATTGTGAAGCGATAGAACCTATTATTAAACTAAGTATTGGCCATAGTGGTATACTTGTGTATTGTTGGCAATTTATACAGGAGTGGGAGTTTGCTGCATTGTTGTGTTAGCGTATATCTTACAAAATTTGTTTTATGTATGTGTTAGGTCTTCCTTTAATTTAGTGTATTGTCCCTCAAGGACGAGTAGTTTTACATTTTATATATCTGTATTAGAGGGGCGTTATCAGAAATGTACATTAAAAGAAATGGGTGCCAATGATTTATAGGACGAAAAAGGTTCACCGCTAGATTATCTAACATTTCAATCGAATATCCGATATCTACTAGGTGTTTTTTTCCCTTTTAGGGGGGTGGAGTGGGGCAAAATTGGCGTATGTTTACTTATATCAAAAAAAATTTAATTCTAAGCAGAAAATCGTAGTACTACTTTTGTACTTTTGTGCTTAAATTCAATTTAAAATGATTGTATTTTTGTCATTCTACCATGAAAAATTGCAAAGTAAGGGATTAAAGTTTTTGTTATTTTTTGCGGTCTTCCTTAGTAATTTAAAGAAGGCGACTAAGAAAAAAAATTAAATCAATGTTATAGGTAAGTAAATTATCTACAATTAGCTATTATTTTTACTTTCTAGAATAAATATTGGCCGAGTTATAGAAAAACGTCTTCAATAATGTGCGTCTTAGTGATGATATGGCAGCGAGCTACATTTGATATATTTGTTAAATATTATAACTGTCTCTTAAGTTTTTCTTTCATATCGTTAAAACTATTAAGTTATCGCAACCAAGTTACTTTATGAATTAAAGTTGAGAGAACTTACTACTTTCTTTGTATTTACAATATTTTTCGGAAACTAAGTATACAAAATTACAGCCTTTAGATTGTTTATTTTTGAATAGTAAAAAGTCGGTAAAGGGCTTTATTCGGAACTTCCCTCGCAAGTAAAAGTCTCAAAAATAACAACTTTGAAAATATCAAAATAATAATTAAGGTATCCGCCATGTATATTGCTATGATATTGTACTCTCAAGCGTTTAATGCATCAGTTATGTTATAAAAATAATTAAATAATAATAATTTGTACGACTAGTTCTGAAAGTCATGAATGAAAACAGGGACTTGTTGTACACGTAGTTTTTTTTTGCAAAGTGATTTCTTGTAACTCAAAATTTAATCGAACAGAACTTCGGGATATACAACCGTCAAATTGCCAATTTACAATTTTAATAAAATAGTTTAAAAAAAGTTTACTTTTTTCACGATTTTGCTTTAAAAAAAGTGGTACTTTTAATACGATTTTCCGTTAAAGAAAGACGACTTTCATGATCACTATGCAAAAAAATATATTTAATTGGATTGAATTGAATCGGTTGTGGTTTAATAGCTAAAGTTGTTAAAACTGGATCACATAAAAAAGTTGCTTTTAGAACGATGCATTGATAAACATTCGTCTTGGAAAACAATAAAAACTACAAAACAGTATATGCCTTGGATAACTGACAATGTAAAACTAATGATGAAACTAAGGAATAAGGCAAAACTAAGATTTAAAAAGTCAAAAAGTGTTGGGAATTCATTGGGAATACTATAAATCATTAAGAAATTTGACAAGTGCTAGTATTATGAACGAAAAAAGGCGTACTTTGCATATAAGACAAACAATTGTTCAACAAAACAATTGTGGAAAGAATTTAATCACTTAAATTAAAACACACACCAACATTTAAAATTCCCGCAACTATGTCTGACCCAAATCGAATTAATAACTTCTTTATTGCTAGTGTTCCTAAATTGCAAGTAGATGAAACTGTAATAGAATTTTATTTAACAAATTTGAGAAGGTAAAGTGCTGTCAAATTTTCTTTTGTATCTGTATCTAAAGATGAAGTGGCTCGCTATATTGGTAATATCAGAAGTAACGCGATAGGTGCAGACGGAATTAATATCAAAATGATAGCTGCGTGTTGTCCACATATACCGGATGCTGACTTGCTCGACGTACTCGTACCATAGGAATTTGCATAGTAAATTCTTTATGTTCAATTATTTGCTCCCCTAATTACTTTAGAGCTAAAGTGTAAATAAATTTTTTGTAGAGAAAAAAATACAGCATCCATTCATAATGTTGCTAACAATTTTGCATTTTCCAGAACCGAAGGAATGCAAAAAATCAAACTAGCATTTTTACAAAAATCAGTGATGCCATCGAATTATTGAAACAAGCCAATGCCAACGCAAGTGCGTGCGGGGCGATCATCCAGTCACTGCCGTCAAAAGATTAAACGTAGTGTCGTTTTTCTCGATTTGGTGTAAGTTCTGATCCTCATTATTGCACCTACAATTATTTAATAATGTGCCTGTAGTTTCAAACTTAATGTATCTGTCTATTAATGGTTGTACTGTTTGGAATTTGTCGATACGGATATTTTACAATAAACACGGAGCTTACTTAACGAATGTCCACCATAAAACCATTTTTATTATAGACAAGGTCCAGGTACCTTAGAGACATTAAGCAGAACATAATTAATAATGAATTATTATAAACGTCAAACATCAATGACAAACAAACAAACAACACATATTGTCGCCTCGCACGCACTTGCGTTGGCATTAGCTTGTTTCAATAATTCCATGGCATCACTGATTTTTGTAAAAATGCTGGTTTGATTTTTTGCATTCCTTCGGTTCCGGAAAATGAAAAATTGTTAGCAATAGTATGACTGGATGCAGTATTTTTTTTTCTACAAAAAATATGTTTACAATTTAGCTCTAAAATAATTACAAATAATTGAATATAAAGAAATTACTATGCAAATCCCTATGGTGCGTCGCGCAACTCAGCACCCGGTATATAAATATGTTACACATATAATTAACTTCTGTCTAAAAGAAATCGTTTACCCTGACATTTGGAAGCACGCTATTGTAACTCCGAAACCTAAAACTAGTGATCCGGTAGAATATTCTGATCTTAGACCTATAAGCATTTTACCTACCTTTTCTCAAATTCTCGAGAAAATTATGAAGAGTCAAATAATGCACTACCTAAATACAAATAACCTGCTATCAGATATACAATCGGTATTTTGACCTTCTTATAGCTGCACCACTGCCCTGCACTGATGACCGTTACTGATGATATTCTTAAGGCAACTGACACTGGAAGATTGAAAATACTCACCCTATTGGATTATAGCAAAGCATTCGACACGATTAACCACGATCTGTTGTTTGCAATACTTCAGTACGTAGGTTTTTCTCTAAATGCAATAGATTTATTTAGAAGTTACTTTAATAAAAGAACTCAAAGTGTAAATGTGGACGTAATCTTTCCTCAGCACGAACCATATTGCAAAGCGTGCCTCAAGGTTCGATTCTCGGCCCGCTACTGTATACTTTATATACTTCAAAATTTTCTGAATTTGTTGAACATAGTAAGATGCATATGTATGCTGATGACACGCAGATTTATGGCTCATTTCTACCATCCGATTTTAACCAGGGAATAAGAGACATCTCTAGCGACTTGAATAAAATATTTGATTTGTCAACCAAACATTGTCTGCTTTTAAATCCATCGAAATCCTGTGCTCTTCTGTTTGGCAGAAAAGTTGACTGCGAAAACGTAAAATCTTTAGTTCGAAAATTTGATCATATTTCACACAAATTAATATACGCTAAATGGCTTAACATGCAGTACAGACGCCTACTACATACAGCTTCATTATATAATAAAATAATTATTAATAAGAAACCGCCTTACCTATAATAAGATAACATTCCGAACGGATGTACATAATTTAAACTTAAGACACAAGGGTCTTATTACACAGCCACAGCATAAAACTGCTCTTTTTCAACGTTCATTTCAATATAACATCAGCAATATATACAATGAAATACCATATCCGTTAAAAGAATTATCTACTACTTCCTTTAGAAAACATTACTTTAAATATCTTTTAGCAAAGAATTAGTAACATGGTAGGTACCTGCTAATATAATACAGCTAGTTGTTCTTATTCATATGGCTTTGCTAAGTAACAATTTATTTAGATTTTAGTGTATTTTTTCCTAGTTAATGTAGGCATTAGTTGTACCGGGTGGCCATAAATATCTGATATCACATTACCTTTGGAATCAACACCGCTTTATTAAAGTGATGAATCCAACTAAACTAAATGTCATAATGTCATCACACCTAAAATTCCTATCTGTCAAAAATTATTACAGATTGCAATAAGTAATCGAGTTAGAACAGGAGATTTTTATAATCGAGTCGTAGGCTAAACTGCAGAATCCGGGGCACATTTCCCTCCTCTTATTGCATTTTATAACATTACATAAGTAACAATACTTATCGTAATTGAAATATAACGCTAACCAACATTTATAAGTAGCTAATTCCATGGCTACCGGGATCTCAGATATTTATGGCCACCCGGTATATAACTGGTCATCTATAATTTCAAGGTTTAGTTGAAAAACAGTTTAACTGAACTGAACCTTGTGATTTTGGTGTGAATAATTTATATATTACTTCTAATTGCGTTCTGTATAACATCTACCCTTCACCAAAATAAATACTTTATTATTATTATTATTATGTGGGCATATTATTTTAAAAAAATTCAACATTTCTACCACAAACCTTGATGGCAGATAGCAATTATTACATTTAACTATTTTTGAATTACTTTATGTCTTATGTATTTTGAAACTTCCAAGTGAGTACATCAATTAAATTCAATTTATATTTTGGATAATTGAAACAATATTGATAACCACATTAACGTAAAATGGAGACCGATTAATTTAATCAATAGTAGACATTTCAGTTTCATAGTCAAATGTATGTATTAATCTCCATATAAAACCCATATTATTTAGAACTATGGGCGTCTTAAATCACGTTATATGAAACCGATCTGTAATAAACAGCTCGGCATATTTCCCATGTTGATTTAACATCAAATAAATGATGCCATAAGTAAAATTATACATGATATTACGAAAAAAGTGAGGCACCGACTAGGGAGATGCTATTCTCATCTCTAGTAGGATGATTGAGTCAAATATACCTGCGAAAAAAATGTAGCCTTAATAACCATTACAACTAAAAACCTACATCTATGATCAAGTTCAAACTTTTTTTAGTTCCACATTTGTGATTATAGATAATTTCGTATAAAAACTATATAGTCGATTTGTATCGAAAAATTCAGTGGTTTCCCAGGTAAATTTATTTCAAATAGCAAGTCAACTTTATGGCAAGTGGATATAAGCTTGCTAGCGCCCTCTACAAATAGATCTAGTTTGGATTACATTTGAGAAAAGTAATGAAACTATATCACATAAATTTTGAACTTGATCCGAAAAGTAGCTTTTGAGTGGTGCAGAAAAGTTATTCATCATCTCATTCATTACACAAATATAAGTTTATATAATAATAACATCGTATGATTGTAATTTCTAGTTTTTAAATCTATAAGTGGGACGGTGAGAAATCTGCTGTATTTTAACCGTTGCAATATTTGTGTGGTTTTAAAGTATTTTTTTTTAATTTTCAGCACTAGGAAGCATACCAGCTAAATTTTAATACCTATAGTAGCTACTTAAAATAATAGGCTTTTCGCAGCTTTGGATGGTAATATAATAAAAAACTTTCCTAAAAACTCCAAACTTTCAAGGACGGGGGTAAATCTCGTTTGATCGTTAAAAGTTTAATCCTCTTAGGAATCCATTAGCAAGGTTATACAGTTTGCAATTATTAATTTAATGAGCACGTGAAAATATAAATTTTCATGGAATATGCTGAAAGTGGCATAGAATATTCAATGTTAAATGTAAAATTATTTACTTCACTAATTACTTTAAAGCAAAATGTAATATAAGTTATTTGTAGGGAAAGAATAGTGCATCCATACATGATTTCGTTTAAATTTTTTGTTACTTTAAAGGAACTTCTGAAAAACAATATGCAGATTTACAGTTGTCAGTGCTGCTTGACGTTTCGAACTAATTATTAAATTATATTCCTCAGTATTTTTAACACCCCCATACATTGAATATGTACTACATATGAATAACATTATAAATATTTATTTATAATTAGTGGTATCTCCTACAGGCTGTTATTATTAGTAAGCCGATAATTAGTAATGACGTTTAACGAACAGTTAGTATTATAGTTATTGTGCACAAAATTATTGGTTTCTTTCTTAAACGTCCATTGATTAGTAGCTTATAACTGCGGACTAATGATTTTCATGCCAGCAGTAGATTATAATAGTAAAATAAAGTAAACTAGGCAACGCATAATAAAAATCGAGATGAATAACTTCTAAGAAATATGCGCATAATTATGTGTAACAGTATCACAGCATTTGGAGTTTGAGACAGCGCATGTGATATTAAACTCTCACGGAAATAAGCCAATTATATAAATAAGTTAATTGCTGAGGATGTAGACAGATCTCAACCTAAGATCTAGTAGCAAAATAACGTTAGGTTAGTTGGAAAATTGCAGGGATTTTAATTACAGTGAATACGGGGTTAGTATTATTCAAAAACGCCACCGAATTTGTTCTATTTTGTCTAGACATTGGGAGTACCAAAATATGTGAGATGCCGACTGCGTTGATACTACCTAAATTCATTGGTTTTACGAATTTCTGCACATAAGCGAACTATTTAAGATACGTTATTTAAATATAAACAACACTAATGTTACTTCTAATTAATTAAAATTCTTGGTCTTTCTATATCACTCTTCCTATAAGTAAACAGTTAATTGTTGACGTATTGACAACTTAGATTTGTGTATGTTAGTTAGATGGTTTACATGTAAAAATGTCTGGTATGCAGTTTTGGGAACGTTTCCAGTTCATTGCCAACGACAAATCTATTGCGAACTAGGGCTACATACTGTTTGAGAGAATGGAAGAGAAGAATACTAGCTATTATAATTTTATTTTTAATGAATATTACGACATACATTATTTAAATTATTATCTGTATTTGTTGTGTTATTACATGAATTTTAAGTTTTGATAGATTTATATTTTCCCATTTTCTGCATTTGCTTTTTTACTTTCCTCGCCTAAGGCAGAAAAAGTATGTAATCGTGAAAAAAATTACCTTCTGAGATTTCTTCAAATCTTCACGTTTCAGGGTCTCTAGATGAAGAAAAACGTGTTTTCTCAATTCCTTCTGTCTATCTGCTGACGTAACAGCTCAAAAACCATTTTTTGGAGGAAGGTGGTACTTTTCATACGGATTAGATATTACCTTGCTCGAAACCGAATATGCTTTCGGTCAAGTAGTATATACAGGGCAAAACCTTAAAAAATAAAACTCAGATTTTTACTCTTGACTACAGTATAAATGACTTGAACCCAATAGGTACAAAATGTTCATCTTTAAAAAATTCTTGTTTTTGCTGTTTTAACTTCAAAACTATTGGTTAGAGACAAATAATATTTTATATATGTCTTAGGCTTTATCCTTGACCAAAACAGGTGTATTTTGGACCCAACAGATACAAGGTGAACACATTAAGATATTAAATTCTGTTTGTGCTTTATCTCAAATTTGATAGAGGTAGATAACTTCTTTGCATATAGCTTAAGCTTTTATTTTTATCCAATAAGTTGAGAATGAACAACAGATACGAGGTGGTTTTTCATCTTTGATATTTTCAAAGTTGATAATTTCACTTGCGAGAGAAATTCCGTGTTAAGCCCTTTACCGATTTTTTTCTTGTCTTATTAAAGTTAAATAAAGAATTATAATTTATAACATGTGTTGATATGATTATTATTTCCATCATTTATATACATTTCATCCTCTATATGCCTATTTTTAATAGAATTTACTTTAACGTACGCAAACACCATAACAGATCAGCTTTAGTTGTTTGCACTATAATTTTGTTTACAATTTTGATTTTGATAAGCAATAGTTATATGTACTACAATTTTGTATCCTCTTTATTCCTTTATTTGTATTCTTCTTCGTCTTTAAAGAGCATATACCGTCTGCATGCGGACATACGCCTCCTCCATTTCCTTCCATTCTTCACGATCTTGTTCCACCATCATCCATGGTTTTCCTACTATGTTTCTTATGTCATCGTAACATCTGTTTATTGGACGTCCTACAGTATTTCCTTGCCCATGGTTTCCATTCGGTTGTAATCTTTGTCCATTTTGCTTGTTCCATTCGGGCTATATGTCTTGCCCATCGCCATTTTCTTTTCATTATGGTGTGGCTTATATCTTCCATTTTTGTTTGTCGTCTGATCCAATCTATTGATTTTTTGTCTTTTAGTGTGATGTTTAGTATCGCTCGCTCCATATTTTCTTGCGTGACTTGTATTTTGTGTAGTGTCTTTTTGGTGAATGCCCACGTCTCTGTTCCGCATGTGAGTAGAGGGATAACATATTGTTACGTTTTTACGCCCGGGCTATTTAAAAATTATACGACGCTTCTTGTATTAAACATTTATTTACAACTATTAATTATTATTATTTACAAACACACGAATTAACAAGGCAGAACACAAATTACTTAAACTAAGAAACTACAGGCACTATTTCTAACAACGATACATTTTATTTATATGCGCTGGATTAAACATCAATTATTTATTTGGTTATTTACGACTTAAACACTAACGATTTATATGATTATTTATCTGTTATTTATTTCACTAGGGTTATATACACAAGGTTCATTTATATGGGAGCTCTACGCGCTTCGCTGCCGAATTCGAACTGACGAGAACTTCTACGGGCGTGTATTTATATTGCCAGATAGGTTCTTCTGGAAAACGTCTCGAATTCGCTCGACCTTTCTGGCAACTCTGACGTGTCACGCGCAAGGTCATTTCTGGAATGTTCGGGAAGGCTGGCTCACGCCGTATCATGCAGCTGGCTCCAAGGTCGTTCTACAATGCTGTCGCACGGGACGCTGAGTCATATTTCTGGGGCGACGGCCTAGCCTAGACAGCAGACCTCGATCTGGATGCCGGTTGTCTCTTGTACTGCCGATCGGTAGGCCATCGGAAACAGGTCAATGCACTGGTCCCAGTTACGCTGATGCTCGGAAACCCCCTTGGACAAATGCTTCCCCATGATTCGGTCCATTCTTTCCACCATGCCGTCCAATTGAGGATGGAGGGCAGTGGTCCGGGTCTTGCGTATCCCCAGTAGCCTGCAGACGTTCTGGAACAGGCCAGACTCGAAATTCCGGCCCTGGTCGGAATTTAACTCCAGGGGGACTTCAAAACGGCTGAAGCACTCCTTCACGAGAATACCAGCAACAGTACCGGCCTCTCAATTCGGAAGGGCGTACGTTTCGGGCCACTTGGTGAAGTAGCTCATGCACACCAGGATGTATTTATTTCCCGCTTCAGTTTCGGGGAACTCGTGCAACTCGCCGCGTCCCAGGTCCAAAGCGCACTCACACTTATCCATAACATCCATTCCCAGAATGCACTCGTCCGCAATGTCAGCATAATTGGGCTCAACCACGCGCACCACGTTGCCCCGGAGATCGCCATCCAGGTATGCATCCACGACCTTCTCGGCTCGTCCCTGCAGAGTAACATCTTCCGCCCATACCACTTGTACCGCGATCTCTCCTCTTGGGTGTCGGGAAAGCTCCTCGCCACCCACGTGCAACTCGCCGGGTCCCAGGTCCCGATGCTTGAGGGTTTGATTCCCAATCTTCAAATCAGTTTCCCCATGTTTGGTCACTGCGCCCCCCGTGGCAGTGCGAAGTCGTGTCTTGTTGGGCAGCAGCTGACCCTCGTCCCTTACATCGTCCGACCTGGCGATGGACTTCGTCGCTCCAGTATCCAACAGCAGAGACCGAACTCTTCCATTTATTTCCCCATCAAGTTTTTGGACTACTTTCTCTTGCGCGGCTTTCAGCTCTTCCTGCCCGACTTTCAGCTCTTCCTGTGCTTTCTGCCCGGCTTTCGGCTGTTCCCCACGTTCATTTTTAAGATCCTCTAGTCCTTTTTCTGCCTTCTTTCGGCCGGCTTTCAATTCCTCGAGTTTTTTTAAGATCCTCTTTCGGTCGGCTCTCCATTCTTCTTTCACTGCTTTCCGCCGTTCCTCAATCTTATCTTTAAGATCCTCTAGCGCGGCTCTCCGCTCTTCCCCAAGTACCTCCTGTCCGGCTTTCAGCTTTTTCTTAAGATCCTCTAGCATTTTTCTGCCATCTCTTGCGTCTTCTCTGCCTCGTCCTGTATCCGTTGCAAAAGTTGGCTTAACTGGGCTTTTTGGATCTCGTTAAAGGCATCCCCACTATACATTTCAATTTATTTATCTGACGTCGTTTTATCGGCACTTGTTAAACAATTTATTTATTTTAATGTTTGTCTAATAATTTTTTATATAGCCCCGGTACAACACGGTACAAAACCCGACACAATACCCGCACACCTGACGCCACTGTTACGTTTTTACGCTCGGGCTATTTAAAAATTATACGACGCTTCTTGTATTAAACATTTATTTACAACTATTAATTATTATTATTTACAAACACACGAATTAAAAAGGCAGAACACAAATTATTTAAACTAACGAACTGCAGGAACTATTTCTAACAACGATACATTTATTTATTTATATGCACTGGATTAAACATCAATTATTTATTTGGCTATTTACGACTTAAACACTAACGATTTATATGGTTATTTATCTGTTATTTATTTCACTAGGGTTATATACACACGGTTTATTTATATGGGAGCTCTACGCGCTTCGCTGCCGAATTCGAACTGACGAGAACTCCTGCGGGCGTGTATTTATATTGCCAGATAGTTCCTTCTAGAAAACGTCTTGAATTCGCTCGACCTTTCTGGCAACTCTAACGTGTCACTCGCAAGGTCGTTTCTGGAATGTTCGGGAAGGCTGACTCACGCCGTATCATGCAGCTGGCTCCAAGGTCGTTCTGCAATGCTGTCGCACGGGACGCTGAGTCATATTTATGGGGCGACGGCCTAGCCCCAGGATCGTTACAATATTGTTCTAAAATTCGTACTTTCATGTGTCTTGAATTTTTGGCTCCTGTTTCTTAGTTTGTTTGTTTGTTTGTTTGTTAATGGACAAGGTCTAGGCATGCAGAGTACCATTTACCTTAGACACCGACTGCTACGGTCATATGGTCAAAGTCCTACTTAGAATTTTGCCGAGACTAAGGAGTTCCAACCTTATCAAGGGATCTTTTACATGCTACACATCGTAGTAACATGAGACCCACGGCTTTACATCACTTCCGAGTGATGGCATTCTGTAGAGGCTTTCATCTGCATTTTTAAATTTTTGAAAACGTCACCAGGACCGGGAGTCGAACTCGCGACCCTTACATCAGTAGTCAGGATGCTTACCACTGAGCTACCTACCCCGGCCTGTTTCTTAGTATATGTTGTTGTCTTCCGAAGGCTGCCCATTTGTATTGATTGCTATAAAACTTCATTAGTGTCCTAAAATAGTTATGTTTGAGTAATGCATCCGTAATGATATCGAAGCCATAATTTAGGTATATTTGGTTAAACACAGTATACCTTTTACTATTATGGTGTTGCGTTTGCTAAATATGGTCGTATGACTATATTGCTCAAAATATGAACTGGCCCACCCATAAAAACTGTATTTGTTACATTACGTCATAAAATATATATTGCTATGGACACATTTTAGTAGTCTTATATTTCAAATAATAATTATTAGTAATTAATAACATAACCAACAAAACAGATATTAATAAGAATGTCCAGTAAATTTAATAATTTTAATTTAGTTTTGAATGACGTTTTTAGAATAGATTTATCTTCAAAAACAAATTAAAATCAGAGCAAGCTTTACATTTCATGCAACAAAAACATAAACTGTAAACAAAACAATTGGGGTGTTTCTTTAAGAGGTTTAGTTGTGTTTTGCCAAGCTTCCCCAAAAATAAGTTATTTCTATGTGGTATTAAATACCCACGTTAATGAAAAGTAGTGTTTTATTGAGAGGTTGTGTGTTGGGTTATTTGTGGAAGTTTTTCTTTGCATTGGGCTTCCGCACAGGTAAATACGAGGCGTCGATTTGGTTCAGTTGAAGCCATGGTATTTGGATGTTGTTCTACGGAGGTTCAGCCAACTTTATAAGTTCGTGTATAAGTGTATAACCAAGCACCGTACGTGTGATTCAGCGGCGTCCTACATCAAGGCCCCCAGCTTCAGTGAAAGCGATTCAAGAAGCCTTCGAAAGTAGCAGCCGATTACCAGGTGGATGCGAGACGCAGTTTTGGGCCTAACTAACTGCAGGCCGACAACAACGGCTTGTTCAGAGCATTGTTGGAG
>OW679194.1:79508487-79582221 GCA_940337035.1 Agriotes lineatus | reverse complement strand
CTGTTTATTGCATTTTCAATATTCAAAGAATAAGATCAGTGGTCGAATGATGTTTTCTAAAACCAAACTGATATGGTACCAACATCTGCTACTGATCCATTATCAACATCACCCGAACATTAACCAATTCGTGCAAGCAATTTTCCTATGCAACTAGTGAGGAATACTGGTGTAAAATTGGATGGGTTAGTAGGATTGCTGATCTTAGGAAGGGCAATAACAGTTGCATATTTCTAGAAATCTGGAGATGCACTCCTTTGTCAAATTCTGTTTAACGTATTTAAGAGTATATTTTTGGATTCCTATAGTAAATTCTTGATGAAGTCAACATAAATTACATCATGACCAGGAGAAGTACTCTTGCTTTTCTTCATAGCGTGCTCTAGCTCGTTCATAGTGAACTTGCATTATATGGAAAATTATCTGATGTTTGGAAGATTACATCGCCATAGTTTGTGTTTCTGTAACGTCCTGATTACAGGATTACGCGAAATACTGAGCCATAAAATTAGCAATATCTCAAAAATCTGATAAAAGTTATTATTGGCAGCTAACGCTGATAGACATTTGGTAGTATAAATACTTGTAGTAGATCGTACTTTATGTCAGACATCTTTGATTGGGGTAACCTTGTTTATGGTGGAAGTCTAATTACGACATCATTTTCCTTTGCATTTACTATAGTTCTTGAACTGATCGATCGTTAATAAGATTTTCTTGAGTGGGATGCCGTTTGTATATTTGGAGGGCGTCCCTATATTCTCGTATAGCATTTTTAGCTTCCTCACACCAGCATGAGACTCGGCGTTTTGCAGAAATGCTGCCGTTCTTCTTGGTATACTTTGATTCGCCGCTTAATGAATCGGGCTAGTAGAGGCATTTTCTTCTTTAATGGCCAACATAAAACAATTTTTTGAGGTTATGATACAAATAGAAACTTCAGCCAACTTAAAAAGCATGACATTTGTAGGTACACTTTTAATATGTAGGCATGTGGCTGGCTAGTGCTAAATCTCATTATTACCTATATCACAAATGCTTCTGAAGTTGGCTGAAGTTTCTATTTGTATCATAACATCAAAAAAATATCGAATGTCAGTTGAAATTAGGTCTAATTATAAGGACCTGATTCTTTAGTAATTATTAGTAAAATACTGATCCAAGCAACGTCGTAATATGTCATTTGGGTTGCAGGATATAGCTAATAATATCACAAATATCACAGAACAGAAAGTGGAAAAAATATCACAGGTTGGAAAAGGCAAAAATCCAACTTTTTGTCTTTTCTAGGGCCTCTTGATTTAACTTTAGGCAACATTTTGTTTTCACAGTCATTTCATGAATTGACTTTAGACTGGTAAGACTGTTGTGTAAGGGAAACCGTAGCAGATCCAGGAAGTTCAATTCGTTTACGCTTTTCATATGTTATCTCAACATCCATTATATTTCGTTGCTCAAGATTAATGTTAAAGGGTGATAACACAGACAGAATTGCTTGAACAATCGCTTCAACATTATTAACATTGGCCGATTTCTGAACTGCCACGAAATCATATGATTCAAAAAAATCTAGGGTCTATTTCTCAACAACTCAGACTTTGCTTCAACATAACTAATTGCCTTCTTGGTTCTTATTTCGTGCATTTCAACTTCTATTTTATACACGCGGCAGTTGGTTGAGCGTGCTGAGGCCCTCCTTGACAATTGACGCATGCCAATGGAAATTGGCAGGATCGACCTTCGTGAATGACATATTATACAGATTTGTGCTTGTCTAGAGTTACTCGATGAGTATCCAAACCTCTGACAGCTGAAGCACCTAAGTGACCGAGAAATGTATAGACGAACAGGGGGACTGTAGAATGCGACCTTTACCTTTTGAGACAGATGTGTCATAGCAAACGGTAGAATAAATGATGATGTTTCAACTATATTTCCGTCTTTTAGTGTAGTTAGTTGCTTCATCTCTTCTACGCCAAATGGTGATAATTCTTCTTTAACTTAATATATTCCACAATTTAAAAGATCCGAACATATAATGACACCTTTCGAGTAATTTAATTTGCCATGGGAGTAAGCTTTAATATTAAAGCTGATGAATTACTTTAGATTTAAAGGGGTATTTGTTTGACGATCCGTGAAAGTTTCTACTTATAAATCGTCCTTTATTTTACTTGTAGATCGAACTTTCCCAACAACTTCCTGAATGCCCCTAGCAATTATAAAATTATTTACTTTTGAAAATCCCCATCTACACGTTTAATTAAAATAAATTTAGGAGCTGGTGTCTTTAAAATATCGAAGTTTGGACCGACCGGCACAGTGTTTCGATTATTATTAATTACCAACGTGGTATTACATTGTTTAGAGGGTGGTTGAGGTATGTTCTTTACCATCTTTCTGGTATTTGCCGTATCCTCGCAATGTTGGGTGACATCAATAGAACAATGGGCGTCACCACCCACATCATCCTCAGGCGATCATCTGGACGACTCTTAATGGTGTCAGGCGTAGACCACACACCGTTATTCGATATTCCATTGGTTGCTTATCTGCTAGCCTATGGGGAGAGGAAACTATAATACCATCACCAGTGGATCCCTGCCGAGTCGTAGCTGTCTGTACATCATAAACTATTACCGTGAAAATAAACATTAATGCCCATTTTGACGTATGGGATTCAACACTGTGGATGTTCAAAAATAGTTATATTAGATGTGAGTGAAAGTCGCTCTGATGATGCAAGCTACAATGTCTTGTGAAACGTTAACTATTGCTCGATTTCGCAAGGCGCAAGAGATATTAAGCCACAGAATGCTGGACGTTCATTTACAAAGACTAGGTGGTCTAAGCCGAAATTCCTTTTTAACAAGAATAAATTTGACACTTGTTTACTTCAACACCTTTTAATGATTCTTCTCAGTTCACGCTTGTATTCTTGTTTTTATTAGACAACTTTTATTCTTTCAGTATCAAAATTTAATTAAACAAACTCAGTTGAACAGCATAGCCTCCCGGTACTCTACCTGTCTACCATAACAATATGTATGTGTGTAATTAAATTATAGTCAGTTGCATTGTATGGGTTTGTAAAGGGGAATAGATGCTATTATTATGTTATAGTGATTTATAAATAACACGCCAAAATTTTCTGTTTCAGAGTAAAATTGTAAGTTAGTCGTCTAACGACTAGCAACGGCAACATTAAAAAAAATCCAAACTACATAAATCTGCAAATGGCTTTCCTCAGAATATCCCTCCCAGGTGGAAGTTATGACACTAGAAAAATTTAAAAATTAATGGAAACTAGGGGTAGAAATGTCTTAATGTTCCTAATAATACCGAAACAATAAAAAGAAACACTTGATAATGCAAATTACAACAATTTTCAAATAAAAACGTTAGCAGCGATAGGATTTGAACTTGACCGCCTGCGATGCGATATCAACGCTCGACCCACGTTGCCACACGGGATTGTTCGGATCTCTGCGATGCAGCTCCATTAAACGCACCGCACTTATTGGTTGCCCATTTTGTCGCTTACAACACTTATACTGTATCTGTTGGATTCTATTTTCGTCAATGGTAAAACCTGAGCTATGTGCAAATTATCATTTCCATTTCTCAGTTGAAGCAAAAATAAACAACATTTTATTTTTTAAGGTGCTCACCCCATATACACTTTCGTAGAGGTAACAACCTGAGATATGTGCAAAATTCTACTTACATCTAAATAACAGTTTTTGATTTAAATCGAAAATAGACAGAATTTGATTTGTGAAGGTGCTCACTTGGTATTTATCGATATTTCTCGGTGTCATGCCGTATGCAAAATATCGTCTTCCTTCAACAAATAGTTTTTGAGTTATACCGGCAACAGATAGACGGAATTGAGAAAAACTGTCTCGGAAGAAGGTCAAACTATAATTTTGAAAAGCAATTAGATTCTCTTTTTATTTTTGCCGGTTCCTACGAAACATGCGCTGCGACAATATTTAGTGTTATTCCTCAAGCTTCATGAAGTACGCGATCCTACAACTCATTATATAGATCCGGAGAGCAAGGCGATCAAGCAATCGGATCGCTTTTGTCAATTCAGATATTCATCAACAAAAATAAAAAATTTATAGGTTTAAAGAAATCGAGCATTACGATTACCAGTCGAACACCTAACAAGCAAACGCATACATTTAATTACAGCGATGTTGGTGATTTGCAATCTTACTATTCCACTGATTTTAGATTTTCAAAATCGCAATTACTCGAAAATAATTTATCTAATAGAAAAATCGTGATTTAACTTTTTGTTTAGCTTTTGTTCTATAATACGGCCCGAATTTGGATATACTCTATATATTTTCAAAATATTTCTACGAGATAATTTCTTATGGATATTTAATTGGACATTTTCCATGGCAACGGAGATTTGTAACAATCGAACAATTTTGAAAATTTATCTGAAAATCGCACGATACTCATTAATGATCAATAGAAAAATTAGTTCACGAGCCGTAAGCAAGACAACAACCAAATTTCTTTAAAATTTTCTGTAAGTATGGATTACTTCTTTTTAGGGTTTGTGTCGTTACGATTTTCCTACCGAATCTGCATTCGAGCATTAATTGATATCCGGAAATCATTTTTCAGCCAATCGTACTAGAACTGACACATTATTGACAAAATTTTGTTGAGCAAAGTCAAACATTCCATTACATTAGCCGTTGCTAGGTAATTTACAATAAAACTGTACAAGAATAATTCAAACGTTCCATTACAACAGGTAATCTTATATATACCGGGTGGCCATAAATATCTGAGATCCCGGTAGCCATGGAATTAGCTACTTATAAATGTTGGTTAGCATTATATTTCAATTACGATAAGTACTGGTACCTATATAATGTAATAAAATGCAATAAGAGGAGGGGAATGTGCCCCAGATTCTGCAGTTTAGCCTACGACTCGATTATAAAAATCTCCTGTTCTAATTCCATTACTTATTGCAATCTGTAATAATTTTTGACAGATAGAAATTTTAGTTGTGATGACATTAATGACATTTAGTTTAGTTGGATTCGTCACTTTAATAAAGCGGTGTTGATTCCAAAGGTAGTGTGATATCAGATATTTATGGCCACCCGGTATTTCTAAAAGTCCTGACTTACTCACTCACTCACTCATCAACGCCCAGCCCAAACCCTTGGACCTAGAAAGCTGAAATTTTGCACAGAAGTTTCCTTTATGATGTATACAAGGAATAAGGAAGGATATTTCGAAATTCAACCCCTAAAGGGGTAAAATGGGGGTTCCAATTTTGTATGAAAAAATAATATTAAATAGGCATTTCGACTTGAAACTTCGTAGGAGTACTCCTAAAAACAAATAATCAAACACGTATTTCGTGATTTTCCAAAAATCAACCCCTTAGGGGGTGAAATGGGGTAAGTAAGCCTAAAAATCAATATAGGTGTCGTTATTGAGGTTTTTTGGGACGTTGATTGCGAAAATTACATTTATTTTTAAGTCCAAGACGGTGAACATGACATAAGGGAAGAAACGGGACGGGACGGGACTAGACTGGACGGAACGGGACGGACTGGACGGGACGGGACTGAGAGGGACGGGACTGTGTTACCGTACAAAAACGACACAACGACATAACAAACCACCCCTCAAGCGTGCACAACAAAATCATACGCTCGAGAGCCGGACTTGTTAGTCGCGACACGATAAAACGACAGAATCGGGAGATCGATCGAAACTACAAGGCCCTAACCCCGTTAGATGACGGTAACACGAAGGGTTGCTCGACTCAACTCAACCGGGAGGGCGGGTTCTTTTCTACCTTCGAGTTAGGGCTGTACATCGATACAAAAAGAGTGTAATGATGGTAAATGTAGGACGCCACTCCATTCTAACTAACTAAATCGAACCCACTTGAATGGAGAAGTGTGGGCTCAATTCCCACTAACAACTCGGCATAGTTTGGTTCGGCTAACACGCTACGGCACTGACTTACCTTGACGAAACAACTTCCTGAAGCAGCTGCTAAACTCCTTTATAACTAACTGAAAAGGAACACAACAACAAACAAAATATCGTCAACACAAATCAAAGACATCAGTACTTAGCAATGAGCTCTATTCAAATAGTAAATAAAATAAGCAGGTAACAATGAACATGAAATGTTTGACTAGTTACAAGAAAAATAATCAAAGGGGTTAGTTACTAATTTACGTTACAAGTTACTTCAATACGAACAACAATAAACTTTACTGTACAGACATGACCTTGAAATCAACAATACTAACTATAGCAGTAATATTAAGCCGGAATGTTCAACACTTTTTGACGAAAAGAACACTATGTAGTAGGCACGATAATTACATAAAACGTTGACGAAAAGAACACTAGGTTATACACGACAGTTTCATAAAATACAAGCATGGTTTACCTTGAGGAGTTCAGCTGGCTGTAATCGACGGTCGGCGCGGTAGGGTGTTTTGCCTTCCAAGCACCTGCCTTAAGATGCCTGAAGAAATGGACGAGAACGGGAACGGGGAATCCCAGAGTAGATGGAATGCGGAACTCAGCCTTGATATTAAAGATGGTAATGACAGCAAGCGGTGTCGGTAGAATGCAATCATAATCCCCTCGAGACGGGTAGACGACGTACACAGCGGTAATGGGCAAAGCCCTCGACAGCGAGAACGATACACGACATGCTTAGTTAACGATGGTCTGGTTAGGAGTCCGTGAACAAATCCGCCCATGGCGACAACTTAGAAGATCTCGCAATCCTCCGACGGTAAAGAACTCCAACCACGTTTTAACTAAAACTTGCTTCACTTCAATTCCCCACGGCTGTTGTAACTGATATTCCCTCGCACCGATAGCATACGACTCCTTCATAAGGCACCAACAATAACGAGACACATAAATTAACGCAGAAGACGGAAACGAGAACAAAGCCACCCCCAACGGCTGCATTACGCGAAGCCGTCAGGGGGGGTGCGATCTTAGAACACGTGCTGTATACTGCAAGATCGGGTCGGAACTGAATTTCAAACTGCGGCCAAAGCCCAACGGCTACCAACGCGTGCTATATGCATCTTTCTCTTGCATATGCGAAGACGAAGGAAGGTAACGGAAAATTTCAACAGAAACGCAGGAAAGCTGACTGGGCGATCCACACGGGACTTGAAGGTTAAACGTCTCAAACTAGCGAAATACTGAGAAACGATAATCTGCATCCGCCTTGCAGGCAACAAAGAACAAAGGGTGAATTTAAAAATGGAATTCTGCTAACAAAGCGTGACTATCTGAATTAATTTTAACCGATAAACGGACCGCGAGGTACAAATGCCTAAACGCGCTGCAAAGCAGAGAACAGGCAGGGCCGGATCGAGCCCAAAATTTAAAATGACGACCGGACTTAAAGATGATCTAACACCCCTCCCACTAAAGATCAACTTCCTTGAATTGATCCTTAGAAGAACCAGGATCATCTTGACTCGACAATGATTCAACAAGCAAAGGTAAAAAAAATCAAAAGCAAACGAAAAGCAACTATTTAGATTCCCAACATCGGCAAGAATTCCCTGAAGAAGGTGCGCTGCACTTCACGTGATCCATGCATTGCATTGTTCCCGCAACAGAAAAGTTCCAACCGAAAAGAAAGCCAAACACAAAAGTGAAACAATAAAAAAAACGAATACAGAACAATAAGTTCAACCTCCAACATCAACTAACATATCCGATAGGAACAACGTTGCACCCCCGAAATAATTACGCGCTATGGCTACTAGATAGGGTGCGAAAGGTGTGAAGCGAGAAGAGGAAGACGAAAGACCGAATACGTCGGTAAAAAATACGTAAATTTGAGTACGGACCTGGCGGTTCGCAAAAGGCTAGCATCCATTCCCTGGACCACGGAAGACGGGCGACATTGAACAAGATGCCCCAAAAGGAATGGTACTCCACCAGGGGTCCACTAAACGACCAAGGTTCGGTCCCCTCGGGAAACCAAACAAAACACTCACCAAAACGAACAACGAAATCCGACAGTCTCGCCAACAGGCTCGACTGTCACTCCAAACTACGAAAACCGACCATACCCGAAACAGGCATGGCACGTACTGCGACGATAGGCACGAAACACCGACTGGACCTTAACACCGGGTCCATGACCATCGCCTAACAGCACGGTTTCGGAAGGCGGAAAATAAAAAAAAAACGCAAAAGGTTTGGTAGTTGTCGCCGGGACACGGATGATAGAACTAACAGAAGAAATTAAAGGTAAAGATACAACAACAAGAAGAGGGTTGTAACCCAATAGGGTTAAACGTAACTTGAATTACGAAAAGTCTAATCCGAGAAAGTCAAATTCGGGAAAAATGTCACAAATGCGGGATTGTCAAAATCGGGAAAACGTCTTACGCCCGCATAAGTTTCCGTCCAACCTGCCAATCGAACACAGGGAGTATTTGTAAAAATTACAAACACAAAAAAAAAGAAGTCCATGATCTCCCCCAAAGGTTATCTGAAGAGGGCACGCTGCGCGTCACGAGATCAGCGCATTGTGTAAGTCCCACAGCAGAAATACCAACAAAGAAAGAAAGGACGAAAGGTTGCGACAGAAACTGTCATTAATTGTCAATAATCGAGGGTAAACTAGAAAGAAAACTAAGTTCACCGAAATCTTCAATCGATGACGAGCGCCAAATCGACTGAAAATCCGCCAAATGCGAGATCGAAAACGACTCTGACACCGAACACCAAAAGAAAATTCGGAAAAACAAAGTCTCCACAAATGTCCAACATAAACTTCACTAAAGAAACAACATGCGACAGCCTGGCCACGACCGTCACACGAAGCTCAAAATCTTTCAACGAAATTGGTCAGCAAGAAGAACACGATACATGACAACCTAAAGTCATCAAAAGAATTCGGTAGGGGACGATAAATCGTCAATCAATACGTCACTAAAGCAAAACGACAACAAGCGAAAACAAGTCGCTTCTACTCCAACACGGTAAACGACTACGTCAATAAATGAAAAGGGTGCGATAATAAGTGTTCAAGACACTTCGACAGGTGTTGATGCGCACGATGAAATTAGCAAACAAAGTTGGGCGAAACGTAATAAAAATGAGAACGAAATAAAAAAGCAGTCGAAAGAAACTACGCAAAGCCGACAAAGTAGATGGTTTGAGAGACCTCGAAAATTCCGCATAAGCGTATCTCACAAACACACCAACGCAAAACCACATCTTAACAACGGACCAATACACAATAATGAAAGCGAAAATGATTTCCAACTTGTCCACAAAATAGCAACGCGGCACAACATCAAACGACAACAAAAAGTCAACATCGGTAATCGGGAACGTCAATAATCGATAAACTCTACTAATCTTCAACGTAAGTTCGGGACGACACAATAAAATTTCAAATTAGCTGAAGGCTAAACAAAATCAACGACAAAGGAATCGAAATTCCAACAACTAACTAAAAAAAAACGAGTTCGGTAACTTCAATGAACGAAAATCGACACTAGGTTCTACCAAAACCGGGAAAATTTTACATAAACTGCAACTAAACAACACAACAGTATGAACTAGCTATACTTTTTCCTACTTTGAAATCGTTAAGATAAGAAACGACAATAAAAGACAACCAAAAGATCGAAATCGAAAAAGTTCTTACGAAAATAAACTATTTTAGCAACAAATGACAACTCAACCTAAAAGAAACGTACTCAATGACTTCAATAAGGCTTCATGAAAACAAACGACTATGTTTTTTCCTACTCCAAGTCCTTTAAACACGAAAAGATACGGAAAAACACGAAAAGAAAAACAAGAAAAGGCAATTAGCGACAAGAACACACGAAATGACATGTAGAAAACAAGAAAAGACACGGAAAAACTAATGAAAACAAAGAAAAACACGTCTTACGTAAAGAAAACATATGAAAATCTTATGCAAACAAGAGAAAACATACTAAAAGCAAGAAAATACACTTCGCAAAATACAAAAAGGTACGAAAAGAAACAAAAGGAGATGAGAATACAAGGAAAAACAAGAAAAAACACAATCCTGACGCATCTACATATGAAAATCTCTTCAAAACTCGAAAATTTATATGAAATATATAAAAAAAACAACACTGAATTTAAAGTAGGCGTCATAAATGATCAATACGACAAGAAAAGAAACTAAACCGATCCATTACTGTGCGAAAAAGTATGCCAACATGCTTCTTTTACTTCGGAAAGTTAAAAAAACAAGAAAAAACATTTGCGAAAACAATTCTACGAGGTTCTAAATGACAAAAACAATGCCACAAGGGTGCTATCGACAAAAACAAAGGCTCCACGTTGACGGCGCCAATCTGTTACCGTACAAAAACGACACAACGACATAACAAACCACCCCTCAAGCGTGCACAACAAAATCATACGCTCGAGAGCCGGACTTGTTAGTCGCGACACGATAAAACGACAGAATCGGGAGATCGATCGAAACTACAAGGCCCTAACCCCGTTAGATGACGGTAACACGAAGGGTTGCTCGACTCAACTCAACCGGGAGGGCGGGTTCTTTTCTACCTTCGAGTTAGGGCTGTACATCGATACAAAAAGAGTGTAATGATGGTAAATGTAGGACGCCACTCCATTCTAACTAACTAAATCGAACCCACTTGAATGGAGAAGTGTGGGCTCAATTCCCACTAACAACTCGGCATAGTTTGGTTCGGCTAACACGCTACGGCACTGACTTACCTTGACGAAACAACTTCCTGAAGCAGCTGCTAAACTCCTTTATAACTAACTGAAAAGGAACACAACAACAAACAAAATATCGTCAACACAAATCAAAGACATCAGTACTTAGCAATGAGCTCTATTCAAATAGTAAATAAAATAAGCAGGTAACAATGAACATGAAATGTTTGACTAGTTACAAGAAAAATAATCAAAGGGGTTAGTTACTAATTTACGTTACAAGTTACTTCAATACGAACAACAATAAACTTTACTGTACAGACAT
Organism: Agriotes lineatus; assembly: GCA_940337035.1. Taxonomy (NCBI): domain Eukaryota; kingdom Metazoa; phylum Arthropoda; class Insecta; order Coleoptera; family Elateridae; genus Agriotes; species Agriotes lineatus. Next base: position 79,571,165 of record OW679194.1, on the reverse strand, counting down.
GACCTTGAAATCAACAATACTAACTATAGCAGTAATATTAAGCCGGAATGTTCAACACTTTTTGACGAAAAGAACACTATGTAGTAGGCACGATAATTACATAAAACGTTGACGAAAAGAACACTAGGTTATACACGACAGTTTCATAAAATACAAGCATGGTTTACCTTGAGGAGTTCAGCTGGCTGTAATCGACGGTCGGCGCGGTAGGGTGTTTTGCCTTCCAAGCACCTGCCTTAAGATGCCTGAAGAAATGGACGAGAACGGGAACGGGGAATCCCAGAGTAGATGGAATGCGGAACTCAGCCTTGATATTAAAGATGGTAATGACAGCAAGCGGGGTCGGTAGAATGCAATCATAATCCCCTCGAGACGGGTAGACGACGTACACAGCGGTAATGGGCAAAGCCCTCGACAGCGAGAACGATACACGTCATGCTTAGTTAACGATGGTCTGGTTAGGAGTCCGTGAACAAATCCGCCCATGGCGACAACTTAGAAGATCTCGCAATCCTCCGACGGTAAAGAACTCCAACCACGTTTTAACTAAAACTTGCTTCACTTCAATTCCCCACGGCTGTTGTAACTGATATTCCCTCGTACCGATAGCATACGACTCCTTCATAAGGCACCAACAATAACGAAACACATAAATTAACGCAGAAGACGGAAACGAGAACAAAGCCACCCCCAACGGCTGCATTACGCGAAGCCGTCAGGGGGGGTGCGATCTTAGAACACGTGCTGTATACTGCAAGATCGGGTCGGAACTGAATTTCAAACTGCGGCCAAAGCCCAACGGCTACCAACGCGTGCTATATGCATCTTTCTCTTGCATATGCGAAGACGAAGGAAGGTAACGGAAAATTTCAACAGAAACGCAGGAAAGCTGACTGGGCGATCCACACGGGACTTGAAGGTTAAAAGTCTCAAACTAGCGAAATACTGAGAAACGATAATCTGCATCCGCCTTGCAGGCAACAAAGAACAAAGGGTGAATTTAAAAATGGAATTCTGCTAACAAAGCGTGACTATCTGAATTAATTTTAACCGATAAACGGACCGCGAGGTACAAATGCCTAAACGCGCTGCAAAGCAGAGAACAGGCAGGGCCGGATCGAGCCCAAAATTTAAAATGACGACCGGACTTAAAGATGATCTAACACCCCTCCCACTAAAGATCAACTTCCTTGAATTGATCCTTAGAAGAACCAGGATCATCTTGACTCGACAATGATTCAACAAGCAAAGGTAAAAAAAATCAAAAGCAAACGAAAAGCAACTATTTAGATTCCCAACATCGGCAAGAATTCCCTGAAGAAGGTGCGCTGCACTTCACGTGATCCATGCATTGCATTGTTCCCACAACAGAAAAGTTCCAACCGAAAAGAAAGCCAAACACAAAAGTGAAACAATAAAAAAAACGAATACAGAACAATAAGTTCAACCTCCAACATCAAGTAACATATCCGATAGGAACAACGTTGCACCCCCGAAATAATTACGCGCTATGGCTACTAGATAGGGTGCGAAAGGTGTGAAGCGAGAAGAGGAAGACGAAAGACCGAATACGTCGGTAGAAAATACGTAAATTTGAGTACGGACCTGGCGGTTCGCAAAAGGCTAGCATCCATTCCCTGGACCACGGAAGACGGGCGACATTGAACAAGATGCCCCAAAAGGAATGGTACTCCACCAGGGGTCCACTAAACGACCAAGGTTCGGTCCCCTCGGGGAACCAAACAAAACACTCACCAAAACGAACAACGAAATCCGACAGTCTCGCCAAGAAAACCGACCATACCCGAAACAGGCATGGCACGTACTGCGACGATAGGCACGAAACACCGACTGGACCTTAACACCGGGTCCATGACCATCGCCTAACAGCACGGTTTCGGAAGGCGGAAAATAAAAAAAAGACGCAAAAGGATTGGTAGTTGTCGCCGGGACACGGATGATAGAACTAACAGAAGAAATTAAAGGTAAAGATACAACAACAAGAAGAGGGTTGTAACCCAATAGGGTTAAACGTAACTTGAATTACGAAAAGTCTAATCCGAGAAAGTCAAATTCGGGAAAAATGTCACAAATGCGGGATTGTCAAAATCGGGAAAACGTCTTACGCCCGCATAAGTTTCCGTCCAACCTGCCAATCGAACACAGGGAGTATTTGTAAAAATTACAAACACAAAAAAAAAGAAGTCCATGATCTCCCCCAAAGGTTATCTGAAGAGGGCACGCTGCGCGTCACGAGATCAGCGCATTGTGTAAGTCCCACAGCAGAAATACCAACAAAGAAAGAAAGGACGAAAGGTTGCGACAGAAACTGTCATTAATTGTCAATAATCGAGGGTAAACTAGAAAGAAAACTAAGTTCACCGAAATCTTCAATCGATGACGAGCGCCAAATCGACTGAAAATCCGCCAAATGCGAGATCGAAAACGACTCTGACACCGAACACCAAAAGAAAATTCGGAAAAACAAAGTCTCCACAAATGTCCAACATAAACTTCACTAAAGAAACAACATGCGACAGCCTGGCCACGACCGTCACACGAAGCTCAAAATCTTTCAACGAAATTGGTCAGCAAGAAGAACACGATACATGACAACCTAAAGTCATCAAAAGAATTCGGTAGGGGACGATAAATCGTCAATCAATACGTCACTAAAGCAAAACGACAACAAGCGAAAACAAGTCGCTTCTACTCCAACACGGTAAACGACTACGTCAATAAATGAAAAGGGTGCGATAATAAGTGTTCAAGACACTTCGACAGGTGTTGATGCGCACGATGAAATTAGCAAACAAAGTTGGGCGAAACGTAATAAAAATGAGAACGAAATAAAAAAGCAGTCGAAAGAAACTACGCAAAGCCGACAAAGTAGATGGTTTGAGAGACCTCGAAAATTCCGCATAAGCGTATCTCACAAACACACCAACGCAAAACCACATCTTAACAACGGACCAATACACAATAATGAAAGCGAAAATGATTTCCAACTTGTCCACAAAATAGCAACGCGGCACAACATCAAACGACAACAAAAAGTCAACATCGGTAATCGGGAACGTCAATAATCGATAAACTCTACTAATCTTCAACGTAAGTTCGGGACGACACAATAAAATTTCAAATTAGCTGAAGGCTAAACAAAATCAACGACAAAGGAATCGAAATTCCAACAACTAACTAAAAAAAAACGAGTTCGGTAACTTCAATGAACGAAAATCGACACTAGGTTCTACCAAAACCGGGAAAATTTTACATAAACTGCAACTAAACAACACAACAGTATGAACTAGCTATACTTTTTCCTACTTTGAAATCGTTAAGATAAGAAACGACAATAAAAGACAACCAAAAGATCGAAATCGAAAAAGTTCTTACGAAAATAAACTATTTTAGCAACAAATGACAACTCAACCTAAAAGAAACGTACTCAATGACTTCAATAAGGCTTCATGAAAACAAACGACTATGTTTTTTCCTACTCCAAGTCCTTTAAACACGAAAAGATACGGAAAAACACGAAAAGAAAAACAAGAAAAGGCAATTAGCGACCAGAACACACGAAATGACATGTAGAAAACAAGAAAAGACACGGAAAAACTAATGAAAACAAAGAAAAACACGTCTTACGTAAAGAAAACATATGAAAATCTTATGCAAACAAGAGAAAACATACTAAAAGCAAGAAAATACACTTCGCAAAATACAAAAAGGTACGAAAAGAAACAAAAGGAGATGAGAATACAAGGAAAAACAAGAAAAAACACAATCCTGACGCATCTACATATGAAAATCTCTTCAAAACTCGAAAATTTATATGAAATATATAAAAAAAACAACACTGAATTTAAAGTAGGCGTCATAAATGATCAATACGACAAGAAAAGAAACTAAACCGATCCATTACTGTGCGAAAAAGTATGCCAACATGCTTCTTTTACTTCGGAAAGTTAAAAAAACAAGAAAAAACATTTGCGAAAACAATTCTACGAGGTTCTAAATGACAAAAACAATGCCACAAGGGTGCTATCGACAAAAACAAAGGCTCCACGTTGACGGCGCCAATCTGTTACCGTACAAAAACGACACAACGACATAACAAACCACCCCTCAAGCGTGCACAACAAAATCATACGCTCGAGAGCCGGACTTGTTAGTCGCGACACGATAAAACGACAGAATCGGGAGATCGATCGAAACTACAAGGCCCTAACCCCGTTAGATGACGGTAACACGAAGGGTTGCTCGACTCAACTCAACCGGGAGGGCGGGTTCTTTTCTACCTTCGAGTTAGGGCTGTACATCGATACAAAAAGAGTGTAATGATGGTAAATGTAGGACGCCACTCCATTCTAACTAACTAAATCGAACCCACTTGAATGGAGAAGTGTGGGCTCAATTCCCACTAACAACTCGGCATAGTTTGGTTCGGCTAACACGCTACGGCACTGACTTACCTTGACGAAACAACTTCCTGAAGCAGCTGCTAAACTCCTTTATAACTAACTGAAAAGGAACACAACAACAAACAAAATATCGTCAACACAAATCAAAGACATCAGTACTTAACAATGAGCTCTATTCAAATAGTAAATAAAATAAGCAGGTAACAATGAACATGAAATGTTTGACTAGTTACAAGAAAAATAATCAAAGGGGTTAGTTACTAATTTACGTTACAAGTTACTTCAATACGAACAACAATAAACTTTACTGTACAGACATGACCTTGAAATCAACAATACTAACTATAGCAGTAATATTAAGCCGGAATGTTCAACACTTTTTGACGAAAAGAACACTATGTAGTAGGCACGATAATTACATAAAACGTTGACGAAAAGAACACTAGGTTATACACGACAGTTTCATAAAATACAAGCATGGTTTACCTTGAGGAGTTCAGCTGGCTGTAATCGACGGTCGGCGCGGTAGGGTGTTTTGCCTTCCAAGCACCTGCCTTAAGATGCCTGAAGAAATGGACGAGAACGGGAACGGGGAATCCCAGAGTAGATGGAATGCGGAACTCAGCCTTGATATTAAAGATGGTAATGACAGCAAGCGGGGTCGGTAGAATGCAATCATAATCCCCTCGAGACGGGTAGACGACGTACACAGCGGTAATGGGCAAAGCCCTCGACAGCGAGAACGATACACGTCATGCTTAGTTAACGATGGTCTGGTTAGGAGTCCGTGAACAAATCCGCCCATGGCGACAACTTAGAAGATCTCGCAATCCTCCGACGGTAAAGAACTCCAACCACGTTTTAACTAAAACTTGCTTCACTTCAATTCCCCACGGCTGTTGTAACTGATATTCCCTCGTACCGATAGCATACGACTCCTTCATAAGGCACCAACAATAACGAAACACATAAATTAACGCAGAAGACGGAAACGAGAACAAAGCCACCCCCAACGGCTGCATTACGCGAAGCCGTCAGGGGGGGTGCGATCTTAGAACACGTGCTGTATACTGCAAGATCGGGTCGGAACTGAATTTCAAACTGCGGCCAAAGCCCAACGGCTACCAACGCGTGCTATATGCATCTTTCTCTTGCATATGCGAAGACGAAGGAAGGTAACGGAAAATTTCAACAGAAACGCAGGAAAGCTGACTGGGCGATCCACACGGGACTTGAAGGTTAAAAGTCTCAAACTAGCGAAATACTGAGAAACGATAATCTGCATCCGCCTTGCAGGCAACAAAGAACAAAGGGTGAATTTAAAAATGGAATTCTGCTAACAAAGCGTGACTATCTGAATTAATTTTAACCGATAAACGGACCGCGAGGTACAAATGCCTAAACGCGCTGCAAAGCAGAGAACAGGCAGGGCCGGATCGAGCCCAACATTTAAAATGACGACCGGACTTAAAGATGATCTAACAACTGGACGGGAAGGGAAGGGACGGAACGGGACTGAACGGGACGGGGCAAAGCGGGACGGGGCGGGGCGGGACGGGTCGGGGCGGGGCGGGACGACGGGACGGAAAGAGAAGGAAAAGGATGGGATGGAAGGGGAGGGGTTGGGATGGAAGGGGAGGGGCGGGACGGGACGGGAAGGGACGGGACTGGACGGGAGGGAAAGGGGCGAGACGGGACGGTACGGAAAGGGTCGAGACGGGGCGGGGCGGGGCGGAACGGAAAGGAAAAGGAAGAAATGGGATGGAAGGGGAAGGGACGGGACGGGACGGGAAGGAACGGGACTGGACGGGACGGGACTGAACAGGAAGGGACTGGACGGAAAAGGAAGGGACGGGACGAAAAGGAGCGAGACGGGACGGGACGGAAAGGGAAGGGAAGGGAAGGAATCGGATGGAAGGGGAGAGGACGGGACGGGACGAGACGGGACGGGACGGGACGGGACGGGACGGAATGGGACGGTACGGAGACGGGGACGGAGAAAGGGACGGGGACGGGGATAGGATGGGATGGGATGGGATTTAATACACAAATAACGAACCTCGCGCGAACGAAGTCGCGGGTAAAAGCTAGTTTATAATAAAACTGAACAGGAATAATTCAAACATTTCATTACATCAGCCGTTGCTAGGTAATTTACAATAAAACTGTACTGGAATAATATTCCCGACCTAGGCAGGGAATATTCGAGTACTATTTCCTAATTTTTTTAATTACTCATATCGATCGGCGGAAAAATAGTATGTGTATTGTGTATCTTGGACAAAAAGCAATATTCCCAGATTCCTGTCATCTGGGAATGTTACGGTTTTCGTCCTAGATACACAATGTACTATTTCGTGCATTCCAACAACGTCCTAATTTGACCTCGCGTCCCGCTCGGGCAAATTAATAACATTAATAAAAAAGAATTAATGCTCTTATGAGATTTTATGTGTCAATTTCCACTGTCACCAAAGTAAAGTATGATCAAAAATTATTTTCATCTAGTATAGTTATGGAATATTTCCTAATTTATGAATGTAACTATGTTTATACTTAAATGTCTTACTTAACATTTGCTTTTTAAGTGATTTATAGTTGCATTCATAAATTAGGAACTATTCCATAGCCATTATCAAATATAATAAAACGGTTGAAGTAAATAAACGTATATTACAGAAAATACATGAACTGAACAGTACAGTTTTTAATTTACAGACTAATTTAAAATTCTAGCATCCTCGCTCGACATCTTCTGAGGTGCCCCTTCACGCTACCCCAATAAATCAGCCCTGCGCACAATGTGAAATAGGCAAAAGTTTCTACAGCCAGACTAGATGAAAACAATTTTTGACTATACTATATTTAAGTACAACAAAGCTGTAAACAAAGTCAGTAGGCCCATAATAATTACTGATGTGGGCGAATCAAATTTTAATTATAGTGTTGACAAACAACCGCAAACGTCTGGTATTTGGATATTAGTTTTGTTATTATTGATATAAACAAAATCGTTACTGTGTGTTTTTTATTCGTCATATCCTCTATCAAAATATCCATCTTCCGTGGTAGTCGGAATGTTTTCACTTGGCATGCACTCATTTTTCCAAATGTATCCGAAAAATTTTAATGCACTTGTTAATATATTTCTACTCAACATTTTGTAACTCGACAGCAATGTTTTCTTATGTAAAAAAAATCCTTAATAAAGTATGTTTTTATCGGGCATATAAGGAGTTATATTTTAATTACTTGCAAGAATTTTCTAATAGGGTGTGTGTACTTTACTTTATTTTAAATTATAAAACTTCCCATTGGTGGTGATTACTTGTATACGAAAACGTGAGTTTGTCTGAAGTGAATACAGCGCCCAAAATACTGTAGTATGGCTAGCATACGTGAACGTTGCATTGTCAGTGAACAATAAAATAGAAAATAATAGTGCTATTACACCGGGATGTCAAAAATTACCTTGGCCAATGGTGGTCATGAACAATTCTGTCCACACTGCCCTTTATAAAACTAAGTACATTTGGACTACATTTAACTGAATGATTAGTTCATGTGACTAACAGTCTAATCATCAGCTACACAAATACAAGATGTCGAAAGTGAATATTAAACTTAAAAAAAATGACAGTTCTATGTCAGCGAAAAGTATGCTACAGATTAGGCAAGTTTGACTGTTTTCAATGGCTCCCGCAATGAAGTTTATTTTATATCTCCCGGTACTAAAGATTTGAAAATAACTTTATATGATATAGTTTAACTAAAACGTATAAAAATATTTTACTATAATTATCACTTAATCTGATGCAAGGTTATAGTGTTTTATGTTTGTAGTAGATTATCGCAACAAAGTGTTTTCTTGCGACAGCGTAATAAAACCTACTAAACTCTCAGAGTTTCTTAGAAAGGTGCTCAGAATACTTTGCATTTATAATTATGTATGTATGTACCTGCACGATGCCCGTAGTTGGTTTTCATCAGCATTGCTTTAACTTTATTGCACATTTACTGTATAAAAATGGGAGTGCTTCTTGGATTCAAACACAGGATATTAGATACATATTTTAATCTTCTGCGGATGATTAATTTTCTGTGGCAATCATTTCCAACCAATTATCGTAGTAAAACGCGTAATTTAAAAATGTCGTGCTTTACATGTTCCTTTGAAATCCTTTGCTATAATGAAACACGAGGTTAAACCAGTTAGGGTCAAAAGCTAAGAACTCTTCTCACGACGATTAACTAACCGTTTCATAAATAATAATCAATGACAGGGCAACATTACGAATTGTGCTCTGTGTGCACGATATGTCAACCGATCATTGTTTTGGACTCAATGGTTTGTAAAATTTTACAGATTTGTTCAGGATCAACTCTTCAAAATGTTACTTCCATTCAGCCTATCAGTGAGCGTGGGTGATGTCGACAGATCCTTTGTAACTGTTAACGTTTTCACCGAATTCCGATATGATTATCTACATCCCATTATTAGCAACCGAAATTAAACGCATTTTCACAGTAGTTTGACAGCTTATAATTCACTAATATCTAATTTGCTTTAATATTAGTTTCCGACATCCTTTAGAAGTAACCGAAACGACCGTAGATTGTTCATACATGCGTGGTTACTTTTTGTTCGCTGGAAGTCCCTTCTCATTGTGTTTATGAAATGAAGTGTAAAAGAAACAAAAAATTCAGAAGTTCTACTAGGGTTGTTACATAATCAAATGTATTGAGCAGCATCCAGTCAAGATTAAAAGTCAGATTACATGTCAATGGATCACAATTTGTACAGCAATAAATTACATAACAAAGTGAACAAATACGTTTTGCGTTTATGGACTTCGGCATACATTCTCATTTTGCTCGCAATAGTCATATGCCGTCATATGTATACCGAGATAAATAGTTTAAAATATCTAGCAACTTAATTAAAACAAGAGCAAATGGTTTTACTTAAAAGACTACTTCTCGTACCAAGCTCTGGGAATGGCAAATTAAGCTACAGCACGAGCCAAATGAACACGGATGGGATCCATTTGCAAATTCGGTCGTTTCATTTCATTTAATGTCGTGATTTAAATTACTGGTGATCTGCGCTCTCCAGGTGGATTTGAGTGATTAGTTCATTCTGGGGTGGTAATTACAGGCACACCAATTACCGAATCAGTTTTGAACTTAAACCCTTTAATTACAATTCACGTCATTTAGTCCTAAAATCCATCTCTTGTAGGCTTTGCTATAAAATCCAACGCAAACTGATATGAAAATCAAGCAGGATCGCTCTGCGTCGTATATTGCTACTGATATCTCAATTAAGTATAAGTAGCCTCTCAAAATTTAATGCAAATGCTAAAATAATACGCTGCTTTGCTCGGCTTTACTATAGCGGTATAAAATCTAACATGAAGCCACAAGGTATTCATGGGAAATGTACAGGTGATATTGTCCTTTATAAATAACTGAACGATGTGTATCATGCTATTTTGTCAACCTTTCTCGCAATAATTTACAACAATTTATTTAATTTATGTTTTATCTTCTATAATGCACATACATCATTTGCAAGTGAGTAATTGTGAAATAGGTACATGCTATAATGTATAAGTTTGAGATATGAGTATCCATAGTGGGCTTTCAATGTAAGATATTTTGGTTGCAGTAATACATTTTCTTCGTTATTCTTTTAAATATATACTGTTATGGTATTGGTACACGGATCTAAAAATCAGATTAATAAGATTAAAAGAATACAGTAATTAAAAATCAGAAAGATGAATTTAGATGTGAAATGGATATCAAAATTATTAAGATGCATTTAGAAAAGAAAGAAAATAGAATTTATAATTTAATTAAATGAAGCTAATTGAGAAACAGTAGGATTCTAACCTCATTTAATATATGAAATTAAAATTGGAAATTGGTGACAAATACTTTTTCGAAATATACTATTGAACATAGTAGGTATTAATCAAACAATTAAGCTTTAATAGTGTGTTGGACTGAAAAAATAAGCTAGATCGCTAAGGAGATGTTATTTATTGATAATAGAAAATGTTTTGAAACGAAAATCATGTAACAGAATTTTGTAAATTGAAATTAAGAAATAAACCCTTTAAAAAGTTTTTAAAACATGTTTGGTATAAAAGGGTTTAAAATTTTAAATAAAATTGGCGTGGTGTAAAAAGAATAAAAATTAAATGTTAAAAGAATAGAAGATGCGCAGACTATATGGAGGAAGATAAAGAATGTGGTGAGAATACAAAGTAATACAGTTATAATCTACAAAGCAAAAGAATGCTGGATTAAGTTTATTGTAAGACTAAATTTTACATTTACATCGATTGAATTGGATAACAAGGAACGATTTACTAGGGAAGAAGATTGCATGGACATCGTTAGCAGAGTGAGCATATTGGTGGGGCTTGTCAAGTGATGTCTGGTGACTTGTCTTTGGCCGGGATTCTTGTTGCTGAAGTGTAGCGGACTTCATACGAGTGATTTGGGTTGAACATTAAAGTAACGCAACTACGACTGAGGTCTATTTGGATCTGTAGTGTGGTGAAGCTGTATATGTTGATTCCTGTGGCAAAATAGGTTCCTGTGGTGATTTGGATCCTGATTCTGGACATTTTTAGCGGTTTTAGCGGAGGAGAGTGCTAAGTTCAATAAAAGATAAAATAATCTAGGGATTAAATAAGAACTGAAAGGAAATATAGATTAAAGTGAATTAATTTTAATTACGGAAGTACTTACTATTTGAGATTGTCGTATGACAAATGTAACGATGAAGTATTTGTAATTGAATTTTCAAAACTAGTTTAACGTATCATTTTACAGACGTTTCTGAATTGTCATAATTAAAATAGGTATATTAAATTTCAGGATATAAGCAATCTAGGTAAAAAGAATCCGCTCTGTTTTTCAGTCAAGTGTATCTACTGGGGCTAGCAGAAAATAATTTTGAATATCCAGAATAAATAAAAAGGACAAGTAAATTAATGAAAAATCAACCATAAACATAACATAATATAGGCGACCTAACGTGAAGCTTTAAAATTATAACCTGGTTTATTTATAGCTTTTGTTATATTATCTTATTCCTATTACTATAATTTATTCATTTATTTCGTGCCAGAAGCACCATGTATTCAAATTAAAATATAAATACCTAGCGCTTCAGCATTTATTACAATAGGTCCCTATGCCCAAAATCGAGCACTTTAGGGAATTCTCTTGGCTACAGGAAATGGTATCCATTTTTATAAACTTTAATCTCATAATATTTAAATTTACTGTGATAATCATTGTTTTACTAATATGTGTTTGCTACAATTGGTAATTTGCAATACGTTATATGCATTTTCTATATTTATTTAATATGTTTTTTCTTCTTTTTTATTCCACTTTCATGGTGACCGTGGTACGAGTAATACACCAAGTTTGTTTTGTATTCTCTGGGATACATGTAATTCACCCTCTACGTGGATCAGTGAATTTGTTCACATAGCACCAGCCTCTACGCCGCAAGGTAAATGAGGTTACAGATAATACATACATACATGTTTTCCTCTATTTATATCATATTACTCATACATAATGTCAGTTAATATTTCCGATATACCTTCTTCGAGAAAAAATGTTAATACGTCTTTTAATAGAATCTTGTCAAACGCTATTGTAAAAGCCAGAAAAACGATTGTAAGTGGGGCATTTGTAGTTTTATACTATTTTTTGGAATAGAAATGTTATATTTTGTCTCCTTAGTTTTGTCGCGGTGTCTGTTGTTCTTCAGAAATTATGTCTTTCCTCACTTCGAGCAAATAAAATGTTGATTAACATTTTTGTAATAGAGTTTATGAATGTGATTCCTTGAGACGATTAGTTTGGCCTTTGCTTCTTTTCACATTTTTAGATGAATGTTGTAATACTAACCGTAAATATACCAAAAGTACTAACGTAGATACCATAATGTTTGGCACAATTTTGTATATGTAATTTTTGTGTACTGCATTAATTTAACTTCAATGATTGTTGAAATACTAGTTTGAAACACCAAATTGGTGCAATAACTTTCGGATCGAAGCTTCGACCCTGCTTTTGGCACTTCACAGTTATCTATTTACCACAGGTTGAGTCAAAATTCTAGGTCGTCTTGTTTTTGGTGAGTTCTACAAACTACAATACCTCTTCGAATCTTCTACAGTAAAGACAACAATAATTACCGCCTCATCTTAACAAAGCTACTGGATACCATCTTCGATCTGCCTGTTCTTTCTAAAAAATCAGCCCAAGTGTTGAAGAAGTTGCATGATTCCGCCAAGAAATGTATAGGAGCTATCAACCTATGCATTTCCACTGACAGTTGGGGTCTATGGGCCAACAGGGCGATCGCTCGAAGATGGAATCTTTAACCTAATAAATTGCACTGTCCCTCCAATTCCCTGGAAATGCGGTTCTAGTCCATGGAATCCATTGATGGAGCTAAAAAGTCATAGCAGGAAAGACCATAGAAGACCCAAGCTTCGTCATCTTTTAGTTGTGCTATGGAGATCAGTACAACGACAACTGTAATTAGTTCCAAAAGCTACCCACCAATGATAAACAATAATTGGCAAAAAACAGTAGATTATGCTTTCGATGATTGCGACACGATTCTGATATACAGTGTCGTTTTTATAACAATTGTCAAATCTGTCGTTATCCACATCACACCTTGCTTCATAAAGCACAATCGCCATCAAGGCCGTTACCAGCTCAAAAGATGAAGACATCGACCCATGTAGCAACAACGCAAACCTCCAAGGCTTCAGGGAAGAAACCAAATCCATCTGTCATTACCGCTAACTTAGGCACACAAAAGGGCCAAGTGCTATTAGCGACAGCACATATTCAAATCAAATCAGCATTCGGGATTTCGCATCTCTTAAGAGTCCTAATAGATTCCGGGTCACAGGGTTTAAACTATTGGAGCTACCCGAGCAGAGATGACAGGAAGCGGGAATGGTGATCTTAAAATATCTACGTGAAAGATTATAGGTATAATTTTACCAAAATGTTCAAGCATGTTTTCCTTACATGGTAACCTCCTAGCACTACCCAAGCTCACTAAAACTATGCCTTCATCACAAATTCCAAAATTAAATATGGATTATTGGAGCAGCATCTTCATAGCCGATCCAACTTTTAATCAACCTGGTACCACAGACATCATTTTCAGCACCGATAAATATTCGAAGATAATTTTAGAAGGAGTCAAATTAAGAAAGGATGGTATCCTAGGACAACTCACAAAGCTGGATTGGATTTTGTCTAGAACCAACACCGTGACAACAACATTGAAATCAATACAATATTTCCAAAATTTAAGAAAACGTACAGTTGCAAAAATTCTGGCATATAGAAGAAGTGCGTACCCAAAGAAAATTTTGTATAGAAGATCAATTATGCGAAGAAAATTTATTGAGGCAGTACACAGAGACATGGATGGAAGATACGAGGAATGCTCTGTTAATAGTTAGTAGCAGGCCATGGAAGCTCAATTTGCTAGAAACAATTGCAACAATTGAATGCCGCATTAGTTGACATTCGTTCCGATTTCCTTGTGAAACGTAGTTAATTGTGTAAGTTAAGTAGTTGTGCATTTTTAATTCAGTTAAAATGAGCTTTCCGCGAACTTCCTTTAGAGCTATGACTTTCTATGACTAAAAGACAGTTAGAATAGCAGCAAAGCCATGAAAATTTGATAGCAACTTTTGGCGATGCTGCCCCTTCATTATCCGCTGTTAGTCATTGGTTCCGCGAATTTCGACGAGGGCGAGAGCTGCTAGAAGACAAAGCAAGACTTGGAAGACCTGCAAAAGCTGCCTGTTCAGAAAATGTTGATCGTGTGGCAGGCTTGATTCAGTCCAATCGATATATTATTTTAACACGCCTCGGTTTATAGCTCAGCGGTAGGGTTACTTCAATGGCGTCGGTTTCGGAAGAGGAGGGTGGGCGTTACCTTTGTCGATGTTGCTGATTGACTGGAGTGAACCTTTAAGAGGTTTATTGGAGTAATAATCTTATGTACATAAATGCTTAAAACTATATATAATAAAAGAAAAAAGAAAAAGGAAATACATATACAAAAGTAAACTACTCGTCTAGGCTCGGGCACCGGTGCCTAGGGTGGGGATGGGGAGGCCTTTCCCGGTTGTCGGAGGCGGAGAACGTGGCCTGGACGCGGTCCGTCCCTTCCGGGGGGCGGTGCGAGGTGCGGCTCGGGCTTCCGCTAGGGGAGTCCGGGGAAGAGAGGTCCGTGGCCAGTGGGGCTGCAAGGTTCTCCTGGGGCGTCGGCAACGCGAGTAGCCCTCCCGGGGACGTCGGCTGGAGCGGGGCGTGGTCGGGGCGCGGGTTCGGGCTTCCGCTAGGGGAGTCCGGGGACGGGTGGTCCATCGCCAGCGGGGGCCGGGACGTGGGCTGCTATCTGGGCAGGTAGCCTGCCACAGAGCTTCGAGATCGGCTTCCTCGGCGTCCGTCAGTCGCACCTCGAGGTCCCAATTGAGGATCTGTGGACGGGGAGCCTGGGGGGTCGGCGGGCGGCGCAGCCGGGCAAAAGGTGCGTCTCGTAGGTGTTGCACCAACGGGCTCCTCTGTGGGGTGCCGAGCTCCGGATCGCTCTCGTCCGTGAAGCAAACGAAATCCGGGGTGAGCGCCCTTGTTGGCGTTCGTGGACTCCCTGACGGCAGGCGTCCCTCCCAGTACGGAGGGGGCTGGTGTAGCTCCTGGATCCGGGCGCGGGCGATCTGGGCCAAGGGGGAGACCGGGGGCGTCTTGGGCGATGGGCCGAATAATTCCTCGAGGCGGCGCTTCCTGGAACACAAGGTTCGAGAGGAAACCTCCAATGGTTGCGGGCTGGCTTACGTATCAGACCTGGGGGTGTCCATGGCGAGCGGGCGACGGGGCGGCGGGCTGAGGGCAGCGGCGGCGGCAACGTCGGCGGCAGTGCTGATCTCCTCGGCGGAGGCGGCGGTTGGCGGAAGTGGCTCGAATTCCCAAATTCCCCGAAGACGGCATACAGCAGAGTCCAATGAAGTGGATCGGCTCTAAGTCCACGTAGGTGATAGGCTCGGAATCCAGCGAGGGCGATAGGCTCCAAGTCCAAGAAAGCGGCAGCTCGGTGAACGGCAAAGTTGTCCTGGGAGGCTGGAATGGCTGCTGGTGGTCCTGGAGGCTGTAGTGGCTGCTGGTGGACTCTCCTGGATTGAGTGATTTCCTACTGCCAGCGTCTGACTATTTAAAGGGGCCAGTCCTTTGTCAAACGCGATCTCGCAGCTCATTGGTCGAAGTAGAAGGGATGTTTTTGCCCGTTTTTGATGTATTTCGGATTATCGCGTTTAATTGAGCGGCGTGATCAATTATCGACTTGATTTGGGTCGCAATCAATAGCCGTTGAAATGTTGATTCTAACGACACCCAATTTGCTAGGTTTTGGTAAAGATTAATTGAAATTGGAATTTTTTTCATTCCGTGTTCGGCGTAAAACTTACTTAAGCATTACTCTTATTGCGTATGTTAAGAAGTTATTTTTGCTTCGATTTGGTTGCGCGCTAATTTTATATGAATTTTGATACTATTCACGCCTTCCTGGGATGCTTCCTTCCGCTAATTATAATTTAATTTGTAATTTTGCACCCTTGCCCGCTGTACTCGGTCGTTTTTCTCGACCTGCCTGGGTGCTAGAGACTTGGGGTTGCTTTTATCAGGTGGCGGTTACTTTTTCCTATCGGCAGGTATCCTTATGTGGGAGTTTTGATTGGCCGCACTCTGATTTAAGAGCGTTTTAGTAATTGAACTTGTATTATTAATTTGGTAGCGCGTTCGGAGTTTGTTCTCAGCGGCGCCGTTTTTTGTCGGCTTCCGGATTTATTGGGATGTTTTATGTGCTTGCAATTTTTTTGTTTTGGGGTCTGGCGAGCCGTTGGCCCTTTATTGTCTTTGTGCAGAGGTTTGCACTTGAGAATTGGTGCTCCTTTGAGCTGGCATGCCGCGATTTATTGTTTTATTTTTGTAACGGTTTTCTTTTAAATTCTTGTAGGATCGGGGCGATTTGCTGGTGAACAGATGTTTTTGTAATTTGTTCGCTACCTGCTTGGCGATGAAAAATTACTTCGTTTTCTGTTAACCGGTTCATATTATTTATAGGGAGATTCAGAAGGAAGTGAAGATTGGATCGTCGGCGATGAATACCGTTTTGCATAAACATCTTGGGGTAAGAAAGCTAGCAAGCCGTTGGATACCGCATTTGCTCTCAAAAAGTCAAAAACGGGATCGAGTAAACTGGTGTAAATTCATGTTGCAAAAATTTGACGGAGGAGTGGCATACATTGTAAAAGGTGACGAATCTTGGTTATACAGTTACGACACTGACCCTTTGCTAAAAAATGCAACGGTCTTTTAATAACTAACACTTTTTAGCGCAACCCTCGTACATAGTGAAAATTCCATTCAAGGAAACACCAGTTAATATGGGAAAGTTCAAACCCTTAAAATTAGCAAGATTATTACATCTGGAAAAGAAGCTAGGACAAGATCGAGAACTGGGAATACAACACAAGCAATTCATGAATTCATATTAGAATCTAGTCTAGGCCATATGGTAAGGGTAGAAAAGAGACACAAAAACAATGGCAAGTATTACATCCCTGTCCCACTCCGTTATTAGGGACGCAAGTTCCACGACGAAGCTCCGAGTAGTTTTCGACACCTCTTGCAAAACTTCTTATGGGAAAGTCTCTAAATAAAGTTGTGTATGCTGGACCAAAAACGTCAACAAGAATTAGTTGAAATTATACTCCGATAGAGAAAACAATGTTGTATTCTTCGTAGATTCCGAAAAAATGCACAGACAAATAAAAATGGACAACCAACACCAAGAGTGTCAAAGAATCTTATGGAGATTCGACCAATCACAGCCAGTTGCTTATGGAACCGCATCAGCCACATATTTTGCTATCCAAACTTTGCAACAATTAGCAGAGAACGAGGGATCTTTATTTCCATTAGCAGCAGAAATTGTCAAGAAAGATTTCTATGTGGACTGCGTACTTTCCGGAATTGACACCTTGAAAAAATCAACTGATCAGCAAAGGCAAGGAACAAACATACCTCGAAGTAAGTGATGACGACGTAAGGAAGTCACTAGGCGTTCAATGGTTCCATATGAAGATGTTTACTGTTTCAAGAATTTAAAACAAAAGAAATTCACCAAGTACAACATACTATCCGAAGTAGCAAAGATTTTCTATCCATTAGGTTGGTTAGCTCCTGTCATCATCAATGCCAAGTTACTTATACAATAACTGTGGTTCCAAAATATCAAGTGGGATGACCCAGTTTCAGAAAGTACCCGAAACAAATGGGAAACTTTCGAGTGTCAACTCAAACGAGTTGAAGAAATTACTCTACCACATTGAATCCTCAAGAACAAGGAAAGACAAGTGGAACTGCATAGACTCTGCGACGCGTCCGAAAGAACATATGGAGCTGTAGCCTACTTCCGAACTATAACTTCAGCAGGCTATAGCACTGTCAATAGCAGAATCTAAGGTAGCACCTGCTAGAGTAAAAGCAAATCTACCCAGATTAGAACCTTGCGCAGTATCAGTACTTTCAAATCTATAACGGGCAATCACGGCACTGAATATTCCCAAAATATCCACATTCGCCTGGACAGACTCCATGGTTGCGTTAGACCTACTAAACGAAGACCCAGTAAGATGTAGCCGAAATTAATAATTTAATTCTGGCTCAACATTAGAACCACATCAAATCCAAAAAAATGCAGGAGATGTAATTTCCCAAGGAACTAATCCAGAAAAACTTAAAGAATACCTACAATGGTGGAATCGACCAGTTGGTTAGTTAACAAGGTATTATGGCAGCTCCAACAAAACACAGCACCTACCAATAAATAAGCGAGAATATACGCAGTGCATTAAGTAACAATTCATCAAGAAGGAAACGAAGTCATTGGTTCGAATTGTTTTCTACTGCAGAAGATTTATACGCAGATGTACACGATTTCCTATTCAACTTGGATGTTTATCCGCTAAAGAAATGGACGACACAATACTAATACTAATCAAGGTGGTCCAAGGAAGCGATACTTAAAGGCAACAAGAGTTTAACAACAAACTAGCCAATTTCAATCCATTCTTCGATCAACATGAAATCATCCGTGTTGGAAGAAGACTAGCAAATTCAGCTCTATCCTGCAATGAAAAACATCCAATCGCCATTCCGTAATCCAGTCACACTACCAAGTTGATCATTCACGAGGCGCATTTGCGCACGTTGCATGGTGGTAATTAACTCACCCTATCCTACATACAAAGAAAATATTGAATCATCAACGCAAAGCGAGATGTCAGCTCAAGTATCAAAAAATATGTTCGTTGCATAAGATACAAGGTAGAAACAGCACAGCAGTTAATGGAAAATTTTCCATCAACGAGAGTCAATTCAACCCCTTCCTTCTTCCCTTCGAGAGTGGACTACGCCGGCTTAATACAATTACGAGCATCCAAAGAAAGAAGCATTCTTCATACAAGGGTTACGTGGCTATTTCTGGTTACCTGTCAACCAAGTCAATACACTAGAGCGATATCACAACTGATAGTTTCTTCGCAGTGTTCAAAAGGTTTACCTTTAGAAGAGGAAGCTGTGCACACATATATAGCGACAACGGAATAAATTTTGTGGCGTAAGAAAGGTGTTTGACAAGGATGTTCGTGAAGCAATTGCGAACCCATTTATTCAAGAAAAATTTAGCAACAATTGGCAATCGATGGCGCTTCGTCTCTCCAGTCAATCCACATTTTGGGAGAATATGGAAAGCTGGGATGAAATCAATGAAGCACCATCTAACAAGAGTCATTGGCGACTCTACTCTAACATCTAAGAAATGGACAAACATTCTATGTCACTTTGAAGTCTGTTTAAATTCACGTCCTTTGTGTCCACTAAGCAACAACATTGAAAATACAGCGGCTGTAACGTCAGGATATTTTTTATATGAAGAGAAATGATATCACCGCCAAATCCGGTCAATACACCTCTATCGACGAATCTACCAAGTTGCGATAACACCAGACTAATAAAAATTTCCCGAGACCTTAACACGTTGAGTGCCTTGGCGGGATTAAATTAACGGCTCTGAGAAACCAACTTCAAATTTTAGGTTATATATATTTTTTTGAACGCCAACTGTATGTAAATGGTCTTGTAAATTGACCTTGGCCATATTGTTTTATTCTTTGACTATAACCGGCACTAGACATATTCAATTCATTCCCGTGGCCCGAAAACAAATCAAAGTGTATAAGCCCACTGTTTAAACACGTCCAGTTAACTGGACGCGGGCTATGTGTAAAGAACTGGCATGTGCACTCAACGTGTTTTAATCCCCGAGGCAAACAACAAGCAGGAAGACCACCAAAACCATGGAAACAAAGCTGGATTTCGACCTCAGCACAAACCGCTTGAAAGAGACGATACACCAAATGACGTACTGGGAGAAAACAGGCTGTTACAGCCTATATTAAAGAGGAAGAAGGAGAAAAAGAAACAAGACTTTTGGAAATCATGGAGAACATCTTAATGGATTGCAGTAAAGAAATAAATAGAAGAAATTCTTGGAAAACATCATTATCGGAGTTTAATTTTAATAAAAAAGATAACATAAATGTTAGTAATTGGACTTTCGCAAAAGTCACAGAGTATCATCCCGCATTCAATGGATCCGTCCGAGCAGTGACAATCTAAAAATCGGCTGATCATAGAATAAAAAGATTCATAGGTAGCCTCATTCCATTACCAGCTAATAACGAAAGCCTGCAGAAACCGGTGCCTGAAGATAAAATGTAAACATCACAAACGTACAACCATTCCCTGTACTGAAGAAATCTGCTGCTTCAAGATCAAATCCTTTATTACTCATGTTCATATTTCTTGCCACGAACACACTAGGTAAGACACGGATAATCAACAATCTAAATTCTTGCTGTCAATACTCTCAGGTTTCAATGCAACTCAAAAACGAATTGACAAACAGATAGAACACTTTCAAGAGAAGCTAAGCCAAAGAATTTACTAGAATGAAATGTACAAATGGTACAAGGCCACTAACGACAATCATCTGAACATCAACAACAGCAAATAACTCAAGATAGATGAGATAGGAATGCATATATTCGAATGAACAGGGAAGTCAAAAAGTAATTATCGTAAAACGACATGTGAAGAAAGTGTGAAGAAGGACGAGAACGTAGAAATCTTGAAAAGCTACGCGGATATAAAAAAAAAGATATCGTGGAAAAAACTAATATAATTTTGATTGGCCTGAGGAAAGGGAAGGAACAATATTATAGATTACTACTAAAGATCGGAGAAAATCTTGTGTTGATAATCCATTCAGTGAGAAAGACAGTAGCACCCAGAAGAGATTGAATATAAGCCCCATATGACGCTTTGAGAGACAAAGACCTTCACGAATCCGACTGGGCAGATGGAAAATATTGGAAATTAAGAACATACTTATATACGAGAGTCACACCAATAGTAATAAGCAATTCTTTTTTTTTATTCAAAAAGACTTACAAGGCTTACAAAGCAACATCAACACAGAGTGGTTAAAAAATCAAGTCCCGAACTTCATAACCAAAGACAATTAGCCATCATCTACTCCTGATCTTAATCCTCTGGATTACAAACGTTGATCAGAATTAGAAATAAGGGCTTGAAGAGAAACACCCCCACATGTGGAATCTCTGCAATGTGCCCTTGTTAAGGCTGTGGATGATTTTCCGTTAGAAATTGTACGTGTCGCAATAGACAATTGGCATCTAAGTCTTAAGCTCTGTGTTAAAAGCAAGGATGATCATTTTGAATGCATAATAAGAATTTTGGTATCACATAGCTACAAGCTATAATTAATTTTGAATAAATAAAAAAAATGTGTTAATGGCTACCGTTTTTGTTTATCTCAAAACTTATGGCATGACTAGGTAGAATAAAATATCTAAAAATTCGGTTGTTAGGATAACTCAAAGACAAAAAATTATATCAAAAATCTCTAAACGTGATTTTGTTAGTCCTTTAATAACACAACTTTCTTCCCATTTAACCAAATCTGCATCTCTTACTCTTACCCATACTGGTTCTCCTTATCTTGGACACACTGTATATATTTGTATGGTCCATGTTTTCTAAGTGGGTTTGCTTGGTAATGTTAAAAAATAACATAGTTCTCCCACTGTTTTTATTTTGTTTGTTTGTTTGGTATGGACAAGGTCTAGGTATGCGGTATACCAGGTACCTTAGACACCGACTGCTTTGGTCATATGGTCAAAGTCCTACTATTTTTTCGACACTAAGAAGTTCCAATCCTAACAAGAGATCTTTTACATGATACACATCGTGGTAACCTAGAACCTACGGCTTTACACCATTTCCAAATGATGGCATTCTGTAGAGGTGTTCATTAAAGTCACTAAATCACGTTGGCTACGCTAACACAGGTAGGGAAACACAAGTTGACAGGTTCAAAAAACGAGTTTGTGAATGTCAAATTTATCATTGGCGCTGCTAATAAGGGCATGAATAAAAATTTTTATTATTAATTTATTTTTCAAAATGCGAGGGCATAATACTTTCTTTAGGTTAGAAGTTACACAGACGATCGTTTTTAGCAGTAAGAAACACTGATTGTGTATACTATTGCCAAAAACGAGTTTGTTTTGATATAAAGAACGCGGAGTTTCCCTACCTGTGTTAGCGAAGGTAACGTGCTTTAGTGACCTTAGTGTTCATCCGCATTATTTTATTTTTAAAAACCACACCGGGACCGGGAATTGAACTGGCAACCCTTAGATCAATAGTCAGGATGCTTACCACTGAGCTACCAGCCTCGGCCTGTTTTTATTTTAAAATTGTACCGTATGATCGAAAACTTTTAACCTCTAGAGGACTGTCGATTTTCTTTAAATTGAATTTATGTTGGCAGTAATGAGTAAAGATACTTAATAATATACAATTTTGAAAGAAAAATTTAACTTTTACAAGATGTTTAATATCGAACACTAGGCAATGCTGTGTGTGGAAAATGCAGGAAATCATTTTGAACATGTGTAGTTGTTTTTGTTACTAACATTTTTATGTATTCAACAAAAACGTTTGTATTTGTTAAAATGACATTCCTGATATAACCTTAAACTGACAGATATAAAATGCCAATGTCACTTTTACTACTACGACTGCCAACAAAATTTTTTTACAAAATAATTCCACAGCCCTCTAGAGGATAAAGTTTTCGATCATACTGTATATATGCAATAGAAGTTTTCCCTAGTCGGATTGTTTTGAAGCTCATTTAATATGAATGATTTTAAGATGGCGGACGTATTTTACTTTGTTTTATTGTCTGTCAAGTTAATTTTATTTTTACTCTCTGTAAGTACTAACTGTGTTTTATGTAATTGTATTAGAATGTTAATTAGTGCCGTTTCTGCTTCAGGCTGAATATGATCATATCTACTTAGTTTGGTCTAAATATATGTTGAATTTTTAAATAAAAACAGTGTGAGAACTGTGTGTTGTTTTCTGAACATCACACTGTATGTTGAGCGTCAGTTAACTGAGCACGTCATACAAGAATACCATTTGACCAAGCAAAAGTAATTGTTTAGATAAAAGCTATTTATCTGAGATAGCTATTTCAAGTCTCTAAATGGCTTTACACCGAACTTCCCTCGCGAGATTAGATCAATTTGCAATTTTAAAAAAAAATGTATCCCGCTGGGGTTTGAAAAGTCAAACTGCGCCATCGAGCCTAATTGAAATGAGGGCAGCGCGGGCCTCTATTTAAGGAAACGGTTTTATTGTTGAAGCTTTTCTACTCTTTTGAGACATTATTCTGTATCTGTTGACTCCTATTTTCGGCAAGTGTAAAGCCTGACCTATGTGAAAATTATTACTTCCTTCTATTTCAAAATCAACAAATAAACAAAATTTTATTTTTTTAAAGTTCTCACCCTGTATATATTTGTCTGAATTTTCCACGGTATCATTCCAAGTATATATATAATGTGTGTATGCAAAATATCAACTTCCTCCGACAGATAGTTTTTGAGTTATACCGCCAACAGACAGACATACAGACAGACAGACAGACAGACGCAATTGAGAAAACCTGTTTTTCGTCATCTATGGACCCTGAAACGTGAAGATCTCAAGAAATCTCGGAAGGTGATTTTATTGTGATTACAATACTTCCTTCGTATTTCAGAGGAGGGAAATAAAGATTAAGTATCGGTATTAGGCGGTTTAAACCACACAGAACGTGCAGTGGTCGTTTTCTTCTATCACTAAGCAAAATTATTGTTTGGGCGTAACTTATATCAGGTATAATTACTATCTTATTAATCAGGTCATTTTATAAATATATAGTAACACAAATTTCTGGATAATTGTTTCTAGATGCATTCACTATTGGGTCTGAATTTCTTGGAAAATTAAACGCTCAATGTCCGATGTGTTGATATGATTTCTTTCAATTGACATAAAACAATCTAATAAAACTCAGCGATGAAAGTACTCTTGATTTAGGCAATTCTTACTTTTATTGCAGCCCCTGTCATAAAAAATTTACTTCTCCATCAGCACTGATTAATTGAGGTACATTAAATGATATCACGGTGAAATTATGCTAATAACTCTACGTGGGAGTTTAGCAATAACTGTGATTTTATTATATCAGAACCTCCAAGCCATCAGATCTATAATATACTCTATAAAATACTTTAACATTTCATGTTTTTTACAATACAAAATTATTTAATATTTGCTGAAAATTAGAATACTTTCCTACTAGATAGTAAATTTGATATTATATATCATATGTTAAATAAATAAGAGGTTAATGCCCTTCCCTCTATCATTTTGCTTAAGATAATTATTATACATTGCATAACAACTGGGTTGTGATCATGTCTTATATGTCACGAGAAGTAATCGTTTTCGTCAATTAGTGAAGTAAATTGCTTCTAAATTTAAAAACATTCCCAACGCAGTTAGTATTAAAAATAGTAGCTCACAGAGGAATGCCTCGGTTTTTAAACTAGAAAACAAGTTCCAATTGATTCTACAATTGCTCACGTACCTATATCTTTTGTCACAGAACTTCTTCGATTATCCACAGCACTTTCTTTTAAAGTACGACATGAACTGCAATAATATGCAGCGAGACGCGAGAAGTGTAGAAGTCCTGGAGTTCATATTTCTTGTTTTTGTCGACTAGCACATTTTGTCTATAGAATTTATATGCCGTGATTAAAAACAGCTGTTAAGGAACATTGCAGTTTCATTATTACAAAATGCCGTACATCATTTCGCACGGGTATTGTCTACCGTTACACGTAATCGAAAAAACTAACTGGAAATAAATTGCTTTTGTTCCCAGTACATCGTACTGAAAATACAAGTTTAAAAAGCGCCAGCAAGGCCATTTTTTGCAGATAAACTTGGTGCACTACAAGGTCGCAGCTTTACTTTTGCAACGAATTCAACTTCACGCTACATTAAATCTGCTTTTGCGCCATGGACGTCTAAATCTTTGTTATTTAAGTTTACGTGCGGTAAATTACGCTAGGTGGAAAAACTACATGTCAACACAAACCGCATAAGGCAATAATAATAATTTTGAGATTTTTCCAAGCATCTTGGAAAGACGCACTTTTTGCATCAAACAGTATTTCCTCAATTATTTTTGACTGTTACGAAAGTTTGGAGTACACTAACCTTATTACCGAAATAATAAAATATTTGGCATTTCTTATAAAATACATAATTTAAAAATTTTCGACAGACAATTTCTTTAATAATGAAGGGCAACTATACTACTTCTGAAAATGGCTTTGAATAAAACTTTGTTTAGTGATCTGTTCAGATTTTCATAATCATTAACCATACTCATAAAAAATATCAAATAAAATGCTATGCTAGGAATTCCTTTGCCCAAACCGGCATTCATAAAATAGAAGCAATAAAAACGGAATCGCTTTCTGATTAAATGCCTTTGTAAATAGACTTACTACAGCGTTTCTTATTCTAGTCTGGCAACACAAAATTATAATGACAGAGCATTAAGACTTTTCATCATTTGAGTCTCATGTAAAGTAATTTTGGAGGAATAGGATCAACAAATTTCAAGTGGTTTATTTTAGATTTGGTGTTTTTTGATAATATTTTTATGTTACTAAAATTCAGTTTTATAGTGTTAAAATTGTGATTGTAACTGGTTTATTTTTAATATATAAATTGATATAGATCTCCCAGTAAACTGATAAAATAGAATAGAAAATAAACCTAAATACGAGTATTGTTCAATAGAAACACGTTTCGATCGTGTTGCAGTTAATTAAATTGTTTATTGACGTATATATTAGTGAGGTGTCTGTCAAATTTGTTCGTGATTGCTTCTATCTGTCCATTTTTATAGAGCTCGTAAATGGCGTTTACTATCAAAAATCCATCCAAATAGATAATATGCCTACTATTATTCAATTTTTAGCCGACGATGGACGTCAACCACTAGAATATGGTAACTATAGTTATGCTCACATCGCGATAGTTTAATGGTAGACTGCCATTAGAAAATAGTTTCGTCAACAGTTGCAAGAATTTTACCAGCAGAGAATCTGGAGATTAGTACAACAGAGAGACTCATACCTTAATGTTTTAAATTGAGTTAATAGAAATTATGCTACAGCTTCTAAACGTGTTTCTATTAAACAATACTCGTACAAATGACTAATGGTGAATACCTATGCACTCTAATATTGAATAATTAAGAATAAGAGCAAATTTAAAATATATATAGTAAACATCCATCTCTCTCGTTAAAATAGTAAAAATTGATGTACAGGTAGGTGTTGGTTCAATATGCTCAACTTACGTTGCTTTTGTTTAACTTAATCCTTATTTTGTTGGGAATTGCATTGGCATAAATTAAACTATGCAATTATTGTTTCGCAATATACATGTAAATGAAAGATCCATACCAGTTACGTCCACAAAACAGCATAACATAAAATATTGCATTAGTTCCTTATGAAATAAATACATTATTTATTAATTTTCCCGGGATGTGTTTCTCAAATATAAGAAAATTGTGAACAACTACCCGAACTTTATTTATATGAACTACTGCAAAATGTTTAGTAAGAGAAAGAAGATGTTGCTTCCCGCACCAGAAGGTCAATTCTCGTAAGATGCGTTAGTGCTTCTGACAGGACTTTACCCCTTGTCCAACCGTCCTGCAAGAAGCTCTTTCAAGCAAAGCTAATGCTTAGACGTTATATTGATAAGGGTAAGATACATAGAATAGTGAAATTTGCTACGCCCTATAAGGAATTTTAAAATAATAGTATTAGTAGTAGTTGTATTAGTAAATAATTTAGTGGTAATAGTATTACTAAATAAACGACGCGAATTTCCAGTATTTTAGAATGCCATGCAATCGTAAACATGTGGAGAGAAGGTTGGTTGTTGATTTTACATTGCAATCTTAGTATGCACAATAAGAAATATAGTCAGCTGTTGTCGTTTTACCTTAATATATTAATAAAAACTTCAGTACTGTATTTGCGATCACTGTTTTTGCTTTTATGGGAAAATTATTTGAGTAAACACATTTTCTTTTGACAGGTTTTAAATTAACAGACGAATTAATATTATTTAATAAACCCATATTTAAATGTTTTACAAGAATTTTAGAGAATATTGGTTCATCACATGTTTCCGAATGTTTAGCCCTGGCCTATTAGACAAAGTTTAACTAAACCTCAACAAATAATGTAGTCCTGATTTTTAGTACAAATGTTCTTTAGTGAGTCTTCACGAGAGGTAGATAAAAAAACATGTTGTTTTTTCAGGTAGTGTACATTTTCCGTTTCAAATACAAACCGTGTGTACTAGAAGTGCTTTTGTTGTAACACGGTTTCATAAAAGTAAGCCTATATTTTTAAAATGTTACATGGGTCCATCATTTTAGAGTCAGAGTAACTTTCTTAATGATATTTTGCCAGGGCCTCCTTGATACAATGCTGGCACCCAAGATGCCGGAAATTTTAACTGTTCGCTTCTGGGGTACTATGAAACATCTCTTATGCATGGGCTATTTGTGCCCCACAAGATTCTCGCCCTAATTGTAGTATAACTTCGACATTATACAAATTATTTCGTAACTCATCACCTTGTAGATTGAATAAGTTGTTATCTGCTTGATTTTATATGGAAGTACTAGAACTATAAGAGAGAGGCAATTTTTTAGAAAAGATTGGCTTATGCATCACACAGGGTTTAATCATACATTAACATTATGAAGAATGGGATTGTTGACCTAGCGTTTTAAAGCAAATGAAGTACCACACATTGTTTTCGCTTTTTCTTGTGTCTGCTTCTGAAAACAGCAGTTTTGCAGCCATGTATCTATTATTTATCATAACCATCCTTTTCACAAATCTTTGCCAACGTGCCACTAATAATAAACCAAACCGAACGTGAGTTTTATCACTTCATGGCAATTTAGACATTTTAAGTGATTAAAAGGCTACTAAGCCAATCTGGTATTATATCTGTGTGCACTACATAGGTAACTTAGCAAAGCAAAAAATAGATTCTGAAATTTAAATATTATTTCTTGCATCCTTATGTATGCAGTATCTGAGAATGAATCATTTACTTATTTTACAATAGTCGAGAGAAGCACGTTTATAATTAATTAAGTTTTTTTAATAGTTTACATTTTTAACAAACGAAATATCATATTAAAAACAGACTTAATACTAATTAGATATTAGTGCTATTATTATTATTCTTAAAATTAGACGGCAGGTCCGATAAAATATCTATGAAATAAGTAATTATAATTTAATTTTTCTACGATCGTGTTCAAAGTGTCAAATCTTTGTAGTTTCTAGTATCAAAGGTCCTTACCACTGTTACTTGTATCGTCAAATTTACGTTTTTATTGCACGTTTAGCATTTGCAAGCTTTGTCTAATGCTAAATGTCAACATAACCTAGAATATGTAATACAGTCACAAAAAAAGGTTCACCGAACTAAATTTGTATACCTGTGTTACAATTGTAGAAAGCATATTGTATGTAACACAAGCAAAAAGTATGTTTTTATATTAAAATGTCAACTTTTTAGCTGTCTTTATTCTTCTTTAATCTTCAGGATTCTGGCTGGTTTGGCGCAGATTTTAATTCCTCCCTATACGCACTGTTTCTTTTCATTATTTGGTAAGATGTACTTCCAGTGCCTACCATTATTTTGTGTTATGTATTCTAGTCGTGACCTTTCTTTTGCATTTTGCCTTATAAACGACCTTCCGTTATGGGTTTAAGAACTCAATTTCCTCGTACTACATAACCTATTAGGACCCTTACAGACGTGGTACTGCATGCGAGGTACCGATATCCCAGATACAGAAAATACACATGTTCAAATGGAGTTTCTCACACTGCATCGGGTGACGCATACAGTATTGAAATACTGAATTTTGGTATCTATCCTATTCAGCTGCCGGCGACAAATTCTATATCTCGGATACCAATTTGCTATTAGACCATATGGGGCCATCCAGATACGCATACCAGAACATATATTGTAATGGTGCACTGCCCATAGAAATTCTGATTGTCTAATTAACTAAATGAATAAGGTCAACATGAGCACACAATTAAATATTTAGCTATTGCAAATAATCAATACTTTGCATTAATAAGTGCACTTGATGTGAGCAGCAATAACTAATCATTTGAGGGATAGAAGTTAGTATGAAATAAAGTAGGTTATAAAAGGGTTACATTCAGAGTTTCAGATATGACAAATGTTCGCAACGGCTAATGCAATTCAATTTGTAACTGACGCAATTGAGCTTATAAAATGTCAGACATAATGTGAATATAATAATACAAAATGATTTGTTAAATACAGAAAAAATATGAGCGTTATGTAGTAAAAGGGTATAAACCAGCAAAAAGCAGATTAGCTGAAAGGTAAACGAAACCGTGCTAGCAAAACAATTATTGCAAAGAGCAATGAAAATGGAACGCAACCGATCGAAAGACAATTAGTGAGGCGTTAAATGAACTCAAAGTGTATCAGTGCATTATAAACAAAAGTGATTTAAAAGCAGATCAAGTATTGTCACAATTATTTTAAAAAATACAATATTAGTGGTTAGGCAAAGCCATGACATAAAACTGTAATCCATAAGGTTTAAAATGTTATCAATCTTAATTTCCTTTATAAACATTTGAATAGCGAGTTGCTAGGGAACCTGACTGACATTTATTAATAAGAACTAAAATAAGCTTGAAAATTGTGTGTTGGGGCCAGATTGGGCTACTGATTAATAATTTCAAATCATAAAATAAAAAGTTCTTAGTTACTTCAATTAGAAGCAATAAAACGCAGTAGTCTTCTCCACGTACATTTATTAAAAAGGCGACATGTTTCGAAGCCAAACTGGCTTCATCTTCAGGCCAAAATGATCATTGGTTATAAAGCAGGTGAAACCACGTGTTCCAATTTATAGGTTAAAATGAGGTTAAGCGCTGAAGGCGAGATAGTAATAAAAAATTCACAAAGAACACCACATTGGAGAAGAAAATTAATTCAATAGCCAGTAAACTGCGTTATAAAGATCGTTGTACTGGTTATTTCATCAAATTTAACAAATTAAAAAACGGCAAGTAAAATAGCAACCATTCTCTGACGGAGAAGGCACTAGAATGTCGCCTTTTTAATAAATGTACGTGGAGAAGACTACTGCGTTTTATTGCTTCTAATTAAGACACCTCCACTATCAGCATGATGGATCACCTCCCTGTTACTTCAATTATGTGTATAGTTATTCACAAGTGTCCTGTTCATCTGTGGGTACAATTTTCCAGTTGTTAAAAGATCCAGGTAGAGCAGAAAAACCAGTAGAAGAATCGTCCAATTGCGATTGACTTCGAGGCTCATTTCTATATGCAAGCAGTTTCGTCCAGCGAGAATAGCGCGTGTTACGAATAGGGAGAACATTCAGGAGCAGAAATCCCAACCAGCAAGTGATTTCCAAGCCCATTATTCCCGTGGCGTCACTTGAGCAGCGCACCAGCGTCCAAGAGTCCTCCAATTAGAGTAGATTTTCACAGGGAAAGCCTTGGCGTAGGTCCTTAATTTTTGGACTGCTGCAAGATAAGACTGTCTACGAGGTGAATAGCCGTATTCCAGGAGTGCAGAGCCGTCCAGTTTCCAGAAAATTAAGTAGCATCCATTAAAAATGCTAAATGACGCCGCATTTTGCAGTTTTGTGCCTGATATCAAACAAATACCTATCGCGCGTCTCTTGTGACGTCAAAGCTAGAAACAAAACAAACTTAGTAGATGCTACGTCACAGAATTAATGCCTACCTGACGCGTCTTTGCCATTTTGGTGGTTTTAGAATTTAATTTACGCTGTTTCTGGTGACCGCAGATTATTTTGTTGTTGAGCCAAATTTATAGGTTAGCTAAATGTCAGATGAAATGGTGCAACAAGTGATTTGTCATACTAAGTTTTCCTTAATTTTATGAATTCACGACCCTGAACCAAGATTGTTTCATGTTCTATCGAGCTAGTTCCAAATTCGATGTAAATAGATAAAATAAGAAAAGGGCGATAAACCATTTATTTGTTGTAATTTTAGTACACTTTCTTTGATTTGCCTTGGGTTTGACAGGTTTGCAATTAAAACTAGATAATTAAAAAATGTAATTTCCCTTGCCAGTTTTTATATTTTAAAACCCCTATTTTATTATTATATATTAAAGGCCCCTGTGGGCTGGGGTAAGAATAAGCTCACAGTATCCTCTGCTTGTCGTAAGAGCCGACTAAAACTGAATGCAGGTGCAAACAAGCTGTTGGTACAGCTGCACTTCAGACATCAGCAGGCGTAGGTGGTATCCACTAATTCGGTTGCTGTACTGCGATATGGAAAGAAAGGAAAAGCAACCATATTATATTCTCAACTGCAGCTTCACTATATTGATCGTGATATTTTAATTTTAATGATGGCTCCTTCTGAATCAAAATCGCTCAATCGGATCTCCGGGAGGGAACTGCTTTAGGAGGGTTCATCCAAGAGAGACAATACAAATATATAAAAAGTACGAGACAAAAAATCAACAGTAATAAAGAAAAACAATTCTTAAAGATTGCAACTTGGAATGTAAGATCTCTGGGACTATGTGGAAAATTGGAAAATGTCAAATTAGAAATGAAACGACTGGATATCGGCGTACTTGGAATGAATGACATTAAATGGAAAGATCAGGATGACTTTTGGAGAGATAAATACAGGAGTATCTATTCAGGCCACTGCGATAGTACAATAGGAGTAGGAATGGTACTAACAGAAGACTGGGACAAAAGAGTAAAAAACTACTTATTATATAGTGACAGAATAATGCTGGTTAGACTACAAATGGACAACGAAGTAATTACACAACTATATATGCCAACAACAGGCTACACTGATGAAGAAGTAGAAGAAGTGTATGATGAAATAGAAGAAGTTCTTGAGTATGTAAATAGAGGAGATAAATTAATTATATTAGGTGATTGGAACGCAGTTGTGGGAGAAGGAATGGAAAATAATGTAACTGGAAGTTACGGATTGGGTAAAAGAAACAAAAGAGGCCAGAGATTAATATATTTCTGTATGGAGAAAGAAATGGATATAGCAAATACATTGTTTGAACAACCACTAAGAAGAAGATACACTTGGGTGAAACCGGGCGACACCGGTAGATACCAAATAGATTATATATTAGTGAGGAGAAAACAACAATCTCAAGTACTACAAAGTAAAACATACCCAGGAGCAGACATTAACAGTGACCACAACTTAGTGTTTATGAAATACAGACCAAGGAAAATAAAAAAATGGGATACGACAAAACTAAAAATACAAGAGAATATAGTACAATACCAAACAGCTGTTAACCAAAATCTAAATAGTGGTGATGATACTTCTGCAGTAACTAGATGAAAAATGGGAAAAACTGAAAGATGCAATTACTACAGCGGCAACAAATACTCTAGGTGTAGCAAAGAAAGAATTACGGAAACCATGGATAAATGATAACGTCATCCAACTAATAGAAGAAAAAAGAAAATACAAAAACTAAAAAAAAAGACAAGAAGCAATATAAAAAATTAAGAAATACCGTCAACAGAGCAGCTAAAAAAGCAAAAGAAGAGTGGTTAAATGAAATTTGCCAAGAGATAGAGGAAAACTTAATTAAAGGTAACTTAGAAAGAGCACACAATTTAAATAACAGATACTTTGAGCACCCTAAGATTAAATAGAATACGATTCAGTCAGAAGAAGGGAAGATCTTGTTCGAAGACGATCAAATAGCTGAGATATGGCAACAATATATTGAAAAATTGTATAGCGATAATGCAAAAGCAAACATAGACGAAATAGAAACAGAAGAAGTTGAAGAAGACAATTTAGGCCCAAGTATAACAAGAGAAGGATTTGAGAAAGCTCTAAGAAACCTTAAGGTTAAAAAAGCATATGGCACTAGTAATATACCAGCTGAACTCATCCAGGCTTTAGATAGCCAAATCAGAGACATTATGTATTCATTAATTAAGGAAATTTAGGAAACGGGAGGAGTGCCCGTTGATTTTCAAAAAAGTATAATGGTGATGTTACCAAAAAAGGCTAAGGCAACTAAATGTGAATACTATACAACTCTAAGCATACTTTCACACTCGTCAAAAATACTCACAAGTATCATTGAGAAGCGAATAGAAACGAAAATTGAGTTACAGTTATCAGATGATCAATTCGGTTTTAGGAACAATAGAGGAAACAGATGAGCTATTATATGCCTTCGTATACTAATAGAAAGCACTCTAAGAATTAATAAACAACTATATATTGCTTTTATAGATCTGCAAAAAGCATTTGATAATGTAAACTGGAACTTAATGCTAAAAATACTAAAAGAAATACAGATAGATTACAGAGATAGGCGAATAATATATAAGCTTTAGAAACAACAAGAAACAAACATAAAAATCAATGACAGTGAAACTAAAACAGTTAAAATAAAGAAGAGGGTCAGGCAAGGTTGCAATTTATCGCCGTATTTATTCGATATATATATATAGAAAAAGCTATAGAAGAATGCAAAGAGTTCTATACAGGTATTTTAGTAAATGGACAAAAAATACAAATGTTGAGGTCGCAGACGTTATCGCAGTTATTGCCCCCAATAAAATTAACTTAAAAAGAACAATAGACTGTATGGACAATATTCTAAGGGAAAATTATACAATGAACATAAATAAAAATAAAACAGAAATACTAGTGTGCTCCAAAGAACCAGAGGAAGTAAATGTTAATAAATGTCGAACCCATAAAACAGGCGCAAACATTTAAATACTTAGGAAGTAGAATCACCGAGGATGGCAGAAGCTCGACCGATATCAAACACCGAATTGCAGAAGCTAAAGCTATATTTAATAAAAATAAAAACCTCCTTTGCTCGAACAATATATGTCTAAGCCTCAAGAAAAGACTAATAAAAAGCTTAATTTGGAGCATAGCTCTCTATATCGAGAGATAAAAAAAAACTGTTCCTCAGCGGGCTGTGGAAATTCAACGTATGAATAATACGTTGGTGACACTGTACGTCAATGTCAAATTCGAGGTTATCAGGTTAGGTTTTCCGTCAGTTATGACACAAAATGACGCAAATCCTAACCTGCTAAACTCGAATTTGACATTGACGTACAGTGTCACCAACATATTATTCCTATTTTAAATTTCCACAGCCCGCTGAGGAGCAGTTTTTTTTGGATCTCTCGATAGTTCGGAGACATGGACCATAAACCAAACTGACAAAAAAGTTATAGAAGCTGTTGAAATGTGGTGCTGGCGACGGGTTCTGAAAATAAGATGGACAGACCGGGTTACTAATGTGGAAGTGCTGCAAAAAATCGACGAAGGAAGACAAATATGGAAAATGATTCAAGAAAGACGACATAGATGGTTAGACCTTGTTTACAGACACCATCAATTTCTAGTTAATGTGAAGGACAACGGCAGGGAAAACCCGGAAGAGGAAGACCACGCATTGACTACATAAAACAAGCAGTCAAATAAGCTGGCAGCAATACTTATTACGAAATGAAGAAATTAACCAGCGATAGAGGCAGATGGAGCGCTGCAAACCAATCTGCGGATTGAATTGAAGAGATATTAAAGGCAGGGTTATCTTATATATATTTCTAAAAGTCCTGACTGACTCACTGACTCATCAACGCCCAGCCCAAACCCTTGGACCTAGAAAGCTGAAATTTTGCACAGAGGTTCCCTTTATGATGTATACAAGGAATAATAAAGGATATTTCGAAATTCAACCCCTAAAGGGGTAAAATGGGGGTTCCAATTTTGTATGGAAAAATAATATTAAATAGACATTTCGACTTGAAACTTCGTAGGAGTACTCCTAAAAACAAATAAGCAAACACGTATTTCTTGATTTTCCGAAAATTAACCCCTTAGGGGGTGAAATGGGGTAAGTAAACCTAAAAATCGATATGGGTGTCGTTATTGAGGTTTATTGGGACGTTGATTGCGAAAATGGCATTTATTTTTAAGTCCAAGACGGTGAACATGACATAAGGGAAGAAACGGGACGGGACGGGACTAGACTGGACGGAACGGGACGGACTGGACGGGACGGGACTGAGCGGGACGGGACTGGACGGGAAGGGAAGGGACGGAACGGGACGGAATGGGGCAAAGCGGGACGGGGCGGGGCGGGACGGGTCGGGGCGGGGCGGGACGGACGGGACGGAAAGGGAAGGAAAAGGATGGGATGAAAGGGGAGGGGATGGGATGGAAGGGGAGGGGCGGGACGGGACGGGAAGGGACGGGACTGGACGGGAGGGAAAGGGGCGGGACGGGACGGGACGGGAAGGGAAGGGTCGAGACGGGGCGGGGCGGGGCGGAACGGGATGATACGGAAAGGAAAGGGAAGGAATGGGATGGAAGGGGAAGGGACGGGACGGGACGGGAAGGGACGGGACTGGACGGGACGGGACTGAACAGGAAGGGACTGGGCGGAAAAGAAAGGGACGGGACGAAAAGGAACGAGACGGGACGGGACGGAAAGGGAAGGGAAGGGAAGGCATGGGATGGAAGGGGAGAGGACGGGACGGGACGTCATTATTTAATACACAAATAACGAACCTCGCGCGAACGAAGTCGCGGGTAAAAGCTAGTTACAATATATGGGCGTAAAATATTTCGTCTTCTTCTTCTTCTTTGTCTTTCCCTTTTTGCCATTACAGCGTTGGGGCCTCTATCCATCTATCCATTTCCTAAAGTTGTTCCTGCTTCTAGCCATTTCTTTCACTTCTCTTAGTGTCTTCCCTCTTCTTGATGCTATTTCTGTTATTGTATCATCACATGTCTTTCTAGGTCTTCCGCTCGGTCGCCTTCCTTCTATTCTTGCTTCATAAGCCTGTTTCGGTATTCTATTATTTTCCATCCGTACTACGTGTCCTAGCCATTTGAGTTGTTTATTTTCAATTGTGTGTACCGCAGGTTCCTGTTCAAGTTGTTCTCTGATGACTTGGTTTCTGATTCGGTCTCGTCTCGTTTTTACCTGTACTTTACGTAGGTATTTCATCTCTGAGGCAGTTACTTTTGATTTATGTTTATCTATCATTGTCCAGCTTTCCGACCCATAGTTGAGTGTTGGTATATATAGTGTTTTATATAAGTGCATTTTCGTCTTTTTGCTTATTTCTCGCTTTCCAATGATCGTGTTGTTAATTGTGTAGAAAAGTTTACTCGTTTTGATTATTCTATTTTGTATCTCTTTATCTATTTTCCCGTCATTTGATATTATTGTGCCTAAATATTCGTAACGTTCTACTTCCTCTAGTGGCTTGCCGTGTATTCTTATTTCTACTCCTTGTTGTTCTTGGATCCTTGATACTCTCATAATTTTACTTTTCTCCTCATTAATCTTTAGACCTTTGTTCTCCATCTGTTGTACCCACTCGTTTAATATTGTTTGTAATTCTCTTCTGCTATTGGCCACTAGTACTACGTCATCTGCATATAGCAAGCTCTGCAGGTAAATTGGTCTCAAATTCCAGTGTCCTATTTTCGTCTTTCTTGTGTTAGTTTACACTGCTTTACTATTTTTTCCATTAGTATTATAAATAATAGTGGACTCAGGCTATCGCCTTGCTTGATTCCTTTTTTCATTTTAAAATTCTTTGAGCTTCTGCCATTCAGTCTTACGCATCCTTCTACATTCTTATATATGCTTTCGATTGTCTTTCTAAGTTTTATACTAACGTTCATTTCTTCTAAGATACCCCATATGTGGTGTCTTGGCACTGTGTCGAAAGCCGCTTTCAAGTCGAGGAATGCTAGATGTAATGTTTTTCCCTTCTCTAAGTACTTCTCTGTTATCATTCGCAGTGTAAATATGTAGTCTTGTGTTTGTTTGCCCTGTCTGTATGCTCCTTGTTCTTGTTGCAGTTCATCTTCTATCTCGTATCTTAATTTCCTTTCTAGTATTTTTGTATATACTTTAAGGGCTACCGGTGTCAGGCTTATTGCTCTGTAATTATCACATTCCATGGTGTTTCCTTTCTTATGTAACGGTATTATAAGGTTCTTTTCCCATTCCTTTGGTATTACTTCGCTATCCCATGCTTGCTTACAGATCTTGGTTATCCAGTCTATTACTATTTCTCCTCCATATTTCAGCATCTCTGATGTTATCTCATCCATTCCTGGGGATTTTCCATTTTTCAGGGATCTTACCGCTACCTCTACCTCTTCTCGTCTTATCTCATCTCTTTCTCGATTATTTCCCTGTTGGACTTCGTTCCTTCCTTGTCTTCCTTCTTCATCGCTTTCTTCTCTGTTCTCCCTCTCACTATATTTATCTTCAAAGTATGTGCTCCATGTTCTCAGGATGTTTTCTATTTCTGTTTCAACCTTATTATTTTTACTTTTGTTTCTTATACTTCTTACTTGCTTTCCTTTCTTGTTCCTGAGTCTTTTAACAATTTTCCAAAACTTCTTTTGATTCTCCCCGTACGATTGTTCGATGGTTGTGCCGAAATCTTCCCATGATCTTGTCTTTGCTTCCTTGACTGCTTCTTTGGCCTCGTTGCGCTTTTGTTTGTACCTTTCTTTGTTTTCTTCGGTTCTTTCACTCAGGTAGTTTTTCCACGCTTGTTTCTTCAACTTTACTTTTTCTTTTACTGTTTCATTCCACCACTTTGTCCTTTTTTGTCCTTCTTTCTTCCTTTTCATTCCACAGACATTCTGGCCGCTTCTAGTATAGACGTTTTGAATCTATTCCATCTTTCATCTATGCTTCATGTATTTCCATATTCTCCTTCTTGCTGCTCTTGTGCTGTTAGCCTATCTTGGAGGCGTTCTCTCTATTTTAGTCTGTTTTCTTCTATATCTAGTTCTTTAGTTTTAATTTGTTCATACTCCTTTTGTCTCTCTTTTTTC
Organism: Agriotes lineatus; assembly: GCA_940337035.1. Classification (NCBI taxonomy): domain Eukaryota; kingdom Metazoa; phylum Arthropoda; class Insecta; order Coleoptera; family Elateridae; genus Agriotes; species Agriotes lineatus. Next base: position 79,533,076 of record OW679194.1, on the reverse strand, counting down.
GACGTTCTGAATCTGGTGTCTGCTATCAAAAGTCTGTGGTCTGTTGTTAATTCTGCTCCCCTAATTACCTTTACATCCATTATTGCGTATCTGGCAGTTGTGCTGTATGTTATATAGTCTATCACGCTTTTCACCCGTCTTGCTTCTTCCACGAAGGTGTACGCGTGTATTCTCTTATGGTTGAAGAACGTGTTTCCTATAAGTAGTTGGTTGTCTATGCACATTTCTATCATCCTTTCCTCATTGTTGTTGAGATTCTCTTCTACAGTATGTTTCTCGATCATTCCAAACCCATCTTCTCCTTTTCCTATTCGAGCGTTCCAATCTCCTAAGACCATTATGTGCTTACTTCTTTGTCTCCCTTCTTCCACCTCTTTGTTTAATTCTTCATAAAACATTTCTTTCTCATCTGCTGTTGCTCCTTCTGTTGGGGCATATATCTGTATTATTGTTATTGTTTCTTCATGTTGCAGGTCTATGGTTATAATTCTTGAACTTATCGCTTTCCAGTTGGTTACCAACCTCTCTATTTCCCTTGTTGTAATTATGCCTACCCCTTCTTTGGCTCTTCCCGTTGTTACTCCTGAGTATCTTAGTACGCAGTCATTTTCTAGATCTTGTATTCCTATTCATCTCTTTTTCGTTTCGCTTATTCCCAAGATCTGCAGGTTATATTTCTTTATTTCCTCTATAATCTCAACTTCTTTTCCCGTAAGCGTTCTAACGTTCCAAGTCCCATATCTCGTTTTCCTTTTCCTTGCATTTCGTCTTCCATTGTTCAGTCCTGGTCCGAGGTTATTTGTATTTCTCTGAATCAACTTTCCGCCTTATGGGTGATTAGCCCAATGAAGGTGAGCCCCGTTACCTCGGGACAACTCGCCTTTGGTCCATGGCCGCTTATTATGAATATTTACGGCAATCCTGTCTCCAGGACTTCCCTCATCCGCCGCCCCCGGGACGCGCTCTCCAGGAGTGAGGTCTCCCGAGAGAGATATATTTTCCAATTGTAATAAATCGAATGAGTACTGTGCAACAGTCCGTTCGTTACTATAGATATAGTGCGATCATGGAGTGTACCATATCTGACTAAGAAAAATTTTATCAGTTTAGTAAAGTGCACTGCACTGGACTGTTCTCGCAAGTCACTGGGAGCCCCACGTCTTCGACACAGTCGCCAACTATTTCCACCGCGATTCTGTATCCCCCATACTGTATCTCGCATACAGTATCCACGACTGAAAGGGGCCTTAGGGAGTCTCTGTTTTATCTGTCTCCACAATTTTTATTCTTTATTTACTCTTCGCGATTTGTGACCTTCTAATGATCTTTTACAGCACCATATTTCCATGGCGTCTAGTTTCTCTGTATGTTCTTTTTTTGGGTATTTCGCCACTCTGAAGAATTAAACATATTAAACATCAAACGTTTCAAGGGGAAATCTGCCCTAGGAATAAACGATTAACGATTAAAACTAAAAATACACAAACTGGAACAGATGCATAGGAATGTACGCGAAAACGATTTCAATCCTATGTAAAACTCTATTAATAATACCTACATTAAAACACCCACAGAGCAAAAACGAACACATTTAAAAAAGTTCCAACACCTCATACAGGAAAAACACACAACTGAACTAAATACACTAAACAATGCTCATATCATTTAAGTATTTCTAGTCTGTCAATATTGCAAAGGGAGTTTTTTGAAAGTTATTTTTTTGAAAACAATCGTTTTAAAAGTTTTGATCGTTCATATTTTCCAAGTATCAATCAATCATTTACTGTAACTGTGTATACCTTCTGCCGTTTGTATGCACGGTAATACTAAGTACGAGGGGAGATTCTTATGCAATCTACATACCCATGTAAACAATGACTAATGACAGCAATTTTTAAACGTAAGTAGTGTACACTTTTATGAGAATTCTTACAAAGCGTTGTTGAAATTGAAAAATATTTGTAGTTTTGGCGGCGTGTTTGATATTGTACAGTATAATTGTCGTTTTACCTTTAAAAAAATTGGCCGCGACGATTCCTCTTGCCCAATGATTTAGGGTCATTAGACAAGTGTAAAACCCCCTGCCAAAAAGCCGCCATCTTGAAAACAATTAAATTTGTTTCTTCTCGCGATCCATCGCACAGAAAAAGTTACTGAACAAAAAATTTTGGAAATAAAATTTTACAAAATTTTGGTCCGTGTCGCGATACCGACAAGTTGGTATTGCGAACGCTAGAGGGCGACAAAGTTACCAAAAATTGTTTTTCCGCAATCGTCATTACTTTTAATATCAAAATCTGACATTGAAGTTGACGTTACTCTTACTGACACAAAAAGTGTATTTTGCTATGGGGCAAGTCTTTTTGGTTCTAGACTTGTCTAGTAACCTTAAACCACTGGGCAAGAGGAATCGCGGCGGCCAATTTTTTTAAGGTGAAAAATGAGCGATTTAAAATTGAAACACTGGAACGTTATCAAATGTTTGACTAAAGAGGAAAATGGCCCAAAAATTATCCATAAACGAATGATTTCTGTGTATGGTGAGAGTGCTCCAACATATTACCAAGTAAAATTCTGGTCGAAACAGTTTCGTTAGGGTCGAAAATCGGTTGAAAATAATCCATGACCTGATAGACCTCTTGAGGCAAGGACACAAGAAACAAAGCAAATTCAAAGTTTGATGTTGGCAGATCGAAGAATAAAAAGTTCAGATATCGCTAAGGAAGTTCAGGTATCAGAGACAATAGTTTTGAAAATGTTACATAAAGATTTAGGAATCAAAGTGTCAGCAAGATGGATTTCGAAGCTTCTCACACCAGAAGAAAAAATTGTCAGGCAAGAAATTTTACAGCAAAACTTGAATGCTGTAAAACAATAACGCGATTTTTTTTCGAAAATAATTACAGACGATGAAACCTGGTTACATCAGTGGGACTCTCCAACAAAAAACAGACTCCATACAGTGAGTGCTTAAAGGGTCTGCACCACCAAAAAAGGCGAAAACACACAACGGTTTTCTGGGACTGCGAAGGGATTCTGTTGGTTGAGTATATGACGAAGGGCACTATACTTACCGGTGATGTTTATAAAGAGACCATTAAAAATCTTAAAGCTACCATCCGTTTGAAAAAACCTCAATATTTTGCTGAAGGAGCCATACTACTATATGATAATTGCAGGGTGCATAAGGCACAACAAGAGATTTTCTTCTGATAATGACCTAAAAACCGCTATTAATGACTATCTTGAAGAGTTATCGAAATCGTTACTGCAGATACGTTGAAATAAGTGTATAGATGTTGAAGGAACATACGTTGAAAATATTTTTTGTCATTCCTAGAAGTCTTTTCTTTCATACGTAGGTAAATTACATAAAAATCTCCCCTCGAATTTTTGATAAGTGAAGATACCACACTGCAGTGAAAATGAGTGCAGAGAATTTAACCAAATTTTCAGCCACATTTAACAAGTCTTCCGCATGATGCATGTGATTGTATAATCTACCCTATTTGTTCCACAAATGTTTATGTTCCATTGTATGCATACAGTACCTAACAAAAATACAGTGGAACAATCATTTTACGGTTCCGAGATCATTACAGAAGTGGTTACATATCCTTGACTATCAGGAAGTAATGTATGCATAGTGTGTGACAATGTACGGTAAACTTCCGGTTAACATTGCAGATGAGCCTCAGCCATAAAATCTCGGATACTGTTACACCGACGCGTAATGTCATTAACAGAGCAACATGTGAATGACTTGGCCGTCTAACGATGATTTGATTACACGCTTTACTGCACCAGGACCGCTGCTGCGACCATCGAAGGCCATTCGAGGTGCCCCACTAGGTGATGCCAGAGTATCCATCATTGGGGAATATATGTCATCCTATTACATTTGGAGTTGTTATCGTGCACGCTACATTACTCACTTTCGAGATTAAATTGCTGTATTCAGTACAGTAGCAAAGGAAGAGTGCTGGGTTTGCAAAGTGAAGGTTTTCAATTTAGCAATTAAAGTATGTTGTTTCTAGCACAATCTAAGGGGCCCACAAGTCCAATTATTATCAATATATATGTTGAGATTGTAACTATAAAATAATATAAAATAAAATAATAAATAAATGCTTTCTATAACAGATTTAAAATTGCACGGGTTTTTGGACATAATTCGAAAATAATAATGTTGAACTTTGCCCCAACTTAGTCTTCTTCATATTTATTAGTTTTCAAAATTTATGTAGTTAATATACTCCGATATTATATTTTGCATTGCTTACAGGGTGTGCATTCGACTGTTGACTCTTTAAATTGCTTCCTAACAATACCTTAAAAAGTATAGTCAGGATTGTTGGACCTTATCGTTCCAGATTCCAATCCATTGGTAGTAAGTATCGTTAAGAAGAGTTTTTATTTGTTGAGGACCTTGTGGCTGAACTTCATCCTGTTCACGCAGTATTGTAGGCTTTCTATTGCATTATTCAACAAACGAGTTAATATCTTTGGTCACATTTTCTTAAAAAATATTACTGAAATTGGTCTATTCTTAATCGTATCAGACTATTCTTGAATAGTATAACACATATTAATTCAGAAATACTTATCTCGTATAATAAATAGAGCAGTCGATTGCTTAGTTTGCGGTTACGTTGCCAACACCCTATTTGTAGTTTCAGATAATACATTAGTTCTACATCATTTTATAAATGGGATAATATAATTCAAATAAAATTCACAGGGTTGGGGGAGGGGTAGGGCTGATCATTATCGCCCTAACGATTCTAATCCTGTATAGATAGTTATTGTCATTTAACCAGTGTAACGTTTTTTATAATGTAGTTTACAGGTTAATTATTTACTTCTCCACTTGGTTGGTGTGTTAAAGCCTTTTTACTCACCATTGTTCAACTTTTAAAGTTTAACCTCATTTTTCACCATGTGCTGTAGATGTTAATAACCGTAAGTGCTATTCTTTATTATGCATATCTATGTTCATATTATACCTCCAGAGATTATTGTTATGGCCTGATGATGAAAGCAGTCTGATTTTGCTACGCACAACACTGTAATAAAATCGTGGAGAGCACTAAAGCGTCTTATTGCTTCATATTAAATTTTGAAAAACTAATTGGGTGTGGTTGAATTCCATCAACGTCAACACGTGGTTAAATTCACTATTATTGAAAATTATTATAATGAATAATTGTAAATTTAATATAGTTTCTATTGAAACTGGCATTAAAAATTTACTCTAATTACAAATAAAAATCTCTAACTAGGTATTAAATAAGAAAATTACGGTCATATAAACTTCCAAACAACATATAGAAATTGTAAGCTCTAAAATCGAAAAATGTTGGTATATTTATTTTTTTCTAAATTGAATATAAAACTTCACTTATTTACACAGAGTGTCCCGACCTTTTAGAAAAGCTCTAATATACTTCTTCTTCTTCTTCTGGTGCCACTTCTATCGAAGATTGGCGATCATCATAGCAATTTCGACTTTGGAGGCTGCTGCTCTGAAGAGGGAAGTTGTGCTCTTGCCAAACCACTGCCTCAGGTTCTCCAGTCAGGATGTCCGTCTTCTGCCGGGAGCTCTCCTTCCTTCTATCTTCCCCTGGATAATGACGTGCAGGAGACGGTATTTTTCATTGCTCATCATGTGACCGAAATATGTTAATTTTCTCTTTTTTACCGCCATCAGCAGCTCGGCTTCTTCGCCCATGCGCCCAGCACCTCAACATTGGTGACACGGTCCATCCAGGATATACGCAACATCCGTCTGTATACCCACATCTCAAATGCGCTTATTTTGTTCTCCATAGACTGAGTCAGCGTCCATCCCTCAACACCATATAGAACAATGGGAAAAACATAACACTTGACCATCCTCTGGCGTAGGTCCAACCTCAGGTTTCGACATTTTAGGATTTTTTGCATTTTATTGAAGACATTACGAGCTTCTTCAATGCGGCTGCGAATTTCTTGGCTTACATCCCACACGCTGTGTACAATACAGCCTAAATATCTGTATTGTCTGCACTGTACGATTGGCATGCCATTGAGGACAATGTGTAGATTTATTTGAGAACTTTTGCTCACCGCCATCACTTGGGTCTTCTGTACATTTATCAAGATGCCCGCGTTTCTGCTAGCTTCATTTACTTTATTGAGCATTGATTGAAGTTCTTCTTCTGTTGAAGCAATAAGCACCGTGTCATCAGCATAGCGCAAATTGTTAACTCGCTCACCATTGATTATAATGCCTCTGCCATTATTCTTTCAGCATACAGGTTAAACAGGATTGGTGACAGCACACAACCCTGCCTCACACCACGCTTGATAGGTACCTGGTTGGACTATTCTCCACTAGCATAGCGGCAATTTGGTGCCAGTATAGGTTGGCTATAGCTCTCAGGTTTTTATCATCGATGCCGACTCTGGTCAGGGTTTCTAGCAGCTTCCCCTCCCTTACATAGTCAAATGCCTTCTGGAAGTCGATGAAGCATAGATAGACTTCTTTGTTCATGTCCAGGTACCTTTGCACCAGTACTTGTAAGCTAAACAATGCATCTCGTGTGCCAAAGCCGTTCCGGAAGCCAAACTGCTCCGCCGCAATGTTTGCATCGCATTGCCGGTAAATTCTCTTCATGATGATTTTCAGGAAAACTTTTAACACATGGCTCATCAAACTGATCGTCCTGTGCTGGTCACATTGCTTAGCGTTGGGTTTCTTGGGTATAGCAACGAAGTTTGATGTCAGCCAGTCCTTAGGAAATTTCCCGCTGTTGTATACAGTGTTTAATAGCTTAGTCAGCTTTCTGATTCCCACGGTGTCCAGCAGCTTTATAACCCCGCCGTGGATTTCATCAGGCCCTGGTGCCTTGCCGTTCTTCAGCTGATTGATAGCATATTCCACTTCACCAGGCAAAATGCCAGGACCTTCCGCAGCTAATTCGATTCCGTGCTGATCATCTCTTTCATCGTTGTACAGGTCTTGTACTTACTCCTCCCACGTAGACAGTTTTTCTTGCAGGGTTGTAGTAATATTTCCATGGCTATTCAGCAGTGTCATGACCGGTCTCCCCTTTCCTTTTGTGACCTGTGCCTTTATTTTCTTGTAGAGATTAAAAGAATCGTGTCTGTCCTGCAGTTCTTCCATTTCTCTGCAGTTCTCCTCTTCAAGCCTCTCTTTGGCCTGACGAATTTTCCTCTGAACCTGACGTTGAATCTCACGGTACTTATCTCGATCTCTAGGTAACCACTTTCTTTTCTCCTGTATCAGTTCAAGAATTTCATCAGTCATCCATACTTTGTGTCTAATTCTGTCTGCTTTAAGGTGTCGTTGGGAGGTGTCCATGATCACACCCTTTATGCTTTTCCAAAGCTCCTCCAAGTCAGCATTTTCATTTATCTCTTCCAAACCGCCAGCTAGATCTCTTTCCACATTACTTTTGACTGTTGCATCTTGAATTTTTCTTAAATAAATTAAAGTAGTACTTTTTTGTTTTTCAATCTTCTTCAGTCTAACATACATCTGCCACTAAAAATGTGCAAAAGTGCGTCGGTAAACCTATCTGTATTTATTTTTATTAACTCCAGTTTTTAAAAATATAGATTATAAAATATTATAGATATTAACATTTTTATAATAGTAATTTACAATACAAGTGCGTAAAGCTACTCTTTAGGCACGAGTGGGGTAGAGTTAAAACGCGAGTGAGCGAGCATTTTTACCCACGCGAGTGACTAAACATGTTTACGCATGTGTATCGTACAATATTTTATCTACGATAGAATCTAGAAAACACGGTAAATATAAATAGTAATTTACGATACAAGTGCGTAAAGCTACTCTTAAGGCACGAGTGGGGTAGAGTTAAAACGCGAGTGAGCGAGCGTTTTAAGCCCCACGAGTGACTAAAGATGATTTACGCATGTGTATCGTACAATATTTTATCTACGATAGAATCTAAAAAATACGGTAAATATAAAAAATATTTTACATGTAAATTAGAATTACGAGCAACCGGTCCTAATTTTCAGTGTTTTAAAAATTTTAAAACACGTTGCTACTAACTACGTGCCTAATGAAATTTTTTAAGCACGTTGCTATTAACGACATAAACTAATGAAAACATGTTATTAAACAGTCGTTTTACAAACTTAAAACTGCCAACTAAAAGGCAATTTTACACACTGTCGTAGATAAAAAAAATTAAATGTAAATTAGGATTACCAGCAACCGGTCGAAATTTGTTTTAGAAATTTTAAAACACGTTGCTACTGACAACGTGCCTAATGAAATCTTTTAAATACGTTACTACTGACGACGTAAACTAAGGCAAACATGTTATTAAGCAGTCGTTTTACAAACTTAAAACTGCCAACTAAAAAGCAATTTTACACACTGTCGTAGATAATAGTAATTTACGATACAAGTGCGTAAAGCTACTCTTTAGGCACGAGTGGGGTAGAGTTAAAACGCGAGTGAGCGAGCGTTTTAAACCCCGCGAGAGACTAATAGTTATTTAACCAACAAGTGTGTTAATGAAAGCGATTAATAATCGAAACTGTTTAAAGCACGAACGAGCGATAGCGAGTGTGTGCCTTTAATAGTTGAGATTATTAATCGCCCATTAACAAACGAGTTGATTACAAAATTTTTTCGTTGACCGCAAAATCTTTTTTTGTGGCGAAAATTTTGATTAATACAACTAATCTCCATGCAAAATATCATCAAAACGTCAAAATCACAAAAACAGTTAATTAATGAAAAAGAGTGTATTAATCAAAAACAGTGTATTAATAGATCTATTAATGCATCCTTTTTTAAAAAACAGTTAATTAATGAAAAAGAGTGTATTAATCAAAAACAGTGTATTAATGACGTCTATTAATCCATCCTTTTTCAGGAAAAATAATTCATTAATATTGAAATTAACAAGCGGTCAACGAAAAATATATTAAAATGTTAAAAATATTTCATTTGCTAATTGAAATCATTAGTAGGCCATAACAATGAAAATTTCAGGAAACCCTAGATACATTTATTATTAAACTGTCAAAATGTTTACATCTCAGTCCTTGCAGTCGCTTCTGTTAACATTTTGAAAATGAATTTTGCAGGAGCAGACACGATTAAACTGGCTTACACTTCGAAAGAATCTGATAAAAATTGTGCTCTGCCTACGATAATTTATCATGAACGTTGCTTGAACTTAAGACCGTCAAACGCTAAGTAATTTCAGAAGTTGTCGGAGCGATTTTAGGGCACTACGTAAATCATGTAACGATGTCAACAGCGTGAACTTTTGATTTGTCATAAGATACACATTTAGGAATTCTGAAACCGATCAATAAATTTAATTGAGCACCAATTAAATAAAACCGATCGTTTTAAATTTCATAATCTTTTGAAGAAAATTAATAAGAAATATGCGCTTAAGTAGATTTACAATTACTTTATTTAGTATAGGCATTGCTGACTGCAGTTCTAAAATGTTGTTTCTTTGGTGTTAAGGGTACCCTATCATATTAGCATTGCTTCTTAATACTTATATGCAAACGTAAACCTTTCTTGATATGAAATCATTTTATTGTCCCTATGCTTCGAGTTTTTGTTTTTGGAGGCTATACTAGTTTATACACAATAAACACTAAGTAAGAAAATGTTTATATTACATGCTCTTTCCAATAATAGTATGTATACAATGTAACAAAACGAATGACACACATTTTCTTTAAACAGTATTAGATTCATTACGATGAGATATTTCATTGCTATCATTAACTTTAGCATTTAATTATATTTTTCTCTATCAACCGTTACAGTGGCTTGACTAATGTTTTACTTTAAGTGATAGCTATTTTTCTAGATTATTCTTTAAACTAAGTAGATCTCAAATGACTTATCACCCAACAACTAACGAAACTCTTATCTACTAATAGTGACTTAAACCGACATAGTTTCTACGTTATTAGATTCGAAGTGTAACTGATATAGTTTCTACATAAATTGGTTTAAATGTGACCGACATAGTTTTTACGCTTTTTTTATCGAAATTACACCGACATAGTTTTAGCAAATTTCTGCAATTTGGTTTTATACTCCAATTTAGTCGTGCCCAACGAAGTTTTTCAATTGTTAGCTAAACTGGCTGTAATTCGATGTCAATTTGGCGCATTGACTTAAATGGCGGTTATAAACAAAAGCAAAGCAATCACGCCACATGGCTCAACCAAAAAATCAATACTTTTACGCGGAAAATAATATATAGAGACCTACATTGCGAAATACATAAAAAAGGAGGGAAACCTAAAACTTTATTAATTATTAAAACTAATTGTCTCTGTAATCTTAAGCTGTATATAGGTTTTAGCTGAGTACTAAATGACGGAATTGTAATCTATTTTTCGCCCAAATCTCTCTGACGGTTACATCGAAAATTAATTCGCAGACCTGTCAAGTCTTCATACGAGGAAGTCCTCACCAGAATGACTACCACACCATCGCTCGTTTCCTTAAAGTTAATTTCCAATGCAACCCTACGACTCGCGTCAGTGCCCCAGCCCATTCGGAACTGACCTAGTTTGCGATGGAAAGTATAACTTAGCAGTCACCTCATCTTCCCGCTTCTTATGGGTTTACTTGTTTACAGGTTTACACCAACACCTTCACCATGCCTTTGTTTGTTTGTCTAGGCTGCTCACTTTACCACTTTGGAAATTGTTTAAAAACTAGTCCGAAGCTGTTGACCAACTCGTCCGGACTTGGACTTCCTGCTATTCAACAATATATTGGCGGCACTACACTATTGTTAATTTACCCACTATTGTTTATGCTCCCATACAATACAATATCATGTCATACGATCGCAAATAAAACTTCCTATTACGAGTGTTTGTTGTACGTATGCTGCACTTAAGAGTATAATAACTCAAATTGCTGCTTTTGCTCAAAATCTTTTTGTATCGATATTAACTAAGTTGCAAGTTTTTATTCTATTTCATTTTAAATACACAATTATAATATTTTAATAAGAAAACGTTTTATTTTATTCACAAATTTTTAATATCGAGCTTTCTGCTAGTTTGAAATCATTCTTTAATTGTTTTTATGAATTTCAATAAATGCTCCCTCAGCATGCCTCTTATTTCTTTAAAAACTAACATATTTAACTTCAAAGGCTCTGTCTTTAATTGTTCCTTATTTGTAAATACATTAATAATACATACATGTGATTAATCCCCTTATCTTGATTCTTAAAAAGAAAGTAGAGTTATTCTTTGCAATATAACTACGTACGGATTATATATAACATCAATGAGATAGCATGAACAAAAAACAGAAAAATACAGTGGCAGTGGCAAATGCATTTTAATGAGTTAACTAATTTACACAAACCAACAGAAAAAAAATTTCAATACACATAGTTGAATTAATAATGGAATAATCAAAGCTAGGATTATTACTGTTTTTCAAGTCATAAACGAATATCAAACTGATATTTTCATTATTTCTATTCTGAACAGCTGCTTTTTATGTAGAAAGGCAAGATTCAACTTTAATGCTAATTGCCACTGAACTGATGATTGGCATAACTGCAACAAATTATTTGAGGAAACTGTTTAACTGGCAAAAATTTCAGGATTTTCTGTTGTACTTACTTTTTCAAAAATAGGTTAAACTATTCCCTTGTAAGTTCAAATTTAATTTAAATGCAATTTAGTATTGAATTCTGTAACTTATTATTTTTTCGTTGTCCAATAGAATTGTTCTCGTAAGCAGCTGCTTTCGATACGCAGATTAGTGGCATGGAATTCAAAGCGAAACCGCACACGGTTGTAAGCCATAGACATGTGCGACAGATTAACGGATTACCCCTTTTGAAGATTAGAACATATGTTTATTAGAATACGTGGTATACCTTGTTACATTAAATAGATACTCTTGTAAGTATTAACAGTGAGCAGTAAATACTGTTTGTATAAAATTGCGGTAAATTGAATGTATGTTGGCGGTGCATAACCACATTTTCTGAAAATTTGTTATCTAGTCTGCACTTATAGTATTTTTATATCAGTATAATTACAAAAGCTTTTTTGCACCGATATTATAATATAAAGGATTGAAATTTTTTAAATTCGCGGAAGTAAGATGAGAAAATATCAAACTTACTACTTACTACAGCAAAGTAACCTGCTACCTTTTACTATCTATAGAAAAGTGACAGTTATTCATAAATTTTTGTGCCAATGCTACATCAGCGATCTGTTACCTCCAGATTAAATTAGCAATATCAAACAAGTGGAAATGTATTTCGTAACAGCAGTGCAACAAAAAGATTAGTTGAATTTCAGAAAATCTTGAAGAAAATCTTATAAAAGGGATCAACATTATGGTCTATATTTTGGAAATTTAAATGCGCTTTTAATGTCACTAAGCATATACATTTAACAAGAAAACACAGCCCGAAAGCTGTGAGGTATTTGAAAAACAAAATTGTCGAGCACCCAGTTAAAAAATCAAAATGTGAACAAAAGAGAGCTAAAATCAATGAAAATTTGCCTGTTCTACGTTGCTTCAATTATAGGGAAACAACCTCTGTATTCCATACATAGACATGTAGCCACCGATAATGGTGTATATTTTTTCCAAACGTCTTTGTAAGAAATCATCAATAGAACCAACATAATAATTTACGTTATATGTTGCAATCAGAATAGCAGACACAAAGAAACTAAAGGAAAATTGACTAAAATACCTTAACATATTTATTGTAACCATCTTCAAAGGCATTACCTTTAATACCAAAATCTGTCATTGGAATTAACGTTTCACTTACTGATACGAGTACAAAAAGGTATATATGACTAAGCAACACTTCTAATTCCTAGGTTTAAAATTAGTTTTACGTCCAAGGAACTAAAAGTAAGTTCTACTTAGTCGCATATAGACGCATACATGCAATTGACTGTAAACACAACATTCACTCACAATACAACACAGGTGAGAAGCTCCGTTTCTGCAGGCTGCCACACAGAAGTACAATGACTTCTTGCTCCAGTTCTAGATTTTCCAAGTGGGTGGACAGCGGGGGAGCACGGCAACCTGCAGTCGTTTATTCATTACTAAATATTTAACGTGAAACGTGAATCTTGCCTTGGAAATTTTCATTCACGTTCACGGCCCGATTTTCAAGTATTACTGGCGTTCACGACAAGATCCGCCGTGACCCAGCGTGAATCGACTGTTTTCACGTCACGCGCCTATCCCTAGTTGGATTAAATGATTTAATCGTGTAATCTCGGCAAGGGACTCACTTCGCAGGTTATTGCTCTGGAAAACTTCTGCCACCCTTTTAGCAAAATGCTCGTTAGGACATGATTTAAAGCCAGTAAGGCCCGTTTTAACTTCCTGCAGGAATATGGATAGAGTCAAAGGAACCAGGTCTGAGCAGTCTTTGGTCACACAAAATCGCCATAATTTCTCATAAAACAAAAAGCTCGATTAAGAACATGTTCCAACAATTTCCAATTCCGAATTATTCGCTCTTAGCATCCTCCTTGCCATACTACAATTGGCGGATTAAATATTTCATCAATATTCAAAACTAAAGCCTTCAACTTAATCCTCTTCCAAATAAGTTATTAACTTCAAAAGTATAACTCGATACAATTTACAATTAAACAACACGATCTTAGCTTTCTTTTTACGCTTCAGATGAAGACCCCAGTGTCGTCCAGGTCGTGGTGTTGGATGTCAATCAACCTTCTTGACTTCAAACCTTCACACACTTCGAAATTATTCTACTAATTATCTTTCTTTTGCTCAAAATTCAGAATCTTGTTCGTAGTTTACTCAAAAACACCGCAATTTTAGTATGACTCTGCTTATTATGCTCACGAGTGATTCAATCAAATCATGACTCTAGGAGAACAGAAGAATCCTAAGACGCACATAGAAATTTCCAACAAATCTTAACATCTATGCAAACAATCAGAAAATTTTCAAGTAACTTGAAGAATATTTCAGGTACTAACCAACAACGATTTTCAGCTTTGTTAATCAATTCCTTCCCCCTACAACAATCTGGAACCCTACCACTATTGCGATTTGGACAAGTATTTTGAACTACAACTCAATAGGGTACTCCAGCTCCATTATTCTTTGATGACACGTGTCGTCAAGACGCATGATTTGATGTACAAACTTCCTTTTCCAATTCTGATTCTTACTAACCTAGACATCGCAGTGGACAAGTCAATCCATAAAATTTGAAACATCATACAACTCCTGGCTCCTTTTAATACTCGCCATCAAACGATTTCCAATCATAGTACACAACAATTTCAAAAAGGGAATAGTTGTTCATTTTAGCGAAGCTACCCTCGTCTTGGCATGTACAAATAAATACCAACTTTACCTTCCAATTAACTCCTTAAGCAAATCATACTAGCATAACTATCTTTGCTCTCCTCACAAAATATGGAATGATTTCCTTACCGTTTACCCCAATTAAAGCTATTTGCCTGGAGATTTCCAACTTCAATAATACGCTCGACTCCTTGGCTCATTTAGAAAATCTTGATTTAATGTCCTCAGCAAGTGCTGTCAACCCGCTATCTGATGGGGATCAAAAACCTTTTTGTCCAGGGATATAATTTTACTTGAATGAACTCACCAATCTTCTTTAAGTCACAGAACCAAATATCTCCACTTCTATACCCCAAAAAGATTAAAGACCGGTGCTGGGTCAAGCATTGTAGAATCTTTACTCGGAACAGTGTACTCCCACCCTCTGAAATAAAACAGAAGTCGACAAATTATTCGCTTCATGAATGAATTTATATAACTCGGGTTTACTACCCATGGAAGTAACATAGTTACCCACACACAGCGATTCTACTAAGTCAACTGCCCAATTGTTAATTTAAAGGTGCATAATTAGCTATTCTGCTTCGATAAACTATCATTAGACGGGCTAAGTATTAACATCTATCATAGTTATCACTTGAAAAGGAATAAACAACATGGGAAAATAGTAAAGTACTGTAGCGAACACATGACAAAGTGTGGGGGCCATAAATCACTCTGCAAAAAGCTTACAAAAGCAGCGCAGAAAACTATAAAAACATGAAACCTCCGTTTAACAAGCTGTGCAGTCTAAATCAGCTGGTAACGAATTTTAGTTTTAACACTACGCGCAAGTAAGTGAAATGCATAGTATCCAAGTGCAAATAGCAGGTAGTCGCTGAACCCTTTTGAAGAGAAAAATCGGCTGCGCAGGAAGTGAGGCAATCACATTGAACACCGGTAGATGAGGAGTCAAGCAATAAAACTCTCGTGTGACGCAAGGCGTTTGGTCAAAAATGACCAAACACGTTCGTCAAGAAAACACCCGGTTGCAGCTGAAGGGTAATAAATCAAATTCTATTCTCCGACACCTAAAATGGAGCGCAATGCCTAAGCCACCCATGAATTGATCCGTGTTCTTAAAGCACTTTGTGAACAAGAGTACAATTTAGACTTTAGCCTTTTCCTGTTTGTGTATCCATAGGTACAGATTAACGTTTCGCAAGACATTGCAGCTTGCATCATCAAGTCAAAATTGCTCCAAGAGCACTAGAGATCGACGTGAAGGTATTTATGGTTTTCTTTACCAACCGGTCGAAACGGCAAGGCGTAACGCTAATCAGTGGTTATGATGCTTTAATTAGTGAGTGACAGAAGTTCAAGTTTCAGTAAATCTATAACCATTTTTTCTGTTTATACTACTTGAATGCGTTTCTATTTCTGTAACTTGGCGTATCATTGGTAGAAGATAGAAGGTACTTAGGTAAGGAACTTATGGATTAATTATATCAACATCCTACCGTTGATATCCCTATTTTCAGGAAGCCATCTCATGCCGGGGGCTGTTAACCCTATAACCGTACCTGGGAATATGAACGGTTACAACAGGAGATTTATAACTGGTCCCATACTGTGAAATAGCATGCTGCAATAATTGTAACAAACTTAACAAGCTGTTAGGTATATCTCCTAGATATGCTTGAAAATACTCATTAGGTGCAATATATGTTAGAAAAACTCACATTCTGACAGACTATATTTCTACTGATAACTTAGGTGGAGAAACACATCTGGCTTTTATTGACAAAATGGACGGTTAAGTTCCACGTTTTAAATTGAGCTAGATGAGTAAGGAATATAAACTAGAAATCAAACAAATGAACACACTAAAATAATTGTGCGACAATAACGTTGCAAGCGTGAAGACAGAGAACAGATTATCAAGACTGATTAGGATGTTCTAGAACCTACACCAAGGTTGCTTTTTAATCCTTATCTAGAACGTGTACTAAAAGACTAATTCAGGGCCAGGGAATACCATAACTACGTATTCGCCCTGAATTAAGTTCAGATGATCGCTATGACCTCGATTTTATGTCAAAAGACTATAAAATTAATAAATATTGGAGCTTAAGTATAAATACCATTACAACAACACCTAGTTTGTAACACCGAAACTTAACTCAAAATCGTGATTAAAATAACATTGACAATAAATTATTCGGTTTAAACATAAGAACTGACATTTACTGGAGTTCGCTAGGTAGTACGGAAATTTAGACACAGAGTAGAATAATATAGAAAACTTATAAGGTGCCTAAACGTAATCTGGTGAAATTTTAAAATAAAAGGACTAGGGGTAAAATTTTCTAATTAAAAAAAAACATTAGCAACGGTAGGATTCGAACTTCGGCTCCTAAGAATGCGATTTCAACGATTGGCAATAGCCCTCAAGTAAACCCCCCGTTTGTTGCATAATACGGCTACGGAGGACCCATCGCATATCTGCGATGCGGCAGCTTTAAACAGAATGCGTTTTTCGTTGATCTGTTTTCTCACTTTTACAACATTTACTACCTATCTGTTGGATCCCGTTTACGTCAAGGGTAAAGGCTGAGCTATGTGAAAATACCCACCATCTATTTCTTAGATATAGAAAAAATTTAAAAAATGCTCACCCTGTATAGAGTTGCCCGTTTTTTTTTTCAATTTCATGCCAGGTAGACATATAATCTGTATCCATGTTGTCTTCCTCCAACAAGTAGTTTTTGAGTTATATCGACAACAGGCAGACTGAATTGAGACAACCTGTTTTTTGTCATTTAGGGACTCTGAAACGTGAAGATCTGAAGAAATCTCGGAAGGTGATTTTTTCGCGATTACAATACTTTTTTCGTCTTTTAGACAAGGGAATTAAAAATGAAGTGACCACCTCACAAAGATGGAAGAAAACGACGGCCTAGTAGACTAAACGAATGGAAATCACCAAGCGAAAACAAAAGCTGAAGACTTAAAGAGTGACAGAATGAGGGCACCAAATATGCAATGAGGGGCCATGACCTAGTAGAAAAGAATGCACAAGATAGAGATGAGTAGCTTGATGACCATGATCTAACACTGACTATAGTACAGGTTTGCAAGAGATCCCATTTTTATTAATTAAAATATTGCCTTTTAGATGCATATGCCGTTATAATGTCATTTTAAGATTTTTTTAGACGTGAAAAATAAAGTTTAATGTTTCTAGCTCGCGAATAGTGTCCTACTAGTTTTTCTACATTACTTACTCTCGTTTTTCCTGATATGGACTAGAACATGGTTTACATTTTTGCATACCCTGTGGTTTCTCATTAATGCAAATTCATGCATGTGTAGTTAACGCCCGAGAAGATCTTCTAGTCGTGTTTGTATACTAGGATACTCCTATGCCCTAGCGAGCACTGTGCATGCTCTTACAAGAAAATTATTTACAAAGTAAACATTTATTAAACACTGGACCTACAGCCTATGAATTTCACAGAGCAGTCAGTAGCGGTAAGTATAATAATTCGGCCTTAAATTTATTAACCAAGTTATTAAGTTTAATAACCCAGCATCTATGCACTTTATCGAAACGGAGATATAAAAGCGATAAAATCCTTCGAATGGAGTTAACGGCTCAGATCGACTTCGTCCTTCAATCGTAAAGCAAATTTGATTGATTCGATATGAAATTTCCATTATGCCCTCGTCAGTAACGTTAAGAGGCTTTTAACATTTTAGTTCGCACACATTCAATGAACTTCAACGTTTAGTTTTATCTCCGGCAAACAGTCACCGTAAAGTCCACTCGACTGTGGCAAAATAGATCGCCTTCAGAAATAATCGGAAATAGAAAACGCCAGGAGCTCGGACAAACAGGACAGGAGGAAATGTCTGTCCTCGCCATTTCCTGCATCACATTTCTTGCAAATTTTGCAGCACTAAATGTTATATTTCAGGTTGGAGCAAGCAATATAATGAAGTAATAAATTCTTAGCATACCTACGCAAATGCGCAAATACGGAGAAATGTGCAGACCAGGAATTGACGGTCTAAGCACAGATAATAAACCATATTCAGATGCGATTGCATGGGCGCACCTTAGTTAGAAATAATACTCGTAAATAGCAGGCTGCAAGTTATAAAATCCCGCGGTATAGCGTTTGATTGGAGCTGATTGAAAAAGTTCGAATTCCTAACCCTGAACTTCACTTATTGCCTTATACGAGCTTTAATAAAACCCGCAGCAGGTTGTATAGTAATCGCCACGTAATACTACATCGCCTAACATAATATTCTGTTATGTTCTGGTTTTTAGTCTCGATGCGAGTAATTAGAAGGAACCGTACATAATTCTACGAGTGCGTGTCACACATTACACGCGAGCCCATCTCGGAAGTGTCTACACCAATTAATTGCACTGTAATCCTTTTGTTACAGAGTTCCACTTACAGAAATGACACGCAAAAAAACTAGGTGCAGTATCTTAAAGTAGTATGATTGCTTTTTCGAAAAAGGATAACTTAAATTTTAAAGTAAATCTTTCTGCAATAAGCATTTTGTATTAAAACTTATGGTGGGCATTATAAATTCAATAATAACCAATAAAACAACTGCGAATATCATATGCTTACAAAACCACACATTTATTAAAGTGCCACTAATCCTTTATGTGCAGTATAATAGATTCTAATGAAGTTAAAACCCAACCGATAAAATTCTAACGAAGGACATTTTATTGTATCATTCTTCATAGAGTTATGGAAATAGGACAATTAAAACCTAAATATCCAATTTATATAGCCTTTTCCAATAGTTTTAAAATCTTAATATCAAAGTTATAGGTTCCTAGGCAAAATAATCGCACTGAGTTTTAAAAATATTACCATTCTTACCTTCATTACACACACAAGCAGTCAGCTAACACGACAATAATATTTATGGGCACATTTGCGACTTGCATGTAGTTAGAGGAACGTTAGATAATAATGAGTTTTATAAAAAAGTTTTAAATGTATAGGTTAAGTCGCATGCGACCCATGACAAAAAATAAATAGCTAATAAATTTTTAAACATAGAGTTAACTATGTCCTAAGGTAGTTTATACCAATGTGGCACAACACAATTACATAGAAACTGTTGTCTAGACAGCCTTTCTTTGGCAGCGCTTGTTAAGAAGTTTAAATGCACGACCTCATAATTGTGTACTATGGCTTTAAATGTAAACTAGTATCTAAATTACAACTATGATAAGATACAATTGTATTAGTTTTAATAAAATTACTTGCAAAAAGTAGAGCAGCTGTGATTTATTCAAGCTTTCATTTATGAAATTTTCTCTAAACATAACATTAACAAAATATGAAGTTTTAGCTCAGGCATAATATATATTCACCTCAAAAAAATGTAGTTCAGATGTTTCATAATAGTCTAGGACAGCGAACCTTTATTGATCTACGTGCTATTTTTTCTAAAGAAATGTTTAATGAGGCCATGACGTGCCATCAAACAATTTTGACTTAGTGATTAATGAGTAAAAAGTAAAACTAAATACTTTCAACTTAAAACTCTTTATTTGCAACCAAAAATATACATTTGGTACTGCAGTAGTGACATTATGTTTATTTAAATGAAAGAAAAAATTAGTGCGACTTCTGCTCTTGTAAATTAGATGCTAAATAACTTAGATTAGCTTCATACTTTGTTACTTTTAGCAGAATGCAAGCTGAGCTGGAGTCATCTGACAAACGGCTTCTAAGCGAGTCTTTAATGTTATTCATTACTGAAAATAATGACTCGCATGCATAGGTAGAAGAAGCTTCTTCAGACAGCTAAATGTGTCTGGAATTGAATTCCACGTTTCCATAATTTTGGTTTTGGCATTTTTACTCATATTACCTGATAGTCTTTCTATTTCATTTAATTCCAACTATTTCCTTGTTTCAATAAACTTTTGGATCCATATTAAACTAGACTGGAAATCAATCAGCTGCATTTCAATTTTTTCAATTTCCAACCAATAAAATTTGGCCAAGTTCAGTTTATCAAGGTAAGTCACATCAGAATACATAATAAACTTCAGTGTTTCCGATAATTCTTTGAACTAAGAAAATCTCGATGATAATTATTTGATTGAAGAATTAATTACCGAATTAAACTCTTCAGTGACTTTTGCTTGGTATGGTTTTTCGCGTAAATCCAAATCTCTGGTGATTTTTTTCAAGTTTAGGAAATACTTGTAGTTTTTGGTAAGAACATCGTTACTGAAAACTTGTAGTTTATCCTCAAAAGCACTAATGAGATTTATCATAACGATAACTGTTTTATTTGCGCATTGAAGCTTCACGTTTAATTCATTGAACTGCTGGCATATGTCCGTAAAAAACATTAATTTTGAAAGCCACATAAAATAACAGATTCTAAAAGTATTTTTGGTGCTGAATTCAAATATCATTTCAGTTTTTCCCCATCGGCAGGAGTTTTGTGTGATATTCATTTCAATATTTTATAATATTCTAAAAAATCCGTAACTAGCTATCTAACTCAAAATTATAACTACGCATTCTGAGTTACCTAGACAGTGGTAAATAGTGAGTTTCGGGCATATTTTGCATCTGGAACGTCTCTCTTCTTGGTCCAATAGTAGTCAGCCAGCATATTGGAACTCAACTTGCCTTGGTACCTCTTCTCCATTGTAGAAATTTGCTGATGAAAACGCTCACCGTGTTCATCGCTGACAGCTCCAAGATTTTCGGGGAAGAAGTGTAAGTGAGAGTCCAAGAAGTGCATTTTTAAAGACATGTTGCGTCCCATAGCTTTATAAGAATGCAGAAGATCAGCTACTATGTCACGATAATTTTCTGCTTTATGGTTTCCAAGAAAATTGCAACATAAACTTTTGAATGACTGCCAGGCTGCTTTCTCCAGTGGATTTAACAGTCCTTCAAAATATTCGTCAGCCATTAATGACCGAATTTGTGGTCCTATAAAAATTCCAAACAGAAAGGAAGGAAATATTTCAGTAGTGAACAAACACACAGTCAGCTCAATACTGACACATCACAATGCCAGGTTAATAGGCCTGGGCATGTCCAAACATGAGTGAACCTGCACAGTCTTGTTTTATGGTGCTTCAGCATAATATTACAAATAATTTCTTTAAATACAGCTTTGGTAAAATCGCTAAATATGAGGTAAAGGTTCCTATACAGGTCAAAGAAAACGCTACAATCAGATTTTGAAAAGTAGCTTTCACAGAAAAACTATACCTGATGGGAAAATTCTGACTGCATATTTGAATTAAGGATGAAAAAATGCACTAGATTCACTATTCAGATTTCTTGTGAAAAAAACCTTGTCGACCAGTGTTATTATTATACATCAGTAAGCCTTTAGGCCCTGAACACACGGGATTCCGTTTCCCAGATTCGGTATGCGCGATACAGAATCTGAGTCTGTTCAGACACGGCGACTGAATCTCAGACGCGGGCCTTCACTCACTTGCAGTGCAGTGCTGTTATGGACCTAGCATTGCTGTTCTTTGTTTCTGTCGAATTAGTCTAGAAGTGCTGTATTTAAAGTCAGGGATTGGGCTCTACAAAGCTAATAAACTTTTCATTGTCAAATAATGTACGCTCTATGATCGTTATATAGTAAGGAACGCCTTGCTTATTCGATTTAAATAGAAGTTGCAGAAAATCTGCTACGCCTATGATATGATATCATATGTTCTGGCTGGCAAAAGTAGGCGAGTCCAGGCCGTGGTACACGTGGACTCATATCCTCTATATGCTCCAATGGTAAATCGGTATCCGAGATACAGAATTTGTCGCCGGCGGCCGAATTGGAGAGATAAGGAAAATCGGCCGCCGGCGACACATTCTGTATCTCGGATACCGATTTACCATATTTCTATATATTCTAATGCAGTCTAAATCCAAATTACTAAAAAGTACATACAAGTAATGGAATCAACAGGGTGGAACACTGAAAAGATTAGAAGAGAAAGAAACACTAACAGAATGATAAGGAAGTTCTTTGAATATCGGTGTGAATCAAAGACGAATATATTACATTTAGCTGCACAAAAAGAAAAAAATACTTAAAATAATTATTAAAAATTCCTTAAATAACTTTAAATATGAACAGAGGCTACGCTACCAAACTAAAAAAGTAATAAATATCCTAATAACCATAACATGTCTGGCGAGAATTATAATAGAAGGTGGAGACAAAATTACTAAAATGTTAAATGTCTCGTTAAAGAAATGCAGCGAAAAAGTACCTCTATGAAACCTTAGATCAAGACAAAATAAGTTTTCTAATCAGCCCATAGCTTTCACTAAAAATAGCGGGTTTATGCTCGACCTGGAAAAGTACGAGTAAGCTACCATAATTTTCGTCTAAAAGACGAAGAAAGTATTTTAATGGCGAAAAAATCACCTTTGGAGATTTCTTCAGATCTTTACGTTTCAGGGTCCCTAGATGACGAAAAACAGGTTTTCTCAATCATGTCTATCTGTCTGCCTGTCTGTTTGTCTGTCTGTCTGCCTGTCTGTCTGTCTGTTGCCGGTAAAACTCAAAAACTATTTGTTGGAAGAGGACGGTATTTTGTATTCGGATTATATGTCTTCCTGGCATGAAACCGAAAGAATTCTGGTAAAATTAATACAGGATGAACACCATAAAAAATAAAAATCTGCTCATTTTTGCTGTAACTCAAGAACTATTACTTAAATGAAAGTAATGTTTTGCATAAAGCTCAAGTTTTTTCCTCTTGATAAAAATGAGACCCAACAGTTACACGATAATTGTTGTAAGAGATAAAAAGGAGCAACGAATAAGTGCGTTGTGTTAAATGTAGCTGCATCGCAGAAATACGAATGCTGCCGACGGCCGCTGCGCTTCACTTGAGTTACCGCCGATTATTAAAATCGCATTGGTTTTTATCTGAAAATTGATGGCATTCGCATTAGAGAAGTTCTGAGTAAAGCTTGTTACGGTCTTGAACTGACTTTACGACACCGCATACATAAACGAAACGGCCGGCGCGTGCCGTAATGGACGAAATCGGGTCAAAAGTTCTCCTAGGCCGCTACCCAGCCGCAACAAGTTAGGCCGAGCTAGACTTTCAGTGGAGATGGGCGGGTCCTTTAACGAGATTATCTGAGGGTAACGGCCAGAGGGTCGGTAACTAACGGTAAAATAATGAGGGCGCCACCAAGCCTGTCTTAACCCGACTAACCGGGCCTGGGCGGTTAGACGGGGCGAAGCATTCACGATAATCCATCGATAGGATTACTCAAGAGTTGCAAGTTCAAATAACAATTTCGGGATTGCCTTATGCAAAGATTGTAATTAGGTGCCAATCCGGCCGCGACTACGCAGCTGTCTCACCCACCTGTACGCTCAAGGCTCCCTCGTCCCGTCGCACAATAATCGTTACACTGAAGGGGCGCTTATCTGAAACAGAACATGCACAAGTCGAAACAAAACAATAGTTCCCTTAATTAACAAGTCATATATTAAATCACGGGTTACAATGGGGCAGCGGAGTGCGTCGTCCTATATATATATATATATATATATTATATCTAAGAAAACACCAGCTGGCGCACGTTCTAAACCTAGCGACAGATGTACAGAATAAACAAGATAGCACTAGGGGCAAGCCCGTGCAAAGATACAGTCTAAAATTCGAAATGAATGCGCAGCATGTGGGCGCTAAGCCTTATGCAACATGCAGTAAGGCAAGCCCTTGTAAATAGAAAATCGGTAATTTAAAATGAACGCACAGCATGTGGGCGCGACGCCTTATGCAACATACAGTAATGCAAGCCCTTGTAAATAGAAAATCGGTAATTTGAAATGAACGCACAGCATGTGGGCGCGATGCCTTATGCAACATACAGTAACGCAAGCCCTTGTAAACTAGACAGTCTGTAATTTGGAAATGCTGGCAAATATGACGACAGTGCCTGTAGGCACAAGAGACGTGACGGTCTCGCTCGCGGCGTTCCAAAACAACTGGCACACGGGACTTAATGCTCCCCGCGAGACAGGAACACTCGCGTTCACAACGGTAATCAGTTCAAAGACACATACCTTAATACGTAGGCGGTCGGGAAGCCTGGTACAGTTGAGTTGCGACAGGCTGCAGTCTTAGGTGGCAGGTACATTCGATGTTCGACGGTTATAGTGATG